>OX104024.1:51937610-52635091 GCA_944470205.2 Schistosoma margrebowiei
CAGGAAAAAAGAATATCCAAACGTTAAGGATCAAAAGTGGTGGGATAGGTGGGTAAGACACTTTGAAGGGCTCTTGAATGAATCGGACCTAATGAACCCACCGCGCATCAAAGCAGCACACAGTCAGATATGGTGGTAACTCTAAAGACATCCAACGTTTTCTCGAGAAAGATTTGGGAAGAGGAACAAGTACCAACAGACTAGAGAGAAGCACCTCGTCAAGATACCAGAGAAAGGAGATTTTACAAAGTGAGACAACTTCAGACATCCTACTACTATCGGTCCTGGGTGAAGTATTGCTGAAAAAACGAAGGATTCAAAAAAAGCTCAACTTTGGAATCAACAAACTGGGTTACGTATGAATCGACGATGTACAAATCAAATGGCGACACTTTGGACCATTGTTGAACAAGCAATCGGGTGGAACTATTCACTACATATCAACTACCTTGGTTATGAAATGGATCGACAGCGTGGATAGGATGACCTTAAGGAATCTTCGACACCACAGGAGATCGTCACTAGCATAAGGAACTCCTACAAGGGAATGGACAGCAAAGTTGTGAATCGAGAGCAACTCATAAATACATTCCAAGTAAAAACTGATGTCAGACAAGGTTGTCTGCTCTTGTTTTTTTATTTCAGCTCTCAACTAGATTATGAAGACCCTCATATCTCAAAGAAAGCACGGAATATCGCGGACAACATGGATGCAACTAAACGAGTTAGATTTCGCGGATGAACCAGCTTCTCTATCCCATACACAGCAAATGTAGATGAAAACAGTCAGCGTAGTAACAGCAGGTCTCAAAAACTCAAAAGAGAAGAAGGATCCTGATGAGCAACACAATCGGCAACCACCAAGTCATATTTGATATCTAAGCACTAAGAGAGGTAGAAGTCTTTGCTTACCTATCCAGCATCATCAAGAAATAATGACCTTGTGTAAATGTCATGGTACAAACTAAAAAAGTAAGAACGATACTTCTACAACTGAAGGACATCTAGAACTGTCCACTAAAATAAAAGTTGGAGTTTTCAAAACTGACGTTAAAACAGCACTGCTTTAGAGCTTAAACTTAAAGAATTGCCATCAATATCACTAAAAAGTAGTTATACATGTACTGTTCACACAAGATGAACTACTGTTAATAACACAATCTAGGAGACAACGAACCAGCTGAGGAAATTTAAGAGAAACGTTGGAGGTGAGTAGGATATGTTTTGTGGAAACCTTCAAGTCGCGTCACATGTCTAGACCTAATTTGAAGTCCCCAACACCATAGGAAAAGATGCAGAACGAAAAGCACATGGCACTGCGAAGTGAACCAACAAATTGAAATGAATATTAGTTGGCGACGACTAGAAAAGAACCCAAGGTAGAGGTTAGTGGCCTGAGTTAAAGGAGATTCTAAGTTTGGTTAGAAAACGTATCCGTATACCATGACGCTGATAAAATTGTCTACTGGACCCCAGGTGTTGTTTTAAAATGTTCGGGATTTTTTCTTACTCATAAACTGTATTTAAGCGCAACCTGTTGCTTGAGAATTAACCATCAGTAGGAGGCTATGAAAATTCAGGTTCTTGAGCGCATTGATCTTGGAAGCTTCATTAGCCTTGGACAGTAGACGACTGATGAAGTCTCAGGGGTCAAAAACTTTATATGGTTCCTAACAAGTTTTATCGTTTGTGGAATAGGCGATAGATCTAGTATAGTTTAGTGAGCAGCAGTTCGCTTTGTGGCTACTAGATATGGTCGTCAACGATAGAGACAAGAAATGCCGGCACAGAAGACAGTTAATTTATTCTTGATTTCAAACTTCTTAGTTTTAAACCAACAACTCAAACTGTTCGTTCAAAAATAAGGGATTCAACTTTATGAAACAATGACTTTCAAGTGATATCCGTTAAAAATTGGGTACTGATACACTTTATTTCTTACCCCATAATCATTATTGAACCCTAACCATTCGTAACCAATGGTTGGAGACTCTTGGTGACATGGCTCAGAATCGATCACAATGGCGTCGGTGTATACACTCCCTTAAACTAAGAGATTAAAATCGCTTCATATCTTTCTTTCTACGAACTAATTCTATATTCCGGTACTGTATCCTTATATGCTATCTTTCTCCTAAATATTACCACCTTTAACCTAACCACTCCTATGAATCTGGTGTTCATCTTGCTGTGCTAATGAGGTATGGCAACCTGGACCGATGCATATATGTGCCTGGTCCTACGTTGTAGCTGACTGACTTTCCCTTTGGTTGATCGTTTTTGTCTAAGTAAGAATTTGATACTTTATGCTATGCTTTCCTCACAGAACCATCAAAACCAAAAATAACAGCCCGTCGTTTAAACCATACCATCAACAGTCCTTAGAATTTACATGCGTACAATAGTTATCATTCTCTGAAGAACTTAAATAAATAGATTGAATATGTGAGACACTAAGCTAAAGTAATATAGCATTTGGGATTCTGATTAACTTGGAAAACCATTATCATTGTATATGAATAAACAAAATATCTTACCTTGGCGCGTAGCAGTTCTTCACATTCTAAAAGATTTATAACCTCTGCGTTATCCACTCCTAAAAGCATTCCCGTAAGCTTGTTGGCTAAGTTGGGATACATAGCCTTGATACGTGGATAAAGATGTTCCCCGAGTGTTCTTTTCTGATCCTCTTCTGACAGTTGAGCCAATGCACTTATTGTTAGTTGCCCCTGATCGCCAAGGGGTTGTAAGAGTGTAGACATACTTCCAGCTGGGACAAGCGTAGGTTGAGCTGAAACATTGCGAGCTGTTTGATGGAACCTAACATTTGTTGCAGTGCTGGTTATGTTCGACATACCAGAATGCATTACGGCTCTTGGAACTTGCGAGGCTACCTGTTGCTTTAAGGAGAGTAGAAATGCTTTCATTATACCGAAATACAAACAAAACAAACACTAACAACTATCAACCAACGAATCAATTGATAGCCCAAAAAATTTTGTTTATATTAAGGGACCACTAGACTCAAACCTATTTTTTTTTACCTTACTATTGCGTTGTGAGCCATACGATATACAAATTATGTTTACTAATACATGTGAATATATTCCTATCGACGAAACATTCCAAAGACGTATACACTAAAGATTGAACATCTCAACTACGATAGTCCAAAAGACCAAAGATGAGTGTAAACAACGAATTACGAAACACAAGCTGAAACGAATAGCACTTTTCCTAACTTTACATGCAAAACCAAGTAACTTTTAGAACCCAGCTACACACCTGATCATTCAGAGTAATGAGACAAATTTAAGGCGTCACTCGTGGAAAGATTCGCCTACACACAACGTTCGATCTGAATAATTCAAAAAATCATAGATCCGATCCCTAGCTTTATTTTCTTAATAACTTGAGTGCTAAACAATGTTTAGTTACGAAGCCACTCAAACGGGCTTCGGATATGTTACACAAATGTATTCGCACATAAACCAAAGGACTAAGAGAAGAGGAAATATTCCAGCACTATGGGGAAACAGTAATAATTTATCATTAGTGAAGGACGACTATGGCAAAGCTATGTATTTTCAAACTACTTTAGCAATGTATGTACCGTAGATACCCCGTTAGTTCATACAAATTCCACACACGCGCACAATGTGACCACTAAAGAACTCGATGCCTTTGGTTTACTAAATAAGGTTGATATAGGCAAATCCATGGAACACAACTGGATGCCCCTTAGGTTACTAAAGGAACCAGCTAACTTCGTTGCGAACCCCTTAATTGTATGTTTTAATCTGTAACCCGGGGTCGACTACCGAAAAACTGGAAGAACTGAATAATAAGTCCTGTCTTCAAAACAAGCACGAAACATAAACCTGAGAACTACCAATTCGTTAGCCTAACCAGCGTGGTTGTTAAAATTTCAGAACAAATTTTTCGGAAGGAGCTGTTTACTTATATCTATGAAAACCCTATTTCCTCAGGATATCAGCATGGCTTTAGAGTAGGTTATTCATGTCTCATAACTAAGCAAAGCTCCCGTATGATGCTCGACTGGCTAAGCTAAACTTATTTCCATTGTCATGTCGAAGAACCACAGGTGCTTTGATTACAGTTTTCAAACAACCTAGTAGTAAATTTGTATCTGATATGCTCTCGTTTTTTTGTCGTCCAAAACAGAATTCACGATGACTAAAGAAATCCACAAACCGAGGACAAATTACTTGTCAATTGATTACCAACTTTCCCACCGAATCACGAACGAATAGGATTCATTACGTCAACACGTAATTGAAACTCTACTTGTCAACTCTTGCAAGAGAAAGTTGAATCAATTGAGAGTATACCAGCACCACGACTAATATAGGTCACTCAGCCTCCTGTCCTCTCCAAACTGAAACTGAATAACTCGAACACTCTCGAAGCGACAAGTTTCATGGATTAGTAATAAACATAACTGCATAATCCAGGTGACTGGATACCTGCTTTTGGTTCATAATAGTTGCAAAGGAAAACAACTCTAGATAGTGTCTACGAATAAATAATAAGTAACAAACACAATATGTACTGAACATCCGTCATAGAATGGGTGATATGCTAAATATTGTAGTGTTAAGTGATGTGATACGTACAACCGAACAAGTATCCGGATTTTGTGTGAAACAAATGGCACCACACAGCTTATTAACTGGCTGAATGAAACAAGGCATGACTCATGACAGCCCACAGATAACCTCATTGCTAACTAGAGCTCATATTTCAAGTGGAACTACAACCAGTCAACTGAGTGCCAAGTTAAAGCCTTATAGACATTAAAATACCACGAAAGTAATTCAATGGAAACAGAGAAACAAACTTACTCGCATGGCAGGATTGGCAGATGGTGGACCTGCAACCACTGAGGCTGCAGTTGGACGTTGATTCAAACCACCAGCCGTAGCCCCGAGCACTTGAGGAACAACCACACCCTGTCTCCCAGATGCTTGTTGTCTCTGTTGATTGGCAGTCTGGTTAAAAACAGCTGCAGTTTGTAAGTGAGTTGAGGGGATAGATGACATGCCGTTGGGTACCATGGGTCTGTTAACACCCGGTGTGCGGAATTGAGCGAAAGAAGCCATTTGGTTAGCTGTAATAGCAGCAGGATTGGGCGCACCAGGATAGTATCCAGCAACGGGTGGTCTGTTTGGAAGGCCACCGATTTGTGCAGGTATTCCGGCCGCTCGATTCCAACGAGGCTGTGAACTAAGGACAGCACCCGAAGGGTGATAAAACCGTTGAGCCTGCTGAAATGCAGGAGGAAAGTAGCTATGCGGTGCTGCGTGGCCTGGAACTGCCGGGATCATTGAGGCGACTGGATTCCGGTACTGAGCCAATCGCTGTTGATGCTCTTCGATTAACTTTGCCCGACGATCTTCTTTTCTCTGAGCTAGTGCGACATACAGGGGTTTTGAACCTATGATTGTTCCGTTCATATCAGTTACTGCTCTGGCCGCTTGTTCAGGGTTCGCAAAACAAACGAATCCAAAACCCTTAGACCGATTATTCGCATCCTTCATGACCTTGGCACTAGTGATAGAACCATGAACACTAAAAGCCTCCTCTAGTCGTTTATCATCAATATTATCATCCAAGTTCTTGACATACAAATTGACGTTCAACATATAGCTGGACTGACGTTCGGCACGCTGTTTTTCAAGTCTCTGTTTTAGCTCCTCTTGTCGTTCTTCTTTGCGTTGAGCTCGAGCACAGTACAGAGCTCTTCCATCTACCTCTTTACCATGCATAGTTTTGACCGCATTTTCGGCGTGGTCGGGGTCTAAGAAACACACAAAACCGAACCCTTTTGATTTTCCTTCGCTATCTTTCATGACGCAAGCACTTTTGATTTCTCCAAACTCAGAAAACATTTCTTTAAGCTTCTCGTTATCTGTTTCTGGTGGGAAGTTTTTGATATAAAGGTTGTTGAATTTGACTTTTCGAGCTTGAGACTTGCGTTCTGTCTTGGGAATAAACTTGCCAACATAAACAACACGGTCTCGAATGATCATATTGTTAATCTTCTCAATGGCACGTTCGGCACATTCCTCTTTTTCAAAATGTACGAAACCATACCCTTTAGACTGTCCATTTTCATCCATAACAATCTATAGAGAATGTTACAAAATTAACAAAACCTACTTTACATGATAAGATCCGACCGAAAAAGCTAAAAGTGTCATACAGTTCCTTCTGTTCGATGGATTTATCCAGGTTTTTGATAAATATGTTTCCTTTTCCAGATTTTCTTAAAGATGGATCTCTCTGTGACCACATAATTCTGATAGGCCTTCCCATTAGTGATTCATAATTTAAGACTTCCAGCGCTTGTTCAGCTGCAAAGTCACATACTGTAACTGGACTTACCATGCTTTGGATCTTCGAAATTAACATATCCATACCCGAGAGAATGACGAGTGGCTAGGTCCCGGCACACACGAGCACTAAGGACTGGACCGATTTCAGAAAATTTCGCTTGCAACGCCGAATCAGAAACTCTTGGGTGTAGATCCCCGACGTAAAGGGATGAATTCATCAACCCTTGACTCGCTGCACTAACAGCCATATTTTTGTGGTTTTCTATGTTTTTATGCTTTTTTTATGGTTTTATCTATTTTTTTGAAAATTTTCAGCGTGCTGCCCAGCGAGCTGCACACTAACTTGAATTTCCCGGAGAGTGATAGGATGTGGCGAAATGTACATAACAATGTGAGACTATGTATTAGGACTTGTTTATTGAATAAGCTTGGAGGATAAAAAGTTCGTTACCGTGATATTTGAACATATCAAAAATACGGAAGCAACTTATTCGAATAAAATAGGCCTTCTGTCCTTACTACACAAATCTGAATCTGAATCTGACACTGTCATATACAGATTGGCAGTTAAACGTATGACATGTAAGATTTAAAGAAACATTGGGGACCATGCATGTTTTGTATCGCTCTGCCGTAACAAAAGTGGCGAACCCAGAGTTACAGCAGTAAGGATAGGGGAAGTACACAACCTGTTAGAGTGGCTAACTTCGTTTAATAAACAATTTTAAAGGCATTCAATAGTGATACTGACTTTATTCGTTTTAACTAACACTACTAGATGAAAACACAACGTCAAGTGACACCACTGGACCACGATGCAGCCGTGGATTTCATATTTAATTGTGATTTATTTTCACATTATTGTTAGCTTATTCAAATGAGTAATACCGTATATCCGGTTGAGTTGTTCGTGTTTTTGCTGATTTATGCTAGTTAGCATATTATTTTGCATATTTGAGAATATCAGAACAAATCGACGTGTTGTATGTTAGACCTAATTCTCTTAATTCCACCTCTATCTGGGGAAAGCGATCATGTGATCATGGCCTTCATTTTATCGCCGCAAGTGAGCTATAACATCCCACCAACAATTGACTTGGAAATTTCGAAAGGCTTGGTGTGTCAACATTCCAGGACAACCTATAGCAGGTGGACTGGAAAATTAATCCTCAACTTAACTTTGACGCTTGATTGGATTTCTTACTGCACGCGATCTTACGTGCTACGAAACAATCCGTTTCGGAAATGACCCCTGAAAACTGAAAGTAAAGTACAGTCATAAAGAGTCGCACTCTTTGAATGCTAAGAATCGGAGGGTACTAATGTGCGGAATACAAACGAACTGGTGGCGACAGCACATATAGTCAGTTTCAACAAGCAATGAGCCGATGTGCAGAAGCAATAAAAGTTAGACTTCGCTATCAGGTAAAGCTGTGCGATAAGTTTGTCCCCAGTCCGAAGAACATATTACGTCATGAAGTTTCTCTTCAACAAGATAAAACCAGGGTATCCCAGTTATTACGTTCTAATGGTCCAAACGACAACGGTGGTGGTGTTGCAAAGCATCCCAGAGAACAGCATTTTTAAACATCACAACCGTCATGTATAAACTAAATCGATGAGAGCTTCACCAGCAACTCAAAAGGATGCTCAGAAGCGAACGTAAGCGCTGGTTAAGGGTATCAGAAACTTCAGCATTTAAACAAGGGCAATTTTCCCAACCCGGATACGAGTAATTATGTTATACTGCGAGGAGCGTCTTCTATCTTGACAACATTTTCTAGTGTAATGTTCTCAGGTTCTCTAAGCCGAGACATGGTCCCAAATAGTTAGAAGTTGGAGCATAATACACCAATTTTCAAAGTTTTCTGACGCAGTGAACTTCAAGGATATATGCCGGTAGCACTTCCCTTGATACCTTCAAAGGTTATGGAGAACTTGATATGCGATGGCATACAAGACTACCTGTTACCTGTGAGATTCTTGTCACCATAGCAGTACGGTTACGGGAAGGAACATATCTGTATTTTAATAAAATACTGACCGCGGCACACAGATGTACAACCATCCTTGATCGCAAGGCAAAGTCTGATATCAGATAAAATAACTTCTAAAAAGGTTTTGACGGACCTTATTTGGTGCTTGATCTACATGAATGACATACCCAGTTCGTCTGTTTTCATGCTTTGGACCTTCAAGTTCATTCAGTCAAAAATCTTGAAATATTCTAGTCCACAAATGGCTGAAATTCTGGTGGTTTACAATCAGTTCTACCTGAATAGCTAACTATAAAAATATAGACAAATTGAGTGCTATAAATAACAGAAGCAATTATTTGGATTTTAAGTTAATTTAATTTTGAGGTTACAAGCTCGCCCGATTTCTAACACTATGAATCGCATCTAGACTATTCAGGATTATAAGATCATTTATTTAGGTAATCTGTACCAATGATTTCCGTCTACTCGAGTTAAATGTGAATAGTGTGACCTACTAGCTTACGTTGAAGTCACACCTCACTGTCAACATCTAACGTTGATTGTCCTTTCGTGATATCCATGGAAATTGACTTCCTGAGTGGCTGGTTTGGAAAAACGCTCTCAATAGACAACAAAATGTATTAGTATTATTGGATTACAAAGTACGAATAAAAAAGCACTCTTTAAATAATTCTGTGCAGTCCTATTTGAAGCATTCAAGATGGTCTACGACAACAGCGCAAACAGACAACGTCAACTAGAAGTTTCGCACATGTACAGCATAAGGACAAATATCGGAAGCACTGCTTATCAAGTGAAAAGTAAGTGATGGCATATCCACCTACTATTTTCAACTGTGCAGCTAAGCGCTTAACTTTACGATAAGTAAACGACAGTTCTGAAATCACGACTTTCAACAAGAAATGTAACCCAAAATGAAATGCTTATTTGGTATACTTACTATGTAGGCAAATGAAAAGGCGTAAATGGTACAGCACACTTGAATTGGTACCAGCTGTTTTTAACTCACTAATGACTCATCAACATTATATCGGATAAATAATGACAATTTTTTAGCACTATCAAATTTCATTGTCCGAACCTAGCAATCAAGAAATATACCGATTATAAGTTATTTAACTATCAAAATAAACCCCGCCGATCAACTTACTTACTCCTGTTACCCCTCATGGAGGAGCATGGGCCGCCCACCAATATTCTTCAAAATCTGTCCTGAGCAATCCTTTCCAGTTGCTGTTCACTCTTTTCGTGTCTGCTTTCAATTCCCGACACAGTGTTCTTTCCCGTCCAATTTCCGCTTCCCCTTCAGGATGCAGAGTTAGTGCTTGCCTCGTGATGCAGTTTGATGGTTTCTTCAGTATGTGTCCTATCCAATTCCAACATCTTTTCCTAATTTCCTTCTCAACTGGAAGCTGGTTTGTTCTCTCGCACAATAGGCTGTTGCTGATTGTATCCGACCAACAGAAATTGAGAATCTTCTGTAGATAGCTGTTCATAAATACTTGTACTTTTTTGATAATGGTTATGGTAGTACCCTATGTTTCAGCTCTGTACGATAGAGATGTCTCGACGTTCATATTGAAGATTCTGACTTTCATGTTCGTTGACAGTTGTTTGGCGTTCCATATGTTTGAAGAGATATGGTCTACTTCGTTATTAGTACTGCTTTAATAATAGAGCTAATCCTTAAATTGTAGATTTGTCATGTTGTAACTATCCAATCTATAAGATCTTGCCTAAAAGTCGCATCATTGTCTACATTGACTCGTCGTATAGTAACGATTACCAATATATGGTGGAGGACACATTCAGGCTGTAAATAGAACAATTTATTTATTGTGAGTAAAAGCAAGTTATACGGAGTGACCACGCCTGTGAGGCTGAGCCATGCCACCCAATTGGATTCGATTGAATTCCTCTTACCCTCCTTCTCCACCGTTGGGTTTTTCTCCCCGTTAAATGCTGAATATCTATTTTCGCAGCTGTCTCGTGTTCAGCTTTGAGGATTGTGTGTTTAGGGTCCAGTGCCACTACATGTACTTCGATTGTAAGAACACGGCCTTTGTTTTGTCAATCCTCACCTTTACGTCGGCATCAGATCCTTCTTGTTCAACAATGATGTTTTCAAGGTACATGAAATATTCCACCTCTTCCAGAGTTTATCAATTGTGATTTGGATGGTGTTCTCTGTGTTGTGTTTGAGGATCTTACTTTTTTTCTTATGTATGTTGAGGTCTAATGATGCAAATGCTGATGCTATACCCGTTTTCTTCATTTGCATATGTTCTTGTGTATGGGATAGAATAGTTAGATCAACTGTGAAGTCCAGATCATCTAGTTGATTCCAAGTTGTTCAGTGTATTCCGTCCTTCCTGTCAGATATTGATGTCTTTATGATTCAGTCGACCACCAGAAGAAAAAGAAAGTAAGAATGTAAGCAACCTTTTCTAACTCTGGTCCTCATTTGGAATGTGTCTGCCAGTTGTATTCCATGCACGACTTTGAGGTGTAGTCCAGCGTATGACTCCGGTTGATGTTGACGAACTTCCCTGGCACACCATATTGTCCAAGAAAGTTCCACAAAGTTCTTCCATCCACACTGTCAAACATTTTCTCATAGTGAAGGAAATTGATATATAATGACAAATTCTATTCAACTTGTTGTTCAACGACGATCCGTAGTGTTTTCGTGCCTATAGGTAACCCCCGTACTATTGATAGAAGAAACCAGAGAAGTTGTGAGTACGTCTTTATTTCGATCTTCGCGCAGTCACAGTGGAGCGTGGGATTATCTGTTCAGACAAACAAAAGCTTTCAACATTCAATATAAGATAATAAGGAATATAACGCTTATACAAAATAAGGAAGTGAATGAATACTTGAACAATACTGTTTTGACATATGCTTGGTTGTTTGGGGTCAACTCTTAACCAACCAGCCTATGCTGTTACAGTGTCGCAGTTTGGTCTGTGCACGACCGATCCTTACGGAATCCGGTCTGCTGATCTCGAAATTATGTGTCTACTGAACCGTTCATCTGGTTCAGCAACATTTTGTTGAAAACGTTTCGTGGTACTGATAGTAGTGTGAGTCCTCTGCAGTTCTCACATTTGCTCATATTCCTTTTTTTGGTATCTTGATGAGGTGTCCTTCTTTCCAATTCATCGGCACTTGTTCTTGCATCCAAATTTCTCTGAATAGAGTGTAAAGCATACTTGAAGACGCTTCTGTGTCCGACTTCGGTGCTTCGGTTGGTATATTGTCAGGTTATACTTTTTTGGCAGCAGTTGGAAACCGTATCTTATCCAAAGGTTTCTGGTCTTCAGGCTCATCTCGATCTACAGATTGATCTGTCGATTGTAGAGTGACATCATGCTTATTTTTCATGTGCTTTAAAATATTTACTGTGTTTCGAACTGTCTCTAGCTGGTTATTTGTTGCAACTATTATCAACTCTATCGCTTCACGTCTTCTCGCACGACGCTGATAGGGTGTTAGGTCTGGAGTGACTTTTATGTTCTTGTATGGAGTTAATGAGCCAACATTTCACAACAGCTATACTTAAACAGGAGAGAGCATGTCGATCTATCCGACGTTTCTCTAAGGCGGATGATTCGGCAGTTGACGTTCAGCATACCGCATGCTCTAGGGTAAAAACCCTTCAATTTATTGCAGGTCTCCTGCAATTTGGAAATAAAACCGTCACATTTACCCTTACATTTACAAGACTCCTCACCAACAAAAGTGACATGATTCTTAAGAAACACTCCATGTGTTATCTTTGACATCCTTCGGTTTATTTATTGAACTGATGTGCATTATTAGCTTTTTATCATCCTATGGACACATTCTCGTCGTGCCATCTACATTTTTGCCCCGTAGTATATGACCCTCATCATTAGCTCTTTAGCCTTTGACCAAAAAAAGATCAACAACTTAGTGCGATGAAATCTCGATTGATTTTCTGCAGTTACGTTTCTGTGACTTCAGCTAGCCTGCTAATTATAAATATGAATAGAATTTGACAATTACGGACAGCAAACTGTCTACAGTATTGACTAACATTCTACTTTGAGCCAATGATAGCACCATCATCATCTGGTGATATACTTGCCATAATATTGCTTTAGCATCATTGTTATTACAAATTGCTTTACACAGTGCATATGGGAAAAATCCGTCACCTGTGGACGCTATCTTTTGCAATCGGACTCACTAGAACAATTTCTTATGCATATTATTCTTTAGTATTGTCAATTTTGCACATTACGTTCAAATAACTTGTATTTTAGTTCTAATCACAACTCCTAGCTTTATTAATACTTGTTATTTACCTATCAGTTTCTGCCACCTATGTTTTTTCTTATCTTAAAGTCTGTCAATAATCGACGGATTTTCATTTAATTCATAGTGACATCTGGCACGTGACCACTTCTGAAGAATTAGTCATCGAATCAAGCAGCCGTTCATTCTAATGGGAGAGCATTGCAGATCAAGTGATGTGTCGCTTGGCTCTATCAAGCTCATCCAACAAGCGAGCGACTGAATGTCGAACAGTTCAACGACCCAAGTTAAAATCAATGTGAATCTTTCTTACCGCTCACCAATTAATGACACACGATGGACTGATTCATCCGGCGGTTGTCGTGGCCTGTCTCCCGAATCTATTCTCACTGACGCATTTCCTCCACAATATCATGTTGGTTCTATACGGCCATCGAAGTGACTGCAGTAACCATATCCCAAGAAACGGTAATCCATGTAAGGTGTTAACAGAGAAGTGTGACTTCAACGTGAGTTAGTTCACACTGTTCCCACCCAACTCGAGTCGATCGCGATCACTGACACAGATTACCTACCTTGGTGATCTGCAAGAGATTTTCTTTAGGGATGAACACAGAAATCTCCCAGAAACGTGAACACTTTCAAGGTTACAGCCTGTAAACTACTGAGCTCACTCCTGGAAAAGCTAGAGACAGGATCTCCTGTTGAATCCTTTGAAGTGATTCTTAACGATACCGAGAGAGGTGACTCTACATTTCCCCCCTTTATCCTCTTCTATTCACTATTAATTTATATTTTGTCCCATTTTCATTCCTCAAGGGATCAAAACAACAATATTTCTCCTTGACCAAGAGCTCTTTTATACAACCCTCAGGCATATTCTAAAAAACTGACAATTTGTTATGTCTATCCTGTTAAGTTTAAAGTTTAAGGTTTCTTCTAGATTCTCTATTGCTCCCTGGACATCGTATTCTTACTATGTGTCATAGGCGGATTATCGAAATTGGATGGAGTGGTTCAAGGGCGAAGTCTCGGACGCAATTAAATCCGTGAAAGAAGAGTCTAAATTGCTACTAGTTTTTATTAAAGGTCTGTAACAAGCATAAGTAAACTTATATTATTTTCAGGGACTGACGAGGACTCTAGCTTTGTCTCCACCCAGTTCGACGACCAGGTTGGGGAAGTTTGTTGTAATGTTGTGTGTGAGTAATCAGTATTCTGTATATTTTAACTTACTGGGAGCCTATTCTTTCACAACATATTTAATCCTGTGTCAGTATATGTGCTGAAGTAAACGTTATTTTAACATTGTAAACTAACATTTCGAGTTATATCAAATAACGGTTTCGCGGCATATAGATTCCTATACACCGAAATACCTACATAATTGTTATTAGATGGATATATGAGGTAGTTGTGTTAGTTTATCCTCTGTCCTCAAACAGATGAGTTAGCTAGCTTATCTTTAACATTTTAGACTAAAACATAGACTGTCTGGAAAACATAAACTCATGTATTCCAGTCATCCGCTTCTTACTTACTATAAATAAAGGTATTGGTTTGTAAAAGTTTTTACATACTTTGCACCGTAGTGTCAGGAATACTCACCTGTTAAGGTCAGTAAAATGTCAACTAATACGAGCAAATCATAAGAGCATTTCAACTGAATATCTATTGTGAATTGATACTAAAGTTCCAGGATAAAAAGTTTTGAAGTTGCGTCAAAACAGACCAACTGTTAATCGGTATTAAAAGCCATGTCAAAATAACAGCTAAGGAGCTAAATATATGGTTAAAACTAGTGGTAGAATGTTATCGGTGTTACAATTCAATTTGGAAATTAATGTTATCAGGGCAATTGAAGGATGACAGTAGTACACCTTGTTATACGTAGTTCCGGCTTAAACGTTTTGACAGCAGTGGCTTCCGCAAGACGTTATGAGTTCACAATTGTCTGATTGCTAATAATTCTTTGAGATTTCTATGTCCACTATCACGTAAGCGATGGGCAGCAGCACTATTGGAAGCATACCGATTGTCTCAATATTTGAGAAATGTAGTTAGTGATGCGAATAATAATTCTTTCTGTTCCAATGAATATGCTCTGGCATATATACTGAAAAAGCATCTTTTATATTATGACGTAAAGTGTGTTCAGTTTTGTTTCTAAAACCAATGCCATTAATTCTAGGTTGTAAGCAACTGAAGACTACGGAACAAATGGATCCGCATTATCCTGCTGCGTTCGTTCCTACTCTAGTTAAACTTATCCATGTGAGAAAGTGTATGAGTTTTATCGACTGTGCCAAAACCGTAAATTTCCTAGCATGCTCAATGCAGTGTGTATTAACATGGAAAGCGTCTTCCATCTGTCTAAATACTGTTAAGTTTAATATATATTGAAGGAAGTGGTCTTACTGGTACCTGCTCAGGGATATATAATCATTAAACTGTACTGCATACTCGAGCCTTAAATCATAAGATGGTTCAACAGGTATTTAAGCAGTACGATTACATTCCAGACAACCTTACCTCCCTTTTATCCTAAGTCTTGTGTCGTAAGGAAATAAATAGAGGACTGCGATTTATACATTAACAACAACCCTGCGGTAAAAGTTGGTTGCTATTTGTAATACCAGAATGCGTTTGTCATAGGTTTCCTGTTTGAAATATTTTTCTATGCATTCATGTCTTAGAGGCAGTTACAACACGGTTTGGATGAGTTCTGCTTAGTAAAGACTGCTGAGATAGGTCTAATCCAATTTTGTTTTCAGGTACCTCCAGAAGAACCCTTCCACAGTGTGGGCAACCGGGAAGTGATGACCACCGTCATACCTCTAACAGCACTCAAGACCATTGTATTCATAATCAACCTCCTTCT
This sequence comes from Schistosoma margrebowiei, assembly GCA_944470205.2. NCBI lineage: Eukaryota > Metazoa > Platyhelminthes > Trematoda > Strigeidida > Schistosomatidae > Schistosoma > Schistosoma margrebowiei. Next base: position 51,953,135 of record OX104024.1, read on the forward strand.
TCAATTCTTTTTATTCATCCTACATCGACTTTCAACGCTAAACTTCCTCTTTCGGCTTCCTCCACAAGTGTCACCATAGCCAACGATTCTAGTGCGCGAAACACTGTCCCAGATCTACTGAAACCTCGCTCCAAACTACACATTGGAGCCTTCAACGTACGCACCCTATGTCGAATTGGTCAGCAGGCTTCCTTGGCTAAAACCCTAGAGTCTCTTACCATGGATGTATGCTGTATCTTCGAAACACATACAGGATTCCAGTGTGGTCATTCACTTGACCTCACCTCGCCAAAATGGAGAGCCAACGAGATACACCCTCCGTGTATCTGGTGACCCGATGGCCAGTTCTCGTGGTCTAGCAGGTGTAGGCATAGCACTAAGCATGAGGGCGGAACAAGCACTGTTAGAGTGGATCCTCGTTAAAAGTCGTTTATGTGCTTTTCGGCTAAATGGCTCCATAAGAACTCGGAAGGATAGGGACACATGTCGTTGCTTTTTCGTCGTTTCTCAGTCAGTCAGTAACAACGTAGAACTTAGTACGTACGTACATCAGTTCGAGTTGCCATACCACATTAGCACAGAGATGCAGTGGTCGATTCAAATCCCGTAGTGGTAGAGGTAGCAAGAGTATAAGCAGTGATCGGGAAGATTAGGGTTTGGAGATGTTATTTAACGAGTATAATCCAGTGAAATAAATTTGGAAAGAGGAAAAAAAGGGGCATGAAGAATTCAGATAATTAGAATTTGGGAGAACATAGAGAGTGGATGCACCTGCGCCATTGCAAACGATTTTGAGCCATGTCATTCAGGGTCTCTAACCATCGGTTGCTATCATCTCGCGGTCCCCAACCAGGTAGTCTATACCTACCAACATGACTCAGTCCACTTGTCAGTGACTTCATGGATTTGTGCCATGTTTTGGTCTGGCCGCCCCTAGCTTTCTTCCAACCTACTCCTATACCACTGAATATAGCACGTCGAGGTAGTCGGTGGTTGGGCATACGTAACACGTGTCCCAGCCATCTCAACTGATGAAGTTTCACTACTTCATCAATTGATTTGCCATCCTTACCTAGTACCCGTTTCCTAACAGCTGCGTTACTTACTCGGTGGTCCCAGGATATACGAGCAATACTTCGAAGACACCTATGATCAAATACTAGTAACCTACGAATATCCTCTACTCTTACCGGCCATGTTTCACAGCCATAAAGTAGGACGGAACGAACTGCTGCGCAGTAAACACGTCCTTTGGTTGGTAGACGGATATCTCGCCTACGCCATAAATGACGCAAGTTGGCAAAAGCTAGTCGAGCCTTCTGTATCCGTGCTGAGATTTCGTCACACACCAGACCACAAGGGCTGACGAGACTTCCAAGATAAGTGAAGCGGTCGACACACTCAACTACTTCACTCCCTATCACTAGTTTGGGTGTCGATGTAACCCAATCCTGAAGCAACATTTTGCATTTCGAGGGAGAGAATCGCATCCCGAACATGCTTGCATTGTTGCTTAGAGTGGTCAGAAGACTCTGCATTTTGTCAGCGTCTTCACCAAATAAAACTATGTCATCTGCATATTATAAGTCAACAAGTGAACCTCCCGGTAGAAGTTCAACCCCTGGAAATTTAGATGAGGAGAGTGTTATCTCTAAAAGTACGTCGACCACAAAGTTGAACAAGAATGGGGAGAGTGGACAGCCCTGACGAACACCACTTGAGGTAATCAATTCTGATGACAGTTCGCCATAAGCTCTCACTCTACCAGTTGTGTTCGAGTAGAGAGCCTTTATAAGGTTAATGTACTTCTTTGGTACTCCTTTCAATGACAAACACTGCCATAGAACCTCACGGTCAACAGAGTCGAATGCCGCCTTAAGGTCGAGAAATACTACCATTGTCGGGCGTCTGAATGTGTGTCTGTGTTCTAGAACCTGACGTAGTGTGAATATCTGATCTATACAACCACGTCCAGGTCGAAAACCAGCCTGATTTTCTCGAGTCTGCTCTTCACGAGCTTTGATTAGGCGTCGAAGTATTATTGAAGCTAATATTTTAGACACTATATTAGTCAAACTGATTCCTCTGTGATTGTCACAAGAGGACTTTTGTCCTTTCTTATAAACTGGCACAATCAGTGATTGAGACCAGTCAGATGGGATTACGTCCAGTTCCCAAATTCTACCTAAGACCTCGGTTAATCTCATTGCTAATACTGGACCACCATCCTTAAAAATCTCAGGAGTAAACCTGTCAGGGCCTGCTGCTCTCCCTCGTTTCAGATTTCCTATGGCTTTTTCAACTTCATAAAGAGACGGAGGACCTACATTAACTTGCCATTCAGGTTGACTGGAGATCGTGGGAAACCGAAGTGTGGCTGAAGGCCAGTTGAACTGATCCCTAAAGTGTTCTGCCCATCGATCCAATCTCCTGGATTGAGAATGAATAATATGTCCATCTTTCTCTGATATTGTTTCGCTAACAGTCGGGTTCCTAATTCCGGTTTCCTTAACGAGTCTAAACAATTGTCTGCTATTACCTATTGCCGTTGCCTTTTCCATCTCTCTTGCTTTCGCTACCCACCACTGTTCGCGATCATTGCGTAGACTTCTTGTCAGTTTGCGCTTAAGCTGACTCCGCTCTTCACTATGTTCAGAGCCAGGTGGAATGAGTTTCCGAGCATCCATCAGTGCGATAGATGCTGCTGAGATCCAGTGTTGCTCCCTAACCTTCTGGTTTACCTTACTAACAGATATCACTGCTGTTTCCACAGCTTTTCGGATATCATTCCATGCTGCCTCGGGGTGGGCATCACATACATGGCTGCCTAACTGTTTTCCTAGTTGTTCCTGAAATATACTCTTAGCTTGACTATCATTAAGTAGGCCCCTAAGAGGTTTCCTTGCAGCGGTTTTCCTACGTCCAGTAAGACGCAAGCAAATACGCGCTCGTACTAGAGCATGATCTGAATCTAGGCATGTGCTCCAGAATGAGCGACAGTCTTCTATCGAGCCCCTCCATCGGTGGCTGATAGCGATGTGATCTATTTGGGTCCAACGTTGGGACGAATTAGGGGGTCGCCATGTTAAAAGATGTTTTTCCTTATGCTTAAAGTTAGTATTTGCAAGGAACAGGCGATTATCTGAGCATAGCTGCAACAGACGGTCGCCATTATCTGTTCTTTGAGCCATGACACTATAAGATCCACCCAGGTGTCTTTCTCTATCGCTTAGTTTACCTACTTGAGCATTAAAGTCACCGGCCACTATTACTACATCCGAGCGCTTAGCTTTTCGGAGAAGGTCCGAAAGCTTTCTGTAAAACTCATCTTTTACATCATCTGAGCTGCAGTCAGTGGGAGAATAGGCAGAGACGACGAAGAGGCAACGACGAGTGTCCCTATCTTTCCGGATTCTTACTGTTCCGTTCAGTCGGACAGCGCACAAACGACTGTCTACTGGGATCCACTCTAAGAGAGCTAGTTCTGCCCTAGGACTCAATGCTATACCTACGCCGGCGAGGCCACGGGAAGCAGAATCAGGGCTTCCAGATACACGAAGCGTAAATCGAGTCGGTTCTTTATTTTGGCATGGTGAGGTCAAATGAATGATGCTACTTGGATCCTGTATGCGCGTTTCGGAGACGCAACACACATCGATGGCGTAAGATTCTAAAGTTCTAGCTAAGGAAGCCTGCTGTCCTATTTGGCACAGTGTTCGGACGTTAAAAGCTCCTACGTGTAGTTTAGAGCGTGGTTTCAGGAGACCAGGAATAGAGTTCCACGTACTCGAATCGTTTGCCCTAGCGGTGCGAGGTGATAAAGAGACGTGAGGAGGGTTAGTCATGGAGATAAGAGAGGTATTAGAAGGTGTAGGAAGGATTTGAATGTGACCAACTTGGTCTCGCGTGCTGTTACGGGTATGAGGGCTGATGTCACTTCCCGGCTGCCCACACCGTGGAAGGGTATTTCTTGAGGAACCTGAAAAGGAAATTGGATTAGTGTTGGTCTTAACGACCTGGGAGCGTGACCGCAGAGCCCAAGGGACAACTGCTTGAGGCCGGTCGCGCACGGCCTTTTTGTAGAAGGTTTTTGACGTGTTAGCTCCGTTCTTCAGATGGCCTTACCGCCGGAGACGGAAATCCGTGAGGTAAGGTGAGGTGTGACATTTTTAGGGTCGACCTTTTCTAACCCCACCCCTCCTTGTGGGAAGGCAGCATCGCTGTCATGCTGATTGTCCGAAGGAAACACCTTACTGCTGTCACACCTCTGTACAGTCAGCAGTACGACTTCGCCCTCAGACTTTGAGTTGCTGCTTTTAGTCTTACCGTTCACCAATCGACCTGCCTGGCATGGTAGAACCTACAGGAACATATGTTCCAGCCAATATAGCTCGGATGGGTCATCACGATAGGCAAGCCCGACCACCACGTCAAGGTAGCAGCTTCGGTCGGGTCGTCGTTTCTACCTACGCTCCCACCGACTGCAGCTCAGATGAAGTGAAAGATGAATTTTACAGAAAGCTATTTAAACTTCAGAAAGCTAAACGTTCAGACACAGTACTCGTAGCAGGTGAATTTAATGCTCAGATAGGTAGTTTAAACCAAACAGAAAGGCATTTAGGTGGATATTTTAGTATTCCGACACAACGAACAGATAATGGTGATCGTCTGCTGCAACTATGCTCAGACAATCGTTTATTGTTAGGAAACACAAATTTTAAGCATGAGGAGAGACATCGTCTAACATGGCGACCACCTACACCAAACCAACGATGGACTCAAATAGACCATATTGCCATCAGTCATCGTCGGAGATGGTCGGTAGAAGATTGTCGCTCATTCTGGAGTACCTGCTTTGACTCCGACCATGCCCTAATACGAGCACGCATCTGCTTGCGCCTCACTGGACGCAAAAAAGCCACATTAAAAAGACCCGTTAGGACTAAGTTGAGTAACGAGAAAACCGAAAGTAGGTTCCAGGAACAACTGAGGTCACACTTAGGCTGACCCAGATGTTGCTTGGAAAGATATACAAACGGCTGTGGAAACAGCAGTGACATCTATTAGTGACTTAAACCACAGAGTTACAAAGAACCATTGGATTTCTTCAAGGTCTATCACACTGATGGATTCTCGCAAACTCGTCCCATCAGGTTCTGAACATGATGAAGAGCGTAAATAAATCAGATCTAGGTTAAAAAAAGTATAAGGAACGACCGTGAGCAGTTGTGGGTAACGAAAGCAAAAGAGATGCAAAAGGTGGCGACTATAGGGAACACAAAACAGCTCTACAGACTAATAAAAGAAACTGGAATTAATAAGTCAAGTGTAAGTGAGATTATTTCGGAAAAAGACGACACTCATCTGCTCCCAGTCCAGACGTTTAGAACGATGGGCGGAACATTTCAGAGAACAGTTCAACTGGCCTTCAGCTACTCTTCAACTACCCTCCATTCCCAAACAGTGTGAATGGAACATTGAAGTAGGTCCCCCAACTCTTGCTGAAGTTGAGAAGGCTATAGTTAATCTAAAACGAGGAAGGGCAGCTAGTTCAATGGATTGGCTCCAGAGGTCTTTAAGGATGATATTCCAATTTAAGAGATTAGGTCGACTAATATTTTAGCTAAAATCTGAGAGTTGGACTTAATCCCATCTGACTGGTCACAATCACTTATCGTCCCAATATATAAGAAGGGGTCAAAATCATCCTGTGATAACCATAGAGGGATTAGTTTGACTAACATGGCATCTAAAATACTATCCTCGATAATTATCAAACACCTAACTAAGACTCGTGAACTGCAAACACGAGAGAACCAAGCTGGCTTCAGACCTGGTCGTGGCTGCATCGACCACATATTCACCATTCGTCAGGTTCTAGAACACAGGCATACTTATCGGCGTCCGACAATGGTGGTCTTTCTTGACTTAAAAGCAGCATTTGACTCTGTAGACCGCGAGATTCTGTGGCAGTGTCTGTCATTGAAAGGCGTACCTCAGAAGTACATAAACCTTGTAAAGGCTCTTTACTCGAACACTACCAGTCGAGTCAGAGCTTATGGCGAACTGTCATCTGCTTTTGCAACCTCAAGTGGTGTCCGTCAAGGCTGTCCACTTTTTCCATTTTTGTTTAACTTCATCATAGACCTAATAATGGAAATAACATTCTCATCGACTGGATTCTCGGGTATTGATCTTCTACCGGGAGGTCCACTTATCGACTTACAATACGCAGATGACATAATTCTGTTTGGTAAAGACGCTGACAAAATGTAGTCTTCTGGTAGCACTAAGCAACAATACCAGAATGTTTGGAATGCGCTTTTCTCCTTCTAAATGCAGGTTGTTGCTTCAAGACTGGCCTGCGTCAACACCTGAACTAAGGATAGGGAGTGAAGTAGTCGAACGCGTTGACAACTTCACTTATCTTGGAAGTCTGATCAGCCCTAATGGGTTGGTATCGAACAAAATCTCAGCACGGATTCGAAAAGCTCGTTTGGCTTTTGCCAACTTACGTCACCTTTGGCGAAGGCGAGATATCCGTCTATCAATAAAAGGACGAGTATACTGCGCGGCAGTCCGTTCTGTTTTAATTTACGGCAGCGAAACATGGCCATTAAGAGTTGAAGACACTCGTAAGCTACTAGTATTTGACCACAGATGCCTTAGAAATATTGCTGGCGTCTGCTGGGATCACCGGGTAAGTAATAGTGAGGTTAGGCACAGGGCATTAGGGAATGATGTTAAATCAGTTGGTGAGGTTGTGAATCTTCATCGACTGAGATGGTTGGGCCACGTGTTACGTATGCCTGAACACCGATCACCACGACGTGCAATGCTAACCGGTGTTGGAGATGGTTGGAAGAAAGTGAGGGGCGGCCAAACCAGAACGTGGCATCAGTGCTTGAAGTCACTAACTTCTAGTCTGAGCCATGTTGGTAGATGCAGACTACTTGGTTGGGGTCCGCGTGACTATCGTAACCAATGGTTGGAGACTCTTGGTGACATGGCTCAGAATCGATCACAATGGCGTCGGTGTATACACTCCCTGTCTTCCCTTAAACTAAGAGATTAAAATCGCTTCATATCTTTCTTTCTACGAACTAATTCTTCCTTCCTGTACTATATCCTTATATGCAATCTTTCTCCTATATATTACCACCTCTGAATTAACTACTTTTATGAATTCGGTGTTCATCTTGCTGTGTTAATGAGGTATGGCAACTTGGACCGATGCACATATGTGCCTGGTTCTACGTTTTAGCTGACTGACTGGCTAAGATAGGAAGTTTTCCGAATTATTTGAATAATATTACGAGATTGCTTGTAATGCGTCTCCCTAGACTTAGATGCAACATGTTTTTTCGTTTTGGATCTGGGCTGGCATCTAGTATAACTAAAGGGTGAAGTATTTAAGCACATCGACCACTTCACTTATGAAGTGGAGCATAGTCAACATTAAATTGTTACTGGCTGACAGAATCTGGACAAAAACTACTTCTTTCTTACCACTTGTCGTGCATCTGTAATGCTCATCTGCCTACCAAACAATGATTAGTGTTCATCATTTCCCTATATTTTCTCATGAGTATGGACATTACCTCTAGAGGTTGAAATGTGTTCTTTCAGTCAGTAACAACATGGAACTTCATACGTACGTACATCGGTTCGAGTTGCCATATCACATTAATACAGAGGTTCAGTTGTCGGTTCAAATCCCGTAGTGGTAGAGTTAGTAAGAGTATAAGCAGTAATCGGAAACATTAGGGTTTGAAGATGTTATTCCAGGAGTTGAATCCAGTGAAGTAAATTTGGAAGGAGAAAAAAAGGGATATGAAGAATCCAGAAGATTAGAATTTGCTAATATGTGACTATAGCTGTCTTAGAGGATTACTGTGTTTAGGCATAGGACCTATGTACGTGTGTCAGCTTAGGTGATTGAACTCTGTATGAACTTGTAATACTACTCCAACATATAATTTGCTTCTAACCATCAATTCGGTTTCTCATTTCTGTGTTCCACTTATGGAAACTCAAAAATGAAGTTCAGTTTAGTACATTTCCTGGATCGGAATGGCTCACGTTTTAGTTACTATGTTGGTTATTACCACGGTATAAATGTTCCACTTACTAGAGATTAAAGTTCGGCTTTTAATGTTTATACATCAATTCTCTGTAATAATATTGGGATATAATTCATCAGTAATTCACTCTTATATATATTCATTATTCATATTACCTGACAGCCAGGCAAAACAAAAGATATTTTTCACCTATAGTTGTCTCATAGTGGATTCACCTATTTACTCAGATAACTAGTACCTAAATGCTGATAATTTTAGTACTAGAAACAATCCACTTACACGTAGATTAAAATAACATGGTTTTTGCTTGGACACGATAGTTGTGGGTTTGATGAACTTTAATTGTTCCAACTGAAAAATCTCGTCTTTCATTATTGTGCAATTTATGTCGCTGTTTGTCAGTCTTGTACGTTTTCGAACTCTAATAAACAGATTTACTAATAACTTTTCAGGCCTTCAATTAGAAGCTTCTTCTCATGCTGCTGTTCAGTTTTCAGCAGTTTATGCAGTCCTTACTGTTCCTTGTATTTACCTGATTGGTTCCACTGGGCAAGTAATAGATATAAAGCTGGGTCGTATTGAGAGTAAAAGTTTAGTGGACTGGATAAAGAAGTCAGGATTTGGACCAGTTAATAGTAAGTTAGTTTGCAACAAACAATTTGTGTTTTACAAATTAATATTGGCTTAATTTAACATTTGTCACTCTTAACTTAACTAAGTAGACTTCTTTGTTTTGTAATTATCCCACATGTAATCTTGTAGACTCCATTCGATACTCAACGAATACAATATTTCCACTTAAGATAAGTGTCCAACTATGTAAATAGGGTGAAAAACGAATTAACCGTAAAGCTGTATGTAAACGCATTTATCTAGACTCCCCACCATTGCTCACCTGTTGCGATTTTAGTTAGCCTTAGAGTAGGCTGTAAAATAGCCAAGGATATCCAGGACAAAAATATGTTATCACTCTATTGAAAATTAACTATCACTTTGAGCTACTTTAGGGGTTTCAGACTTCCAGGTTGGAGTTCGCTAGATAATTGTAACCTATGGTTGTAGACTAGAAAATATTGCTTAATCATTGATTGAAAGGATAAATTATTAATATATCTGGCAGCAACTGCTCATCATTCCGTCCTAAGTAACTAGTATAAATTATTACCTATACTTCAACTTGAACAGTAATTGCATGGGCGATGACACGTGACTGGGAACTGTATTAATATTGGTTGTAATGATAATAGAATTATGTTAAGAAAACCAGTATTCCACACAACCAGATAGTCAGTGAAATCCGCCAAGTGTAAGAGTGACCCAATTATTACTTACTGTTATGTTTATGTTGCAAATATGACAGATTGACAATCATGCTCTTAATGAGGGCTTTCGAATCACGTACCCTGTATTCGACAAAAATAAAATATTCCACTTTACTTCATTTGTTAACTATTGCTGAAAATATTGACCACTGGTATAGAGAAACAGGTGGTTTTAATGATGTGGCTGTTAGTGAAATTGTCAACTGTAAAAGCACTACATACAAACAACGTGTCAATGCAGACAAAAATTTTAATCTTTTGCAAATATATTTCTAGAATACTTTTATCCATGCCTGGTTGATGCACATGTCTCATGCACTAAGTCCCTGGGTCGAACCCCCTCTTCTTACTTCGATTTGGGCAACCAGATAGCCTTATTACTCTACACACTTATAGTGTGGCTCACACCCAAGTACCTGGTGAGTGAGTTGACTTTCTGATACACTTTGCTACATATTTGCCTTAGTTATATCGAAAGTGTAACTCATGACAACCGATAACTGTTGTAAACTTGAGCCTATATGGATGTCCTATGCAAATTTATTACTTTCTTAGGGATGGTTATATCTTTCTTGCGCTCGTTAATCTTTTGAACAACAACACAGATCAGTCATTCTGTCCCAAGATCGATAATGTAAAAGGCAAGAATAGGGCCTTGATTCACTGATGAGCTAGGGATTTAAAAAACTGATTTCCTCCAATGAATTATGAAATTTAATCACGTTAATTTTCCGACTAATTATTTGTATCCGAGTATTTTACTGTATCTGCTAAACAAATCCTATTCTAGCTAATTCTCTTGTTTTTGTTATCAGTTTATTCGGGGATTTGAACTAATACTTCGGTCTCGTGAGCGGCTATCATGGCGATAGCGTATCATCCTATTTCATCTATCAATCGACATTTTATTCATTAGTTTTAACAATTACAAACCTCGTCCATTTATCAACTTCTCTGTAGTAATATAACTGATAACTGTGGGTGGCTAAACTTTTGTCATAAGAACTGAAGTTTCTTTTTTAAATAGGCTCTATTTTACTATTATCTAGTAAAATCAACTGGATTATACTCTTTGTCAGAAACACTTAGAAAATGTGTTTGTAACCACACTATTTGTCAGTCTACGAATACTTATTTATAATATTAAATTCAAATGATCAATATATTTCCAAGATTTAAATTATAGTGAAGATAAACTTTTTCTTCTATTCAAAACGGAATACTGAAATTTTCATTAGGCATGGTATACTATCTTTTAAGCAATTTATTTTTCTAGCAAGAAATATACTTGTATTGGTTCACACATTCTTACAAAACTGAATTTTAAACCTTTAATATCTCAATTCATTTTCTCAAACTATTTTCAGACGTGGACTCAACTACTGCAAGCATTATATCCGAGAATGAGCTGCATGATGACACCGAACAGGCTTTCAGATCAGATATGATAGAGCCATCAGTGTCATCTATGTCGGAGACTCAAATTAGAAGTTGTGAACAACCTTTGCAAGAACGAGTAGAACGCGCTTATCAACAAATTCAGACTCAAATACAACGCAAAGAAGAGGAAACTAGTAAAAAGTCTGTTGAAGCCGAGATTAAACGCCGAGAAGTAGGGAAAGCCATGAATGAATTTAAGGTGAAAAATTTAGATTTAGCATAACACTAGTCGTTTTTAAGTTGCTGAACAGATGTTAGACATATAATTCTTTACTTAACTTACTGCTTCTGGAGAACTGTCACTATTTTTAGTGTGAAAAATGCACTTTTTGTTTGTTTTCGCAATGATAATTTATATTTTAATTACTCAGATTTACGTGACGTAATTCGTGATCGATAATTACAATCTATTTCATTAAGTCCCACTCAAAGGTGGATAAATGACATGCTCTTTAATGCCCTGGTACGGCCAAGAGTGGTGAGAGTCAGCGCTCCCTCTCGAAATGCTCTCACATGGGCACTTGCATACAACTACTGCCAAGGAAGTCCTGTTCACTGCTTTCTCGCGGCGCTTTAACCGGTTCCGAAGGACCCACCTAGAGGAGTTGGGAAACCCTGATTCTAAACCATTGGTGCACATGGGCTCCAGGATCTTAAGGAAACAAATAGAGTATGAACCTATTGTTAGTCACTGTCTACCATGGGACTGCATCTCCTTAAGTTACCCCACTACCTTGTGAATCAGACCTTTAGGTCAAAGGCTCGGGGTGTTGCCCTCATAAGAAAACCATCTTAAGTCTGGGCACCCTGGCAGTATCACAGCCCTCACATAAATCAGTGATAACTGCTACTGGTCTCATTGTTATTGTGTGGCGCATATGTACTTAGTGCCCCCCTGTACCATTGTTTATGTGTTTACATAATAAATAATAAATAAATGACATATCAGGTTTTTCGACTTCCAGTATGATTAATTCATGCACGTCACTCTAGCATCTTTTACAGGTCAATTCAACGTATTCTGTATTCAATACCTCGCTGTCAACAGCTCTCTTGTTGCTGTCTGTTAGTAATGAGCGTTTTCTCAAAGTGATTCAGAATTCTCACTAACTACATAGTTCTAATCCTCAATATTTCAGTTCATAACATTTGTAATTGAAAGACAAAATGTTTAAATAACAAAGTGTAAATATGGTTTTTCCACTTGAAACAGTTTTTGTCCATGTCACAAAGATTACGAACTGTTCTGAGTAATGAAGACTTTCCAATTACTGGAACCTAGCGGTTCCCTCAGATCTCACTTATCGATTGAAAATTATGCATCTAGCTTCGACTTTGTATCTTCGGCAGTTTAATCAGATATGGCTCGACCGTAGCTGCTGCCTTGGCGTGGTGGTAGGGCTTGTCTGTGGTACTGACTTAATCGAGCTATGTTGGTTGGAAGATTGTGTCACTTAAAAAAAAAGCGAGAGAAAATTACAACACGATTACCATAGACTTCTGTCCTGAGCCACGTCTGATAACGTTTCAATCCACTGGGTTGCATTATCTCTCAGACACCAACTGGGAAGTCGTAATGGACTGACAAATCCCAGTCATGTACATACTTTATTCATACCCCGACACCATGCCATGAACCGACCACCTCTCCGCTTTTACCAACCAGTCCCAGTGTCGGCAAATAATGCACAATGTGTGATTCGTTGGGATGACATTAGTAGTACATGTGAAAGCCACCGAGATTGGTGTTTCAAGATGGTGACACCAGTTGAATTATCGTCACTGTGGCCGAACACACTTTGCCAAACCTTCACACTACTAGTATGGTATTGCGATTGAATGTCAGGAATCGTTCGGAGACAAAGATGAGTAAAAACAGAGAGAGTGGCTTAACATGCTTAATTTGGAGAGGTGGGGTTTTACAGGTGTAGAGTAAAACTTCTCCAACCGATGCGTTGTATGCGCGACACTTTTTAACCAGATCAACATCACGACTGTATGAAAGGATTTGAAGATTGGCATAAACCGCTCTGGTTCACTGCATTTAAATCGAACTCATTACTCACGCAACCACGAGGACTCACACAACTCTCCCAATACACGAACGTTTCGATTACTTTCAACTGTTTACCACCAAGAGTGAGTTAATGTACTGAGTTCTGGCGATCTTGTAAAAGTTTTTTGCATTTAGAATCAACAAAGTATATACCATACCTATGGACATTGATTATTAACTGACTAATAGCGATTTGTGTGGCTTGAGTATCATCTCACTGTAAGGCATTATTGTCTGCATACTAAAGGTTGAGAAGGATTTACTCAGATAACAGATTTGCTTCCATCTTATCTGTTTCCATAATGTCGTTGATGGTAAAATTGAAGGTAAATGGTGGTATTGGGCAACTCTACCTAACCCTACTGTTTGGATGAATCTATGGATATAGGTGGTTGTATACACTTTACCTAATCTGTTCGTGCACAGAGCCTTCAAGATGTTATTAAACTCCTCAGACACAACTATCTTCTACAAACAACCTCATAGAACAGTCCTGTCCAACAACTCAAAGTCGGCTTAGATATCAAGAGATACAGCGATCGTTGGGCTCCAATAATTATGACGGTAGTCTAACATGCGGTAGAAAATGACGAAATGAAAAATGCATCCTTGACAAAAACAAAAACCAGACTATTCGCTAGTCGATCCTTCACGTATTTGGAGTAGTTGGTGAAGTACGATGGAAACCAATAGTTTGAACGGAATTGGAAGTAGACGTATCACCTGGTAGTTTTTACATAAATGACGTAAATCCTTTTAAAAAATAGGGATAACGGTCACCTTATTGCAGACTGTTGGAATACTTTTTAATTCCCAATCTCCGACCGTTGTTGCTACCTCGACGTGGTGGTCGGGCTTGCCTATCTTGGTGAAGCAACCGAGCTATACTGGCTAGAACAATCGTTCCTCAAGGTCCTATCATGTCAGACAGGTCGGTTGAAGAGCGGTGAGACTAAAAGCAAAAAACTTAAGGTCCGAAGGTGAAGTCGTACTACTGACTGTACAGAGGCGTGACAGCAGAAAGGTGTTTCCTTCAGACAACCAGCATAACAGCGATGCTGCCTTCCCACAAGAAGGGGTGGCGTTAGAAACGGTCGAACCTAAAAATCCACACCTCGCCTTATCCCACGGATATCCATCTCCGGCGGTAAGGTCTCAACAAGTACGGAGCTAACACAAAAATTACCCCTTAAAAGGTCGTGTGTGACCGACCTCAAGCAGTTGTCCGTTGGGCACTGCGGTCACGCCCTCAAGTCACTAAGACCACCTCTAATCCAATTTTGTTTTCAGGTACCTCCAGAAGAACCCTTCCACGGTGTGGGCAACCGGGAAGTGATAACCGCACTCATACCTCTAACAGCACTCAAGACCACTGTATTCCTAATCAACCTCTGTCTTCACTTCCTATTACTCCTCCTACATCGACTTTCACCTCTAAATTTCCTCTTTCGGCTTCCTCCTCAAGTAACACCATAGCCAACGATTCTAGTGCTGTTTGGTGAAGGCGCTGATAAAATGCAGTCTTTTGGTAGCACTAAGCAACAATACCAGAATGTTTGGAATGCGCTTTTCTCCTTCTAAATGCAGGTTGTTGCTTCAAGACTGGCCTGCGTCAACACCTGAACTAAGGATAGGGAGTGAAGTAGTCGAACGCGTTGACAACTTCACTTATCTTGGAAGTCTGATCAGCCCTAATGGGTTGGTATCGAACAAAATCTCAGCACGGATTCGAAAAGCTCGTTTGGCTTTTGCCAACTTACGTCACCTTTGGCGAAGGCGAGATATCCGTCTATCAATAAAAGGACGAGTATACTGCGCGGCAGTCCGTTCTGTTTTAATTTACGGCAGCGAAACATGGCCATTAAGAGTTGAAGACACTCGTAAGCTACTAGTATTTGACCACAGATGCCTTAGAAATATTGCTGGCGTCTGCTGGGATCACCGGGTAAGTAATAGTGAGGTTAGGCACAGGGCATTAGGGAATGATGGTAAATCAGTTGATGAGGTTGTGAATCTTCATCGACTGAGATGGTTGGGCCACGTGTTACGTATGCCTGAACACCGATCACCATGACGTGCAATGCTAACCGGTGTTGGAGATGGTTGGAAGAAAGTGAGGGGCGGCCAAACCAGAACGTGGCATCAGTGCTTGAAGTCACTAACTTCTAGTCTGAGCCATGTTGGTAGATGCAGACTACTTGGTTGGGGTCCGCGTGACTATCGTAACCAATGGTTGGAGACTCTTGGTGACATGGCTCAGAATCGATCACAATGGCGTCGGTGTATACACTCCCTGTCTTCCCTTAAACTAAGAGATTAAAATCGCTTCATATCTTTCTTTCTACGAACTAATTCTTCCTTCCTGTACTATATCCTTATATGCAATCTTTCTCCTATATATTACCACCTCTGAATTAACTACTTTTATGAATTCGGTGTTCATCTTGCTGTGTTAATGAGGTATGGCAACTTGGATCGATGCACATATGTGCCTGGTTCTACGTTGTAGCTGACTGACTGAATTCCCAAACCTTTCCAACAGTTCAGTCAGTTCCGTCACCAGAAGTTTGCCACCATACTTAAGAAGAGCGAGATGTAAGTTGTCTGGGTCTGATGATTTATAGTATCACAGGAGTCAGTTTTTCATTGACTCCCGCCTCGTTTAGTAGTTCACCGGCCATAGAAAACAAGACGGTATAGTTGATGTTACTACAGCAACAAACCATCTAAACTATTCCTCGACGTCCAACCAGATTTACTGATTGTTTTGCTCACTAGACTTCATGCTACCAGTGGCTCTAATAAATTGAAAGAGCTTTCGGGAGCTACAAGTTGTGCTTTCAGATCGTTTCCACGCTCTTATCACCGGGTTTCTGGGTTCAGTAGTTTATGGAATCATTCAGTGGTTCATGACAAATGCCCCTACTAAAAGCTCACGGTTAATCCATTCAAATATCCATCAGATTCTTCTAATTGTCTTAAACAGTATCATGACTCCCGTAGAATAAATGCATAAAAATAGAAATCATATTTACTTTCAATTACCAGTTTTACTGTTCATATGTTATGATGAAATCCTCACTTTAGTGTTTCATTTTCTTGTGGTTTGTATAATTCCGTCTACATTTTATTCAATGGCTCACTACCGTTTAAGATTTAAATAAAGACATCATTGAAGAAAGATCACGTAAACTCTTCTTTATGAAATTCTGTATAGTGCTATTCGTTTGTGGACGTTTTTGTTCTTGCTTTAGGAACGTCAAAAGCAAAAGGAAATTGATGAAATTCTAGCTGAACGTCGTAAAGACGAGGCGGAATCACGCAGACGACTGGAACAGTTGCGTCAACAGATCGAAGAGGATCGTAAAGCAAGGGAAGAAAGATGGTCACGAATGTATGGTTCGCAATCTAAAACATCTAGTAATTCAGTTCATCCTCCACAAGAATTTCTTAAAAGTTCATCTTACTCAGATGAGGTATAAATCGTGTTTGTTTAGTTATATATATATATATATATGTAAAATTGTTCTTTAGATGCTTCATGATTTATGAGTATAGATACATAACAAAGGTTTATGCAGATAAAACTATGAAATATTTTTTATCTAGAATCACTTCACAGTTATTACTATAACTCCTGCTTTTTCTTTGTATTATTCAATGTAACTGGATAGTTACGCTTGTTGAATTTCAACTCTTGAGTTACATACTCGGACCTTATCTCACTTGATTCTGTTTTTACAGTCCATTTGTATCACACACCATCGTGTGAATAGCGCAACTCTAATCTGAATACTAGAAACTACACTTGGTTACTGGATTACGCAAAGTAGCCGACTTATGTGATTTTATTTAAATATATTTCAGAGTATATTTTAGCTTGTTAGTCAGTTATCCAGTAAATAAAAGTCTTTTCAACCATAGATCTCTATTCGCTTTTACTCTTTTGAGCATCACTTCATTAAATTTTATTGAATTAAATTAGTGACCTATGTTTTGTAGGAATCTCTAACCGTTAGACCTTCGACATTCTGTTTTGATGACATAACAAAATGCTATTTTTCTGTCCCTCGTATGACTTATACTATAACATTTTGGACATGCACAGATTCGTGCCAAGTCTTACGTTGTTTTTACGACTGATTGACTGTAATAATGAAACAGTAAGTTTCTATGGCTAACTTACAATTTATATCTCAAAATTGATTCCTCGAGAGCAATGAAACTTCTTTATTTCTCACGAAAACGAAATTTCCACGGAATGATTATCTTTTCCTGGGTTTCTGTTCCTCAGTCAAATATTGCATGCTAATATACTGAGTAATCACTGTGATAATTTAGCCCTAGTTTTGTATACCGATGAATTACGTAACTGAGGAGAATGTAACACAAGCTAACTTTGATGACCATTTTATATTGAATGTTTTGTTCCACTTCCTACTGTAGGTTCGGTTACAGTTAAAATCATTAGAAGGTGGTCGTGTAATTCATCGATTCCCCTCTACGGCGACTATTTACGATGTACGAAATTGGCTTCAAGAGTTGGTGTCCTGTGATTTCCAGATGGTGGATAACTCTCAAGTTTTAAGTGAAACTGACCGTAATAACTTTAAAAATTTAGTCTTGCAAGGATTTCGGTTTCTGCAGTTATGTCCTAAAAGGTAACCCTCAGTGTGTCGTGCTGATGTCAGTTTGACTACTTTGTATATTTATTTATTTGAACACATAAATATTGGTACAAAGGGGCGCCAGATACATATGCGTCACACAATAATGAGAATGTAAAGATATAAAGAATGTAAGGTGCGTCTAAGAAAAAAAACGGTGTAACAATGAACAGAAATTAGTGTATGATAATGAAATAACAAAAATCCGAGAGACATTTCAATTAGCAAAAGTACAGCCACAGAGACTTGTTCCACTTAAAGAAGTTACGTTTTTTTATGAAGAAAGTGAAAGAAGGTTATAGCAGGATCGCCACTGGCTTCTATTCTGAGCCATATCTGATAACGTCTCTAGCCACTGTGTTGCGCTATCTCTCGGACCCCAGCCAGGGAGTCATGAAGGGCCAACACAAGCCAGCCCTTTGCAGCTTTCTTTCATCCCACGACACCATGTCATACACTGACCACCTCTCCACTTTTTCTAACCAGTCCCAGGGTCGGCAAATAATGCACGACGTGGAATTCTCTGGGATGACATTCGTAGAACATGTCCAAGCCACCGAAGTCGATGTTTCAAAATGGTGACACCGATTGCATTATCGTCTCTGTGCCCGAATATACGATGCTGAACCTCTGCATTACTAACATGGTGTTGCCACTGAATGTCAGCAATCCTTCGGAGACAGCGATGATCGAACACAGAGAGTCGTCTAACGTCATCAACTCGGAGAGGCCAGGTTTCACAAGCATAGAGCAAAACTGCTCTCACTGACGCGTTGCAGATCCGACCTTTTGCAGCCAGGCTAACATCACGAAGGCGCCAAAGATGGCCTAGATTGGCATAAGCCGCTCTGGCTTTCACTATATGTGCATTGATCTCATCACTCACACCCCCACCAGCACTTATGCAGCTACCCAGATACACGAACTTCTCGACTACTTCTATCTGCTCACCATCCAGGGTGAGTACAGGATTGGAATCCTGCCAGTCTTGTAGAAGTACTTTGCACTTCGAAGGTGCAAAGCACATACCATACCTACGGACACTGATTGCCAACTGATTAAGTGCGAATTGCATGGCTTGGGCATTATCGCACAGTAAGACAATATCATCCGCATACTCAAGGTCGAGAAGTCTTTCTCCAGGCAACAGATCCACGCCGCCATTACTTACATCCATCAGAGCTGTTTCCAGAATGTCATCGATGGCAAAGTTGAAGAGGAATGGTGAGATTGGGCAACCTTGCTTGAATGGAACAATGGAGAGAGATGGTTGTATGGTCTTTAAGATGTTAATGAACTTCTCAGGCACACCCTTCTCCAATAGACAATCCTAGAGAACAGTCCTATCCAACGAATCGAAAGCATCCCTGATGTCAAGAAACACTACGATTGTTGGCCTTTGATAAGTATGGCGGTGTTCTAACATTTGGCGGAGGGTGAAGATATGATCAATATATCCTCGACCAGAACGAAAACCAGCCTGCTCCTCACGAGTCAATCTTTCTCGGGTTTTGAACAACCTACGAAGTATGATGGAAGCCAATAGCTTGGACGCAATCGGAAGTAGACTTATCCCCCGATAGTTGTTACAGGAACGACGTGAACCCTTTTTAAAGCTAGGGACAACTGTCGACTCATTCCATGACGTTGGTACACTCTTTAGCTCCCAAACCTTTGTAAACAACGTCGTCAATTCCTTAGTCAGGAAGTCACCACCATCTTTAAAAAGAACCGGAGGTAAGTCATCTGAGCCAGGTGATTTGTAACGCTTCAAGAGTTGGAGTTCCTTGCGGACTTCCGCCTCGTTTGGTGGATCAGTCGTCACCGGCCATGGAGGGCAGGACAGTCTGACCGATGTTGCCGTAGCAGCAGACCAGTTAAACTGTTCCTCGAAAAATTCTGCCCATCGTCCCAAACGTGTTAATGATTGACATCTTCATAGATTGTTTCGCTCATACCAGACTTCTTGATGCCAGTGGCTCGGATGAGTTGAAAGAGCTTCCGGCAGTTACAAGATGCAGCTGCTGCTTTCAAATCATTCGCACACTTCGACCATCAGCCTTTTCGGTTCTGATGCGATTTTTACCCAAATTCGATACGTAACAGTCGTTTGTTGTCAAACTCACGGTCATCCGGAGCAGACCCACGGACTTCAATGATTTGTATGGATCCAGGGGAAACCCTAATGTTTATAAGCGGGACGTTTTGCGAAGCCACAAAGCCATTTTGTATAACTCGTATCCACACGTTAATACTTGTTTGCTTGATGTTTATTACCTCTGAATTGTGTTCCTCTTTAACAATCCACTTAAAATCAGGTTGACAGAATTGAAAATAAGAAATCCTAGACCACATGCGCAATAAATCTTAAAAAAATAAATAAATAGGCGCTTTCATACAAATCCTGTTGGAAATATACAGAAGTTCTTTCGTTTATTGCTTATATAAGAGAGGCCTAGCACTATGGCCTGAATAATTTTTTCAATGTCTACTTCGTGAAAATGCGTGACTCTAACTGAGTAAGAGTGAACACTCTGAAAATATTTTACTTTAGCATTGTCGCTGTTATAATTTAGTGAATAAAGACTTGATGGGGATAATCAATTTATTTTTTAACGCAAAATCACAGTGGCCTAGTTAAATGTGAAAACCAGACATTAAATACATCATTTGCACATCTTTGTGTTGTCCTTTACATACCCCATTACTCCTCTAATTCTGTTGTTATTTCGATTGCTCTCAGATTTTTTTCCTGTTCTTTTCATTGCAATCTTCTGATGCCAGGCATTTCATTTCTTATTGGTGCTATATATTACTTATATCTGTCAACATAAGTAGCATACACAATAATATTTTGCGATTACTTTCTTTTGAAATATTGTTTTGTTTCAAAATTAGAATTGGTACAACCACATTATAACTACTGCACTTTAGCGACCTTTAGATTTTTATGTCCCATTTTGGCGATCATAAATGATCATAAAAATCAGGAATGTCACTGACTAGATGATGAATGAAGACAATGTATTTTGTTAGTTCTGCTCGACATAGGTATTTAAAAAATTATAATAGGTTTTTGTCATCTTGAAATCAACTTCTTTCACAGTAAATTTTCATTCATTCGAATAAAGATTAGTGTATGTTCAAATCTTTTATCGTATCGTAAAAGCTTTTATCGATGACTTTTCACAAAAATTACTTATAGACTCCTTGAAAAGTTGATGAATTATCAGAAAGCAACAGAATTCTTAGGCAGTTCTTCCTCATCATTTAATAGGTCAAAAGTGACATAATTTCGCACTAACTTACTTCTAACAGAAGAAAATGGGCTATTTCTAGTTAAATTATGCTTCGACTAAGATCTGCATCGAATGGAGTAAACATTCTCTGTTGCTCTATTTTCACACTACGTCATCTTCATTGTATAGTAACAAGAAACTTATCAGTCCTTAATCGGATCATAAAGGTGTCCTCTTCCGAGCTTTTCATAAACCGCTAGTTGGTAGTACTTCTTAATTTATGCATAAAAAATTAATAGTATATCTTGATTTGTGTGTGATAAGATAGATACACCCAAATATTATCTTAAAAATGTTAAAATTAGTTCCAAAGTATATCCCTAAGTATTATGTTAGGTATATCTTATTACTGTGTGCTCTTAAAAAATATCGATCCCATATTTTTTACTTTAATAATGTTGCCATTTTTTGATACTTTCCATATAGGATCTTAGGACCAGAAGACGAATCTCAGTCATTAAAAGAACTTGGTTATTATCCATCAGCTGCATTGTTTCTTGTATTAAACAAATCTAATCAAGCTATCACGCGTTCAAATGGTTAGTTTATTGTTCATATTACACAATTTCTAAAAATTTTCAGACTTTATTTTTTTTCATTTACTATTTATTTTTATGTCGTGATATCCAATTCACAATGAATAAGTTCATTACTAGTATTGTGCAATTTGTCCAGTTAATCTCATAATTTACATAAAATTCATTGGAGTTAACTTTTCTATCGAAGGTATTGTTTGGTGTTCGGATAAGAATAATCGTAATAGTAAATTTCTATTTCCCTATTAGAAAACCATTTAATATTTGAAAATTAAACACATTCGGATAATATGATAACAATAAACTTTTTATTAGTATGGTGATTTGTGAAGATTGTGGCATTTTAACAGTTGAATTCCCGAGTCGATCTAAGCTAGACCACCATTGAAAACCTAGAAACACCAAAAGGTTATTTCGTCATGGTATGGGATTCCTCAGTAGTGCTCACTTACGATCCCGCACTCGGGACTCAACTGTAAAAAAATACTACGATCTCCACAAATCCCTATACTGATAGTAATCATGTGCTCATCTGATGGATTTTTTGGAGTTCTAGTGAGAAGCAGTGACCAGTGGAGTCCAATCCGTGTCGGGTGTGAGACAGTTGTCCACTTCAGATAATGGATGAAGAGTTGCGCAGGATCATGTACTGATTGAAGTTGAACTTGTACACCGTCGGATGCCGACTCAAGTGTTTGCGTGCGACATTGAAGATCCTGGGTTCGAGTCTTGCGTATGAATTGTGGATGCGCCCTGCTGAGGAGTTCCGTACTAGGACGAAACGTCTGCTTAGTACTTCCAGGTTTTCTGTGGTAGTCTAGCTTAGACCGACTTGTGAATTCAACTGTTAAAATAAAATCTTTATTTCTAATTAATTAACTTTAATTTACAAAATATGCTGAGTGATTTTAATGATTTCGGGTATTTTCAGATGAATTATGTAGTTACGAAGCTTTTATTATCATTCTCAGCAACATCACTAAGACTGGTTTTAAGTAGGTGTTACAAATATCCAGTTGTCATCAGCAGTAAATAGAATTAGTTCATTACCAATAAATGAAAAGCCTAAGATTTCACTGCTTTAACTAGTTTACGAAGATTTGGAATGTGAAATTGTATGTAAATACTTTCTGATAATTCAAGAGTCAGGTTTTAGCATACTTGGTATTCATTCTTTGAATGAGTGTTTTCGGATTTTTGTATAGTCATTTCTTTCCTAAATCTTTAAGTGATGAGTAATATTTCATCGTGAATCATAATCCGATGTTAACTGTAGATATTGTGTTTATTTCAACAATGAAACTTATGTGTCTTGTTATTAAATAATTTATTTACTTTGTTAAATTTTTATGATCAGAAGATATAGAACTTGTTAAAGATCCTTTAATGGATATGTTTTCTATTTAATAATTTCTCTTTTTTCATATAGA
The DNA here is from genome assembly GCA_944470205.2 of Schistosoma margrebowiei. Taxonomy (NCBI): domain Eukaryota; kingdom Metazoa; phylum Platyhelminthes; class Trematoda; order Strigeidida; family Schistosomatidae; genus Schistosoma; species Schistosoma margrebowiei. The sequence continues at coordinate 51,975,969 of OX104024.1, forward strand.
TGGAATCGTGTCCCAGTTTTACAATATTATCAGTTCAGGCTTCAGCACTACTTATGGTTTAATTGGTTGGGCAGTAGGTGGATTATATTCGTTGGGACAGAGTCTTGTATCCAGTCTGACAGGTTCTCGCACTCAGCAATCTAATAGTAATCCTCCTGGAAATACTGTACCTCCAAATGATACAAAACAAAATCGTTCTGTAAGACGTCAAGTAAGTTCAAGATCATTCTAAAGGCGGAATTGATATGTTATAATTCTAACTACATTTAATGTTTATAATATCATCATTGATTGTGCTATATTTCATCTCTTTTATAGGGTAATGTTGCTCGTCTTTCGCACATGCCTGATAGCTCGGATGATGAACAAGCCCGATGGAATGGAAATTCCACAGAACAACTGTGATACATACTACTGTTAAGCTGCTATTAAATGTCTTGTCTTTCCTTACTTTGAATTGTATATTCAGTTAACACACTCCTATTGTAACTGCAAAAAGCATAGAATAAATAATATCATTCTAGATGAACGAAATATGAAAGACAGTTTTAAATTAACTCATTCACAAATGTTTTCTATCTTATTACATACCCTTATATATTTGATATGGTTTCTTGAAAAAAATGGAAGCGCTATATCGTGTTATTTAATTTATAAAATTCAGTAATTGATTTTTATCAAGGCGCACAGAAAATGTATATGACCTTGTTTAGTTTTGTTAGTTGAAAGTGTTTTTATTTACTAAACATTTTCGTACTTCAAAAATAATCTCATAAATACACCTAATAACAGGAAAAACTTGTTGGATACATGTTTTACTTCATACTAGGCATATAATTATCTTTGTTAGATATACTCACGATATTGAGCTACAGTCGATTTTTTTTTACTTTCATTTGTATCTTCAATCTAACCTTGTTACTCGTCTGAATGTTCTCGAGCCGGTACCAGTTTTTCGGATACTTTAAAGTTTTAATTTCATTCACGTTTATTATACCACTTATTATCGTCATAGGAGTAGATCTAACAAATTGCGCTACTATTGAAGAGATTACGAATCACCAAAAACCGAAAAGCGGAACGAAAGTCAGCAACACAGCGATAGGACAAACTAAGCTATTCTAGTGCGCCCCAGCCTTGTTAACTAAAGGAAGAAGACCAGATTCAGCCGAAGGAAATGCATATTCCACAAGCAGTCGGAAGTACGAACGAACAAACACACAACCCATTCATATATATGTTTAGTATAAACATGTTCTCGAAAAACGTCACAAAATCGCGTACTGAAAGAGGAAATGAGCAAACGCCACTTAAGGTCATTACAAGTGGGAAATACAAACTGAAGGTAAAAGTGGGCGCGAAAATGGGAAGTTCAAATTCCAAAATTAAAACTACAAAAACGTGACGTTTTCCAAGTGATTTCCGGGAATTTAGTATCCCCAACACTTTTAATATTGACTGAGCCTCACTGATCGGCTAACTGTTCTATGTTCGAATATTTGATTTTGTAAAAATCTGACGATACTGCGTAAACCATCCATTGTAATCAGTGGATTATAAGTAGTTCAGTAAATGTAAATACTTGTACCTTCTTGGTGGTGGTTGTTGTAGTTCTCCAAGTTTCAGCTCCGTACAGTAGAACTGCCTTGATGGTATTTGTTATGACTTTTCGTTTGAATGCTTATTATCTTCGCTCTTTTAACGCTAGTTTTTGTATTTGGTCGTCTCTGATTGTTATGTCGGAAACTCTTATCAATTATACTCAGAACGAGGAACCTCTGCAATTCCCACGACGCGAAAGAACACAAAGACTGGTATAAGTGATGATTTATTAACCTCAAAACATGACTACTTTAGTAGAAAATACACTCATTTATATATTGATTATACACCCATTTTGATTAATAATTAGGATGAAATCACATATATGAGTTATAACAAATCACATCGCATAGTTCATGTCAATGGAATACAAGAATATCGCATATTATACAGAATAAAATATCATATGAGAAAAGAAAACAAATACTACATTGAATAATCATTACATTGAATCAAAACGGAATTAATCTTGAACAAAACTCATAATGAAGACTCAAAGTTGAGATCCATCTTTAAATTTTATGACTTCATCCTCCCCCAAGAAATAATGTTGGGTCCTCATATTCCCAAGCTACTTTATTTAAAGCATATTTCTCGCATTGTGTAGAGAATCCACTGGAACTGACTAGATGGTGAGGATCAACGACACTAGACATGAGGTCATTAAGGTATGATTCTTGTGAAACGTTTTCGTCAGATCTCTTGAAAACTTTATTAGTAGATAATCGACCACTAGAATAATCAGCATCTATCAAAATTTTATTAGGTTCTTGATCATCGTTTGATAAATCCGACAAATTTTCCTCATTCTTGTAAGAAATTTGATCAAAGGCATGTGAGTCATTAAGATAACTCATATCTGGTAAAACAACTAGAGAATGCTAATAAATACATTCATCAGAAACTTTTGTCGTAGAATGATGAGTTCCATATAATGCAACTGTCCTAATTATGATACTTGATTCATTCTGTTTCTTTGTGGGCGGGTAATGCAATAATTTCATGAGCATTTAATAAGACATCGTCTTTCTGTGAGCTCAACAATCCAGTGTTTGGGGGACGATGGGATTTAAGCCCACGAAAGGGCATGTCTCTGAAATGGACATTTCTGGATCACTGGACGCATCATGAATGACTGCTACTAATTCGTTTACATTACCGCTCACCGAGGATTCACGGAAGGTTTCATCGACACGTTCATACGTTCTGCAGTCATTTTCCAGCTCTGTATGCAAATTAGAAATTAATTTATGAACCTCTTTCATATCTAAAAAAATGGATGAGTTATCAGCCGCGTGTGCAAATTGTCTAAAACATTCAACTGGCTCTTTTTGAAACGCTGGTGTTGCAACTGTAATTGATCGGAAGAGATAACCATTTACTGAATCAGCACCGTAATAAAAAATACTGTATGACTATTTAACAATCAATGTCGTTGAAGGACACCGGCAAGAATTTTGTATGTTGACTGCTCGAAATAATTGCACTGAATTTCGTCCAGCTGCAGGCTGACCTTGATTTGCCAATTTGAAGATTAGGTTCCGAATTTTCTTCACCGCGTCGTCAATGATAAGTTTTGCTAATTTGAACGCTTTATTCGGTTCCTAAACTATTCTGGTAACCCGCAAGCTAGAACTACGCAGCGACCTTAGCACGAGAGAAGAGGCGCAAATTAAGCGAAAAGCACTTTGCTCCGAAGGTTCATTTTTGTACAGAAAAACACGAGTATTTATAGATTATTAGCATTCGTCATATCAACATTATATTTTGGCCAATCTTCTAAGAGACATATTATGCTACTGACCAATAGTAGCATACCATGTTAATATTCTAGAAAACTCCCTCATGCTCTGATTGGCTGAAACTCTTCGGCTCCATTAGGGCCTCTGGAGGCTCCGTTGTAGTTCTCGGAAGCCGACTCAACAGTATTGAAAATTCTGACTTTGATATTGGTTGAAACTTGTTTTGAATTACATATGTTCTTCAATTGAAGGAATGAGGCCCTTGCTTCACCAATCCTCGCCTTTACGTCTGCATCTCATCTTCCCTGTTCATCGATGATGCTTCCCAGGTATGTGAAGGATTCTACATCTTCCCGAGTTTCTCCATTAAGAGTGATTGGATTGCTGTTCTACGTTTTGAATTTGAGGACCTTGGTTTTTCCCTTGTGTATGCTGCAGCCTACTGATACAGAGACTGCTGCTACACTGACTGTATCTGCATTTGTTCATGTGTATGCGATAGGAAGGCCAGGTCATCTGCGAAGTCCAAATCGTCTAATTGATTCTGAGCTGTTCATTGTATTCCGTGTTTTCCCTCAGATGTCGAGGTCTTTATAATCCAGTCGACCACCAGAAGAAAGAGGAATGGAAAGAGTAGAAAGCCTTGTTTGACTCCGGTCCTTACTTGGAATGCATCTGTCAGCTGTCCTCCATGCACGATCTTGCACTGTAGTCCGTCGTATGAGTTCCGGATAATGTTGACAATCTTCTCAGGAACTCCATAGTTTCGAAGAAGTTACTATAATGTACTCCTATCTACACCATCAAATGCCTTTTCATAATCAATGAAGTTGATGTACAGTGACGAGTTCCACTCAATTGTTTGTTCAACGATGATCCGTAATGTCGCAATTTGGTCTGTGCACGACCGATCCTTACGGAATCCAGCTTATTGATCTCGAAGTTGGTAGTTTTCTTTACACTTGTGCATTATTATAATAAGCTAAATGTAAGCCTACTTTTGATTTGCATTCAACATAATTTTAAAAATCAATGCCTACATCAGGTTATTTTGCGCACTGTGTTAGAATAAACAACTTTTCAGTTAGTCACAATGAATTTTTAGGACTCAAAAGAAGTTTGTTCATTTTTCAATATAATTGACAATTTACTGAGAACCATTGAGTTGATAAGCTGTGGTTTTAAATTAAGTGTTTACAAAGATTGTAACAATAGTCTGACTGTTTAAGGATTTGTTAATTAAAAGTTTATTTTTAATTGAATGTACATATTGGATGTAAAATAGATGGTACTTAACGCTGATAGTTAAAATATTTCATTCTCATTTATTGTTTTTTAAGTAAGGATCAGTGACTGGCTTGTGGTAATGTAAAGAAATATTTCAGTGATCTTATGTACTTCATATGCTTTTTACAACGTTCAACATTATGATTGATTTTTATTCATGAATAGAAGTTAAATACTATTTAGAGTATTTCAGAATTCTGGTGTCATACTGTTCAGTCCTTCGGGAAATTAACTTAATATCACTCAATCTTTAGATTGTAAGACGGTTTAAGCAATAACCTCCAAAGCTGGATAATCAAGTAATCGGTATATAATGGCAATGGAGTAGCCTTGAAACATTCGGCTTTATTTTTTGAGATAGAGTATTAAACCAGATGTTTGCTTTTTCATATTTCTTTACTAAAAATATTTTGTTGTGTTGTTGTCCAATTGATAAAACCTGAGTAACGAGATCGGTTTAGTCACTGATGGATATCAACTGGAGGACTGCTAGGTGATTGTTCTGCTGTAATGCAAGTTGGTAGCTGAATTCTGACTCGGTTGTCTAAATCATTATTGGGGTCTCACTGGGAGGCCTGAATGCTCTATTGAGGTCATAAGTTTGGGCTACTAAGGAATCTCAAACTAAAAAGAAAGAACTGTTTTTTTGCTCTTTGATTTGTAGCTAGGTGTAGTGAGAGTGATGTAAGCTAATTTCGTCCTTTGAACTAATCTCCACAATCAATCAACTGAACTGAAATAAGTCAACAATTGTGATAATTATATGAAAAGTTTCTCATAACAGTATATTATTTATCTTATTCAAATGATGACAAATAAATATAGCCAACGAATCAAGAATGTTTTCAAATTTTATGCTCTACACCATGTATTAAGAATAAAAGATAAACTGAATATCAACATGAAATAAGTTTGTGAGATTGTTAAGTTCACTATTAGTATTCATTTGAACTCAATTAATCTTGAATGAAAAGTTTTATGTATAACAACAAGGAATAGGAAGTTCATGCTTAGAATGATTATTAACATGTGATAACTTGGTGAACAAATAAGTTTTTAAAATGAAAAAGTTTATCAACGTTACATCCATGTCCAACAAAGTTCATACAACAATATTACTGTTGTTATTATTATAGTATAGATATTTCTGTACTATTACTAACATCATTTTGTCAACAGTCAGTTGACCTTTCTATAATAATAATAATAATAATAATTATTATTATTATTATTAGAATTATTATTAAAATTAGTCTCTACGTCATTTTTCAAGTGTAGGATTCCTCCATGTTTCCATTGAATCTCATTTGCCTATTGGAAAATTTCACCGCCCAACTTTGACTGATTCCTCTGCAGATGTAGATCCATGCCTACGTTGAAGTTCGGCGGAGTTTGAGGATGTATGATCATCGCTAAATGATGCAGCTTTTATTGGAATGTATGAATTTCGCTTCATGTTCATAATAGATAGATGTTGTTTATAGAAATGCTATAATGAAAAATTTGTCGTCAATCGATAAAGATAAACAATAACTTTCTGACAATTAAGGTATCATTTTTAACCACAAAATATTAAAAAAAAGCTTACTAGAGACCTGTTAAAAGCAAAGCACTCAGTAGCACTGACAATTATTACTTGATGTATCACCAGTATAAATAAGTCCCAGAAGCTGCCAACGTACGAGGCTGGATGTCCGGTGTTCGCTCAGGACTACAGACCAATTCATGGTCCCTGGATCGAAGCACGTGTGGTCGGAAGGCTAGGCCAAGTCATGTATGAGATAGAAGTGGGAAGAAACAGGTAGACTCAACATCAAAACCAGCTACGCAGGCGGCTAGCCCCAGTTCGCCCATTGACAGAAAGAAATCTTCCGTTCGATATCCCGTTAGATACTTTTAGTCTACCTGAAGTCCCTACACAGGAAGAAATACAACAAGTCGATTTAAGGTCCAGAAGGTGGTCACTTCGACAACGGCGACAGACGGTCAAGATATATGTGGACCCCTGGAACTCGGTCTATTAAAAGGGGAGGTTTTAGGGATGTTAGATCTCCAGAACTCACTTGGTAAACACCTTATTTTTGCAATTTTATTTTGAAAATCTGAATTTCTTGTTTTCTCACCAAAAGCGCCCATTCTCACCCTCATGTCGTTATAACATTACTACTTGAAAAGACCTTAAATGTCATTGGTTCATTATCTCTTTTAATATGCTGTTTTGTGACTTTTCCCACTGACATTTTTATACTGTATGTATACGCTTGAATCGTGTTTGTGTGTTGTTCATGCTCTTGGCTGCTTGTGGAATACATTTCCCTCTTTTGAACCTGGACTTCACTCTCTATTTATTGATGTTGGGACGCATTGAAATAGTTAGTTTATTTTGTCATTGAATCACTAAGTGTTCATTCAGTCCTCAGATTAGGTGAATTCGTAATCTCTTCAAACATAGCAGGATTATCTAGCAAAAATTTTCCATGAATGTAATCATAAGGACTGATTATTGTCTATTCAGTTATTTTAAGTTTATTCCAGCTTGTCTTCGAAAATATGTTGATGGAGTTTATTTAAGTAGCACAAACTACTGATTCAAATTTTCCTTCAAAACGACTTGTATGATCAAATTCCGGTTGACCAAATCAACAAGTTAGCTCCATTTTTAGAAATACTCCCACATTTAATCGACGGACGAGGTATCTATCGTCTATGTAACTTGGCTGACGGAGGTAACAGATATGCATAGACTGTTAACATTTTATCAAATATTGCTTTAAAGCATTTATTGTTTAATTTGAAACCTCTAAAAGAGCAACAATGAGTTTAAAACGTAGACTATAATTTAAGAATAAGAAATCTATTAGTGTTATGAGCCTCCATCAGTTGGTATGGTTACAACGAGTGTTATGTATATTGATTCACTGCCTACTCTGAAATACAGAGATAACAGAAGAGTAAGTTAAGAGAATGTTATGTACTGTCAAATCAAGACGATATCAATATTTGAAGATATTGTTTGTTTGTCTGAGAAAAGGGTTAAATGGCTTAGGTCCATTGTATAATTGTAATCGGTAATTGGGGACTTCGCTAAAAGAAATGTATCCCTTCAGCATCTCCCCCCAGACCTTCACTGTTGTTATTATTTCACATTTTTCCTCACGATTTCGTTCCGTTTATAAAATCCCTTATTTTTCATGAAAATCGTATATCACGTTTATCCAATAGTGAAAATATTAAATTTACCGTCCATAGTGATTCGTCTGACTTGATTGTTTTGAGTTCTTTGTCTCTGTAGTTTGTTCACTTTAAAAACCATTGATACTATTCTAATAGGACAATTCTTCAGTTGCATACTTACTGACAGGTTTCTTACAGGACAAGACGGATAGTGTACTTTTGAAAATAGTCCTGTCCAGTGACAGGACTGATATTAATCTCTGTTGTAATCATTATTTAATTTACCTATGGAGCTCGTATTTACTTGTATACAGTTTAGCAATAGACATTCAACCAGAAATGTGATCAACATAGAAACAGAAGTTCTTTTATTTGACTGGCTCTTATTTAACTTACTACACTAATATAGTTTTGTGGTATGTGCTACTAATGTTGACACAAGTGGTATATAACACCTGTTAGAAATGAAATGCTTGGCGACAGAAGGTTAGGAAGATCGAATGAAGGAGAACGGAAACAGAGAGTAATTGTTATGGAAATGAATGTAGGATGAAGTTTGAGACAACTGATGGACAGTTTGCGAATGAAGTATTGAACATATGGTTTTCACATTTGACCAAGAAATTCCATCCTTGTGTATTCAAGTATATTCAGTCATCCTCACTTGTGTTCTCGTTCATCACAGTTTTACTAAAGTTGATAGGCAAGTGTTTTGTGTCTAGTACAGAGAACTTAGGGCGTTTCAAAAGTTATTCCTTTAATTTGTTTATTTAAAAATAAAGCAATACTCACTTGAGTGGTTAGTATTTTTCGGGATGTTTCAATCACCGACCACGAATAATCAATATCTTCGATACAAGCCTTTTCATAATTTATAGAAAATCGAATAAAGTAGATATCTCTGGCCATCGAAGGTACAATATGTATTTCCCGGCTCTTATTAATAAGATGAACTAAACATCGAGTCAATTCATTGGATCCCTTTGAATAGAAGAATCATGATTAAAATAAACAACATTGTCATATTATTTATATCTAGCAATTGAATAGACTAGGCATAATTAGTCAGATTATTTATATAATAATCTATGATTTTGATGGAGTTTTGTTCTCTGAGCTGGATGGTTTGGTCGTGGAGCTTTCGTCGTTCTTCCGAACGACATCATCAGCACAAACTTCAGGTAGAAGCGAAGTGTTCAAATTATTCCACATGTGCTTCACACCTTATCCTGTAGACCTCCATGTCGATTGGTTCTTGTTGACCTTAAACCTGTTTATTGTTTACTTCTTTGTTTTGCTTGTATCTTCCATTCGTTTGATTTTTGTTCCTATGTTTGTACATAATTTTCCTGATTGATTGATAAATTAGATCGATTTCAATCCGTTGGTTGATTGCTGACTGACGTGAACACCAAGCTTCTAAAAACTCTCTGGTGTTTTTGGAGTTGCCTCTATCCAAAATTTCCACATTTCTCCGCCATCTCAATAATCTGTGATACTATTTTCAAAATGATTGCATTGATATTAGTCACAGTAATGTTTCTTGTGAAATTTCTTAAAAGTATGACACAAATATCAAACAGCTAAAAACCGCAGTTGATATACTAGATATACAACGTAAAATTTTCACTAAGTACAAGCTATTTAAATCATCAAATCTAGTTTTGGTTAATTTATTTCCCGTGGATTTTGTTGGTTTTGCTCTAAAGCAAGTACACAATTATATTCTTTACTTCAAATTTAGAAGATTAATACTAAAAAACATAGTTTCTGGATGATGTAACATGTTGCAGTATTAGACTAAGTTTTCTTATAAAAGTCATTCTAAAAGCCTAAGTATTAACTTTAAGATTCTTGGAATGTTGTCAGCTGGGTGCACCAATAGCACCAATAGCGTTCACTACATAACCATTGATTTCTAACTCATTAGTTTTTTGGTACTGTCAATATTCCACAGTGTTAATTTGCAATCAAAATAGCTTCTATATTTTCAAGTACATCAATGTGTTTAGTAAATAATACAGGTTTCAAAAACCTGAAAAAATTACGAAATACAATGAATTTATATCATCGTGATCAAATCATAATTCTTGTTCTCTTTAAGTTAATAAAGGGAACTATGTGTGAGAAATGTCACTTGACGTTTCCAGTTTAATAGATTGATTATCTCCAGTGAATATAAATTAATTTTTTCCGTAATATCTACATATATGACATCAGATAACAAGATAATTATCAGAAGGGGTTTTGTGGAGTTGTAGTAATTTCAATAATTGAGATCATGAGTCAATTGAAGCTAGACCACCTTGGAAAACCTGGAATCACTGGACGGCCGTTTCGTCCTTTTGTGGGACTCCTCAGCAGTGCGCGAGGCGAGGTTGTGGAAATTAGTCATATATAGTTATTTACACTATGATTATTTTCAGTCTATGTGTGTGTATTTTAAGTATAATTATAAGATATTGATCTTAATAGTTAGTTTTGCAGATATGCGTCCCGTTAATTCAGTAGGTCATACATAACTTAAAGAGATATCAATGTAGGTCGGCAGAAAGTTATGTTAATTACACATCGTACTTTTATATTGTGTTTAAACGGAATAAAAGAAATTAAGCAATGATTGCTATGTTATTAGAATTTTTCCATACACACTACTATATCAGATATTTTCCTAGATACGCCATATTTCATTCACAACCAGCAGACTTTCAGAAAGCATCAATGAAATTCTTAGTGTTTCTATTTCATATCTGAACAAATTAGTGATATAAAAGTTGTTTCTATTGTAAAAATCCATTTCATTAAAGATTAAGTAATGAAGCCTCTTTCTACGCGAATGCTTTTCGAATATAACTTTCTTGCACTCAGTTATCTTGATTATTAAGAACAGTCTAATTTTAAGTGGAAATTTTGAAATACTTGAAATTCTTTACAAACGATAATTAGTATATATATATATATATATATATATATATATATATATATATATATATATATATATATATATATATATAACGAAGTGATTACAACCAGTCATTAAATTTGTAATATGAACTTCTAACAATAAGTAAGAATATTGTAGAATAAATTCAATTCATCTAACTTCGCCTGTAGCTCTTCTAGAGTTACTACCGGTCCCAAGCCAAGGTAAAGGAGGAAGGTTGGGCATGGGGTTAGCGACCCCATTCCGTAAAAAAACTAACTCGATAACAAAACGCCAACCAGAAATTCAATTCATCTAAAAAATAATTCCGTGTCTCACATTCATTTTGAAGCTTACTGCTTAACTTCATCATGAAATAATAATAATAATAATAATAATAATAATAATAATAATAATAATAATAATAGAAAACATCTCTTTAAACATTCAAATAAACATTCTATTTTACAAATAAGTTGATTCATTACCATAAATAGTAATTAATTATGGTACCAAATATGGAACATGATGAAAATATCTAATTTTTTTTCTAAAAGAAAAATCTATTCAAGTTAGAATGAAAATAAAATAAAATTTTAGTGTCCTACCTTTAATCTAAAACATACAAGTCCCATAACTGGATTACCAACAATTTCATAAGCGTTATTTGTTTTCACTTTATTTACAAAATATTTTGCAAGTTGTACATGCTGAAATATTTAAATATAAATATTTTTAGTATTGGAGGGGGGGGGTTGTAAAGATTATTTAATTTGGATAAATTAAATCATAGATTGATTGAAGTTAGACTATTATAGTGGGAATCAGAAAGAATTAAACAGCTATTTTGTTTTAGTATGGGATTTCTCAATGGTGTGGATACATGAACTTATCTGTGATCGAACCTAGAAACATTTAGTCTAGTGGCGAGCATTTATGTGAGCTTAATTTCTTAGCATAACAGAATAAGTATATTGTAATGCAATATATGTTTAGTTGTATTGTGCTCTCTTATTGAGATGTTAATCAAACCGTGATGATAATATCGATATGAGAGCGGAACTTCTACTAGATAGATAAAATGAATAAAACGAAGCTATTACAGTCGCATGTAAATCAGAAGAAGAAGGATTAGACTTCAGGAGAAATCTTTTATGTCTCAAGAAAGGAAAAAAGAGGTAACCTCTTTATATATATGGTTCCAATATAAATGTGGAAAGTGAATAGGGAATGATTACATGGGTCAATTATACATGGCTTTTGCTGACTAGTGTCATGATGTATACCAATCACAAGGGTAGTGATTTAAAATACAAATAAACTTGGTAACGTTGCGTAACCTCGAAATATTGATTATTCGATTATCTACATACAGTCAGTATGGTGAACGTTTTACTAATACAATAAAATATGTAAAACATTTGTAGGCTTATTACTCAATTTAGTTATTAAGACTGATAATTAAATTCACTTTTAACATCATTTCGTAATTTAAGATGCTTTATCAGTAAACTATTATATTAGTCAACACAGAATTATAAAAGAGACATTAGTTTGATTGTATTCGTTGTGTATGAAATGTTTAATAAATTCATAACCAGTGAATTCACGATTACCTCAAACCAAATACTTATTATTAAAGAGATTAATGTAATTCGATTGCTTACGTACTGATCTAATATAATTCCTTAAACCTGTTGCTCCATATATTCGAACTACAAACCATAATTTCAGCGCTCTAAATCTTCGACTTAAAGGAATTCCCCAATGCTAAAATTTAGGAAAGAGAACAATACTAGCAAGTTATATTGAATAACATAAGACAGTACAATTTCACTTCATGATTAAAATTTAACAGAAATACATGTTCGTTACTGTTGGGGATGTTAGATCCCCAGAACTCACTTGGTAAACATCTTATTTTTGCAATTTTATTTTGAAAATCTGAATTTCCGCAACAAAAGCGCCCATTCTCACCCTCATGTCGTTATAACACTACTACTTGAAAGGACCTTAAATGTCATTGGTTCATTATCTCTTTTAATATGCTGTTTTGTGACTTTTCCCATTGACATTTTTATGCTATATGTATACGCTTGAATTGTGTTTGTGTGTGTTGTTCATGCTTTTGGCTGCTTGTGGAATACATTTCTCTCTTCTGAACCTGGACTTCACTCTCTATTTATTGATGTTGGGACGCATTGAAATAGTTTATTTTGTCATTGAATCACTAAGTGTTTATTCCGTTCTCAGACTAGGTAAATTCGTAATCTCTTCAAACACAGCAGTTACAGACCTATGATTATTGAATCCATGTTGATTTTTATTATGTGAATTATACAAAATTTTGATATCCTACAAGAATGACGATATGTTGAACTCTTATTAACAGTGACTTACAAAATGAACATCTCAAAATGAACAATTTCATTTCATATTATCAACAATCCTAAATTCATATGATGTAATTTTAAACTACGTATTTTGCCGTAAACCTGGTCACTTTTAGGATTGTTAATTTAGATTTATAGTTGTAGAGTATGAAGAGAACTTATTAAAGAAAATATTCTTCGTTCATGTACTGATGTCTTAATATGATGGGGGGGGGATTTTTAAATAGTTAAGTGACATTTTCATGTCTTATTACTATTCCACATAGTTTTTTTGGTTATCAACAAGTAAAGTTGAATCGAAACACGTTCAGGCAGCAAGAAAATATTAACTATTCTTTCAACCTTTAAACATAACTAAACTGAGTTATTTATATTATGACAACAAATGAATCAGCAAAGATAACAACATTAATAATCTGTTCAAATCTCATGTAAAATGAAAGGTGTAAACTATGTTCTTGTGTTTACAACTGTCAAAACTCTAATCACAATTTATTTATTTTCTAAATCAAAATTGTATTCATGAATAGTAAGCAATTATTGTAAATAACAAAATACTGCTGCTACAACTAAAATCGAATAACTCACCCGGAAATCAAGCGCTAGAAATAAGAAAGATTAATTTGATAAAGTTATTATTTATCAAGAAAGATGATTAACGAAATGATCATAAAGTACTAATGTATTAAAATCAATTTCGGCAAGCTATTAACAAACTAACACAAATGGAATTTAATAGTTGAGTTCATGGGTCAAATGAAGCTAGATCACCATGAATAACCTGGAAGCACTGGATGGCCGTTTCGTCCTACTGAGGAGTCTCAAACTAGGAGAGGTTTTACTCTACACCTGTAAAACCCCACCTCTCCAAATTAAGCATGTTAAGCCACTCTCTCTGTTTTTACTCATCTTTGTCTCCGAACGATTCCTGACATTTGATCGCAATACAATACTAGTAGTGTGAAGTTTTGGCAAAGTGTGTTCGGCCACAGTGACGATAATTCAACTGGTGTCACCATCTTGAAACACCAATCTCGGTGGCTTTCACATGTACTACTAATGTCAACCCAACGAATCACACATTTTGCATTATTTGCCGACACTGGGACTGGTTGATAAAAGCGGAGAGGTAGTCGGTTCATAGCATGGTGTCGGGGTATGAATAAAGTATGTACATGACTGGGATTTGTCAGTCCATTACGACTTCCAAGTTGGTGTCTGAGAGATAATGCAACCCAGTGGATTGAAACGTTATCAGACGTGGCTCAGGACAGAAGTCTATGATAATCGTGTTGTAATTTTCTCTCACTTTTTTAAGTTGACACAGTCTTCTTTAATCGAAGGGATTTTTCCAGTTGTATTTTTCTTAATTGAACTGCTTCTCTCAATTTGTACTACTATCGTTCACTATTCTCTATTCATTGATTTGTTTTTGATCATACTCTTCTTTATTCCTCAATCTCCTTACAATCTCATTTCCTATTTATGTGGCGCATAATTATTTTGGTATTCCTATGTACCAATACCAATAAAAGAAAAGAGTGATCCAAATATTACTTACTGTTATGTTTATGTTGCAAATATGACGGATTGACAATCATGCTCTTAGTGAGGGCTTTCGAATCACGTACCCTGTATTCGACAAAAACAAAATATTCTACTTTACTACATTTGTCAACTATTGTTGAAAATATTGACCACTGGTATGGAGAAATAGATAGTTTTAATGATGTGGCTATTGGTGAAATTGTCAACTGTAAAAGCACTACACACAAACAACGTGTTAATGCAAACAAAATTTTTAATATTTTGCAAACATATTTCTAGCATATTTCCATCCAGGCCTGGTTGATGCACATATTTTGAAGCTTCTTAACACAAATTATCTTTCATTGTGAAAGAAGGCGATTAAGACGAAAATTCCATTATCTGATATTTTCAAATTGATAAAATCTCTGGTAGATTAGTACATTTTTTTAATCATTGAATTCCTTTTATAAATAAATTTATTTTTGAAAATTATGTTTGAATTTACAAATGCTACTACATTGTTATATAATCGCTAGTAATTAAGAACAAATTTCTTATGTTGTGATCGTGTGGCATAAACTCTTGATAGCTTTTTCAAGTTAAAACACACCTCGGGTGGATTAATATGAAATAATGTCAAGTGATTAAGCTTTTTGAATCGGCCGAATACAACAAGATGAATATGGTATATTGAATTTATAGGTTATACACTTAACATATCTTTCCTTTTTTTTACAGTACGTAACGAAATCTCAAAATAAAGTAGGTCTCTGTACATCAAATAGATAAACATATCAATCGTAGGGCAAATTGGTATATTAAAATGAATCCACAAAAATTGATTGGTATATTTTTGTTAAGTGAAAGTAATTACGGCGTAAATATCAAAGATCGTAGTGAAATGTTCTATTTCAAGTTAATTAGACGTATATTAATATTTGTGGATTAGTTTGTACTCGTTAGGATAGTTGTAATAGATCATATGAGTGCACTGAATAATTCTTGTAAAATTTCAAAAACGTCAGTCAAACTAACCACATAAGACTGCAATCATGACTGACTAGCATCCACTTGTTTGGATTGATGTTGATGGACCAAACATCCTGATGAAAAAGATAAAAAGTAGTTCTCATAACCAATTAAGTATAATTTCGTACAATAGTTGATGTATATTACTAAGTGGCCATTGAATAGCAATCATAGTCATACAATCTAATAGTGAAATTCTATGGATCATTTTGTAGTGTGACCATTAAAGTAAAAAGCTCGACATCTGAAATCTCCTCCAGAGGAAATGAAGGAATTCTTCGTAATACATATCAAGAAGTTTCCTGGACTCCGAGAAAATCAATATGATTCAGTTGCATTATCAGAGATCATATCACTAAGCTATTCTAACCGATAATGGCCTCATTACTTCAAGTGGAAAACAACCAAGGGTTTATGACGAAGGATGGCGCAAACTTAAAAGAATTAGTTAAGATTTAAACGAAAGAACTGGAATAAAATTAAGCACAAGTGAATAAAAATGTAAATAGTGAATGGTGTTAGATGGCATTCAAATTTAAATCTTGAAGGCTATCATAATACAAAGTAAAGCATGCTCATTAATTCAAACAACAGAATTACGAAATTTGATAAATGATGATGAACTAGCTAGAATTTGAATGGTAATTGGAAAATAAAGTAAACAAACAGTTTAGGAAAGTCAATATAATAGTGTGGTGTGTGCTACTGATAACGACAGATATAAGTAGTGTGTATCATCAATCGAAAGTAAAATGCATGGAGAGAGAAGGTGCTATAACTGTGACGGCAGATTTGAGGGTAGCGAATTATCGATCGGACCAAAGACGCACAAACACGTAGAACGACCTAGGGTTCTGATTGACCCCGCTTCCCTGTCTAGCCCAGCAGTTGAGTCCAGAACGCAAGTCTCAGCCTCGGATATATGAATCATTATATTCCAAACATACTTTGTTTATATATCAGTCAAGCAGACCACAACGTACCATAAAATAGAAAATAACATTGTACAATATTGACCAGTAGGAAAATGACACGTGAAATAAGTTCTGACCAATAAGTAAATAATACCATCTCCAAGTCCAAGAATAGCATTAGACTTAATAGGATAATTTCTGTGATATTTTCCTGAATATCCCAACAGAAGGTTTAGAAGATCAAAGAAAAGAGAACGAGAACAGATAACAATTAGTTTGAAAACGAATGATTAATGAAGTCTGAGACGATTGACTGATATTTTGCAAATGAAGTATTTACTCTATAGTTCTCAGATCTTACTAAGAAATTCTGTAATTTTGTCTTCAAATACATTCGATGGTTCCCACTTGTGTTCTAGTTCACTACAATAGTAATTTCTTGCCTGAAGTCCAGTTTACTGTTTAATGTATTCCTGATGCTCGACAAGCCATCTGTACAAAAATGAATGGCTAGAATCGCGTAGATAATTTTATTGCCAAAAGTAGAATGATAATGCTTTTCAATTATCAATAATGACAGGTTTCCAGACAAACAGAGATAAATGGGTGTTGATTTTAGCTAGAAGAATAATTTACTGACTTCTTATACCATGAAGTATCAATTATGAATTTAGGCAATGGTTATGAACAAAAATCTATTGATTATCACTTGTAATCCATATACTGTCATGTGACAATTAAATGAAAATATTATATTGCATTTCCTTCTAAACAAATGAAGTAGTTTCAAACACAATGAAAGTACATCATTACTGGGATTTGAATTTTTCTCATTTATCAGATAGTAACGTTTAGTAACAGATTCAGTAAAAGATGCTTTAAATGAAATTTATTGGAAACCTAACTTACCTCAATTCCATCTAAGTAGTGTCTGAACTCCGGACATATAAAAGCATTCCCAGCATATGCAGCGTCCACATGTAACCAGATATCGTTTTCACGACATACTTGTCCAATAGATTTTAAATGGTCAAATGAACAACATGATGTTGTTCCGAGCGTTGCACACATCTTAAAACAAAACATTTTTTCTAAATGTTAGTCGATTGTTTTCCTGTTTCATCTGCCTATCATTATTAAAAAATCGTTCAAAATTATTTTACGGCGTCGAGTTCTTGTAACTCAACTTCACTCAATCATGCATTTGATGAGTCTCTTTCATACTTTCATAGGAAGACTAAGGTGTCAGTCCCAAATCACTGTTTCTCTCTAACAATATATTTTATCTAGTAAGTCAGTTGATTATAATATCTCAGTTTATACAACTGATTTAACTTAACTAGAGAAGTGTATTTCACGAAATTTTATGAAATTTGTAAATTGCTGATCATTCATTCGTCTAAAGGGTCAAAATGAAAAGTTATCGTTAAATTTAGGGTACATCATGAAAACATCATTATCGAAGTTATTCAGAAAACAGTGGCACAATTTTCAAACTTTACTATCCTAATGTGTTTTCCATCAGGGTAGTTAATTCATGAATTCATTGTTATTTAGATATTCCGATCAAATACTTTACTGTATAAACAGTCATTTTGATACTTCAGATGTTTATTTATCTTTTACGGAAGGACTGTGCTTATGGTGAAGGAAACAGGTGTTTTGAAGCTGATATTCACCATTACGTTGAATTTGATGACAAGCTATCTGAGTTGAAAAGTGTTTAAACAAATCTTTGTACGTATCAAAGGTCAGATGATCATGCTTGTAAATTCATACACTGTTCGAAAATTATTTTCTGAATTAACATACTCCGTCATGAGTAAGTACATTTAAAATTTACATGAAAAACATCATGTAAATTTTACAGTTACATTAAATAAAATGTTTAATAAATTTGGATGAAATGAAACTGTCCGTCTAGAGTCCATACAATAAGACAGTGAAGTTCGGTAAACATCATATGAAAGGAATCTTTACCTTCTATCTGATGACTTTCTTGAATCTAAATCATAAACTAGGAAATATTTCCTTTCAGGTCTCAGTTCTATTACAACTATACATCAGTTGGTAATGACGATGGATACATGTACAATGTTTGTCTACAGTTTTAGTAATGAAACTTAGTCTAATAACACAATAAATATTCAGTATTTAATTCCAAATTTTCCACAATTATTTTTTAATATGGTTCTATTCATCTTTGGATGGTGTCCTCAAAGAGAAGTCTCAATTTTACGATTATCTCACACTATGCGCAACGATAATTGGTCTACACTTTAAATATCCAAGTTATTTGGGTTGTATAGTGATTAAAAATGTTTAATCACTGCCTTAATTTCGTTGATAGTTATATAGAATGATCTTTCTATTCTATCCATGAAATACTAGATTGCTTCCGGGTTCCATTAGTTAGACAATACTCGACGCATTCTGGACAAGCCTTCTAAAATCTCAGTAAATCCATTCTTATTTCTGAATGACGACTACCTATTAGAAATGTAAAAGTCAGGATTTACATTATTTTTTCACATAAATTGATGCACGATTAGGTTTTGTTTATCTATTTATACATAACCATGAAAACGCATAATATTGAGATGGTGGAGATTTGTAGCTCAGGTGGATGATTTTGGTGGAGTTTTGTTCTCTGAGCTGGATGGTTTGGTCCAAAAATACCAGAGAATTTTTAGAAGCCTGGCACTCAGGTCAATCAGCAATCAACAAACATATTGAAATCAATCCAATTTATCAACCAATCAGAAAAATCATGCATAAATATAGGAACGAAAATCAAACCAATGGAAGACACAACCAAAACAAAGAAGTAAACAATGATAAATTTAAGGTCAACAAGAACCACTCAACATCGAGGTGCACAGAACAAGCTGTGAAACACATATGGAGAAATTCTAACACTTCACTTCTACTTGAAGTTTGTGCTGATGATGTCGTTCAGAAGAACGATGAAAGCTCCACGACCAAACCATCCAGCTCAGAGAACAAAACTCCACCAAAAAAAAACGCATAATATCACAGGAACCAATTTTGCAACCTACATTTAATCCACTTGATTACTTTAATTTCTGCCAGGCTATATAAGAACGAAAAATATACTTAGTTGCATACTGACAACTAAGTAGATACTTTAAAACGAAGAAATGGAAGTCAACTAAAAAACATGATCAGATGTCTATTTGCGAATTGTTATGCTAGTATCAAAATATATATGAAGAGATGAAACATTGTAATAAGCAAATTCTGCATATCATGGAGTGATAGTAACTTGTTATCGTTGAAATACGATTATAGTTGATATAAAATGAAGCAAAGGAATAGAAAGCGGTACATAAATGAAAAGTTAATAAGTGAAGACAAAAAATCATTAACTTACATAGAATTGAATAAGTCCCATAGACTTGTCTTCCTGAAAACAGGATGATAAATAAAAGAATTTGGCCTTGATAATTTTGAAACAAATATTTGTTAGACTAAGATATCAAGAAAAACGTGGGACACAAACTGATGAAGGCATCATTAGGCGCTTGTAATTTGAAACAGCAGATGAGATCACTAGTTCTTTTGAATTAACATTTATTCTCAATAGCTATATTTCTTGCCCCCTTTGACTGAGTGTTAACAATGGAACATTACTACTATACTTTTAACATAGAAGGGTTTGATGATGTGATGTATTTTTGAAACAAACAACAAAGCGGGTAGATGTTTCGGAACATCGATTTGACTGTTATTTAAACATGGTCAACAAAATGGTAACAATGAATTATGCTATAGCTAATTTTTTTCTCCTGGTGGTTGACTGGATTATGAAGACCTCCACATCTCAGGGAAAGAACGGAATACAATAAGCAACTTACATGCAACTAGACGATTTAAACTTCATAATGACATATTCCTTCGATCCTACACACAGCAACAAATGTAGGTGAATACACTTAGGTTATCAGCAGCCTCTGCAGCAGTAGGCATCAGTATACACAAGGAGAACACATCACAGTGAGCACCAACCGGATCACAATTGGTAGAGAAGCTCTAGAAGAAGTGGAAACTTTCATGTGCCCTGATAGACAGAGAGGACCTGATGCAGATGTGAATGTGCTGTTTGTCAAAATAAGTGCAGCATACCTACAACTGAAGAATATCTGGAGTTTCAAACAAATTTCAGTCAACAACAAGGGTACATGTATCTATGAACATCCGTCTATGCAAGATACTTCAAATCCGTTGGCCGGATACGATGATCAACAGCCTACTTTGACAGTGAACAAACCAGCTTCTAAATGGGGAGGAAAATAGGAAAAAAAGCTCGAGGTGGATAGAGATACATCAAAAAGTGAATCACAAAGCAAGTCCTACTTTGGAATCCTCAAGGTAGAAGGAAAAGATGCACATCAAAGAACACACTACGCAAAGAATTCGAGTCAGATATCAAAATAATGAATGGTATCTAGCAAAATGTGGGAATGCGAAGGCAGCTCAGCGTTAACTAGGGGTTCATAATCGATGATCTATACATCACGATGGATAACAGACGTAAGTAAGTAAGTAAGGTTGTTCTATGGAGATGTTGTTTAGTATATAGATAGCTTCCATCAGGTGTAAGAAACATCTGAAAAACCATTGAAAAATAAAAACTATCAGACACCTCTTTTGTTTTAGTTTCGGATCCTTTAACATTGTGTATATACTAGCCAACACAGAATTAAGGACATGAACTACTGGTCGCTCAGAGGGCTCCTTTTCTTCACTACTGAGCTATTATGCTGTAAAACTGAATAACTATATAATTATAAAAAAATATACTTTCCGTTGTAATGAGGAGTAAGAAGTGAAGATTTCCTATAAACAAAATACTTATCTTACTTTAATAGCACGTTGTAAAGTATCACCCCGAACACTAAAGTTTTCATCGACTGGTAAACGTCGTAACTTTACAAAACCAAGCACACTAGCCTTTTCTACAGCTGAATGAGCCTATAAATCATGAAAAAATTTGTAAGTTAAAGAACATGATTTAAATTTAATGAAGATTTGAAATTATTGCAAGTAAAACATTTTCTACAGAAGAAACAATTCAGTGAGACTATAATTTATGGACAAACCAATCAGATATAAAATAACAGGCGTCGGGTTTTTGAGCGAAATTCACTCATTCATTTGGCTAAATAGAGTTTTAGCATTATAGCTGATGTTAGTTCGTGATCAAAACTCTAAATCTAATTCCTAACCTTAACCATCAACTGTAAACCATAATTCTAATTCCTCGCATAGGTTTATAACCCACATTTCATCCTTCTTATTAGGTGGACACTCTCAAGGTCACTTTGGAGTCGTTCAGAGGTCGTCCATAAATTATAGTCTCACCTACGATTTTATTTCAATCAAAGATTCTTCAGAAAGCTTCTTCGGTTAACCATTTAAAGGTAAATAATACCAGTGTATGTAGATCTATCGAAATTTTTGCGTAGGAAAAATATTAATAACGCTTTGTTCGGATTCTTTGAATAGGCTTCAAATAGTTTATCTTTAAGACAAAATGGTTATTTACGGAACGCGGTTAATTAGCGTCTTACATAGTTTTGACATTAAGTAGATACTTGAGATAATTTTTTTTGACAAAATTTGTATCAAAAGCGCTAGTCAACTGACCTTGTGTTTGTGTAAATACGAGAGAAGTCACCCTTTTATTTATACAAGAAATTTAAAACAGTAAAAGATTAATCTGGAATGAAGGTGGCCATAAAGTAATTAATAATTCTTCCATTTTTCTATTTGTAACAATAACCAAGTTAAACTTTATTCATTTAGCTACACTTGCTATTGAGTGGCTTAAGGCTTTAAACTTTCAGCTTTCAACTGATACATCGCAGGTCTGAACCATGCTTCATGGACTTCGCTTTCAGCAACATAGAGAATCACTAGCCCTCACATAAATTAAATGTAGTACCAATCTAAGTGCATAAATCTACAAACCAGGTATTTAGGAGTTCGAAGGAGAAATGATTGATCAGTAAACCACAACATCACCATATCTTCTAATAAAAGTAAACATACGAGAATGAGAAAGTTAAACTTACTAACGTGGATGCATATGCCACAAGTTTGGAGAGAACTATTATTTCAGGGTCTAAATCACTGATCATGTTTAAAAGATGTTTATAACGCTCAATTGCTTGATGACGAGCAGCTAACATTGATACAAATATACAATCACTTGCCGATGACTACAAGTATTAGAAAGAGAAAAGTGATTACATTGATCAGTTAAGAAGAGAAGTAGATTTTGCTGCGTAAAATAAGTATTTATTTTTGTTCAGCAGAAAGATGAAAGTAGAAGGATTTATTACATATAGTTGAGGTGTTACGTTTTGTTGAATCACTGGTAGACAGATTTTTTTTAAAAATAAAACTGTTTTCGATTAGTCACTATTTCATTTAACCTTATCTCCCTTAGTAGATTAATTAATTCACATTTTCGCCTGAAATGTTTCTCCGACTTTTCTCTTTTTTGAAGAGATTTTCAGAACGGAGTCTAAGAAAAGTTATAAGATAGTTCTATGTAACTAGCATAACCCAAAGATAGTGAGTTCGATTCCCAGTACGGTTTCTGATGTTAACTAATGTGAAGCCTTATCAGAGAACAAAACAGCTGCCTTATAAAGATTGCTGATTTAACCCCATCAACTACATGTGATTCATAATAATAAACAGTGTACTGAAAGTAGACATAATTTACAAGTAAAATAAGATGATTGTCACCAAGGTAGGAACCAGAGAACTCAAAGAAAAATGAAGAAGCTGATCGTTTTACAAAAATAAAAATAGATCTTTAGATGATTCATTAGAGATTTTTAAAGCTATAAGATAACCCATAAAATCACAAAGTGATATAATCTACAGAATTACTGAGTGTACGCTCCCTTATCCCTTCGTACGTTTGATGTCTATCAAATTTGAATCCAGGAGTTTTCGATCTTGTAAAGATCTTGATACCATGAAACCCTTCTGTCATTATCGAATGGTGTATATATTCAACTTCAATCAATTTACAATATAGTACACTCCTCATTTGATTAAATTTTGAAATAGCTGAATAATCTCCGACGTGATTGACTATACAAATCAAGTTTTTCTAACAGAGCTTTAGGAAATCCATTTTAAAATGGCCAGATGATTTTGATATATTTAGGTGTTAAGTTATATTTAATCATATAAGTCAGGAAAATATATGTTTATAAATAGACAAGAAAATGTTTGAACTACGGATTAAGATTTTACAGATCAAAATGGGTAAGCTGATTATCGTAACCATAACAAATAGAATTCACAGTGAGGAGATAACACAACATAAAGTGAATAATTTTATTTAAATGAAATAATTAATGAACGAACAATATATGTTAAAATGCATATGATAAAACTCATCAGTAAATTCAATGATATTCATAGCATTTATTTGCTAACCTCATACAAATCAAAACAACCAAACTGAACTGCTTTTAAACCGGGTTTTTTCAATTTAATGATTAGATTTAGGTTGAAATTTAATAATTTAATAGTTAAGTTCATGAGTCGATTAAAGCTAGATCATCATGGAAAACCTGGAAGCACTGGACGGCCATTTCGTCCTAGTATGGGACTCCTCAGCAGTGCGCATCCACGACCTTGTCGAATATGGGACCTTAGATCTCGCTCGCGAATGCTTAAACTCTAGACCACTGAGCCGGCATCCAACTCTGTTAATGTTTAATTTCAAATAATCCACGAAATTGTTCCATCATATACCATTGCCTTCAGTGAGTTATTACCTCACAATAGACTTGGTTGAACTCTACTAGTTATGGCTTCTCACTAGAACTTTGTCCAGTGCTTCCAGGTTTTCCATGATGGTCTAGCTTTGGTCGACTCATCCATTCACCTATTAAATTACGATAATCTTCACAAAAACCCCTTTCTGAAATCTGATAGTTGAGAACTTTCTTGAATGAATGAATGGTTTATTAAACCATCTGTATTTACTTAATCCTAAATTTTATTAAAAAGGATTGAATAGACGAAGCTTTAAGTTTAATTACTGGTAAGGTTTATAATCTTGAATAATTTATTGTAAGAATTTGTTGACCTTACTTGTATTACACCTCCACCGATTCCGCTACTATGCAAAAATGTATCAGGTAGATTTAAAAGCTTTCCAATCCAATCACACATCAAGATCTCCAATTCTGTAATTGCAGGGCTTGCAACCTGAAAATAAATATAAAATGGGAACAAACCACTTAAAATAAAGAAGACTCTAATTCATTCATTATTAATTCATTTGATTCATTTAGTATGCAATAGGTATATAAGAACTGTAACTCCAAGTCTTCAGAATTAACATTTTTTAAATTTCAGAATGGGTTTTGTGGATACTATAGTAATTTCAATGGTTGAGATCATGAGTCAATTGAATCTAGACCACCGTGGAAAGCCAGGTTTTCTACGGTGGTCTAGATTCAACTGACTCATGATCTCAACCATTGAAATATTTTATATCGTTTTATTGAAATAGTTAGTGGGATTTTATAGAATTTACTTATATATGATCTAATCCAGCTTATTCTAGTGTTAAACTATTCATACAACTTTCAGGTTGCTTGTTTAATAGATGTTTTATCTACCTACCACGTTCTGATGTGATTTTTAAAGTATATCTAACTTTTCATACATATAGTTCCCTTTATCTAACTTTTGTTTATCATTAAGAATGATCTATGATGTTATAGTTTAGTTAAATTGTTTACTTTCAAACAATAAGTTAACAGCATTCAATTATTCTGAATAGATTTTGCAAAAAGGGAAACGAACACATAAAAATATAAATTATTGCATTAATATTTTTTTTGTTCTCCTTAATAAGAGTAAATCTATAATTTCCGAGATTCTCGACACCCTTTTTAGGATTAACACAGTTTTATCTTTTAACATAGCATTACACACAACTTCATGTATGTTTTTAGCTTTCATACAGATCACTTTATAGATCGAAACTATAAGAATTCACTTCGAAATTTAAGACAATGAATTGAATTAATAATTACCCAGAGTAGTTATAAACAATAGATTTCAGTGGCTATTTAACGTTGACATATTTATGATCTATACTAATTTAAAATATATATTAGTAATACAATGCAAATGTAGGTGCAGTGAACAGAACATAGGTAGGGACAACCGAATGTACTTAGCAAAACAGTACAGAGTTATACGAATATTCGTCAATATTAGAACAAATAGTTTGACAATATTCTTTTCAGAAATTTAAAACAATTAGTCCCTTTGATAAATTTCGATAATGCTATGAGAAGACGTAGTTTATCAGAATTATGTGATATATTTGCGCAATACATTTCAAACAATCTGATCACACATATACTCGTTAAGGACATTTATATATGAAAAATTAAAAGGTCAACTAGACAGGTTAAGGGTAAGTCATAACAATGGGAAAAAATATTAAAGTACACAAAAACAAATGTGATTACCACTCTGGATAGTAAATCAATAATGGTTACCCTATGAAGTTCATAAACCGCTGGAACGGTTGCAATATGATTAGACCTATGACGCTTCTGGTACCCAAAAAGCGAGTTTATATTACGCTGCCATTCAGAGGTGACACAAATAGACTCATGTTAAAACAGAGACTTAAATTATCTATCAACCGGACATTTTATGCAGCCCAACTTGTTATTATCGAAAAGACAAGGTTTATGTTTCACCAAAAGCCCAAACAGCATGAAAACGATTGTATCACATCCCATTGTGTCTATAAATTTACATGTATGTGTGGTAACACGTACGTAGGGAGGAGCAATCGTGATTTGCAATTAAGGGTGGGTTTACGTATACCAAAATGGTTGCAGAATCAGATGAATCCCAATGGTCAAATAAGATCACAGGATAGACAGACATCATCATCCATTGCGAAACATTTGATTGAGACGGGTCATAAGGTTGATATCAAATCAGCATTTGTTGTATTGTACAAAAGCCTTCAAGGACGTATACTAAGGTGTATTGAAGCCTTGGCTATACGAAAATTGAAACCCCTTTATGTGATCAAAAACAATTTGTACTTACACTTAACCTACCCTGGTTGTACTGATTTACTATTCAGAGTGGTAATCACATTTGTTTTTGTGTACTTTAATATTTTTCCTTTGTTATGGCTTACCCTTAACCTGTCTAGTTGACTTTAATTTTTCATATATAAATGTTCTTAACAAGTATATGTGTGATCAGATTGTTCGAAATGTATTGCGCAAATATATCACATAACTCTGATAAACTACGTCTTCTCATTGCATTATCGAAGTTTGACAGTAATTGAGGGCCGAGTATAGAGAAGTAATTATATGTGGAAATTATATTTGAAATATTCTCAGCGATTGGAATTTAACTAATTCTAACGTTTCGTCCAGCTAACTTGTCTGGGCTTCTTCAGAGTTACTTGGCAAAATCGAAAAACCATGTAGCAAATCGTTAATTTGCAAAATATCAATGTATCATATCAACCTGAACTGTTTCTGTTGCAAAAATCAATCCATTGTCTCACATTTCATTGTTCATGCGTTTTCTTACAAATTGCATTGTGTTTCCGCTCTTACTTTCTTGATCTTCCCCCATCTTCTGCTACCAGACATTATGTTTTTAACTCGCGTCATATACTACTTATATCAATATAAGTAGCACACACCACATAGGGAACAGTGTAGGAAATTATTTCTGAATAGATGCTTAAATCATATTATACTTTTACTCGGAAAAAATAACGCATAATGCCTTCTTACCCATGAAAATCCATTACAACCTAGTGCCGTAGATAACATATCAGCCATGATTGATGGTACTGAATTCGCTGCCGGAAAGTAAGCATGAAATTGAGG
This sequence comes from Schistosoma margrebowiei, assembly GCA_944470205.2. Taxonomy (NCBI): domain Eukaryota; kingdom Metazoa; phylum Platyhelminthes; class Trematoda; order Strigeidida; family Schistosomatidae; genus Schistosoma; species Schistosoma margrebowiei. The sequence goes on from OX104024.1 coordinate 52,003,512, forward strand.
ATGTTGCCAGTGAGTCAGCTTATATAAGGAATTATAAAACGAAAAGAATAAGTTTTATAAATTAAAAGATTATCATTATATCATTTTTGAAAAATGTGAATAGATTGTAGCCCAAGTTAATTTAAGATGTATCAGTTTTCTCCACATTTTAATCTTCATATTTTTGATACTTTACCATATACTGAATTTCACGTCTCAATGATAAGATTTTCTATTCACCTAAGAGTATCCGAGATACTAAGAGTGGAATTTCACTATCCAATATGTATTCTAATGATGTTCTCTTTTTTTAAACAGAATTACATTATTAAGAATCAGTTTTAAACTTATTTAATAAAACATTTAAAAAAATAAATAAAAGAATTGATCCTTGAATATATACATATACTGCTATTAATATTGATTAAAACTTACACCGGGTAAAATAAACTTTTTCACATCCTCAAATATATTTATCCATGTATCTGATTGTTCAGGTGGTTGATTAGGTATTAAATGTTTTAAATAACCAGGTTCCACATTTGGTAAAACAGGATATTTACGAATAGTTTGTAAATAATTTGATATAAAATCAATCATTTGTTTACCCCAATAAGTGAAATCATTGGAATCCATTTTTGTTGATATACTTACATATCAGATTAACTATTACAGAAAATAAAAGTAATAATGATAATTATATATATGTAATATCTAAAGCTTATATTCTGATTTGACGCGTATAACTTAAGCACTTGAACGCTAGAACCCTTCTAAGTCATAATGAGAAGTCAGAAGACTAGTGAAAGGAATGTTATTCCAGACAGTGTCGACGACTCTAGTCGAAGATAAACTCATTTATATATTGATTGTATACACAGTTTGATTACGAGATGGTGGAGAAGATTTGTAGCTCAGGTGGATCCAGTTCACTAATCAATCAAAAAAATCATGCACAAATATAAGAACACATCCATCATTGTCATTAGTGAGTTAATATCCCACAACAGACCCGATTGAACTCCACTGGTCATTGCCTCTCAGAAGAACTCCAGAAATACCTCTTGGAAACCGTCACTAGTGAGCATATGTTGAGAGGGGCAGGTGGGATTGTGGATGCGCACTGCTGAGGAGTCCCACAGTTGGATGAAATGGCTGTCCAGTGCTTCCAAGTGTTCCATGGTGGTTTAGCTTCAATTGACTCATAATCTTAACTATTAAAATTACTATAATATCCACAAAACCCCTTCTGATATTTGAATAGAGTTAGTTATAAGTTTTTATATTTACAATCTATTGTAACTACTTAAAAGTTAATGTTTAAATTTCAAGAGAGAATAATTTTATGAATGACAATAAACTTGAATAATTGTTAATTGTTCATTTAAAATTCTGTTTTATTATATTGTTTTCTAATCGAGCGAACCTAAATCTTGTTTATTGGTTTGAATAAATTAATAAGGTAAACGATCTCTAGAGTTTAAGAAATTCTTTCAGATACTTTTAGTTGTATTGTTCATTGATATAACAGATTGATACAAACAATTATTTGAATTTCTCATGTAAAATTGTAACTTTATTGATTCTATTGTAAGTAGTGGTATACAATCAATCATGACCCCTTACCTCTGTATATTTTCGTCTATATGGACAAGGCGAACTATATAAGCTGAAAAACAAACTTATTTTTAGTAAGTTGGATAGTAATGTCTCTATTCACTACATCCATCCATCATCATCCCTCCACTGATTTCTATGTATCAAATATATGCTTTCGTTATCATTAATACGATTCACTTATGTATAAGAAGTTAATTAAGGAGCTACATTTTATCATCGTTATTAAATAGAATCAATTAACAGAGCGATAAAGCTTAATATGAGAAAATTATTCTCACCAATCCACATCTTCGTTAACTGAAGTTTGTGTAATTCAATTCAATATTACTACTCTTGCAAGTACTAATACCAATACTAGTATTAATAATATCCTAATTATTGACAGCACACAGATTTTTTCTATGGTCAAACTTTAAAGAAAGTATTCGGTCTTAGCTAATCTTTAGATTTAACTTACTGTATACCCGATGAAGCTGACTTTGTTTAGTGTGACGTCATGAAAATTATATCTAGCTATTCAAAATATTGCCAATACTACACCAAGCTAAATCAGTACAGATATTTACATGATAAATCCTTCTGAAAATTTCATTTATTATGTGAAGTAGCTTTCAATTATTTTCATTGCGATTTTCAAATATATTTAAATTATTTTCAGATAGTTTAGCATAAGCTCAAATGAAATCAATTCATGGTTTGTTTCATTAAAGATGAACAATTTATAGTAAGAATACACAGTGTGGTGTGTGCTACTGATGTCGACAGATATAAGTAGTGTATATCATTAATCGAAAGTAAAATGCCTGGAGGCAGACGGTTAAGAAGATCGAAGAAAAGAGAACGAAAACAAAGAATTATTTGTATGGAAACGAAGGAACAGCGAAGTGTGAGACGATTTACTGATATTTTCCAAATGAAGTATTTAGTATATGGTCCTCAGGTTTCACTAAAATATTCTGTAATTTTGTATTCTCATACATTCGATGGTTCCCACTTGTATTCTCGTTTACTACACACAGAAAGTAGTTTATTTATACCAAATGTTGTAACTTATGTACATATGTACTCTAGTTTTTAACTGCCTATTTTGAACTAAACTAATCAAGAAGGTAAATATAGTTAATATTCAATAGCTTAAAGCTTACATATACTCGATTAATTTATAAGTTAGTTGAAGCAATAACCAAGATTTTGTATCGTTAGTATTTAACCATGAGATAACGTAGCACAATAACAATTTATGTTTGATTAATAATGTCTAGGTTTACATCATATTTTTTTCTTACGAAAACGTCAATTACAACAATGATTTAATATTTCATATATATATAGTTCCCTTGATTACCTTAGAGAGAGCAAAAACAAAGATTGGTGCAGTGTAATATGAATTCACTTGATTTTGTTAAGTTTTCATCAGCAGCTTACAACCTATATTATTTTAAAATCAAAGTTATTACAGATAATGACATAAATTTGCTCTCTTTAAGATAATGATTAAATAATATAAAAAGTTTCATCCATAAAATTCAATGCAGTCTATTATTCTTATAACAAAGGCAGGCCAAAAGAATGATGAGTATTTAAGAATAACCTTACCTATGGTAAATCCTCTGTATACGATAATCAAAATAGAACAAATTTTATTTATCTAACGTCTCATCCAAGTATGGATGAAGTGATATCAGATGCTGGTGTATATTTGTTCAATATCAACAAGTATCGAAAATCAATCACATTTTTTTCAAGAAGAAATGTGTATAAAAAGAGTTGGTGACTTCAATAACGCGTACTAATATAAAATTTATGGAAAAGGATTAACATAATTTGTTGTCATTAATAGACTTGTTAAGCGCTATGATAGAAACAGAATTAATTAAAGGATTATAGACCTTTTTATTAGTGATAGTTTCATTTAGTAATAACAACAGAATAAAGATGGACCAAACTATGTAATATTCTCACGTTAAATCATAACCAGTTGATTATGGCCATTTCCGGAATGAGATAGTTACCCATCAATGGCACTACGAGATTGTTTCGCAGTACCACGAGTTGAAGTGAAGTTAGAAATGTAAACTATTGAATACCAACTTAATGATACTAAGGTTGAGCGTTCTTATAGAAACCTGAATGTTGTGTAGTTTGTCCCTGGTGGGATAATAAACATGCACTATCTATGAGCCTCATGCTAGGACAAAACAGATGTCCAATACTTCTTGTTCTACAATTATTTTCTAATTAATTTCAGTCTATAGAACAAAGTATACAGTTCTTACATTCAGTTGACTTGAAAAAGTTAAAACTTTGAATGGAACAAAGTATAACTAACTTTCACGTAAACAATACATTTAAACTTTATGATTCAGCACTTGAAATGTCATTCATCAAAGTATTAGAATGATTTAATAGAAACATTTAACCATTAAATTTAAAATTATCCTATAACTTACATATAATTTAATTGTCCTCTTGTTTTCCTTATTATTTGATGTATAGACTAGTTGATGATATAACTTATACACCATTTAAGCATAGAAACTATATATAAATATTTTTTTAAGTATAGTTCCATTCATTCTAAAATAAACCAATTAATACATTGCTGTATAAATCATCAATTTCTCATTGAATTAAGTTATCCAATCATTTTAGGTATATTAATATGAGAAAAGATTATCCACTTGATCAAACTACTGAAAATATAAAGATTTCAATTATTGTTAAGACATTTTATATAAAGATATTCAAATAAGAATATACACTTCAATTCATTTTCAATGTCATAAACAGATATGTCAAAATGGATTGTTTAAATTAATCTTGTAAATGTATAAGTCTTTATTTATTTAAAGCTCTTTATGATTATTATCATTATTATTCTTGAGAATATTCAATATCAGCGTTCCAATATTTATATTTTTCAGTTTAATGGTTGTGGAGATTGTTAAGATTTTGGTTGAGATCATGAACCGATTGATGTTAGACTACCATTGAAAACCTGGAAGCACTGGATGGCCATTTGGTCCTATTGTGGGACTCCTCAATCGGTTCATGATCTCAATCAAAAACTTTACAATCTCCACAACCACTAAATTGATAATTACTATGTGCTCACTAGTGTATAGCTTCGTGAAAAAATTCTCGGAGTTCTAGTGAGAAGCCGTGACCAGTGGAGCTAATCCGTGTCGGGTAGAAACAGGTGTCTACCTCAGTACAATGTAAGATGGTCGCGCAACTTAGTGGATTGGTTTAGGTTAGACATTAACTCCAGTGGGTGCTGGCTCAGTGATCCAGTAGGTTAAGCGTTCGCGAGCGAGACCGAAGGCCATGGGTTCGAAACCCGCAAACGGGTTCGTGGATGCGCACTGCTGAGGAGTACCACAGTAGGACGAAACGGCCGTCCAGTACTTCCAGGCTTTCAATGGTGATCTAACATCAATTGGTCCATGATTTCAATCAAAAATTTATATTTTTTTTAAAAAAAACTTTCTTTTCCTCCTCTATTTTGTAAAATTACCCACAAACCGTTTACTGGAAATTTCGATCCCTATGATAAAAAAATATATATACAAGATAACAAACAAAGCTTGTTGTTTATTTATCATTAAAAAGAAATATCTAGTGTACTACATAGTGATATAAATAAATTGGAATTAATGGGAAATGTGTTGTAAGTTTAATTAAGTTTTATACAAACTGTAAATCTGTTCCAACACTTTATGAATTAGTGTTTATTGTCCTAAATTATATACATATATTCCATTATTATACTGGAGTTTTCATAAGGTAATAAATTTTTGACTAATTTACAACATTTCTATGTTGATAAAAATTATGAATTTTGAAAATTGTTTACACTGTAATTTAGAACAACATAATAAATGATAGGTACAAATTGGCAATGTAATGACAGGTGTACTAGTTGTGATAAGAATAATAAGGGCTTGAATCAATGTTATATAATGGGAAATAGGTCATCCGCTCATTAGTGACTGACTTCAAGAGGCATATCCTGGAATTCTAGTGAGAAGCAGTGACCAGTGGAGTTCAACCGGGTCTGTTGTGAGATAGTAACTCACTGATGGCAGTGGTGGATGTGTCGTCTAATTTCGTGGATCTGTTGAAGTCAGACATTAACACCGTTGAATGACGGATGGCTCAGTGGTCTAGTGGTTAGGCGCTCACGCGCGAGAACGATGGTTCCTAGGTTCGGATCTCATGAGGGTTGGGATTGTCAACGCGCATGGCTGAGGAGTCCCACAGTAGGACGAAACGGACTTCTAATGTCTTGAAATTTTCCATGGTTATCTAGCTTCAATTGACTAATGATTTCAACTATTGGAATCACTAAAATCTCCACAAAACCCCTTCTGATTAGAAAAATTTAGACATTGAAATAACATTCATAAAAGAATATGAGATTATTCAATAATAAGTGTTCAGATAATTGGACTGTGAAACTTATATTTGAAAAGAAAATGGTAGGAAGGGGTGAAGAAAAATAAACGAAAAAAGAGTATGAAAAATAATAATGAATAAAATCTTTTATTAAAGCCAAGGGAGAGATAAGGGTGTTACAAATTTCTTATGAACACAAAGACTTGGATTGTTAGCTTGAATTCCTATAGCTTCTGCTATGTTTAAGAAGCGAGGTCGAATCCCATAAGGAAAACTAGTCGGAATACGATAAATAACTTTAAAAGAATTATTTCTGTCTACTTGTACTTTTCACCTATTATGTTTATTTATGTAATCTATTCCACTATTAGCACTGTATAATAAACTACCTTGATTTGTTTAATAATTTCGTATATGCACATAGTTATTACTCTATATCAGAGTAAACCCAGATGATGATCTAATCGAAAGTTATGGATTTAGTTTTAATCTGTATAATGAATCACACTAGATTGTTGTAAATTATGATATCCTACTTGACAGTGAAATTTTTAATCAAGAATAATATAGTTTTATACAACTGTAGTACAGTTTTAAATTTGTCCAGTAGTATCTGAGAGATTCTTCTATTATTTTTGTTAGGATATTCGGAAAAATACACCAATAGTTATCATGTTAAGTCTAATGGTGTCCTTGAACTTTAAATGGACATTCCCTATTGGTCAAGATTTATATCACTTGTTAAATATTGTACATATGTTGTTTTCTATTTTATGGTACGATGTGGTCTGTCTGATTGGTATATAAACAGAGTATGTCTGAAATATAATGATTCATATCTCAGAGGCTGAGACTTGCGTTCTGGACTCAGCTGGCTGGGCTAGACAGGGAAGCTGGGTCAATCGGGGCTCTGTGTCGTCCTTGCGTGTTTGCGCGTCTTTGGTGCGATCGATAATTTGCAGTCTCCACAGTCACAACAATTTTCATTTCATGAAGATATAGTTTAGTCAGTTATAAGTATTTATTTATTGGCTATTTGAAATATCTGTATAAAATGTTAAGTTTTTTGATATACGAATAGAGAATTTATTGATAATAGTGATTCACTTAAGAGAAGTGATATCCAAGCACAATTAATCTGTTATGCCTCGTTCGCAGCTTAAGTGAACTAATGATAGCTTCAAACCTAGCATAATCAACATATCATTCCAACATTCTTTGAGGTCGTTTCTGTAGTATTTTTTGTACATTTTGCACATTATTCTTCAGTGAGTATGACATCGTTTTTGATCTAAGAAAACAATGGTCATATAACATCTACATGAAATATTGGAGCTGAAAAACCAAATTAAAACTGATAGTTCCGATTTTTGTTCCATACATTATTCTAAATGACCTCAAAATATTTGAAATCACACATCTAAAATGACTAACCAGTATAAATGTAATTTTTTTTAGCTTAAGCTAAGTGATGACCTGTGAGGATGGCCCACGGGTGAACTCAAGGAAGCTCTAAGAAGATCAGAAAGAGTTGAAGATATTCCATCTAGTCATCTTTTGGAAAAATATTCCAATATCTCTACGTGTAGCTTCCCCATTGGACAAATGTTAAAAACCCATTGTATGTGGATTGGAGGACTATGACGATGATTTCGTTTTTACTGAAAACTATAAATACCTGAGAGGTTTGTACCATATTTGACACTGTTTGGAATAGCATTGCTTTCACTTGTCTTCTGTCTTCTCGTTTGCGACTTGGAGGGTTCTAGCATTCCAGTGCTCAAGTTATAAGCGGTATATTATTAATCTAAGCTTTATATTTAACATGATCTGAAGAAAGTAGTTTTTCTAAATAATTGCTTGTACACTTGACAGATTTCTGTTAACCTAATAATATAAGTAGCTGGTCAAAGACCACTTAGGAAAACTAACCAAACCTCATCTTTGTTTTAATCATCAGCTGTCAGATTTATGTAAAATAAATAAATAATAATACTAACTGCCTGTTCATGCTATCCGACTTTCGCAAAAATCAATTTGAATCATTTACAGAGTTAAGTATCTGATTTATTTTTCTTTAAACAACTGACATAGCATTCAATAATAAACCTATTGAGGTGAATAGTTATCAAACAGAAACTCAGTTGATCGCTAGTTCAGTTATATAATTATTAAAAAACTTTTTTTATAAAATGAAAGACTCAGTGGGAAAAAGCAATTTATCATATGCAACATTAAACACTACCTTTGTAAAATAAGAAAATCATACACTAAATACATCATTTGCATATCTTCATTCAGTTGTCCTACTACTTATATCCGTCTGCATAAGTAGTGCACACTATATATCTAATATAAGTCAGTAATCATTTTCAAGGAAGTGAATTTTATTTATTGTTTGGTTCCTAAGAAAGGAAGTACTATTTTATTTTATTTTAACGCATAGATATTGGTACAAGAAGGCACCAAATACATATGTGCCACACAGATCTCATTTGATATGTGTTAGGGCTGTGATACTGCCCGGGTGCCCAAACCGAAGCCGAATGGAAGACAATTGATTCATAAAATAAATACATTAAAGAAATTATATATTCAATTGAATCTGCATGAAATGTATGATAGGCGAGACTCTAATTTAGGGACGACCTTTGAACGAATCTTAAATGACCTTGACAATTATTAGCCAATCAGAAGACAGTATAAAGCGAAAATATATTATAAGAAAGTAATGAATTACAGTGTTAAACGATTGAAAAGTTTACAGTCAGTTGTAATACATGATTTATTCAAAATTTCTCTAATGTAACCTATTACTATATTAACAATGTATAGGTTGAAATCATGAGTCAGTTGAAGCTAGACCAACATTGAAAACCTAGAAGCACTGGACGGCCGTTTCGTCCTGGTATGGGACTCCTCAGCAGTGCGCATCCACGATCCCGCACTGCTGAGGAGTCCCATACCAGGACGAAACGGCCGTCCAGTGCTTCCAGATTTCCCATGGTGATCTAGCTTCAATTGACTCATGATTTCAACCTGTGAAATTTCTTAAACTCTCCACAATACCCATTCTGATAACAATGTATAGTTTATAGAAGTTAATTGTTTTAGTTAAATATAGTATGTGTCCCAATTGAAGTGAATACTTATTGATTTTTAATAAGCTCAATATATTAGTATGTCAAAGACCTAATTAGGAATGAATGAGTCCAGTTATATACTGGATTAAAAGAAATATTTGTTTCAACCATTTAATTTATTCAACAATAAACATAATATTATAAACGTTTGCTAAGAATATGATCATCATCAGAGTCAACGGAATTGTTGGATCTTTGTAAAGCTAGCTTTATATAAAATAATTATTCCCTTTCCAAAATTATTTTCACAAATTTGTACGTGTGAACGTTAAGTGGTCTTTTTGAACAATGTCTTATTTCAAATATTATAGACTACAGTTGATTTAGTATATTTTTATACCGATCTCCCTACGTTATTGCATTCACTTGGTAGAACGATATTAAAAGTCAGATATGAACTTTATATAAATATTCGTCAAGATTAGAACATATAGTTTGACAGTAATTGAGTCTCGAGTATAGAGAAGTCATCATATGTGAATATTATATTTGAAATATTCTCAGCGATTGAAATTTAACTAATCCCAACGTCTCGTCCAGCTAACTTGTCTGAACTTCTTCAGGGTAATAATCAAAATCAAAATTATCAAAGAAATATATAGCTTTTTAACAATCAGGATTATACTGTGTTAAAACCAATCATATTTGGACGTTGATTTCTTGTGAAATAGGATAAAATGAGTCAGTTAACTACAAATCATGTGGAGAATTCAACTACATGGAAATACTTAACTGAGTAACAAATCGTATGTCTGTGAGTGTGTAGGTATGTATGTATGTGTAAGAGATTGATATGACGGAATAAATAAAGTTCAAGTTCAAGGATGAAAAATTGATAATGAAACATCGATGTACATGTCAAAAGATAAATTGTATTATTTAAAAACTCATTGAATTCTTTCAAAGATAATAACGATGCATGTGATATTAAAAAGCAGGTTTAAACAAGAAATAGGTTCCAAATTTACTTGTCAAACGAAATTTGCCAGGTAGTTGCCAGTTGAATACCATCTTTTCGGTTCAGGCTGTTCTTGTTCGCCCATATATGCAGCGCTTCTGCTGTCAATCTATCTTTAAGGGTGTTAAAACCTTTATTCATATTCCGAGGTCAACTTTACAGACAGAAAGAAGGGATAACAATGGGCTCACCTGGGTTGGTATACTACGATTATAAATATGTTACGCGTAAAGACGTTGTCAAACCCCGAATTTAAGTCGATAATTATATACGAAAATTGGCAACATGTACATCTCAATAGCGATCATCAAAGATCCAACTGGAGTCAGATATAAGGCCACTAAAAATCGAAATATATCAACTCAGTCAAGTCAAAAGAGAAGAAGTTTGAATATATATTTGATAGACTAAGCTAGTAGTTGTAGATGTAAAGTACAACATACCCACTAGTGATCTGGTGCGCATGCGTGATCGGACGCCTTTAGCTAGGTGAATTCGGCAAAACTAATGTAGTCAACATCAAATGTCAGAGACTTAGAGAGCTATTGATTTTGAGGACTTATTTACAACCACATGTAATATATGAACAAGCAAACAATTCGTACTAGGAAAGATACCCATATCAGTGACTAAATAAGTCCTTCATAACTAGTTCATGGTGTTTTGTTTTTTTCTTAATGTTACTAGACACCTCCAATATGAATTTAATGCATAACACTCGTGTGCTTCATCTTACCTTAAATTCTACAAACAATAAAGCAGCTTTACGCACGCATATAGAAACCCTAAATTAATTGATTGATTCAAAAGAGTGAGATAAAATAGCGGAGTACTGTTTGTGGTTTGGAAGTGGGATGAAAAAATTTCGAACAAGTAACTTGGGGAGCTTGTCCTCATGTTGATGTAAGTATGAACAAAAAACTTCCACAACGTTATCATGTCTGTCCTGAAAGCTGCTTTAGAAATTTTTGAACAGTATGAGGTTATTTGTGACCCCCTGTGATTGATAGAAATTGAGGTGTTTATTATATGTTCAATCGAATAAGTAGGAACGGACGAGTGAAGGGTTTGTGAGAATACAGACACAACTAGATAGAATAGACTTGACTACTAGTGATGAAAAAAAAACATGATGAATAAAAGTTTTTGCAAAGCTTCAAGCCACTGGTCCTAACTCAACGATGACTTCAGTCAAAGTTCACTAGAAATACCAGACAACCTGAGTATTCGACCAATGTAGCGTAAACTGAAAGTCTGAAGAGGCACTTCCAAGCCGTTCGTTCCAGTACCCTGAAAGAAGGTCCATTACTTCTGGAAAACCATCTACCCCGGTACACCATTCTGCTTACACGCGCCCTCACTGAAAAGTGTTATTTTTGCTCTTTGAGTTAATTTTATAATTTTGATTGTTTATACGGTATTAAGACCACATTTTAATTTTGACCAAATTGTTTCCAGCCAAAACGTGAAAAAGGATAGATTTTACAGCACGTTTACTTCCTAATTCAACTTTCAGGCACAAAATATTTTTAAGGGTGAGGATAAACCCTGCTCTTCTAAGCAATTTAACTTAGAACCTGGCAACCAACTAAGGTGAAATAATATATTTTATTGAGACCGTAAAACGATCTCACTTTGATTATCATTTGGACTGGAAACCTAGAAACACTGGGCGAACATTTCGTCCTAGTAGGGGACTCCTCAACAGTGGGTGTTCATTATCCTGCAAGAGAGACTCAAGCCCAGGACCTCCAGTATTGCGTAGACGCCTAACCTCTGGGTCAACCCTGACCAATCCACGATTATGGGCTTCAGAAGAGAATCGTCTCTGAAGCACGTTGTGTGAAACGCAAAGCCATTCAAATGTCCTTTGGATAGTTTGAACAACCTGTCAAAGATTGTTTTGCGGAAGATTAGGGCTGAATGTGCTGATGGGCTCCACCAAATCGCATCTTTTAGGTGCAACAGATATCTGATGCTCATTGAAAGCATGGGCCGATCTAAATTACACTATCACTGGAGATCTGGAGGCACTGAACTGGTGTTTAGTCCTAACAAAGAACTTTTCGGTAATGACCATCTTCAATCCCAATCGCCAGACTCGAACCTGGGACCTTATGTCTCGATCGCAAATGAGTGACCCACAGACCAAACCTGGACATATCGGTGCTAGTGACTAAATTTATTCAACCCAAAATATTTCATGACCATCACTCACTATTTTCTACGTATAAATGCCCCACACTCGATATAGACTTGGAGTAAGGATCCATGTGTACACGTAAAAACCTGTGATTCAACACGCTTGATTAGTTTAACACCTCCATTTCAGTAACAATTCGAACCAATGACAATAACTGATAACCAAAATGGATTATGACTGCCCTTAGAAAATAGTTTTACGTCCATGGATCGGCCCCATGTAAGTCTAGAGGGAAATGGAAATGTAAGCTTGTAAAGGATTCCTTATAATACCCAAAATGCTTATTTTGTTCCATAAACCGAAGGACTGATTGTGGAAGACGTATTAACATTTTGTAGTAATTATGTAGTAAACAAGAAAACCAGTGGGGACAATCGAATGTATTTGACTCACAATTACAGGACTTGTCAATAAAATCTAATAATCAAACAGTAAATACGTAATTTGCAAAATGTCCACCAACTGTCTCATAATGACTCAGACTTCATTTTTCTTGCATTTTCATACAAATTGGATTCCATTCCCATTATTTACTGTTCGATCCTCTTGACTCTCTGCTGTCAGACCTTCTGTTCACGATTAACGTCATATACTACTTATCTCAGTGTAAGTAGCTTACACCACAATTGTACTATGATACCGATGTAGCAAAATTCCGGTACTGTAGATAGATTTGGTAGTAAATATATAGTAGACACTCTTCCGTTTTAGGAACAGAATAATCCTTCTACCCATACACTGTTTAATGTGATCATTAAATAAACTCTTTGTAGGAAAATCCATTGGATCCGATGTAATGCATCATAAGATTTTAAAGGAACCCATGACCCCCATCACAAATTCTTCAAGTGTATGCTTTTATGGCACTTGATAGATTTATTTTAAATGAACATACTTGTGTATTCATTTTGGAATATGATGTCTGAATATATGACTGTCAAGTACATTGGTTCGATTCCAGTGGTTAATTTGTGTTTAGTTCTGTGACTGATTCGGACGTCGAGTGACTTTTTTTGAAATCCATCCATGTGGTTGGCTGACTAATCGGCACTCTAGGAAACGTGAATTTATTTGATCAGGATTAAGATTTGAAAAGTCCAATGAAGTCTAAGATCTACTTTGCAGTTAGCGTTCTTTAGCAAGGTTTTCCCCTCTTTTCAAGGTTGTCGACTTTTGTATTAATGCTAGAAAGGCTACAGATGAACTTGGACATTTTATTCCCAGTGTTTCTGTTATTGTTATTGCTGGGACTTCCAAGTGCTCACGTCAATATAACTTCAATATAACTGCAAAGTTCTAATTCTGGTATGCTTTAAATTCTAATATTGTTTCATCCTATTTGTGTCCACTCAGTTCTATAATACTTTGGTTGTTTATTTTTGCTGTACATTTCAATTATTTTATGCATTTTGTAGGGCCAGCGAAACGTCGCTGAGCCCTAGTCAAATCATCCCGCAGTTGAGTCACTGGATATCGATCAGAACGTAGATCCTCATTGAGGTCAAGGACAGCCAACGCGGATCAGTTAATCGTATGCCATGAACTGGTGCATGGGGTGGTAATCCCTCTATCTTCTCTGCACTCATTCCTACCAATACATTTTCATTATGACTTCCTTTGTGTTATACGGTCTTCAAAGAAGTCATGGTACTTCGATACGTCGAAGGGGTTACACACGTAAGATGCTAACGGCGAAGTGTGACTTCGAATTTAGCCGGTTCTTCATACTATTCCCGTTCAATTCAAGTAGGTCTTCAATCATTAAGCATAGATAATCTACGTTGGTGATCTACAAATTAAATATACATTCAGAAACATTTGTTTTCTAGCTCTTACTTAATTTGTTTCTCTTTGACTATCCAGCATAAAGACAGGAAATATAGAGATTTTACCTGCATGTAACTTAGAGAAAATCACCGAACGACTAAAAGAACCTCAAAGTATGTTCTACCTCCCAAACAGGTGTTAGGCATTAACATGTGCAAGTTTAACCGGAGCGAATATCACGGGTCTAGGAAACATTATATGTAAGAGGTTATCTACGTAACCAGATTAAAACCTAGTCCTCTCAGAAAGGTAGCTTTATTGTAGAACAAGTTAACGATATATCGCGAAAGGATTAGTAGCTCTTAAATATCCCTCATAGTTTCCTATCAGCACTCTTCTTTTTATATGCTGGTAATATCAAGATATAGGAGACAGAACGGCACGGGAAGGATAGCTCATAGTTTTAAAAAATCTAAAGTTGTTTGCATGTTCCGGATTTCGGCATCTTCAAAGTGCATTATGGTGCACATTAGTCTCAACGGTACAAATGCATACCTGGTGAATGACGTTCAGCTACTTAAATTCAGACACGTTGTGGCGTTTAAGCCATCATCAGATAAAACTTAGGAGCGACTGCACAATTCCACATAGTAACTATCATAATTTTTAAATCGTCTGAGCAGTACGACAGCTTTCAGATCCGTCCACATAAAAGAAGCCGAGCACTTTTTGATACTTTCCTTAGAACATGATGTTGAAGATGCCACAGGTATTCGGAGTTTGACAACGTCTTAACTAGTAACACCTTCTGATAAGAATCTTACTCACCAAGTGAAATTAAAAGACAGAAGAGAGAAGGTTCGAAGATATATCTGGTAGGCTATCAATATATAGAGGGGCGTCTAATGTAACCTGGCTAGAGATTGCAGGTGTTGTTGAGCATGGAGTTCCCACTCGTGATGTGGTGCGGATGCATGACCAAGCGCCTTCAGCTAAGTGATTCCATTAAAACTAATGTGGTCAGCATCCAATGTCGAAAACTTAGAGAGGTATTTATTTTGGATTTATTTACCGTTACGATGTGAACTCATACACGTCACAGTGTGCCCACATTACTCCAGCTGATAAAATTGAGCCTATATTAGCTTTAAATAGATGGGCTGGATACTTACTCTTGCTTCGAAATAAGGATACGAAACCTTTTGCGGTTTTAATTTTAACTTATAACCTTGAATTTAGAAGCGAAAATTTGGTTTCGGTGCTACTTTCAAGGTTGGTGGTTAGTTTCGTGAGTCTCATGCATTAGTGACGGCAAAAGTTTGAGATGGTTTTTGTCTTTGTGGGGAACTAAGATTAGGATTAACAGTTAGACTTTAAGGTTGGGAATTAGCGTTATTGTTTTCGTCACGAACTGATTTAAGCTATAGTGCTAATATACGTTAGTAGTATATACTACTTAGACATATCGATGAATAAATTATGAGCTGAAATCCAAGACCTAAGACTTTGAATTTTAACGGTTTGTCCATAAGTTGTATTCGCATTCAATGCCATGCTTTATCTGACGTCAGTTCGCCACGAAAACCTATTCTAGTTACTAATCTCATGAATTATAGTCTCACTCCCCTATCTTCTCGGCTTCTCTCAACAAGTGATCTTTAATATTCTCATATGTGTTCGTTAATCTATTGGTGATTAACGGAGTTGACGATTTAAATACCATAAATTCGGGATAGTACTCTTAACGAAGTCAAATACACGCAAATTCTAAGGGGATGATTGTTAAGAAGATGGATTTATTTGACTGTATACGAAAATTACCTAACCTACCGTTTAAACTGGTCAGGTAAAGCGTATGAAACGTTATTTACTTGCTTGTAGCTTGATCTAGTAGTACTCTTTGACCAATTACTCTAAGCTAGCTAGTATCTAATGTTACGAACAAGACTAGCATTAATCTCAAGCGTTTACACAACTATTTGTTCTAGAAAATTATTTATACCTACATCGGTAAGTTAATCACTTTGGATTACTAATTGCTATTAGTTATTCTCGATCATGCTTAGTGAAGTTTGTTGTGCATTTGGCATATCCTGTCGTCATTTTGTTACTTGGTAGTCATTGTTGCAATATTTCTGTAACGTCAAATAATCTATTTCGCTTTATAATGTGTCAGTCTGTTTATTTGAATGAACACTCCTGTGTTTTTCAGGTCACCTTGTAGCTCGAATTCTTCCTGTCAACAGTGGTTCTGTAATTGGTATTGGTTGTTACTTTTAGCGAAACAATCCAGGATCTCATCATATTTATGGATGGTGACATTTTGAATGTTTTGAATGTTAGTATACGCTAAATAACTTCGATTTATATTGATATTCTAGTCTATCAAAACTGTGGGAAAAGACAATGCTGCAATCTGTATTCCCTTTGAGAGACTTGCTCAGTATTTATTACTTGGTAAGTGATTATTATTAGTCTTATGTTCTATTTCCATAATCAACTTTTTAGTGTGAACTAGTTTATTCTAGTAGTATGTGGGGCCGCAAACAAAGAAAACAAATATTCGAGTTTTATATACATAGATCTACTGTAATGACGTTTATTTGATGAGAGTCAGTCATAAGAATTTTGCATCTAGAGGAATAAAAATTAATATCAGCTTTATTACTCAAAGTGCTCATATGGCTACATTTTGTTTGCTTTCATTAAACAATACTATAGCATGATAATATTACAAGTCAGTGAGTGGATCTTCAGGAAGACTGATCACTAAGAAATCAGATGATGAAAAAGTACATATGAAAAAAGAGCAACAAAATAGTGCTTACGAAGTTCGGTTTCAACGGAGTGTCCAAAATAGGTTGATGACTATGTATATACTTTCCTATGGAATGATTTATCATAGCCTAACGAGTTTTTATACTCAGTATACAAACTACGTGTACGGAATAAGGGTTAAGTCTCAGTAAAACAAGATAAAATTGTGATCACTTGTGTATGCACTTGGTAAATGTCAAAGACACATGTACGCGGATACATAAAAAATAGGAAAATTAAATATTCGGTCGTTATAAAATTTCAAGATTATTCGTTTGAAATACTAAGGATTTAGAATGAATGTATGTAACTGAAATTGTTCTGAGTACATTCTAATTTCATAATTTCGTAAAAACTAATTCGAGCATTTGTAAAAGGTAGTGTCTGACGATGTTTAATATGTGCTTGTAGATCTAATAAACATCTGAGATTGTTATCTTCTTATGAGCAATATAATCTGTTTGCTCCAAGCATATCTATGAAAATTTGATACTTGTATTCCAACTGATGGGTACCCGTTCACATGTCTCATAGAGCGTACAAGATGGCTGACTAATTAAACAGTTGGACCAGTTTAAACCACCAGAAGATCTCATCTTTCATATTCAAAGGTCGATTGCATTCATCTGCACAGCTTGCTTCTAGTCTATGTGCATGATATGTCGTTCTGTTAGCTTTAACTCATTAATACTTTTAAAATGATATTTGTGCCATAATACAGATACACAAATATTGGCTAATATACTTATTTAATCTTAATAATATTGCTTTTCCTGTAAAATGTTTTTAAATGTTTATCGTCGCGACATATTTTGTAATAATGGTATTCAAACACTGAAAATGTACTATCTTACGGTAGTGGACTACAGTTTATATATATATATATATATGAACACATAAATATTGGTACAAGGGAGCACCAAATATATATGCGCCACACAAAACAAGAAGAATGATAAGAGAAAAAAGAAGGTGCATTGATCTCATCACTCACGCCACCAGCACTAAATAGGAATAGAACTATTTGATTTAAACATTTAATCTTATGCGTAAATATGATAAGCCTTCATGTCTCGTCAATTTTTTCTACATTTCTATTCATTTTAAAGAGAATATCTATCGTCCAGGTAACGATAGTGTACGTTCACTAGCTTCGTGACTAAGATAGGCTTTCTGTTTTCTATTTTCATGTCTTAGGTATTTATGGGGCATTAATCTTAGTGAAGTCATTATGTCTATCTGTGTGTTTTAAATATACACTTATTTCTGTCTAAGATGTTGATAAACTAATCAAGTCGTCTTACATAGCTATGTAAGGCCTTTTCTAGGAAAAAAGCAACACCATCTAGGTTTGTGGGTAAATCCTCCACTTTTTATTTAACAAAGGTGCACTTGGTAAGTGTTTCATCAAACATGGTTCTGTCTTCTTCCATTTGGTCTACCTATTAATTAATTTTATTCAAATAAATTACCTCACTCACCACGTACCTAAATATAAGTCACACTCTGAGTGTGAAGGGTTGTGATCTTATCAGGTTGACCAAACGGAAGTAGTTGGAGGGCTTCAGTCATTAAGCCACCATCCAACAGAATCTTGAAACGATTGCAATCATTTCTTCATTTATTTTAGATAGAAACTAGATATACGGTGTTGTAGAAAGACCAGTTAAATTAAAATATACCTACTAAACGTTTTTTTTTAATTTCTTGTTTGTTATGTAAACTTCAAATGCTAGTGATTTCTCAGGAATATTTTAAACTTCAATGGTCATAATTATTAGTTAGTTTACTCTTGAGATGTATAGTCCACACGATTCGTGTATCTTTATTTCCGTAGATTTACCTGTGTAAGATGGCTTGGTTATCATACCAGACCGTTTAGCTGATTATATCGATTTAAAATGCAAAATACACCTTTCACTTCCAGAGTGGTACAGTTTATAAAGTAAACGCAGCCATCTAATCGATATCTAAATTTAGTGTTTCCTACTTTTCTGCCTCTCTCTATCTATATATATATATATATACTTATTCTGTTAATAATACGTTAATATGCTTTCCTTACTCCAGATAAGGATAGTCTTCCAAGTAACCTTCGCTTATCACTCATTGAATGTATCGCGAATATGGCGTTCGATCCATCAATCGTAAGATCTGTTTTAACGAATAATTTATGAATTCGCATTAGATCGGATTAAAAGGTTTTGGGTTATTATTTCCTGGCTTGTGGAATTTGGTATATCTCTCGTAAGTTCTGTTTCCCTTCACTCATCCCTCGTAATTTTATTCCAGCCCTTCAACGGACAGAACTATATCATCACTTGTATTCCCTGTATTAAATCAAATCATACAGTTTAATGCCTTTGTTGATTTCAATGGTAGCCTTCCATCTGTTTTGACTATTTCAGTCGAAAAAACATGTGAATTATATATGCGTACGTCTCATTTTTCCCCCAGGATATTTTATTATTTCGTTTAAGCTGAAACAGATTGTCTTTTATTTTTGAGTGAACTTCTACGGTATGGTGTAAAAAACAATATAGATTTGGAAGATTCTCTGTTCAAGAGTTTGGCCGTTTGTTGTGAAAAATTCGATCCATCGTGTAAAGTGAGTTTTCCGAGATAACCGCGTATTATAATATTGATCTATTCAGAGAAATAGTTTGTGTTATGTAAGTAATAATTTCCCATTAAGATTTCCAAATTATGCTTTACTGACCTCTATTCCTTGTAATAGTGGTCGTGCTTGCTGTCCACAGGAGCAATTGACCTTCAGCTAGGTAGAAACTCATTTTTAAGGAGCTATTGTACCATAAAAATACGGTCAAATTGTCTATGTGTAAAGTATTCTTTTTCACACTATAATTCGGGAAATATGATGGGATAGTGTTTCACTAGAATAACTGGGATTTCGCATTATTTGAAGTAATTAAGTTGTAGTTTTCGTTTATTAGATGATAAAATTCTACAGTAACCAATATTTCTGAAAGTGCTTTACGTAATCAATTAGTGATATAGACTTAAGTTGTTAAATTACTTTTCAGAAACGTTCATTTAAATAGGTAATTTTCAAATTTATTTCACCAAAATCACTTCAAAAAACTGTGCCTGTCTATGGTTTGGGAGTCGGAAGGTATCAGTTACTCCCAGAAGTTCAATAGCACAGAGATTTTTCCAGATAACTAAACGCCCTGGTACGGCCGAGAGTGGGGAGAGTCCGCTCTCCCTCTCGAAATACTCTCACACGGCCGCGCGTATACAGCCTCTGCCAGGGAAGTCCTACTCATTGCCTTCTCGTGGCGGGGGTGTTGTTTACGAAAATGAGAGGACGAAAAGCGAACGTCCGGCGCTTTAACCGGATCACAAAGCAATGGTGCACATGGGCTCCAGTATCCTGCGGGAACAAATGGCGTATGAACCAATCGTTGGTCACCGGCTACCATGGGATTGCATCTCCTTACGATGCTCCACTGCCTTGTGGGTTAGACCATTAGGTCAAAGGCTCGGGGTGTGGCCCCCTAAGATAACCACCTGCTTCGGTTTGGGCACCCGGGCAGTATCACAGCCCACACACAAACCATGAACTCTATAACTATGGCAATTAATTTCCTCGCTCCGATCAACATTCAATCGATTCAAATAATTATTACTATTATTGTCATTATTAATACCATTATTGTCATTATTATTATTATTATTATTATTATTATTATTATTATTATTATTATTATTATTATTATTTTCCACATTGTTCACCCTCTTTTATACTTATACAGCGGCTCGTCTTTGGTGGAAATTCGACTGTATCTAAACGTTCTCGAGTCACTGTCCGGTTGAAAATTGTATGTTACCATCAAGTACGAGTACTGAAGCGGTTTTTCTGAAACCACGTGCACCATTCAAACTGGCTGCCTTCAACGTTCGCACACTAGTGTAGGTCGGACAACAGATAGGGCTGGCTATGTCTTTGGAAAGTCTTAATATTGATGTTTGTTGCCTATCCGAGACCTGTATTCAAGACTCTGGCGAAGTACTACAAATTCGATCTCCATCTGTCGCTTCGAAAAGCTTGTTTTACGTGCGCTTATCCGGGGACCCTGTGGCATCTTCGTTTGGTCTTGCTGGCGTTGGTGTCGCACTGAGCGCTAGAGCTGAGGCAGCACTAGTTGATTGGATCCCCATTAACAGTCGGCTATGTGCTGTTAGATTAGAAAGTTCCATCAAAGTGAGAAGAAATCGGCGTGAGAAACGATGTCTTTTCGTCATCTCTGCCTATGCCCCGACAGATTGCAGCCCGGATGCAATCAAGGATGAGTTTTACCACCAATTATCTGTTCTTCTCCAGAAAGTGCGCTCGACAGATATTGTAGTACTAGCCGGAGACTTGAATGCTCAAGTCGGGCGTCTAGGCACAGGAGAGAGTCGTTTAGGTGGCCGATGGGGACTCGTTGGTCGCAGGTCAGATAACGGGGACCGTCTACTGCAACTTTGCACAGACCACAACCTGTTTCTGGCTAGCACTAACTTTCGGCACAGTCATCGCCGATGTGCCACCTGGCGTCCTCCCTCTGCATCCCAAGCCTGGACTCAGATTGATCACATCGCGATCAGCTACCGCTGGCGTGGTTGTGTAAAAGACTGCCGCTCCTTTTGGAGTACCTATCTGGACTCTGATCATGCCTTGGTCTGCGCCAATCTTGCCTTACTTTTCAGTGGACAACGAAGTGACCACCATCAAAGGATTGATGTCAGCAAGTTGGTTGCAACTTCTGTTGCTAGTAAGTATCGAACCGAGCTAGCCTCTAGGCTAGCTACCATTCCACCGAAAAGTATAGATGAGCATTGGCTGCAATTGCTTGACGCCATGAAAATGGCGGGAACAGTCAGTTGTGGGTTTGCGAAACGTCCCGCTTTTAAGCACTGGGTTTCTTCTGGTTCCTTACAACTCATTGAAGCCCGTCGGTCCACTCCGGGTGACCGTGAGTTTGACCATAAACGAAGGATGTTACGTAAGGAAATTGGGCAAAGCTTGCGTAAGGACCAAGAAGCCTGGTGGTCGAAGCGTGCTAATGAAATGGAAGCAGCAGCTGCATCTGGTAACTACCGGAAGCTCTTCCAGCTCATCCGAGCCACTGGCAGCAAGAAGTCTGGTGTGTGTGAAACAATCTGCGAGGATGATGGGATGCCAATCACTAACATCCATCGACGTCTTGGACGATGGGCAGAATTTTTCGAAGGGCAGTTCAACTGGCCTGCTGCTCCGGCAACATCGGTCAGACTGTCCTGCCCTCCATGGCCGGTGACGACTGATCCACCAAACGAGGAGGAAGTCCTCAAGGAACTCCAACTCTTGAAGCGTTACAAATCACCTGGCCCAGATGACTTACCTCCGGCTCTTTTTAAAGATGGTGGTGACTTTTTGACTAAGGAATTGACGACGTTGTTTTCAAAGGTTTGGGAATTAGAAAGTGTACCAACGTCATGGAATGAGTCGATAGTTGTCCCTATCTTTAAAAAGGGTTCACGTCGTTCCTGCAACAACTATCGGGGGATAAGTCTACTTCCGATTGCGTCCAAGCTATTGGCTTCCGTCATACTTCGTAGGTTGTTCAAAACCCGAGAAAGATTGACTCGTGAGGAGCAGGCTGGGTTTCGTTCTGGTCGAGGTTGTATTGATCATATCTTCACCCTCCGCCAAATGTTAGAACATCGCCATACTTATCAAAGGCCAACAATCGTAGTGTTTCTTGACATTAGGGCTGCCTTCGATTCGTTGGACAGGACTGTTCTCTGGGATTGTCTATTGAAGAAGGGTGTGCCTGAGAAGTTTATTAACATCCTAAAAGCCCTATATAAAAACACCTCAGGCAGAGTGAGGGCATACAACCACCTCTCTCCATTGTTCCATTCGAGTAGTGGGGTTAGGCAGGGTTGCCCAATCTCACCATTCCTCTTCAACTTTGCCATCGATGACATTCTGGAAACAGCTCTGATGAATGTAAGTTATGGTGGTGTGGATCTGTTGCCTGGAGAAAGACTTCTCGACCTTGAGTATGCGGACGATATTGTCTTACTGTGCGATAATGCCCAAGGCATGCAATCTGCACTTAATCAGTTGGCAATCAGTGTCCGTAGGTATGGTATGTGCTTTGCACCTTCGAAGTGCAAAGTACTTCTACAAGACTGGCAGGATTCCAATCCTGTACTCACCCTGGATGGTGAGCAGATAGACGTAATCGAGAAGTTCGTGTATCTGGGTAGCTGTATGAGTGCTGGTGGGGGTGTGAGTGATGAGATCAATGCACGTATAGTGAAAGCCAGAGTGGCTTATGCCAATCTGGGCCATCTTTGGCGCCTTCGTGATGTTAGTCTGGCTGTAAAAGGTCGGATCTACAACGCGTCGGTGAGAGCAGTTTTGCTCTATGCTTGTGAAACCTGGCCTCTCCGAGTTGAGGACGTTAGACGACTCTCCGTGTTCGATCATCGCTGTCTCCGAAGGATTGCTGACATTCAGTGGCAACACCATGTCAGTAATGCAGAGGTTCGGCATCGTGTGTTTGGGCACAGAGATGATAATTCAATTGGTGTCACCATCTTGAAACACCGACTTCGGTGGCTTGGACATGTTCTACGAATGTCGTCCCAGAGAATTCCACGTCGTGCATTACTTGCCGACTCTGGGACTGGTTGGAAAAAGCGGAGAGGTGGTCAGTGCATGACATGGTGTCGTGGTATGAAAGAAAGCTGCAAAGGACTGGCTTGTGTTGGTCCTTCACGACTCCCTGGTTGGGGTCTGAGAGATGGTGCTACACAGTGGCTAGAGACGTTATCAGATATGGCTCAGAATAGAAGCCAGTGCCGATCCTGCTGTAACCTTCTTTTACTTTCTTCATAATAGTGGTTGTGTCTCCCTTACTTGAAAGATTTCTTCTGATTGTACCTTTCTGTTCCATCGTTACGACCACACTACCTTTTGTGGTCCTTAGTTTTTTTTTTTTCTTTTTTTTTCTCTCTCTTCGAATTTTCATTGTTTTGTGTGGCGCATATATATTGGCGCTCTCTTGTACCAATATTTATGTGTTCAAATAAATAATAAATAAATAAAAATATAGTATTAGTTTCATGTTGCCTTCCTTACAATGACAACCATTATTATTCTGCCGTGGTTTAACATAAAACATACAATCTTAATTTTCCAATTTGCTAGTTTAGTTTAACTAGGGGTGAGAAATATGTTTTATGCTTGAGTAAATATTTTTAGCGTTGAAAATATGGCGATAGGGTTAGCGAATTTTCGTCCTATAAAATAGCCCCTTAAATGAATTTCGGTTGTATAGTTAAGAAGATAAGGTGGATCTGAAAATAGTCATGCGTTCACACCATTCACTTATCGAGGCACCAACTTATGAAAATTAATGAAGTCCTACTGAATAATAGTTCAAATAACAAAGTAACCCATGTGTGCAAGATAATTTATCCACTTGACGAGCACGAGAAAGGTGAAGAATAACTTAAAAGCGTGAACGTGATAATAACGAATAGTTAGAATCAGAAAGATCAAAACATTAGAAAGATGTATTAATAATGAAATCACCATTTACGAAAGTGATAGGGCCACGTAAGAATGATGAGTTGTACTGGTATCTTTTGTTCAATCCAGGAGTTTATCTTTGGCACATCCATGAATGATGGGAAAGTTGGAAAGACGATGCAAAGCCCTGAAGCATACAAAGATTTTCTTAGAGATTTCGTTGAGAGGTTTTTTAGAATCTCTCCAGCAGCATCTCCCTTGAACTCATTGCCCTTGAAGAAAGCTTCTGTAGGAACTGTAGGAGTTCTTGCAAGTTTTAGTTTAAGCACCGTGGATACAAAATTCTGAACTCAATTTTGATTCAAATGTGAATTTAATTGAATAATGTCAATCTTTGAACTTATGCAGGATGGCATTAAGGCCACTGTTTTCATCATAAATAACAAAAACCTCGATATTAATGTTCCAAAAAATCGTCTAAAGGAATTACCCTTGCGATGTACCCTCAATGTCCATTTTCGATTTGATAATCAGTTTTATAGACATATCAACGACGTAGCTATGAGCTCACCACTGGGCCTTCTAGTAGATTCTTTCATGCCCAATCTTGAGAATAAAGTCCGTCAACCGTCGGTTGACGGCTTCTGCGTACACAAAAGATACATAGATGACACTTTTACTGATTGAATTGAAAGTAGTGAGGAGTCCAATTCAATAATTTGTGCTCTACAGAAGCGTTAGAAATCCATCTTTTCAAATCTAAACTCTGCGCACGAGACACGTACAACTCATCATTCTTACGTGGCCCTATCACTTTCGTAAATGGTGATTTGATTATTAATACATCTTTCTAATGTTTTGATCTTTCTGATTCTAACTATTCGTTATTATCACGTTCACGCTTTTAAGTTATTCTTCACCTTTCTCGTGCTCGTCAAGTGGACAAATTATCTTGCACACATGGGTTACTTTGTTATTTGAACTATTATTCAGTAGGACTTCATTAATTTTCATAAGTTGGTGCCTAGATAAATGAATGGTGTGAACACATCACATTTTTCAAATGAGCTTCATCTTCTCACTACACTGTCATAACTGTCGTTCTACATTACATGTGTTTACGTGGTTATTACAAATTATATTAAGTACCTCACTTTTGTTCTTAATGTAAAACCATGAAAGAAAAGCGTTATAATTATCAAACATTTTTTCATTTATTTCTTATTGTATTGACTCGTACTTAAATATAATTGGAATGAAATCAGTATTATGCTCTGTAACTCATCTGCAATATTACAATAAATGTTTTTTTTTATATTTCAGGATGATTTACTTTGGAATCAATTAATTTTAATGATAAAATTAATAAATTTAATGCCTACAATTGATAATGGTATAGGTTTATTAGAACATCTCAAACATCCAATTCTATTTTGTTTGAATTGTTTGAAGACTGAACGTGAGTCCACTTTTTGAGAAATCAAATTTTATTAAGATATATTTTGTTTACATTGTCTGATATTAGTTTGTCTTCTAAATATTTTAATTCTTTAGGTGTATTGTAGTAAAACATGATTATATTATGTGAATTTTCCATCACTTCTTACCAAACAGCATCGACTTATAGTTATAGCTAATGATCATTACTCGATATCAGTCACTAAAATTAACTGAACGATGAATATAGCCGTATATATATTTTCTAGCATTTGTTGTATGCGATCAGTAGAGAACTATTTATCTTCTTGCAATACCCCTTTATGTACAATCATGTATTCACCAAGTACGTGTACGTTTTTGTGTTCAACCGATACGACTACATCTAATTTTATGTAGACGTCATATGAACTTACTGAGAATTCATATATGGTCTTACAACTATTATAAATATGGTTCTATAATAAAATTACCTATTGTAGTTATATAGGTAGTAGATAGATAGCTAGCAAGGTTTTTTCTGATGTACATTTGAAGAAACAGTAGTCTGAATATATATGAAGTTCCCAAAGTTTTTACCTATTTTTATGGTTTTTATTTCCCCAATATGTTTGACGATATTAATTAAAGATTTATAATTTTGTTAATTTATAGCATTCCGAGAATCATATCTCTTAGTATTGAATGTCATTTTGCCGGCTTAAAAAGTGTACTACTTATGTTACGATTTTCACTTTTCATGTATACAATAAACCGGATGTGGAGAAACGAATCCATACATTGAAGATTAATGGACTTTTAACTGTTAGTTAACCCTATACTAAGATGCAACAAATTATTCACAAAGATTTTCTACCTATTTCTAATTCATACTTCTGGTGTTAGATTTTACTGCTCACTCAAGTTATAGTTAAATTTATTACTATTGTAATAATTAATTAGGATTCTCAAAATATCTTTGCCATCGGATATATATATCGTCAGTATGTATAATGTGATTGGGAGAAAACTAAGGGGTGGGCCTAACCAAGATATGGCAGCAGTTTATAAAGTCACTAAAAGTGGAAATAAGCCATGTTGGTAGGCTTAGACTATCTGGTTGAGGCTTTCACAACTATCACAACCAATGGTTAAAGATTTTGGGTAGAGTAACTCAGAATCGTTCACAATGGCGGAAGTGCATTCACTCCTTGTCTTTCTCTAGAACCTGAGTCTCAAAATCTTACTTTTATCTTCCTTTATATCTGATATTTTTCTACTTCTGATATTGTTACTACCTCTTCTTCTATGGAATTTGTCTTGAAGTTATTTTATCTCGCTGTGCTAATGTGATATGACGACCAATGAACATGTGTCAGTTTCTACGTTGCATATGAAGTGACTGAAGTTTATATTACTTCTAAGTAGCATGCAGTTGAATAATTTTATTTTTATGTTATATTATGTATTATAGGATTTTACAGCATCAATAAACAATTCTGTATAGTTCTTCAATTTTTGGTTGCTTTGTCAAACGTTTTTCAATCATTAAAATGGTTGGAAAATTTTTGCAATCAAACTAATCATGGTGAACCATTTACTCTTGTTGTTACAACCCTTACTATTGAACTACGATTATATCTGACTCAGAAATCCTCAGGAAACAACAACAGTAAAAGTGTTAACAATAATGTTCAGTGCATTTTGAATTCTGGCAGTGAGGAAGAGAAAACTTTCAGAACATCGTCAGAAAATTGTACAGATATATTGATTTGCTCAGTATGTTTTTTCCTTTATTCTGAATACTTTATTTGTAGGCAAATTTTGGTTTGTAAATAGATTTTGAGCCAGTCATATGTCTCATATCCATTTATCAGTTTCTCATGAAAGACATAAGCATGAGAATAAAATCTACATTGCTTTGACTGCATACTTATTAATTGATAAGAGAATAGATCAGTAAAAAGTTATGAAGACTTAGTCAATTCAAATTCGACTCCATATATTTTGATTTGGGCAGACGGGTAATATCACTAGGCTGTCACACAAATGTGACTCAATGCTAAGTACACGAACGTTTACTTGATTAGTTAGCTACATTCAATTCAATCAATTAAATAAAATAGTAAAATGTCCTAGATCAAATATATTGTTTAAATCTCTTTGAGACAATATCATTTTATTGCTAGGTTTTTCATTTGGTGATATTGAGTTAATGATAGTGTAATCAAATTCAGTAAACAAATCCATTTTCGGTAATTTGCCTTTTCAGCATATTTATTT
Organism: Schistosoma margrebowiei; assembly: GCA_944470205.2. Classification (NCBI taxonomy): domain Eukaryota; kingdom Metazoa; phylum Platyhelminthes; class Trematoda; order Strigeidida; family Schistosomatidae; genus Schistosoma; species Schistosoma margrebowiei. The sequence continues at coordinate 52,031,627 of OX104024.1, forward strand.
TGTGAAATACATTATGCTGTTTTACATATTTGGTAAAAGATGGGGACCTATTCATTGGTGGTGAAAAGCACTTAAAGCAGTGTATCAGAGTTGTGGTTTAGAACATGATATTTAGGGTTAGCTTCCTGCTTCATTAACCTTTTGTAAATAATTATGAACACCGAAATTAAGAAAAATTCATTGATTTGGCATGGTTTTCGCAGTCATTCTGTGTTTAAAGCACTTGATTTGTATCCGCTTGGTTATGGGTTTGAATCCCATTTAATTCAGTTGGGTCAGCAGGGTAGTGTAGGTAAAAACAAAAATGCAATACTCTGGACTAAATTTAGATCACTCTATGTTGTCATATATTCATTCTGAGAAGACCCCATTGATAATGCATGTAGTTGAAGATTTCGTTATGTCTTCGAACTTGAGCTAGTTGTGGATTGTAGGACGCACTTCTTCCTATTTACAGGTAGTCAGTTATATGTTTGCACCCTTGTTGATACTCACCGTGAGACTCGGACCCACAACCTACCACTCCGAAGTGTCATATACTATGCTACTAATGTATTTAGTGGGTACGCTAGTTACTTGATCTATTTTAAATGATCATTGAGTATGTTGTGTTTGTACATTTTTTAGTTTAAGTGTATTAGATTACATGTATCTAGACATTTCCTTTATTTGTAGAATTTGGTTCAATCCTTACTCTGCCTACTGCAGTTTAGATGACCATGAAGTATCAATAGCCTCTAGCTCTTATATGTAGCTGAAAACTGACTATTAATCAATTCCTGATCAATGAGTTGTATTGTTTTATATTCTTATGTTCTTTCTTTCGTTCTTTCTCACAAGGATTCTTCAGTAATTAATTGCAATATATTAGAAGCATGTTTACTTTTATTTCAATATTGCCTACAAGAGTTACAGAAGAGTGACACTGATGATAATAATGTGAGTTTTTTCAGTTGCATAACTTTCATTCAAGGTGTTTCTGTCTAATTACTGGTGTGCAAATTTCAGCATTTGATATTCGTGTAAATTAGGGAAATTATCAGTCGTCTAAATTTAAAATAGGAACCAGTAAAATTTAGTCTGTGTTATTCCCTTACGTTTAATTGGCAAAATAAACTCATATTTTTGGGACACTATGTGTTATATATTATTCACACAGTAATGGGAAATGATGAAGAAAATGTTATTTTCCAAAACCTTAGCAATTAAATGATGATTTGTTCAGCATTGAATAAACCAAAAATGGACGTTAGTTCCAGGTGTGCTGTGAGAATAAGGAAACTTTTTTTATTAGAGAACTTATAAGTATATGTAATATGTAACAGACCTTTAAAAACATGGAACATAAAAGTATAAGGTAACCAATAAAAGAATAGTAGTGGTTATTGTAAAGATCATTGATTCTAGAACCAAGGCGTAATTTCAGTATACAAAAAGGATACTTGGAATTTTAGATCTGAAAACGTGTGACTAACTGGCAAATACTGAGGCACTCCTCTCAGTATCCATATATACCACTAGAAACTAACCAGTTAAAGTCCTTAATATCAACAGCGCGGAACTAAAAACCTTCGCAAATGAAGTCTTAGACATTTTAAGACACTTAGCTGTGACTGGTCTGTATACGTCTAATTACGTTACTTTCGCCTATCCAGTATACAGTCCAGTATTCTACCTCATAATGCTTCATGGGTGTGAAACGTGTCCTACGAAAAGTAGAAGTCCTGTTTTGATTATAAGTATTTGAACTATTCGAAGCGGTTCTCGTACATGTTGACACTCACCAAGTGAACAATGTCGAGGGTTACACTTAGGTTACTAAGTACGAATGATAAATCGGATAGTATGGTTATAGATTTTCGTCGATTGGAGTTATTCAAGTAGGTTTTACGTATGTCTAGCCACAAACAACCTAAACACAATGTTGATAGGCTTTGAAGTAGATTAGATAAAACTCAAGGCATTCAAAATATACGTAGCATCAGTTTGTGAAGTCGTTAACTTTTAGCTTGAGGCGTTTAAGGTGATCTTAACATCCTGGCTGCAGCTCTCTTTATAGCTGTAATTTATGGTTGCAGGCGTTGGACAATATAATTCAATAACATGACACATATATCTCATGTCCTAACTTCATTTATGTGGCCGATTGAATGATTATCTCACACCAATATAAAGATTTAGCCACATTCAGAAGTAATAATACGGTTCAGGTAGCCAGAGTCATCTAGAAAATAGTCGCTTTCTTAACCCTTTTCTTAATAATTTTCGATTTAAACCGTTCATAACACTGATTATGAATGCTCACTGTCAATTATAAAACTGTTTTTTTTTTAATGTACATACATTGATAGATAATTTTTCACTTTTGTATAACTTTCGTTTCTATTTTGTCTATTCTAAAAGTTAGATACTGCTAATCAATGTAGTGACAATTCTTCTTATCGCTCCTTAATTTCATATGTTACTGATGATACAGTGAAAAATATTTGGTTACAATGTTTAGATACTGGTGAATTGTTACGTAATTTACTGAGTTCATTTAATCTTTCTATAAAAAATCAAGTAAGATAAGATATTGTTAATGCAACAGATTGAATATAACAGTTTAAAAATAAAACAGGAACAATTTTAATTACAAATTTCCATAAACTCATATTCTGAACAAATTGCTCTTTATAGACAAAACATTTCTTTAAATTGAAAATTTACGTTAGTAACTAAAAATAACTAAATATATTGGCTTCCATGTAGCTGAGGAAAACGCAACAAAATACTATAAATCCAGATTATTCTACTGTTTATTCCTTGTCTTCTTTATATTTGTGAAGGAAACCAATCGCATAGAAATAGCAATTGTATTGTTATTACACATGTGACAATTTGCAGAGATAAAGTGTTCAAGTCATTGATTTTAAAACTATGGTTAATAGAATAATTCTATAACGAAAATTAGCTCTTGTGAATACTTCTGTATCATCTACGAAAGTGTTACAAAAAATCTGTCTGATAAATAATAGTATATATTTTTTTGCGATTGCGTGTTAATAAAAGAAAACTTGTTTTGTTGTATAGTCCAACGTTGTTTTCAAAAAACCACCCATTATCAGTTTGGTGGCTTGTCGATAATTATCAAGTATTATTGATGTCACAAACCGACGTAAATTAGACTACCCATTAAGAATCAGAAAGCACTGGATGACTGTTTCGTCCTTGTATGAGGCTTCTTAGAATTGCGTATCCATGGCCCTTTGCAGGTCGAACTCAAGACTTACGATTTCGTGGGCAAACGCTTAACCTCTAAACCACCAAGCTGGAATCCAATTGTTTATATATCTAACTTCAATTAATTCACAATATTCATTGTCTTTGGCCGTATAATAAAGCTGATAATATTAGCAATTTTTCATATCCCAACAAATTATATATAAACTAATATTTTGTCTAAATCTATGAAAGTCATATCTTGTGATTCATCTGTGTATTATTCTGTGGCTTTTGTTTGGTAAACATTTCGCTCAGTACTAATATGTGGTTTTTATTATGTGATTATTATGTCTCATGTGTACAGTTTTATATCAACCTACATGTTCAACTTCTTACTTCTTGTTTCGGGTTCTAAGAGGGTTCTTTCAATGAGCTTTATGTAGTACCAAATATTTAATAAGTGCAAATCCTTTTCTCTTCTATCGTATCATTAATATAAAGTAACCTTTTGATTTCATCAAGTATTCAGTTTCATTTTTCCCTTAATTTTTTTCTTCAAATTTCATTTGTACTTTTATTTTGAAAATCAAATTTAGCACCCTCTTTACTTTAACTACTAAACATGTTAAAAGTTTTTTATTGGCTCATTTACACTGGTACTGTACCCAGTTGTATATATTTTTCTAAAAATTAGACTAAGGTTTTTGTTAGATTATAATAAACATTAAAGTTGAAAACGTTCTGTTTTCTCTATTAATTTGAGTATTTTTTTCCCCTGAAAATTTAGGATCCTAGCTGTGAAATATGTAGTGATACACACTTTTTATGGGATAAGTCGGTTAATGAAATTAAACCGCTTGGTACAGTTTTACTTGAAACATATTTCAGTTGGATTGAATTATACTTTAAGACACATTGTATGGAAGTAGAAAAGGATTTTGAAATCATGTCTGTTTTTGAAGAACTATTCAATAACTATTTAACTCCAGTTTTACCGATTTTGGATACACTGATGTAAGTTTATAAAATGTTTTTCTGTCATGTACAGATTCAAAATTGATTTCAATAAGATTCAAGACCTTATTTTCATTAATTAAGTTTTCTTCATTGTTTAAATTACGAACTAATCTTAGCTAGATAACGACTGAAAACCAGGAAGCATTGTCCAAATGTGGGACTCCTCAGGACTACGCGTCCATGACTCCACATGTGGGAATCTAACTGGGGATATTTGGTTTCATGTGTGGGCACTTAACCCCTAAACCACTGAGCCGGCATCCATCGGTATAGATGTCTAACTTTATTTAATTCCCGACATTGAACGACCATCTTCCATTGCCTGCTGTGGATAACTGTCTCAGACTCGGCACGATTGAACTCCAGTGGCCAAGGCTTCCCACTAGTCCTACAGTAGTTGCATCTTTAAACTAACCTCACTTCTATCTGAAGTTTGTGCTGATGATGTCTTTCATAAGAACGATGAAAGCTCCACGACCAAACCATCGAGCTCAGAGAACAAAACTTCACCAAAATCATCCACCTGAGCTACAAATCTTCCCCACTATCTCAAAACTAACCTCTAGTGAGCTCTCGATTATTGTCATTATTATTGTAGTGGGATATCATTGAGCTTGCAACAACTCACTGAGTATTCTTTCAAAAATTGCATTAGATTGGCTAAAGTTGAATGTTTTTCTTCACAGAACGATATCATTTATGCAGCCACTGTTCATCATATCTTGCTGGACTATCGATTTAATTTTTAGCTTCGGAGAATAAAGGACAGTAGATTATTAAATATTAAAATCTTTATTTGATTAAGCTTTTCATTTTCGTTCGTTTTGTAGCTTTGTCTGATTCATTTTTTTACACTACGTTTTCTTATATTTGATATAAACTACTCGGTTATCCTAATTATATCAATTTTCACCACTACTGGGGATGAATTATTAATACATTTGTTTGTTGCGAAAATCCAGATTATTTAACCCTGTAATCATAGTCGTCATTAATACATTTTTAAATACTGTTCGTTTCAAGTCATAATTGTACTTTTTTCAATTAGGACAAATTTCTTTGAAAATCATCGTTTGTCAACTGCCTCGCATCAAATTTCATCTACGGATAATTCGAAAATCGTTCAATCCGTTGCAAACATTTCAACTATTTTAATTCAGCTGTATAGAATTCCTTCAAATTCTCACTTGTTTGCTAACCTATTTGGGTATAATTCGACTGGTAGACCATTTCGTGGAAATATGGTTTGCAAATGGTTGAAAGAGAGTTGTTGCGCGAATATTATAACTGCCCATAAATCTAATATGTGTTCATTTATTACCCTTGTTACTAACATCTTGGAGCTTATAAACAAATGTCTGCTGAACACACTGTTACTCGATACAAAGGACAGTATACAGGAAACCAATTTACTTATGTGGCTTTTGAGTCCTGGTGAATTATTGAGATTTTTTGTTGGTAATTGGATCTCTTTCGTAGATTCTCTAATTGGTTAGTGATATCCTTTTTGTATAACGCTTATTTAAATACTTTCATTTGTTTCAATGGAATATGCTAAAATTTATTTTCATGACAGAATAATCTCCACGAAAGTGCTTCACCTAAACTATCATTGTCAGTTCAATAATGACCTTCTTCCACATGAGTTCATGCTGTGCTAGTGGAAAGTTGTGACCAATGGAGTTTAGGTACGTTTGAAGTGAAATAGCCGTCATTAGTAGCGCAAAATTATTGTCTCGTTATATTACAAGTTGACTGAAATCGGAAACGTGTACCTTTGAAAACCAATTCAATGTTTCTAACAGTTAAGCGTTTATCGTAAGAACTTAAGGTCCTCGATCTAATGTCTGAAGGGCTTGTGAGCACTTAATGCTCATCAGTTCCTTGCTAAATTAAAATGGCTCCCCACTGCTTCCTGGTTCTCGATGGTATGCTGAATGAGTGACAAATTTCACCTACAAATGATGAAATAAAAGCTTTTAAGGGTCGTGTTCTAAAATTCTGATTTAATCCTAAGTAAGAACCTTATAATTGTATATATTCAAGTTACTTAAATATGTTTTAAGTAGTTTTTCAGAGTAATGGATATATTTCATTAGTTCGAAATAAGTATAAGTTGATTAGAAAATTAATCCCAATTCATTCATTAAACATATCCATTATTTTAGATATTACGAAGTAGACCTTTCTGTTTGAGGTTCTCATGATAATAACATTAACAACCAATGATCTTTTGGACTGTCTCTCATAGTTAAAACCAACTGAAAAACACCATACTTTGTTGCTGTTTCTCTAAATCCGAAAGATTTTTTACTCATTTTTGTAGGTTCACTTGATTCACATCGGTTTTTTCTTTGGGACTTTTATTCTTCTGTTGGTTTCCTTCTTGTCGTGTTTGGTGTTGTGTCTTGAAACAGTCTTGAACTAACACTTTTACTCAGGATTTCCAGTTGTCATGTCAATGTATCAGTCTCTTAACCGTACTTGTGTATCGAAAATCGTTTGCATCTTATTCTGTTCTAAATAAAGTTGGATTTTGAGATTTTGTCTCAATAAAGTATTTTATTCAAGCCTATCCTTAAAATAATCTTTTCTTGTGGATTACGGTGCCATTTATGTAACTGATACTACTGCTTACTATCTAAACATAACGTCGCTAAGAATAATTGCAGTAATGTCACATGTTCAATGTTTTATGAATAGGCGTGAAATAGTTCCGTGATCAATCCAAGTGGAAGTAGGATGGAGTAGATTGGAAAAAATGCTCGGAGCAGCCAAATCAAGACATGACATCGGTCCACGAAGTTATTGGATGTTTCACTAAGTCGTTTAGGTAGGTAGATGGAGGTTATCTAGTTAGAGACATCGCAGTTATCGTAACTATTTGTAAGGGGTTGTAGGCGGGATAGCTAATGATCAGTTGTAGTGGCTCAGATACATTAACTTTTTATCCCGAAGTACTTGTACTTGATATTTCGCGAATTCATTCACTCTTTCTGTTCTTATCTTCTATGCATAATATCTCCTCCTCCTTTTACTACTACTGATACTGTTGCTACTAGTACTACTCTGGGACTTGTCTTAAGAATTTCACGTCGATGCGCTGGTATGGTGTGACAGCTCGAATCGATACACATATGCATATGGTTTCACATTGCTTATGATTGACCAACTGACTATGTTTAATCTATAGCAGCATATCTGTGAAATTCGTTCAGTGTTTGAGTGATTTGTAAAGATTCCTGTACTTTGTAAATAGTTTTCGCCACAAGGAAATTAATCAAAGTAAGTTGAGATCACCAAGCTCACTATAATATCTGAAGACTAATGATTGTTAAGTACTCTTATATTAAAACAAAACATAAATTATTCAGGGGTTAATTATTTCCAGTGAAAATAACTTCTGGAATATTATTTAATTTTAAGTAACTAGTAAATGTTTTTGTAATATTGAAATTTCAGATCAATATAATTAAACACACATTGAACGTTATCATACTATCACAATTTTCACTTTTTTCCTTCCTTGTAATTCGTTGCATAATTTATATCATTGATTTTAAAAAAAATGCCTTGGTTACTTCAATATTCTCATTTATTCACTTGATATTGTTTTTACTTGAATCTTCCCATTGATGTTTTAGGACTGAAATTAATCAGTCTCTTATTGGCAAATGTGAATACTGTGCGTATGCCTCGATATTGCCTTAATTTACAAGCATTATAAGCAAAGATGGATAGTGGCTAGCAGTGGAATCCAGGACGCGCGTTTCGTCCTGTTTGGGACTTTTCAGCTGGATGTACCTGCATTTCAGAGTTGATGTTCACTCTGGGACTCGAACTCAAGTGGATTAAACTTCACCCCATTGCACAAGCAAGTGGCTATCAGGACTCAGTAGCTAAGTGGATAACGCGATGGCGTTTGAAGCAAACGGTACTGAGTTCGAGTCCCAGAGTGAACATCAACTCTGAGATGCAGGTACATCCAGTTGTCGAGTCCCGAACAGGACGAAACGCGCGTCCTGGATTCCACTGCTAGCCACTATTCATCTTTGCTTATAATTCTCATTTATGTTTACAAATATAACTATTTATCTGTTACGAAGTCTGATAAAGATATGTATATCTATTATTTAATTTTCAGTAAATCAACCATCTCTTTGCATAGAATATATTTGTACAGTTATTAAAATATGGATAGTTTATTACAAATGGTCCAAATTATTCAGTTCTAATTTATGTGATCAAATGAAAAAATGTCTATCGGATATTCCTGGTTAGTAAAATAAATTACATCTTTCAAATATATTCCCATTATCTTAATTATAAGGAGTTTGTTTTTAACTGATAAACATTATTAATCCAATCCATACATTGTTATGCCTATTGAAAATTCAATGAAAAACAGGATTTTTCCCATAAACAAGATGAATTAATTTTTAATGGTTGTTTCTGTGTATGTGTTTATTCTAAATTAATAGTTATCTATTATAACTAATTCAATAGTGCTGAATTTAATACTCAATACTCAATCAAAATTCAATATGAAGTAGTTGTATAGGATATCAGTGGTTTAGTAGTTAAATGCTCGAGTGCGAAACTAATAGGTCCTGGGTTCGAATCTCGCAGGGGGCGAGGTCGTGGATGCACACTACTGAGGAGTCCCACAATAGGACGAGACAGCCGTCCAGTGCTTTCAGGTTTTCCATGGTGATCTAGCTTCAACTAATTCATAATCTTAACCATTGAAATGTCATAAATATTTAAGAGATTTTATTTTATAGACAAAAAATTTTAACTAAGAATTTTTCCACAGATTAATGTTTCATCTTATTTTACATCTTAAGAAACAGATTCATGCATTTAATCAGAATATTTATCATATAAAATAAATACATTATGAACAGAAGTGAAATTCTGGCTGCGTCTTTATTCTTTTTGAAACTTCTGAGCTAGATGTACTTGCATACTAGTGTTTAATTGTTCACAACGGTTCAGAATAGGACAAAACACACGTACTTTTTTTCACTGTTAATTAAAAAATTCATCTATTACTATACAATCTGTAACAAAATAGCTATATCGAAACAATCGTCATAGGATACAAATATAACCAATAAAAACCGGTCAATAAATAAATAATATATTTGTAATAGCTTCCCACTAGAACTCCAGGAGTATCTCTTGAAGTCAGTCACTAGTGAGCAGATGATTATTATCAGAAGGGGTTTGTGGTGCGGGATCGTGGATGCGCACTGCTGAGGAGTCCCATACTAGGACGAAACGGCCGTCCAGTGCTTCCAGGTTTTCAATGGTGGTCTACCTTCAACTGACTCATGATTTCAATCTGCGAGAATTTCTAAAAAATCTCCACAAACCCCTTCTGATATTTGTAATATCTCAATGAGTAGAAAAATTAGATTTTCTGACATTTCGTGACTCAGTGTAAGCCACTTCTTCACAGAATTAAATCGGCAATAGCAGTTCATGCCATTGTCAACGACCATTAAATCGATTTCAAAAAGATCAAAATAATACAAAAAGGTTTTTCCAATTACAAAGAAAGGAGAGTAGCTGAAACGTTCCATATAATGCTTCATCCTACTGCTCTCAACAGAAAAGAAGACCTTATTATACATCCTATTTGAACTATCTGTCCTAGCCACGTAGTCTGATATTATTCCCAATTAACACTATTATCTTATAAATTAAACTCTATCCTTTCTCCCCATAAAGGTCACACATTTTTCATCCTTAAGAATGCACACATATACATCACCTTGATCGAAATGATGTGACATTGATTTGTTCAGACCTGTTTTTTGATTGATCACATAATATTCTTTGTTCCGTTGTACTATTTAAACTTGGACTAATTTCGATTTGGTTATTTATTCTCTGAAGTGGCTTACACTGAGTCATGAAACGCCAGAAAATCTAATTTTTCAACTCATTGGGCTATTACAAATATATTATTTATTTATAACAATCTACCCAATGCTCAGTTTATTCGAAATTATCTAGTCAAACCTTAGTAACGATACTTAAAAAAGAGATCAAGTTTCAATTAAAACTCCATTATTTATTAAAATATTATTGCTCAAATCTATACTGGTGGGATGTTTTTTTTCTAAATATAGTCAACCGTTTCACAAATTTCACTGATTGAAATCACGAGTCAATTTAAGCTGGACCACCATGGAAAGCCTGCAAGCACTGAACGGTCACTCCGTCCTATTGTGGGACTCCCCAGCAGCGCGCACCCACGGGCCCGCCTCGCGGGATTCGAACCCAGGACCTATCAGTCTCGCGACAGGCGCTTAACCAACTAGACCACTGAGCCGGCATCAACCGGTGTTAATATCTAACTTCAACCAATCCACGAACTTGCGCCACCCATAAATCATAGAAAGCGTCCAGTCTAATAAGAATCTTAATTTGAAGTTATATATATATATTATTACCTCTTCACTGATCTTGTTGGTAGAATGAATAAGTAGTAGAATATTCTTGTATTTCGTAAGAGAGTTCTCAGACTAGTAAGATTACAGCAGTTGACATTTTATTCAAATTAATAAGTTAGAACTATAAAATTTCGATCTCTAGTAATCATCTGCTTTATAAAATCTAAAAATTTTTGTTTGATCAAAAGTTGTTGGGAAGAATTGAACACAATAACTACAACAGTCCATGAAATTGTTTCTGCTTCTTCATGGAACATCCCTATTTGGTTATATAATGAATTATTAGATATTAATTGCTTCTTACCAATAGTTTTAATTGTTTTTCAGATGAACTTTTAAAGAGAATCGATAAAATTTTATCTTTGTTTGAAGTTGATTCATTGGATTCTTCAGCTGGATATCATCTTTCTAATCTTCGCGATGGTAAGTTTGTAGGGAAAAATACCACTTTTGTTGGTGAATATGACATCATTCATATCGTTTAGTGGTAAATATTGATACAAAAACTTTTAAGTATGTATTGGCGTAAACTCCTCTAAGAACTCTTTCATTTTTTATATGTCTCGAAAATTATTGGTTTCTCCGCCTGTTGCATCCAATAGTATGTAGAGCTGTGGTTTAGTGGTTACAGGACTGGGCTTCCCAACAGTTGGTTGCGGATTCAAACCTCAATCCACCTACTTCAATTTTAGCAGGCGAGTATTATGTATCCCTAGTCCCCTCATGCAAACAATGTAACTCAAAGCTTAGTGCTTAGACCTGTATTCAGAAAATAAATTGCATTGTTAGTATAACCCAGTAATACACCATTACATCCTACCATTTTGCATTAAGTTTCATTTTGTACGTTGTGCCAGAACGACGACTGTTGAGTAGCAGTTAAATTGTGGGTTATTACATGCAATTTGTTGCCCTCACAAAGCCAATCAAAGCAGTGGTATTTAGATATAAAGAATCTCATTTCATATCAGTGCAGCTCTGTATCCTCCAGATTTATGAGTCTTCAGTTAAAAGATCATCTTTTAAAAATCTGAAAGAAGATACATTATAAACGAGAACATCATTATCATCATCGTTCATTTGAAAGATGAAGTATAGAATTTAATAGGAATATATAAATTACAGTATGACCATCGCTGTCTTATATTCTAGGCTGTCCCATGGCGTTAAAAGCCACTGTATTGCACCTCTTTCAAGGTATTGTGTAGAACTATTGGATTTCCATCCAATGTAAATGTAATCCATTCCAAAGTACACGTTGATTGATTAATAACAGGGCTATATCTTGACTTATTTTATTGTCTGTTTATGTGTAATAAAAAGCCTCAAAGTATACCGGATAAGGGATGTGATTGATAACACTTTTTCAACTACTCAGTTACACTTTCTCATAATTCAGCACTGTTATTAAATAAGTCGAGTTACTGGTCATCCTACTATTCTTCAATCTTTTCAATGTAAAAAATTATTGTGCGAAAATGAACCATAAAACGTGAAAAGAAACCGAAGCTATGACAATAAAAATGATCATATTAACTGTTTTTATGTACATAAACTTGGCTTTGACAACAGTTATCATGATTTACTGGTCCTCTATAACCATTGAAGTTTGAAATCACTTGATAATTGCTTAGTAGTGTAGTTCGTCGATCACTTCAGTAATTTCATTTACATTTCTCCATTTCTATCAGTCGTGTGCTTTTATGAATATTTTTTTTCTAACTGTTTCGCATAAAATCACATTAGCTTACGATTAATATTAATTTACTGACTGTTGAAAACGTAACTTAATATTTTTGTATTTTGGTTCAGTTTTCACCGAAGCCGCTAATTTGGATACACGGTTCTTAGACATCTCTACTCTTGTTAGAGACTTTTGACTTGTTCATTTTCTATATTGTCTACAGAATAATAACAGTTGATTTCCATCACTGGGACACAGATATCAGCAACAATAAAAGATTATTCAGTAGTCTTTTTATTGAAATATGCGTAGCTTTTATTTATAATTTTAAAAAAGCAATGTTAAAAATTTAAATAAATGACTTTTGTATTACACGTTATAACATGTCAAAAATTGTTGCCATGTTATTGGATCATCTACTTGTTGCGAAACTGCTACCATTGCTGTTTAATTAGCGTCGATACGTATAATGAAATGAGTCGTAAGATTTAAACTCAGAGATGTTAACATTATTGTCCTTTCATAACACTGATTTAACATTCCGAGTAACCGTCTTAGCACAAAGTGGAAGACTGAAATATTTACTCTTTTCCGTATTATTATTATCTTTACGTTGCTACTACAAAAATTCCCGAAAATTCCGACGTGACTCGAGGTTCAATATAATTGTTTGTTTGCTATACGTGCAGATTGTGGTTTTGTTGGCTGCTTGAAGTAACATATTACTGACCGGATTACACCTCCTTGATAACGTTGGTGTAATAATATTAACCTCGGCACCAATATCTACTGAAATCTTTTGTTAATTGCTTGGATTAGGCAGCTCGATGGGTGGTTAGTGACAGCTCTCGCCAGTACTGCCTGGTTGGCAATGTCCCACTTAGGGTCTTCATGATTTGTGGGAACATTCCGCTGTCTTTTCCACGTCTTTGCAGCAAATCCTTGCCTTTGATTGTGCCATCGTACTTTTCCGAATGTTTTTGGTGACTGAGAACGCAGTTTTATGGACGACCATTTTCGGGATGATGACCATGTACCATGCTTGTAACATAGTAAATCTATTTCTGAGGTCAATTAGCTGTTGTTGTAGTGTTGCTAAATAGTAGCCACTAGTGCTAGTTTCCGCCGCTGTATATGGAATGTTGACACTATCAGCGTCCGGATATGCATCCATCATTTTGTTGGCCATCTCTGCTAAATTGTGGAGTTTAACTGATCTACCGAACACACCCAATACTTGCTGTAGATTGTACGACAGTTGCTACAGTCAAATTTATCCTCACATTCTCGTCTGGCCTACGGAAACCAGCTATCCGCTTCATATATCTTAGAAGTTGGGAAGGTTTTCTGTCATCAAAATCACAAACCATCAGTAGTAGCTTCTTTTCGTCTGAGACACGTATGATACATAACCTCGGCTTTTATCTCCTATCATATAGAGCTTCTTTCCGCACCTGATCAATGAGGTTTAACACCGTAGCTGAAACTTTGACTGATAGTGACCCTGCATAATAGGTAGCCTGGGATCGTATTCCTCAAGCAAAGAGAAATGCTCCTATCTGAGCGAACTAGATTCTCGAATTATTTGCACCGTACGCTGCAAGCCTGAACTCGAAAATTGCATTTGTCATGGTCTTTACCGGTTTCTGTTTTTCCTTTTTAAGCAACGGTATATCTGCAGACAAGTGTAAGTGCTCACATGTGATTATGAGCAAAATAATGAGCACGTATTTATGTTGTGAACGTATGGGCGAAAAGAATAGTCTTTTCATGAGTAATTTTAGTGTTTATTAAAACATGATAAATCATCTAAAGCTTATGCGTATGAAAATTGAGCAGATCGTGTAAATAAGTGACGGAAAATTATCTGTGATTCCGACAAAATATAAGAATGGTCAGTGTATCTGAAAATGTTTTAAAGCATCTAAAGTTAATTAATTGGAAATCAGTGTAATATCAAAACTCAGGTTGTAAAACTAAGCAGCTCCATATTTATGATCGACGTTCGGTTAAGATTATCGTTGAGAAATTATGAACGACGATTGCTGTGTATGAATATTTTGAACGAACATCTGTTGCATATTGAGACAAGGTGCTACTACCCAGAGTGTTGAGGTAGTTGCAACCATGCTACTCAGTATACAGGAGGTTCGCCCGAATCGGACTAACGACTCACATGTCATTAGACATCCAGTTTACTTAGCAGGTTCGATGCATTTATGGCTTGCAAATGTGTCAGAAATATAGACAAGAAAGTGTATGATAACGAATAATTAGTCTCATATAGCCATTCCTTCGATCGACAATCCAACTATAATAAAGATGATCGGTAATAACAATAGGCTTATTAAAATTACAGGTGTTCACAAACGTAGTGAAAGAGTTTATCGAAAAGACAAAACGCGTATGTGACATGACAGTATAAAAGTGACCTTAGCTACGCGGATAAAAATATAATAGCCAGGAGAGCTGATATGAAAAAATGGACAAATCCACTTTAAGCGGGAATATCATCGTGTAAATACAGTGTTGATAATATTGTAAATCGATGAGTGCGTAATATAAATATATAAATGCCATAATATATTACGAGCACAATAATAATCCCACAACTTTTGGGGGATAATAATCATAATGTGATAAACCACGAAATAACTGAGTGATAAGAGTCGATACACGGAATGTTTGTGAATATATTTTTCCTTGTTGCATTGAAATCATTGCCTGCGTCGGATTCGAGATGTTGAGCCATCTTTATTGCTAGTCAACTATGTCAGTTCCGTTGCATTCGTTCGTCAATGCATAGGACTTTAAATGTTTTGTTTGAAATCGCACTCACCACTATAGTGTTTTCTCTTGGAAGTTCCTATTAATAACTTATCTGTATTACTCCGTAGAGTTATTTGAATTAAACTTCTTTCCGTACTACGTTTGTCTTCCAGTGTGGTAACAATTAAGTCACAACACTATGTACTGTCGGATAAGCTTTGTTTCGAACATATTTATTTTCCAGCCAAACGACCAGATAGACCGAAAGGATAAAAATGAATAAAAGTGTACATGTATATGAGTCATCGTATATGCATATAAAAAGTGCCTTTAATGAAAAATCAAATATCTAGCTTTAATTTGACAAGGTAGTCACACAAACATCCACAGACGCCTATGTGTACACTATTAAGAGATCATAATTGTTTATAAGAGTGAGTACACATACATTGTATCTACTTTACCAGTGCTCGAAAGTATAAATATACAGAATAACGGGAATAAAGTGAAATGAATGATGTGTCAGTGAACGAGTTCTATGGTCATTATATTTATGACTTCATTCAAACACTATTCTCTAGTAAGCAAAAATGGATAGTGGCTAGCTCTGGAATCCAGGACGCGCGTTTTGTCCTATCTGAGACCCATCAGCTGGATGTGCGTGCATTTGAGTTGATATTCACCCCGGGACTCGAACCCGACACCGTTCGCTTCAAACGCCATCGCATTGTCCACTCAGCTACTGAGTCCTGGTAGCTACTTACTTGTCCAGCTGACAAGTCCCAAATGGGATGAAACGCGTCATGGATTCCACTGCTAACCACTGT
Organism: Schistosoma margrebowiei; assembly: GCA_944470205.2. NCBI lineage: Eukaryota > Metazoa > Platyhelminthes > Trematoda > Strigeidida > Schistosomatidae > Schistosoma > Schistosoma margrebowiei. The sequence goes on from OX104024.1 coordinate 52,047,592, forward strand.
CCATCTTTGCTTATAAACCGTGAGGTAGACCACACATATGCCAACAAGAGACTGATCATTTGCAGTCCTATACAAGCAAAAAATACTAAGTGAACTATTCTAGGATATAGGAAATAAATTAAATAACCATTTAGCAGTAATCTTGTTTAAGTGAAGATCTTGTGATGTTATACAGCCTTAACAAAAAAACCATTATTTGTGAAAATTAACATTCTAGATTTCAAATTTTAAAATCAAACAAAGTAGTTGAGGAACAATCATGTTTTTAAAACAAATGAAATTTGACTCAGCATAGTACTTTTTTTTACATTAGCCTACTCAATTTCACCACCCAAATCAATTTTGAAAGATACGTTTCGTAACACGAATATTAAACTGTTTATATAAGAAGGCTGTAAAGATAAATAAAAAAAAGGTTTATAGTCAGTATTCAAGCATATAAAATACGTCGGATATACATCAAGAATTCTACCATATTTCAAACTCATGACTTTGAGGCATTTTGAAAAGTACATATCTATAGGACCATTCCGTTAACATTTAGTACTACACATTTTATATTTGAATCGTTATTCTACACTGAACTGTATTACTTTTTAGAATCTTTCCCAAAACTAGTGGTTAATCGATCTACAGTCTTCTAAAACTCACATATACACATCATTAACATCGAAGAATTGGAAAAAATGTCTATCTTGTTTAACATTGGTCATATAAAAACTGACTTTCTCATAAGATCGTGGTTAGAAGTAGTTAAGAGGATACCCTGGATCTAAGTTTCGTGCTACTTGGCCCTCGTCAGCAAGGTGTACCTCCACCTACCATCCTATCTGAAAATAATGCACTCAATGTCAAGTCACTTAGACTGGTGGCCACATTGCAACTTGGTCGATAATATTCGATCTGCACTAAGAAGGACCTGACATTGTAAATAGCCCCCTCATATACACTCTATGTTGTGGCATTCAGGTTTACAACGTTGAGAAACTTTAAAACCAATAAGCTCAGAAAATTTCTCATTCTTTAAGCACCCTTTGATATATGTAAAGTAAAATTTTTGGATTAGCATTTAGCATCGGGATCACGAAATCACTTATTGAAACTAACTTTCTTCACCGACTGTTTTCTTCATTGTAAATCGGAAAAAAACGGATAGCTGATTAGTGTGAAAATTTTTCTTAACATGAAAGTAAGACTGAAATTTAATAAGTAAGATCTTGATGGTTTATTTTTCAGAAATTTGGTTAATCCATGCAATCGAGTGCCCATTCAAAAATGTCCACTTCAAAATATTGTGATGTTAACTTTATCGTGAGTAGAGATACGTAATCGCTAACATAATTTTTTCACCATGGCATCAAATATCAACTACAAAGTTTTCTTATCTAATTTAATAGTTGAGTTCATCAGTCAATTGAATCTAGATCACCAAGGAAAACGTGGAAGCACTGGACGGCCGTTTCGTCCTAGTGTGGGACTCCTCAGCAGTGCGCATCCACCATCCTTCACGTGCGATTCAACCCGAAACCTTCGGTCTTGCGCGCGAACCCTTAACCCCTGGACCAACCGTGTTAATGTCTAACTTCAACCAATCCACGAAATTGCGCCACCATATACCATTGTCTTCAGTGATCTACCACCAATACTTCTTGAGTTCAAATCTCATCGGGCAGGATCGCAGATGCGCACTGCTGAGGAGTCCCACACTAAGACGAAACGGCAGTCCAATGCTTCCAGGTTTTCCATGATTGTTTAATTTCAAGTGATTTATGAACTCAACTATTAATATCCACAAAACCTCTTTCTTCTTATTTAATTTATTCAATCATTGGAATTTTAACAGACTTTTTTTAAATAATAATCTTTTAACAGTTAAATGTAACAGTCAATTATGTACTTATAACAATTATTTAAACAAAAACACTAAAAAAACACCATTATAGCGTTCAAGGTTTTTACAAATTGAATGTGTTCAATGATAAAACAGAACAATAATTGAAAAAAACTGTGTTATTCAAACAGTGATATTTTGAAATAAATCAACAAAAGAACCAGTAATTTTTCATTTATTCTAGATTAAATCTATCTCTTGTTTGTTTTGTTTTGTCTTTATAAATTCAATACAAAAGAGCAATTCAATACAAACCAATCTGTTTGTTTTCATTGGAAAATTACATTCAAATCATTCAATCTAATATAATTAATTATCTGTGTAAGTGTTAAATTTCTACGGTTTTTTCTATAAAAAAGACAGAGTGAACCTTTCAAAATGTAAAATTGAACATTTAGAAAATAAACAACAGACTAGTCTTTTCGATGTTTACGAGAAAAACCTGACTATATGTCTCCCTCTCTCTCTCTCTCTTTGTATGTGTGTGTGTAATATTATTTAAATTTCCATTCTTGTAGATTTTACATAATCTATATCACGTTTTAATTGACATGTAGCTAATTGTCCACAAAAGCATGTAGTACAAACATCATTCATTAGAGTACCCTAAAATGTAAATAAAATATACACAAGTTATATGAATAGAAAAGTAATAATTGTCATATAATATGTGTATCTTTTTTTACAGATTGAAATCATGAGTCAGTTGAAGCTAGACCACTATTGAAAACCTAGAAGCACTGGACGACCGTTTCATCCTAGTATGGGACTCCTCAGTAGTGCGCATCCACGATCCTGCACCACGCGGGGCCCGAACCCAGGACCCACTGGCTTCGCGCGCGAGCACTTAACCACTAGACCACTGAGCCGGCATCCAACGGATGCGCACTGCTGAGGAGTCCCATACTAGGATGAAACGGCCATCCAGTGCTTCTAGGTTTTCAATGGTGGTCTAGCTTCAACTGACTCATGATTTCAATCCGTGAAATTTCTAAAATCTCCACAAAACCCATTCTGATATCTTTTTTTAATTACAAATAAGTACTTATGTAGTGAACAGAACACAAGTGGGGACAACCGAATTGTAATTAGCACAAAATTACAGAATTACTTGGTAAAATAGAAAAACCAAATAGTAAATCGTTAGTTTGCGAAATATCAATCCATCATATCAAACTGGACTGTTCCTTTTGCAATCATCAATCCATTGTCTCACATTTCATTGTTCATGCGTTTTCTTACAAATTACATTGTGTTCCCGCTCTTTTTCATTTCTTGATCTTCTCCCATCTTCTGCTGCTAGGCATTACGTTTTTAACTCGCATCATATACTACTTATATCAATATAAGTAGCACGCACCACACTTATACCTAGACCGTTTCAAATGACCTTGGTTGATTAACCCTTTAAATTTCTTAAATACTATTGTATATGAACTCATATAAGCAAACTTGACATTATCAACCCATTGCTTATGAGGTTCAAACTTCATTTTGTTTCTTTATTTCATTTTAATAAACTAAGAAGATAACAGATTATCTGTTACGTAGCTCAAATTGTACAATTAAGAATTGTAATATAATGGAACACTTTTGAAAAAGCTAATTATTATACATTAAATATACACAACCAAGACTTTAAAAAGCCTATAAACTTAAAAAATAAAGGTATGATGAGACTAACTATTGTATGAGATATTGTTTTATAACATCATATAATAACTTTTTGTAAGCAATGATGGATAGTGGCTAGTAGTGGAATCCAGGACGCGCGTATCGTCCTATTTGGTTACAAGCCAAACAATACCAAATGAATATAATAAATTTTCAAGAAATGTATTTTTTTGTCTTAATATTTGAAACAAATAATCTACATACAAATCTAAATGAGATATGTGTGATAAATAAAATCATATCTGCAATCTGTAATGAAAGATGAGAAAGTAAATGAGTTAATAAAACAATCAAAAAGAAAATAATAAGTAAGCAACACTGAATCAATAGGTGACTTTTTCAATTCACAAGTCAGAATTGAAGTAATTCACTGGTAGACTAAAGCATTATAGTAACTAGTCAGTCATAGAGCCTTATTTAACTGTACTATGAGTCGAATCCTCACACAATATCAATAAAACGAGATGAGAGAAACAAGTTGAACAGATAGGAGATCAAAATAGTAATATTAGTGATGATATGGTTAGAAAGTGAATAAAAAGGTATATGTGAAGGAATATAAGAGCTTAAGATCTGGAGTAAGATAAAAAGTAAATGCATATGCATCATTGCGACATATTCATGTAGAATCTCTAACCAGAAATACCGGTTACTGGGATGGCTCAGACCAGGTAGATTACACATATAGAAAGTTCACTTGTCAAATATTTTATGAACTGACTCCATTTCTTGATTTGATCGCTACTAGTTTTCTCCTAGCCCATTTATACTACAACCAGCATTACGCTTTGAATAACGATAGGTTTCAGCAGACATGATTAACCTCAGTCTATGAATATTTAAGCTGATTCCTTTTTCTTGCATAATACATTGATTCTAATCTTAGTCCTGTCAGTCTTTTCACAACAGGCTAGCTCTGCTTCAAAAACATCATCCAGCCCACTCAACATATTCTACTTTCACAGATAACGTTTTGCTTCCACAACGTAATACAGGTTGTATTATTTTATGGTATACCATCCCTTTAATGGACAGACAGATTGGCTCAATTTGACGAAAACCAGATGACAGGACGGTTTCATCTGTGTACTCCAGATCAATGAGTCAAGTTTCGAAAAGAGGTCAGTCACTAGAAGTTGCGCCCACCATAACTAATACTACGAAATTCCAATAAGATGATTCACTTTTCAGGAAGGTAACGTAATTTTTGTAATAGTTCGTAATTCTCTAGTTCGAGATTTTCTTGATTTTCTACGTTCTTTTAGTTTAACTCATTCCCTGAGATGATATATTTTTGTCGTTCTTATCTTTCGACTGTATTTTATTTCACCATTTTATGAATATTAGTTTGCACTGTATATGTATGTGGTAGGTTAAACTACTTCGTTTTCGACAAGAATAATGACAGACATACAACACAATGTGGCTATCTGTAAAGGAATAAAGAAGCAAATTTACTGTTAGTTCACTTTGTGACAGATAAGAAATATGCTGGTTGGATGAGATATTGTATTTCCAACGACTGGGTGATAAGTTTAATTCCGTGTAGCCAGGCCTTACCTTTAGGTCACACATAATAGGTTAGATTAAAATATCTTCGGCGTAAATTCCTGTTTACTCACTAAAAAACATTAGTTCGCTCTTCAAATAGGGTACTAACATTCGCAATAGATCTCATTATAGTGTAGATGTATACTTTAATCTGGATATATTAAGTTTTGAATATGATGTTCCCAATGACGAAGAAAGCTCCTCAGTTACACGATTCAGCTCAGAGAACGATACCCTAGCAAAATCATACATATGAGCCATAAATATTGTCGGCTATTTTTAAAGTGTTTATGTATACAACATGATAATTTCATAATTAAAGATAAATAAAATATAATGGTTACCATTATTTTGTGCATAACACGATATTTAATACGTAATGGTAAAATGCCTGCACCACAGAATGGAATCCAGCATGATTCCCCTTCTTTATTATATAAATAACACATGTAACATTGAGGACAGAAGAGAACTAGACAACCTAAAAACACAAACATTTTAAAACATAAGCGCAAAATGGAATAAATTGAGTGTTGTTTGCACTAATCTTATGTATAATATTTGTTTAATTAAGGTATATCTTAGAAATTATTTCATTTAGGAAAAGTCTTAACTGTTCAATGAAGAACAACCAACAATCTGGTTGCACCTTCATAATAAAATGGCACAATCACACTGTAGTACAAATAGAATGTCAATTATCCAAGACTACTTGATCGTATATACTGAAACATTCATTGTAATCTACCAGTAAGCATCATGATCAGATAATTAAATGTCATTTCCACAATTCTTTCAGAATAAATATGAAGACTACCTAGATCACAATCAGCGAGAATCTTGAGATCTAATGCTGTCTACACACAAATTGTATGCCATTAATGTGTACCGTTAAGGACGGAAAATAATAGTATCATAAGGAGGACTAATATAGATCTGAAAGCGATAGTTCTAGTTTTTCGTACGTGTTGGTTCGATGCTTCTTCGACAGTAGGAACTTCACTTTTTTCCATGACTAGTATTTGATTATCGAAATACAGTTATGTTAATCATCGTATTGATAAGAGGTTCAGATTTATACTTTTGTTGATCAAAAAGACAGACAATAGTTACCAGCATGTACAATATATAGTTGTATTAGATAGATGGATCTGTTCGACAGAAAACATTTCATAGCTTCTTCTCTGTTTCAAATAATCAGTCTCTTATTAGAGCTAAACTTAAATATTAATCGTACACGAAAACTTCATAAAATAAGATTACAAGACTTGTAAAATGTGTGTAATGTATGTAGATTTAACCAATAAAGTAGGATGATTTTGTAAAGACAGATTTTATTACAGACTAGCCAGAGATTATTTGGAAGATCACAAACCACTGTTCAGTTTTCCCTTCTTATCTTCTTAGCATTTGTTAAACACGGCATAATGTGAGATCGAACCAGTAACAATCAGTTCTTATGAGAATCGTTACCATCATAAGTCACTACATTAAAATCAAACTGTTTACATTCTCTAATCCAGTTGTCGACAAGTATATTGTTTTACTTCTAAGTCATAATGTTAGAATAATGATTAATTTATTGAAATAAAATATCACTGGTTTTATGCAGAATTATTACACTTACATGTTGGTAGATCATCAAAACAAGCACAAAGTCCACTACTCCATTCTCTTTCGAATGTCTGCCTCTGTATGTTAAAGTGGAGGAAAATAAATATTTTATAAGATAAAGATGGAGTGTATGGTAATCAGTGTAGAAGGATATGAAGCGCTGAAATGAAAATCCTTCATGGAATAAAGACTATAAATTAATCTACATAATAAGAAAATTTAAATTACCAATCATACTTATTATTCTTAACAAATAACTCTTACCTTTATCAACATTGACCAAATTAATAGTAAATATAATACTGAAATTATGTAACACCTTAAAAGTTATAGGATTAGGATCTTTATGATATACTTATTAGTCATTGGTTACCTAATGTTAGTAGATTAAACTCTTAAAATGTAGGTCATTTCACCTACATCGGTTAGAACAGGATAGTACCACTAACTCTACACAAACAATATGGCTCTAAGTCAAGTACATAAAACTGTACTGATTAAATTAGTTGGATTACTCAAGATCCAATAAATACATGATATAACGAACAATTTTAATTCTATCTATTATATTATTGAATATATACAAAATGAAGATCAAAATTATTAAATCATGAATTAATGATTGGGGGTTTGTGGAGATTGTAGATCTTCTGTAAAGGGTGGTGAGATCTCACTGCTAAGATATCCTATACTATGATGAAATAACTATCTATTGCTCCATGAATTTTTTGGTCTAGCTAATATCAACACGTGATTGAAGCCGTGAGTTATGTTTTCAGCAACATATTTCATTACTGATTGTAAGAGGTATACTTAAGGACGAATGATATCATATAGAGAATTATTGAAAACCAGGAACTACTGAATAAACCGTCTTTTTACATTAGCCATCAACCAACTGATCATACCTGGTCTCACAATTAATTAAATCGAATACCATCCGATCTCGTGGCACGTACGATATATCTAGTCAACTGAGTCAAAGTTTAAGGATTCCCGATTTACAACTTCCTTCTGCACGTGATCTGGCTAAATAGTCACGCACTATCAACGATGAGTTACTATCTTATTGCCGAAATAAGTGTTTTAAGGTTCAATCTTGTTTCAGGTTATACTTATATACTACTGAGGCATTCCCAGACTAGTATAAAATAACTGCCTATTGCTTTTCAATTTCAGTTAGTTCTTTAGCTGACGTAATTATGTAATAGAATTCACTTTTAACTAAGTTTGCATGACTTATATTACAATTAATACTATCATGATTAATCATTGCTTACACTTTCTCATGAAAACCTTTTAAATTTCATCTGCATATACAAATTGTACAACTCATCAAGAAATATTAAACCTTCACTTTTCTTTTGTTACAGAGTCCTAAGTGTTGAGAAATGAAGGATCCCACTTTCTGGAAAAAGACAGCTACGCAGTGAACCATACGATTTTCAAAGTTTTCTCAGTTGATATAAATCCATGAGGAATGTTCAATATCTAACTAACACTACGAACACCTTAACCAAACATAATGATTGTTCTATAGTATAAAGATGTGATTGTCGGTATTTTCTTTTAATTAAAAGTGTATTATTACACATTTGAAAGAGTTATAGTAAACAAAGTTAAATTGATTCTGTATAGTCCGAAAATAATTTTTATTTTGTGTTTATAAAGCTCATAAAAGGTGGGAGTGGCATCAATTATGAAAATGGGTTAAAGAAAAGTAATGAAAATGTTATATGACAATCTCATAATCCTTATTTTGATGGTTATAAGTCTTTTACTTGAACTCTAGTTTCCAAATTCTTAGCCACCTTCTATAACCCCAGACTACACTTGCACTTCAACTCGAGCAATAGAGAAAGTACACGAAATGTGTAGAAGAGCTTTAGATCAAGGTTAATCATATGTAGAAAATCAAGTGTTTTTATGGAAACTTCAAGAGATATACTAAATATAATAATGATATAAGCAGTTATTCAATCAAAACGTAACATATAATCGTTAATTTTATTACATGCTTCTCACGAGCCTCTGTTAATTCCTGACTGAATAAAAAGTTTTCAGGAGTCTCCTGGGTCTATAGGGACGTTAAAGAGAGATATTTTTGGAGTTTCTTGCGTTCAATCACTTAATGCTTAAAGTGCTAAGTGAATCTCACCAATTTTACCAATCTAACTGTCACTTCTTGAGACAACATTACGAGAGGTTTATCCCATTTGTCAAAAACGTGCTTAATGATAATTTAAATCGTTAAACCTCTATACTTTACAGTATTGCAATGATGCCGAATAATCCACTTGCAGTATTTTCCGATTGGAATAAATTTCAGTATTTTTTTAACAAACCGAACAACTACATAGAAACAAGCATAGAACCAATTAAGAAAACCACATTGAACATTATTTTTCATAAAGAAAACCATTCAAAATGTGAACGGACCTTCATAATTCACCTAACTCTACAATCTATAGCTTTTGTTGTGTTTTTTTTATTGTTGAGTGTACTGTTTCGTTAGTTTAGTAACAATATTGTTACTGACGGACTTAACAACAGTGTTGATTATTTTGCTTATCAGATGATTTTGTAGAAAATAGTGTGTTTCTTTCTCCCTCACTAAAATGTATTGTTTGATATCAACAACTTATATATTTAAGGAAAACTGATCAAAATTTTCCTTTCTACCTATTTTCATTTCACTTTTTTTTGGGTTTCTTAATTTTCCCTGCCACACACACACACTTTATCTGGTATCAAGTGTTTTAAAATAGCTGGAAAGAATACACTTATTTCAATAATCCTTTGTCACTATTTCTCTCTATATTTTTTCCATTGTTTTCTATTTATTCATACAAAAAATGACCTTTCTATTGTGTCCATAAAAGAAAAATAAATGGCTTGTATAAGCAAATATCTAATACACCAATAAGCGTAAGTATATAAATGTATGTTTATGAAGTACATTTCCTTGACAATTTGAACAGTTAATGTTAGTAACCGGCTTTATCAACTTGTTGCTATGGGGATTTGTAGATTTTCATCAATTGGATCAACAAAGCATGTTTATATTGCAGATAATATTAATAATAGTGATAAGGTTTACAATTATTTCCACAATTTCTATGTACATTATTTTATTTTGAAAACAAAAACAGTAATATTTTGTACCTAAGTTATGTATAAGTATACGTAGATGTATATAAAAACAGAAAATTAATTTCCAATAATGAAACAGGAGGCCACAACGAAATACAATATCTTTCCATTAATAAAAAACACTTTGAAAGTTTGTCTTAGAATAGATATATTAGTGTTCTTAGATGAATTCCAATAATTTACATTACTTGTCACCAATAGCAAATGGTCTGTAACTAACGTAAATAGAACAAGTGATAATTTCATCGGTTACACCAAAGATTAAAGTATTGAGGCATATGATGATTATTAATTTATATATATGGCGTAAGCGAGATAATCGTCTACCAACCAAAGGGTGGGTTTACTGCGCAACAGTTCGTTTCGGATTTTCTTAGGTTACTAGTATTCGATTATGAGTGTCTTCGGAGCACTGCTCGTATATTCCAGGACTACCAAGTATGTGATGCAATTGTTAGGAAACGGGTACTAGGGAAGGATGGCAAATCAATTGATGAAGTAGTGGAACTTCATCAGTTGAGATGGCTTGGACATGTGTTACGTATGCCCAACCACCGACTGCCCCTATATGCGATATTTTGTGGTGTAAGAGTAGGTTGGAAGAAAGTTTGGGGGGAAGGCGGCCAGGCCAAAACATGGCACAAATCTATGAAATCACTGACAAGTGGACTGAGCCATGTTGTTAGGTATAGACTACCTGGTTGAGATCCATGAGACAATAGCAATTGATGGTTAGAGATCTTGAATGACATGGCTTAAAATCATTTGCAATGGTGCAGGTGCATCCACTCCTTTGTTCTCTTAAATTCTAATCTTCAGACTTCTTCATGTTCCCTTTTTGTGTTTCCAAATTTGTTTCACTGTATTATACTTCTTGAATAAAATTTTCAAACCCTAATCTTTCCGATTACTGCTTATATTTATCACATTTTAGCTATTATTTACGTGATTAAGTGATATAATTTCACCTTAAATTCAGTTCTGAGGAGTATATAACATGAGACCAGTCATTAATAAGTGATCAGTTAACTTTTCTAATAATTCACTATCAAAGCAGGTTAATTAAAGCATGTACAGCTCAGTGATAACGCTTTCTTGTGAAAAATATTTTCTGTCGAGTGAGATTATGACCGGCTGACGATAAGTGATTGGAATGAATCTCAACTCAAGAGCTTTCTGTTGGTTGATTCAAATAAAGTGTATCGTTCTGTTGAGTTACTCAGTTGAATGGGTACAAATCAATTTCATATGACGTCGGTTACTACTAACCAACTGGTTAATGTGAAATTTCAATTACTTTAAGTGATGAGTATGTGTAATTAAATCTTAAAATGTTTTTGAGTTGAAAACCTGTTAGTAAGCTTTAATATATCTGAGATGCAGCATTAATATTCAGTCAGACGGCATACTGGATAATAATCTAAACGTTTGTGTTTTCTTTGATTATTTTTAATGGCCTTTAATGATCTATTTGCTATTTGTCCAGTAGGTGATACACAAACGAGTAAAGACTACTAGTTAAAACTGTTGATTCTTCAAAATATTTTCAAAGAATAAATAGATAAGCGATCTTTCTTCTCGATGTGTCTCCTTATGCATATAAGACACTTTAATTTCAAGTTTTTTTCGACAGATATAATCTACATCCAATCATTTCTCAGAGTGTCTAGAGACTAAGTTAAAATGGAGTGAATTCAGGAGTAGTTAGTCAGTGACAATTAGAGTTGAGTGGCTTCCATTTGTTTATCCATATGTTAAGTGGCCACCGGCCTCCAGGTAAGGTAAGATTAAAAACGATAAACAACAAATAATTATATAATGGTTACTTTAATAACCGGTTCCATGAACTTTCTTCACCACTTAACATTACTTTGGCTAAATTTTCTGCACACATCAAGAGCTTGTATTATAACAAGTTGTGAAACATTGTATTTAGGTAAAACAGTAGAACAGTATATAAACTTAATTTGATGGTGGCACGAAAGTTGTACCCGAAAGGTATAAAAAGAATTATTTTTAAGAAGTCATACTGCTTTGAGTCATAGATTATAGACCGTAAGATTGAATTAAATTTTATTCTGATATTATATATGCATATACCTAGAACAGATGACTTGGGAGCAGGATGAAAGTTGATAGTTAACATTTGTTTTTTCTTTTTAACAGCTTTTGTTCTTTTCATAAGATGTTAATCAAAATCCTAAATAACAAATGATTTATGAGTCGATTATCCATTTAAGTTTTCCTATCATCGACTGACTTTGTTTAGATAGCCATTGAAAACTAAGAAGGACTAAAAAACTGTTTCGTCGAGAATCAAATAAATATCACTGACGGGGGTTGGTAATGGTCGTGGGATTTGAAAAATTAATTGAAGTTAAGAATGTAAATTATTGGATGTTAACTCAGTTATCTACGATCACTTCGAATCCTGAAAAGTATGGGTTCAGTCTCCGGTGGCACAGATAATCAGTGCTGTTGATATTTCTCATACTGCGACAAAATGGTTAATAAATGCTTCTTAGTTTTTTCAAATGGTTTTCTAACCAAAGTCAGTCATTTTTATATAGATTCAGATTAAACAATACCATGTAATTACAATTAATTGTTAAATATCAATGTTAGTGATAAAAAGAGGGGTTATATCCACATAGTATATATGTGTACTAACTCAGTCGTTCTGGTTATAAAGTGAAAAACTCTATTCAGTACAGTACCGAACATGTTACCAACGTGTCAAATACGTGTCATACCTTTGAGTTACTTCAGGAATCTTGACCGTCATTTAGTTTTTATTATTAACATGAGAATTAGTGAGACTAGATTATGTGTATCTTTATGATCAAATTCGCCTTGATCACTAATATTCAACTCACTTAACAAATGCAAAAACAAGTGTTGATCTGTTTTTTTTCTATTTTAAAACGACCTACTCATTTACTTCTAACGACAAAAGATGTCTTTTATCATAATCGCAACCCATCTAATGATATGTTAATCAATAAAATCTACTGAAATATCTCAAAGATGAATAAAACATCAGTACAACACTTTAGTTATTAGTAAGTTTCCCCTTAATGCTAGTCTGTTGTTTAAAATCTCTATAAGTAGAACCAGCTTACATAAACTATTTGAATTTTTACAATAATCAGATTTAATACTATTTAGGTGCCTTAACCAAAATAGGTGAAATGGAGTTCAAACATGTATATTAGATTTCACCAGTTGAAATCATGAGTCAGTTGAAGCTAAACCATCATAGAAAACCTGGAAACACTGGACGGCCGTTCCGTTCTATTGTGGTACTCCTCAGCAGTGCGCACCCATGACCACGCCTCGCGGGATTTGAACCCAGAACCTACCAGTCTCGCGCCATGCGCTTAACCAACTAAACTATTGAGCCGGCATCTAACGGTGTTAATGTCTAGCTTCAACTAATCCACGAAATTGAGCGACACATCCACCATTGTCATCAGTGAGTTGCTACCTCACAACTGACCCGGCTGAACTCTACTGGTCATTGCTTCTCATTAGAACTTCAGGATATATCTCTTGAAGCCAGTCAATATATATTAGTGACTAAAAATTAGATCTTTCTTTTAATCATTCGATGATTACTATACACTGTTCGTTAAGCTTGAGTGTTCTCAAAATAATTACAGTGTGATTTCAATTGTTACTAACTCTATACAATTCAAAGTTTTGAAAAATGCTCATATTTTTTTAATAAATAAAAAACTGGATTATTAGTTATGACTAAAGAGTTTTTTCTTTTCAAAAAAAACGAATTATGTGTTAATCTTACTTGTACTGATGTTGGTTGTTGAACAACAGGAGAACTATTTTCCATTTGAATAATTTAGTAGTAGATAGAATAGATTAACCAATTTACGTTGTAATAACGTTATTATTTTTTCCTGTCAAGTTTTTATTTTTTTCCCCACATTCCCATCTATTTTATATTTATCAGAAATAACTAGTTTATTTGATTAGATGATTGGTTACAATTTTAATTTCTTAACAAACTTCTAAAAAAAGAAGCAATCTAAAAGTATCTAGAATGCTTCCTGATTGGATAACATAAGATGTTAGATACGTATGTTGATGGTAACACATTTTCAGAGTTGGATGGCATAATTGTTCAGAGAATACAATCATATCATTGATGTATATTTTGGCTGCAACTCTTCTCCATCATTCTGTAATTAGAATAGTAGATATTAGCGAACAATATTGTTTTCAATTAAATCCTCCTTAGGTTATACTCTAATATACAGTAATATTTATATTCCACATCTATTTGTATCTACGAATTCAGCTGCTCCGGTGAAGAAAGTTATATTGAGCGAACAACCAGACAACTGACACAATGAGTTGGTGCATATCTCCATTCGTGGTTAGGAAAAGATATCTTCAAAACAATACTCAGTTTCTTTTATCACACGTCGGTCATGTAGACAGAAATAAGTCATTTAAAATGGTTTATTACATACCTAGTAGCTTTCCTTATGGGGTTCGATCTCATCTCTTACAAATAGCAAAAGCTATAGGAATTCGAGCTAATGATTCAAGTTTTTGAATTCATAAGGAATTTGTAACACCTTTATCTCTTCCTTGGTCCAATGAACTTTCACAGAAGATGTATATATGCTCCAAATAGTTCTGCTATTCTGATGGTAGGTAGTTTTGAAAGATCAAGTAATAACAAGAAGATGGAAGTGTATGATAGATAATATTCAAAAACGATTGGAGTATTTGTAACCACATCTCCTTTCATTACAAACAGTATATCTTATCCGGGAAATAGAATTCATTGTCATAGTTAATTTGTTTCTTATATACTACTAAGTTATGTGAAGGTAGTCCTATTTTATTAATTAAACTTGATCAAATATGTTTCTTTCTTAAGACATTTGTTATATATTGCAATCTATGTTAATTGACTGGAGGAGATCTACGGAAGACCCTGGATTTAGGTTTTGTGTTAGTTGGTGATTTTCAGTTTATATATGAAAATAGCACGCATTGTTAGACATAACTGATGATATTTCCCGGTAGCGTTGGTCCAAATTATATAACTACTTGTTACTTGTGTTTCCGTTTCGTTTCAATTTACTGTTTTCTTGTTTGTTTTTCTTTATTTGAAAATTATATATGATCAATGTCAATAGTAATCTCTTCTCATTTTTATAATTACAAGACAACTACTGACTAATAATGTGGTGTGAGCTACTTATATTGATATAAGTAGTATATAACGTGCGTTAAAAGAACGTAATGTCTGACAGTGGAAGATGGCGAAGATCAAGAAAGGTAGAGCAAGAACACAATGGAATTTGTAAGAAAAATGCATGAACAATGGAATGGGAGGCAATGGATTGGGAGACAGTGGATTGGTGTTTGCAAAAGAAACAGTCCAGTTCGGTTTGATGCATGAATATTTTGCAAATTGACGATTTACTATATGGTATTCGGATTTTGTTGAGATAGTCTGTAATTGTTGTTGTTGTTGTCCCCACCCATGTTCTTGTTCACTACGATAATACTATTATGTTTTTGATGTTCCTTTTAAGAACCTGAAATTTATTGAAGGTTCACTGACTAGACAGTGTTAGTCATGAACATTCGTATAGTCCAAGATGTGTGCCACCTTCTACCACACAAGGAGATACGACTAGTGTCAAATCTTTCTCCTCGCCTACAAAATGAAACATATCTATCGAAAGAGCCTTTATCATACAGATCGATTAGGTTCTTCCTACCAAATCATAACTCAGTTCCAACTTCATTCTCGTTACTACAGCGAACTCGATCCTTAATTCACAGGAACTCTGCCTTATTGCCTCATTAAGCAGCCTTACAAACACCAGTAAGACTGCATACTAACCGATATACTCCTCAGAGTACTGTCCAGTAAAACCATCTCCTCAAAAAGGAAGCTAAATTATGGTAATCACAATTCCAGGAACCACATAACTCTTAATTAAATTAAGAGTTATTTCTTTCGTTCATCGAAATATGATAATGAATGTGAAACAAGAGATTCTTTTGTGCCATTTGTCCATCTTCTGATATTGCCTAGCAAATGCATACACCAACGATCATACCGCGGTTCACTAATTCAGTTATGAAAATAATAAATAAATAAATATTTTTACAGTTGGAATCACGAGTCGATCTAAGCCAGACCAAACTGAAAACCTGGAAGCAGCAGCGAGCGTCCACTACCCATCTGAAGGACTCTAATCCAGGATCTTCGGTCTTGCACGTAAACGCTTGAAACCAAGACCACTGAGTCGACATCCAGTGGTGTTAACGTCTAACTTCAATCAACCCATGATTTTACTCAACATTCTATCCATTGCCTCAGGAGGACAACTGTCTTACACCCTGGACTTGGACTGAATCGGTCACTGAGGGGCCGTGTATACTCACTACTCAGTAGTCCCATACTAGAATGAAACGGCCGTCCATTGCTTTCAGGTTTTTAATGGTAGTCTAGTTTAGATTGACTCGTGAATTCAACTCTTAAAATACTACAATCTCCACAAATTCCCCATACAATTTAACATTTATCATTACGCCTACTAATAAAACTTCTCTTCATATTGAAGTTTTACGCTTTGGCTTTACTACAATTTCGATAATGATATTAGAAGACGAAGATTATCAGAACTATGTGATATATTAGCGCAATACATTTCGAACAATCTGGTCGCACATATACTTGTTAAGAGCATTTATATATAAAAAATAAAAGGTCAACTAGACAGGAAACGGGGTAAGAGGAGATAAGGATAATGATAAGAGTAATAATAATAATAATAATAATAATAATAATAATAATAATAATAATGTGAACACAATTTGAAACCTAATCACTCTGGATAATAAGTCAATATTACCAGGGTAGGTTTAAGGTAAGAACAAACTGTTTTTGAACACACAAAGGGGGTCTGAATTTTCGTATGGCTAAGGCTTCAATAAACCTTAGTATACGCCCTTTTACACTTTCATACAGCACTACAAAAGCTGAATTTAGATCAATCTTGTGACCTGTTTCAATTATATGTTTAGCAATAGAGGATGATGGATGTTTATCCTCTGCTCTTATTGGATTGTATTTGTTTCTGAAGCCATTTGGGTACATGTTCACTCACCCTAATGTTGAGATCACGATTACTCCTCCCTATGTATGTGTGACTACACACACATTTAAATTGGTAAACACAGTGGGATGTGACGCAATCGTTTTCATGTACTTTAGGTTTTGAATGAAGCATACACATTGTTCTTTCTTTGATGATGACCTTGGCTGCGCAATAAGTTTTATTGATGACTGATTTAAGTCGTTGTTTCAATAAAAGGCTATTTGAATCACCTCTGAATTGTAAGGTGATGTAGACAGGCTTTTTCTCTACTGAGGCTACGATAGGTCTCGCTGTACCATGGACTTTCCATCTATTTATGAATTTTAGAGGATAGCCATTTTCTATTAACTACAATTATATACTACAAATGCTTTACAGTACATCAGATTAATCACAAACCTTGATATTGTAATTATATTTACTTTACATAATCTTCTGCATATATGAACTTATTTAGAAACAATTAAGAACATGTATTAATGAGAAGCTTAATACAATGATTTATTTCATTTCATACTTTCGGTTAACATTTTCTTATCTTTTTTTCTTCCTTTAATTATAGATATTTCATAGAATTTGTTACTAGATAGATATTGACTAACATTGCACATTCTACTTTAATTCTTTATAGAATTAATGTTTCATTCTTACTATAAAGAAAATATTCGATCGAACAATATTTGAATAACTTTATCAAATAACTAGAGTTATTCCATCATGTAAATAATTATATTATTATCATTATTATTTTTGGTTATAAAAAAAAAGAAATTTACCTTATAACATAAAACTTTAGAAGTGTAGATAATATCTACTTATAAGTAATATTGGATCAGAAACACACAAAAAATATAGTTCTGGGCGAAACAGTAGCTTAAAGTTTATCCCACCATCACCACCACCACCACCAAAATGATGTTAAATTAATTTTTTTGTTTTTTTTTCCGTAAACATTTAAGGTACATAAAAGTTAATTAGTAACATTCTAAATATATTTTCTTTTCAGAACTAATTTATAACTAGATCAGTATTTGATAACTATGAAGCATAAAGATTATATATTGGGAAAAATAGTCTCATATTAATTTACATTGTCCCCTTGTTTGTTCTTATTGTTGTTCTTGTCGTTATGATTGTTGATATGTTAAAGGTTACTTAGCAATTGAATATACTGTATTTCATTGAAAATGATTATTTAGTATACCCATAAGAGTAATAATCTATTGTAATGTGATAAAACTACATTTCATTAGATCAATTTTAAAATGATCTTTCATAATCTTAGGTTCTTCACTGTTCCTTTACAAAATGCTTTATACTTTTAAACTTGTAAACATAATTATGAAATATTATTCTTTGTATAAATGTTAATGAGTAAAAAGTATTTCTGATATAATGTACATAAATCAATGTCAAGAAAAAAACTGGTGTTAAGACTTTATTATTAGATTGTAATTTTTTTAATAATGAATTTCGTATCCATATAAACACCCGACCGTTGTTGTTACCTTGACGTCGTGGTCGGGCTTGGCCGTCGTGATTAAGCAACTTAGCCATACCTCCTGGAATAACCGTTCCTCAAGGTCCTACCATGTCAGACAGGTCGGTTGAAGAGCGGTGAGACTAAAAGCAACAAACTTAAGGTCCGAAGGTGAAGTCGTACTACTGACTGTACAGAGGTGTGACAGCAGAAAGGTGTTTCCTTCAGACAACCAGCATGACAGCGATGCTGCCTTCCCACAAGAAGGGGTGGGGTTAGAAACGGTCGAACCTAAAAGTGCACACCTCGCCTTATCCCACGGATATCCATCTCCGGCGGTAAGGTCTCAACAAGTACGGAGCTAACACAAAAATTACCCATTAAAAGGTCGTGTGTGACCGACCTCAAGCAGTTGTCCGTTGGGCACTGCGGTCACGCCCTCAGGTCACTAAGACCACCTCTAATCCAATTTTGTTTTCAGGTACCTCCAGAAGAACCCTTCCACGGTGTGGGCAACCGGGAAGTGATGACCACCGTCATATCTCTAACAGCACTCAAGACCACTGTATTCATAATCATATCCATAAAAACAAAGAGAAAACATAATAAGACATACTGAATGAAATCTTTGTGAATGTAATTTACTTAAGATATTCAGTTAGTTTTCATTGATATTTAGCTTGTATTATAATTAATTTTTAAAAGTAACATTATTCTGGCATAATGTTACAAGTGATTAACTGTTATACATTTCATTTAACGATAAATTCATCAAACTTTAACTATACTACTATCCAAAGTATAATTTTTGATATATTCCAAAATTATTAAAATGGGGGGTTTTATGGAGATTATAGTGATTCAATAGTTGAGTTCATGAGTCAAATAATGCTAGATCATCATGGAAAACCTGAAAGCACTGGGTGGCTATTTCGTCCTAATGTGGGACTCCTTAGCAATGCGCATCAACGACCCCGCTCCCGGGAGACCATATCCAGAATTGACTAGAACCACCCAATAAAAAAAGACACTGTCCATGAGACTGAACCAATCAAGTTGTAATAAAAAGAGTCGGTATTAGTGAAACAGTGACTACATAACTGGTCTGGATCACAGCAGGAAATGAGAAGTTTTGTAGTGATACATTTCTTTCAAGCATGGATTCAGTTATAAACAGACAATCACGTTATCGAAGAGCAAACAGATACACCTTGAAGTTAGTATGACAACCAATTAAAAGAAATCAATACAAGCTTTAATATAACCGAAACGGTGTTTGGTAAATGGGACAGACATTTAATGAAATAAGTGTGCAGACAAACGCGAACATATATATATATATATATATAAACTCTGACAATGCTCTTAACATAAATCAACTAACAATGGTTGAAGTACGGTCAAACGAACAATCTACTGTTGTTGTTTTACAGCAGCCTCTGTCAGTATTAGTAAGCGATAAGAAATGTTTGTATATGTTTCCATGATTCAAATACTGAAGTTCTCCCTGCGCATAAAATGCCTTAAATATTATTTTATTAGTTATGTGACGTTGACACAGCCATATGTATGTGGATTTTGTGATTTATAAAAGCTTCAGATTGGAATAAGGTTGATGTTATTAAACTGACATTAAACTAGTCTCCAAACTTTTTGTCAACCAGTTTAAAACTAGTGCACACCATTGAAAGATACCGAGATGAGATTTTGAAGTTTAGCTTTGTCGAGTGTAAGTCTTCTTCAGTTTCACAAGGTGGTCGTTTACATGAAGGACTAAACTTCACTAAACAATCATTGTAAACCAATAAAAAATAGAGATTCTAACACAACAGCATGAATTCATTTGATTTCGCTTGATTTTCATCTGCTTACGACCTGTGATATTTAAAAATCATAATTACAAAATGGGTTGATGACAAGTATTCCTTCAAGGCATCTTAAACTTTTGGCAAGACTATAATTTATGAATGAACCAATCACGTATAAGATAACAGGTCTCGGATAAATAGAGTTTTGGCATTACAGCTGATCTCAGTTCGTGATGAAAACCCTAAATCTAATTAATTTGTAGTTCGAAATAGTTTAATGAGAAGCTATATATCTTGGAAATTCAGCCATAATACCTTTATCATATACTTTTAGACAACTCTATAGGGTCGAATTTTCTGAGTCACGAGTGTTCATTTGTGAACTAATTGCGTTATATGTACTAGAGTGAAAAACAAAACCATCGTACACTATGGAATTCACATAGACTCAACTCATCTAATCAGTTGCCTTACTTCGTGCGGCCAGTGCTTAAGTGACTTAAGATATTATGCTCAGTGAGCAGACAAACATATCATATACTCATATAATATAAAATGAACATCACAGCGCACCAACTACTTTGTTGTCAATCAGGTTCACAAGCTATATCATATATTTCGAAAGAAATGAGTGGATTTAGATTTTACTTAGAGGATTTCCACTATTTACTATTGCAATAAATGCAACAATCAAAGTTTGAGTATCTTCGCATTTTGGTATTTTAAAAGTATGTTAACAAAACTAGACTTATTAAGTAAATCAGTTGTGTATTTATATGCCTTAGCCGTTTTCGCGACTTTGATTTATCACGATCAATTTCATTTTTTAGCAACCTAAACAAGGATATTTCCTAACGAGAGGATGGAGTTCTGGAATTTGTAGCTGTTTCGATGATTGTGAATCATGTAAGCAATAATAATTTACTGAGATGATTTTGCTTGTCGATGGAAGATTGAAAATCTATCCTTTTTCAAAATAGAAACACTGGTACTAACTAAGAATCCAATAATTTAAAATGTAATCGGATGTATTATTGCTGATTGTTGCATTATGTTTCTTCTTATTAGGCGATAGTATAAGAAAAGAAGATTTTCAGTTCGTTTTTCAACCACTAGTAAAGTAACGCAGCTAAGTTTATTGCAGTAATGAGAGACTATTCAATATCTTGTTCGCGTTCGTCACAGGCCCGGAATTTATAGATGGTAGTACTGATGCATTAGTTTTAGACCACTCAGTCAACATTCAGTGGCCCACTTTCCAAAGAATACAATAAATGTTTACATACAAGTGACAAGGAGTTGTGTACCTAGGTATCGACCTAGTTATCGATTTTCAGTTGGGTATGCTTTCAATCCTGAGGGTGCTAATGTTCACTGTGACTTCAAACCCATGTAACTTAATGTCATAATGAAAAGGTTTACGAATGAGTTAGTTGTGCCTTGATCAACCTTCTGTATAACTGAGAGCTTTACATTGATTGATTAGTGGATGTTAATCAGTGCCATATTTTCTCGATTTGGAAATAAAACTACTAATACTCAGTCATAAATTAAACACCTTCAATATTTTTTTAGAAAATATATCAAATTTGTTGTTTAAATGGTGCTTTGTGTTTACAGGTCTTTGTGCAGGATTTTGTTATCCATGTTATCTTTGTCATATGTATAGCATTTCAAATGAGGCCTGTTGGCTTCCTTTATTTGGAGTTGGTGTTCTTCCTCTACGTATTAAACATCGAATCAAGCACAACATAGATGTACGTTTTACTGATCTATTAGTAATTCTGGTTTTTGTCATTGTGGTGTCGTGGACTTAGTTTTTCAGATGTATATATGTTTTTTAAGATGTATTTTGGACGAAGAAATATGACATATCCTGTCAAGGTGAGTAATAAGTCACCATGTGGCTGTATGAATTAATGCTCCAGTGCATAAGTGTAAGGAATTCGTTTAAATCAGTTTGTTTGAATGTTAACAATATTATATATAGCGGGGAGAGTATAGAAGATTTAGTACTTGTAATGAGATTACAGCAGGTTAAAATGAATATCCAAATGCATTTATCATCTTAAACAGGAAGTATTCGGCTCCATACTTAGCTCAAATAACTTTCATTAAGGAAAAGAAAGTACTGTCTAAAAAACTGAATCTTGAAAGGTACATCCGCACAAGGAATGCTGTTATAAATAGTAAAGCCTAATATATCAGTCTAAACGATCTATCTTCTAGGGTAACCGTTATTTTCGTTAAACATGTTAAAAGGTATATTCCTCAAGTCAAACTACTCTTAATCTGCTCACCAAAGTACATTAAATTGTTTTACAAAATAGTTCACTATTAAGATGGTGGTTGGATGTTGTCAACAGGACTATCTATATATATCATACGAGTTTTAAATTTATTGTTTATATAAATGTTTTTTAATAAAATTGTATCTCGTTTTGGAATAGAATACACGAGGAGAAATTCATGAAGTTAATAGTTTATTTTGGTAAAATGATGATTAGTAATTTTTCTCAGCCGTACTCATGATGAAATCCGAAGATTTACCGTTGGTTGCACAAATAAAGTTTAATATCCTACACAACCTAATGAAAATGTTTCATGTAAGTTCAGTGACTATTCATAAATGATAGTCACAAATAATATAAAGGAATACAACAATTAAGTATTCGGCAAATCTGAAGACACATAACCTATTTATGAGTAAAATTTGGACAGAAAACTTCCTTCGATATTAACAAATAATGTGGAGATAGGCTTAGATCAGAAGAACAGCCTACATAATGACATTTGGGATATTTATTTGTTGCAAAATCATTAATAATCACGAATGGTCAGTTTCTTTCAGGTTTAAGTTTGAAGTTAAGAAATTGAGTGTAAAAGCATTTAGAAGAGACCGCCATTTTTACCTCGAGAAGAAAATTGATATAACTACAGTCATATCAATAAGATATTTATCGAGATTAATTTAGTAGAAGAGATTGAAGCATTCACTTAACAGGACACCAATAGGGGGAGGTAGAGAAAACTCCTTGGGGCACACCGTTTTCGATAGTAAAGAAGAAGAACACTTTCATTTATATAAAATAAACAGCTCCATTCCAGTAAAATAAAATTGTAGTTACTTTGTATTTGGTGTTTTACGATAGTAGATATGTTTAGTGAAAGAGATATTGAAAGTGAATCTAAACCAAATGCGTAGGGATGAAACGCAAGTCAAACATACTCGAGAACCTTTTGTAATCCAAATATCAAACTGAAAAACAGTACCTATTCCACGCTTGTAATCTAAACTATACATAAAATAATACAGTACTATTACTTTAGCGTAAAGTACACATAATAGACATAGAATCTTCATGTGTCTTACCCGACTATTATTGAGAAATAATGCTTGATTTATAATTGTTCACTTTATATTATCTGAGTTTAGTAATTTAACAAAAATACTTCTAAATTATTCTTATAAATGTTTTATTCACATTCAAAAATGAATATTGGAAGTTCATTAAAACAACATCACATTTTAATGAAACTTGAACAGAAACTAGATGAGATTTTTATGATAGTCTTACAATGTACTGTGGATTGTTATTATTTTATGTTTAATAATTTTTACCATTAATTATGTACTAATTACACTAAACATTACCAGGGTAAATAGATTCATAACACAATAAAATATATTAACAAAGACTTATCTACTACTATATAATAAAGCTAATCAGTATATACTACTATATTATTAAAATAGAAATAATATAATAATCAGTTAAATATAAAAAATCCGATTAGACTTCATGTGATAATTCTAGATCCGTTTCATTTTTTTATATCACAAAACTAAATTTTACATTGTTCAAAGTTTGTAAATAGATATTATGTATATTTATTTATTTATTTACATTAACTTTGTGTTAACGCATTAGATAATGTAATATGATCCATTAAATGTATTTCTCCATTATTGATGTTTGTTATGTTAGCTTATAAACAATATCAACTACTGTGTTTCGAATAATATCGATAAATTTCTTAGCTATTATATAGTACATTCAATTCCGAAACTGTTTAAACTGATGTTTAATAATTATAAAGGGTTTGTGAAGAATGTGACGTTTCCATAGTTTACATTACTGGTTGGTTTTTATTTTGACAAGCACTGCAAAGTAGGAAGGACTAGATAACCAGTTTGTCTTAGCATGAAACTTCTCAGTTGTACATATGAATGACTCACCATGCCTAGAGGTTTCTATGAGTCTGATGCCCTCAGTCTACTTCTCGATGATGTCCATGAATGTGTGTTGTTTAAGGGTCTTGTACTTGAGAGATTCGTCATTCCGGTGCTTCTAGACTCTTAGTGGGTATATTTGATTATTCAGTTGTTTAAATTTACCAATATTATTATTGATAATTATTCATTTTAATAATTTCTATTTTATTAGGGCTCATTACTTGATGATCATTTTATTACATGTTGTTGTCCTCAACTTGTTTTATGCCAGTTGAGGCGAGATATGAGATATATGGAATCTTAATAAATTTTAATTATGGTAAATATAATCAATCGGAAAATGGAATATTTCAATCTTCTTTCGAAGAATGTTGTTTTTTGATTACTTGAACGTTCTATAACATAAACTAATTTCATGTTAAAAAGGAATAGTTATAGTGTGCATACATGATTAAGAGTTGTTTATAAAAAATAAAAAATCTTTGGTAAAATAAGTATTTGACTTGTGTATTTTCACTGAGCACGGTAGTTTCTTTTTTAATAAATGTGAAAGCTATGTAGACTATTCTTTGCTTAAACTATACCATGTGTGTGTGTTCATTATTCTCAACAGTTGTCGAGAGCTTCTCTGAAATGTATTAAAAAAGTTGAAAGAAGTCTGAAGATACTTTTTCCAATCAGCGCTCAATAAAGCAATACAACAGGGTTCTATAAAAGAGATAGATTATTCGTCATTTCCTGATAGGTTAACTACAAATTTCCCTACTAATTTGAGTTTGCTTTTAAAGTAGTACGGTCACACATAAACCCATGAATATCATTATTTCTATTCATAAACTAATTTTGTAAGTATGGCTTCTTTCAACTCATTCATCAAGACTTTTCACTTAGACACTAGGAGTTCATCTCAACACTAGTCACTAATGAACGTCTGATGTACATTTGTTTAGTCGGATATATATATATTTGAAGAGGTAGATCGATTTCGATAGGGCAAGCTATCAGTCATATATGGAACAATTTGAATACTTCACTTCTGTCCGAGGTTTTTGCAGATGATGTTTTTTAAAAGGACAATAAAACCTTCACGACCAAACCATCGTATTAGAAATAATTTACACTTTATGTTTAATTACTTGAAAATTATTTATATTCAAGATACAACAATTGATATTTCATTAATCTAAATTAAAAATGTAAATTTTATATTATAAAGTTTATTTAATAAAAGCGAAAAATCCACTAATCCGTATAACGTTTTAGTGGCCCGATATCAAACTCCAATTAGATCGTATGAATGTTGTCGAAGTACACATATCGTCAATCATTGTATATAATCATCGACTTAATTCGCGTAGGTAAATAACAGAATTGAATAAGTCAAATACGAGAATGGATTTATGAATACATATATTTTCTACACTCACTGATCTGAACAGGAAATAAGAGGGATGAAACGAATAGAAGAGAGAGAAGCGAAATGACGCGCATTGGAGAGGGCATATGAGCCAACTCATGCATTAATCAATATTTATAGTCACTCAAAAACAAGCTACAGATATGTGATCAGTAGGATAAAATGTACACACACATGCTCTCATATAAATACAGTCAAGATTGATAACTGAATATTTAACAATGTCAAACCATGACTCATGAAGAATCGAAAAAATTGGCCTGTCCAGAAGTTAGAATAAGCTATGTGAGTTTAACATAGTCACCGACACTACAATATATTTACTAATTAAATTTTGAGTGTGTCTTCCCAAAAGTTGCACAACAGCAGAAGTTTAACAGAGCTCAGTTTGTTTAAAGAACAAGACTATATTTTCTAACTTATAATAACAATCACTCAGAAATTAAATAATTCATACTTAGGAAAACTCATTTGTTGATATAAAACATGAAACAATAAGTATACCATCATATTTATAATTCACTTTTCTGGAAACTCTATTTTATCGGCGAGACTATAATTTATGGACGAACCAATCACGTATAAGATAACAGGTCTCGGATAAATAGAGTTTTGGCATTATAGCTGATGTTAGTTCGTAATGAAAACCCTAAATCTAATTTCTAACCCTAATCATCAACTATAAATCATAATTCTATTGTGGTGTGTGCTACTTATATTGACATAAGTAGTATATGATGTTAGTCGTGAACAGAAGGTTTGGCAGCAGAGAGACACGAGGATCGAACAGTAAAGAATGATAACAGGATGCAAATTGTATGAAAATGCAAGAACAATGAAGTCTGAATCATTTTGAGACAATTGGTGGACATTTTGCAAATTAAGCATTTACTTTATGATTGTTAGATTTTATTAACAAGTCCTGTAATTTGAGTTGAGTACATTTGATTGTCCCTACTCGTGTTCTGTTCATTACACTATTTTCTCACGCTGGTTTATGACCCTTATTTGGTCCTGGTTATTAGGTGGACACCTAGTGGTCCATAAACAATAGTATCAACATATTATCCTATATAAATATTTGCAATCAACAAATCTAAAGTGAATAAATCTATTTAGTTAACACTGAAACATGTTTTTGATGGTGTTTTGTTCTGTGAACAAACCATCCAGCTCAGAAAACAAAACTCCATCGAAATCATCCACCTGAGTTACAAATCTTCTCCACCAACGAAACATGTAATAATGATTTGGTTGTGTTCTTTGATTGTTAACTGTTATCTGATATAGAATGTGTATATGTATGTCATGTACATATGGTTCAACACATTTGAGTTATTTCATACTAGAACGTGTTAGCTTTTCGATTGTTCTCCATTTTCAATAAATCTAAGAAATAATAATGTCGTTACATCATGAAAACTAAATCGAAATTTTTATTAGTTGAAAAATCCTTCCTAATCAAGTAGTCAAATAAAACCAGATAATTTGTTTGCTTCATTTTACTTATTTACTTACGCCTGTTATACCTCGTGGAGGAGAATAGGCCATCCACCAATATTCTCAGCTTAATTCTGTCATGGGTAATCCTTCCCATTTGTTAACAACTGTTACTCATTATTTTGTTGTCTACTTCTGATTCTCGACTCAGTGTGTTCTTTGGACTTCCTTTTTTTTTCCTTCAAGATTCCTAGTTAGGGCTTGCTTCGTGATACAGTTTGATAATTTCCTCAATGTGTGTCTTATCGATTTCCAATGTCTTTTCCTAATTTTCTTCTCAGCTGGAAGCTGGTTTGCCCTCAACCACAGTAGGCTGTTGCTGATAGTATCCGGCAAACGAAAAATGAGTATCTTACTTTGATAATTGTTTATAAATACTTGTACTGTTTAGATGATGGTTGTGGTAGTTCTCCACGTCTCAGCTCCATACTGGAGAATTGTCTTAAAGTTCGTATTGAAGATGATGACATTGATGTTAGTTGACAGTTGTTTTGAGTTTCATATATTTTTAGTTGTAAAAATGCTGCCCTTACTTTGTCAATCCTTGCCTGTATATCTGAATCAGATCTCCCTTCTTTCTTGTACTTCTACAAAATTCTTTTTTATTAGGTTGCATATATTGTCAGTTAGTTCTGAAAAAAAATATCGGCTTGAAATTCTATGTATCTGTTAATAAAATATGGATACAATCTATTGCTCTATGTTCGTTTTTTTTAAAAACAATATAACCTACTCAGTAGTAAATGTCAGTCAGTCAGCTACAACGTAGGACCAGGCACATATATACATCGGTTAAAGTTGCCACGCCTCATTAATGCAACAAGATGAACATCGAATTCATAGTAGTTAATTCAGAGGTGGTTATATAAAAGAAAGATTGCATATGAGGACATAGTACATGAAGAAAGAATTAGTTCGTAGAAAGGAAGATATGAAATAATTTTAATCTCTTAGTTTAAGGGAAGACAGGGAGTGTATACACCGACGCCATTGTGATCGATTCTGAGCCATGTCACCAAGAGTCTCCAACCATTGGTTACGATAGTCACGCGGACCTCAACCAAGTAGTCTGCATCTACCAACATGGCTCAGACTAGAAGTTAGTGACTCCAAGCACTGATACCACGTTTTGGTTTGGCCGCCCCTCACTTTCTTCCAACCATCTCCAACACCGGTTAGCATTGCGCGTCGTGGTAATCGGTGTTCAGGCATACGTAACACGTGGCCCAACCATCTCAGTCAATGAATATTCACAACCTCATCAACTGATTTACCATCAAACCTAACACCCTGTGTCTAACCTCACTATTAATTACCCGATGATCCCAGCAGATGCCACGCAGTATACTCGTCCTTCTATTGATAGACGGATATCTCGCTTTCGCTAAAGGTGACGTAAGTTGGCAAAAGCCAAACGAGCTTTTCGAATCCGTGCTGAGATTTTGTCCGATACAAACCCATTAGGGCTGATCAAACTTCCAAGATAAGTGAAGTTGTCAACGCGTTCGACTATTTCACTCCCTATCCTTAGTTCAGGTGTTGACGCAGACTAGTCCTGAAGTAACAACTTGCATTTAGAGGGAGAGAAGTGCATAGTTGTAAATAAGCCAATAAACAAAAATGAAGTACAACCAGAAAAAAAGTATCAACATAATCCAATGATTTTATTCGTAAATTAATTACTCCAAAGATAATAATCAATAACCAATACCAATCAATCATAATTATTGAATTAAAATTTTTTTCACTATATTACTTTATTTAAAATGAAATAAGAAAATTGAACATTGTTAACACATATTTAACTCATATTATATAAGATTTTAATAGATTATCACACAAATAATTTTAATTCTTGATTTGATCATATTGAATTTTTATATAGAAATTATTAAATATCTCCATCATTTTTAATGACATAATCCATATCTCTTTTTAATTGACACATAACACATTGTGTACATATGCATGATAATAAAAAGTCATTCGTTATTGAACCCTAAAAAAAAAAAGAATTGACATATATTACTGATAAGGGGATTGATCATATAGTGAAATACATTCATTCAGAGATTAGAACTGTTATAAAAATGTTATGGTTAATTAAAATAATGAACAGAATGATGGTCAAAAAGATTATGGTCAGTTATATAAAGTAATCAGTTGATAATTACTCATAACATTAGTTTATTGATTCACGTTCTCTAGATGAACTTATATCAGACAATAATACATTTGTCCAACAAACAAAGTTGTTTACACTTCCGATGTAAACTGAATGGCTGGATTCACTTCATTAAATCGCCTAAGAACCTCTTGCGGCGACGTATTATCTTTACAGAGGATGAACGTGTCATCCACGTATCTACAGTAAAATGTGAAGTTGCGAATAATCTTTTTTAGAGGATGTGGCTAGCGAAATACTAACTCAGAGATTACGTAGGACAATACAAAAGTCTTTTAACGCCGGAGAACTACGATTAGTATTTTCTACACGCCCAATGGTTACACCGAAGCTAAAAGATGAATTACCTAGAATGACCACCTCATTTTGTATTTATCAGTTCAACTGCTCCTGTGGAGCGAGTTATATTGGTCGAAGTTCTAGGAATTCACATTTTCGTGCTCGTGAACACCTTCCAGCGTGGCTAAATAAAGGTTTGATGAAGAAGGTGAACAGGTCAATATTGGCCCATTTAGTACAAACCGGTCATAGTGCCAGTATAAACCAATCTTTTTCAGTTATTTATAAGGTAAGTAATTTCTTGCCAAAACTGATCAAACTGAAAGTCCTTCAAACGGCTGAAGCAATAGCCATCCGGATGAAGAAACCGGAGCTTTGCGTACAGAAGAAATATATTCAACCACTCCTCCTCCCTTGGCCGACATCAAGGCCAATTAATTAATCGTAATCTTAACTATTGAATGAACTAATTTGACTATGACCTTTCATAGTCAATTGTAATTGTCCCTGTTTTCCTTATTCATAAATCTTTGTGTTATTATTATTATTATTATTATTATTATTATTATTCATACTATTGGTTAAACATCATTAATCTCCACTATACATGATTCATTCATTTCGCATTCACCCCTCCGTATTACGTCTTACTTATTTGATCGAATTGTAATTGCACTATTATTCCTCTCTCACCCTATTTGACCCATATTTATTTTGATCATGAATCTTAAAATTTTAGTTAACATATAAGCTGATTCAAGTTAACATTCTATCTGAGTCATATCAACATCAACAATTTTATTGTATTTTGTTTGTCACAATCCTAAATTCACATGCTCTAAACGATGTACTTTGCCCTTAACCTGGCCATTTTTTCGGATTATTAATTTGGATATATAATTGTAGAACCTGAAGAGAATTTATCGAAAAGAATATTCTTCGTTCAACTACTAGTCTTTTAATATGACGGGAATCTTTAAACAATAATACATTTGTCCAACAAACAAAGTTGTTTACACTTCATTAAATAACACCCCTATATACACAATTTTGACATTATTAAGTGTTACTAAGAAAATATAAGTGATTGTAGGATTACTATTGTGAAGGTCACTCACTCGATCCCTAATATAATTGTAATCTAAGTATTAAACTCATTACTTACAGCTCACCTTAATCATAGAAAGCAAAGAAATAATATTTTCATCATGGTTATCATGTATTCAAAGTTGTTAATACATTCTTGAAATAGTTATACTAATCATAATTTTGATAATTTCTACATATCTGATATATCTGTCAAATATATTCACTAATTTTATGTTGAATAGTAACATTTGTTATGGTAATGTAAGAAGACAACAATCTTAGTTAAGATTTCCTGTATGCGGAATTGTGGATGTGCATTGTTGAGGAGTCCACTATTAGGAAGAAACGACCGTTCAGCGCTTCCAGGTTTTTAATGATGGTCTAGCTTAGATTAACTCATTAAGTTAACTATTAAAATTACCACAATCTCCATAAATTCAAATACTAACTATTTTCTTTTGATCAAATGATCCATACAATTGTTTAATATTAACTACATTATGACAAGTTAAAGTTCATTTATTTTTCTATATATTCAATTCACATTTACTGACAGTGATTCTTCTGAAAATACTATTTTTATCTGTGAGGACGGCTGACGGGTGAACTTAAGGAAGCTCTAAGAAACTCAGAAAAAGCCGAAGATATTCCATCTAGTCATCTTTTGGAAGAATATTCCAATATCTCTACGTGTAGCTTCCCTATCGGACAAATGTCAAAAAACCCACTGTATGCAGATTGGAGGACTATAACGATGATTTCATCTTTACTAAAAACTATAAATACCTGAGAGGTTTGTACCATATTTGACACAGTTTGGAATAGCATTCCTTTCACTTGTCTTTTGTCTTCTCATTTGTGAATTGGAAGGTTCTAGCGTTTGAGTGCTCAAATTGTACATGATATATTAAAAATCTAAGCTCTGAATATAACAATCTCAATATATTATATTGATCACACTAATAAGAAGTGATTTAATTTTATACAAAAATGATTCCTGTTTTCCTAATCCATTGAGTATATATACACATTTCCATAAATATTAAGAATTGTAAGAATTAAAGAAAATAATAACAAATAATAATTCTTACTTTAATTTTATGCCTAAAACGTTGTCGCATTCTAAGTGGACCAGTCCCAGCGCCAATACAAGGCAACCAACACGGTTCATTGGCATATGAATATAAATAGCATAAATATGGGCATGGACAAAACAGTGACAAGAAACCTAAATAAATAAAAAAGACAAACCAGACAAACATTTTAAAATGTTAAATGAATCGTCTGAATCCAAAAAACAAACAAAGGAAAAAGAATATTAGAATGTTATTGACAGGAATTTCACTGTGTTTAATTAACATTCGTCGTACTATATTTATTATAATATAATATTTACTGATTTCTAATACTTGAATTTATCTGTCAATTGAAACTAGACCACCATGGAAAACCTGGAAGCTCTGGACGGCCGTTTCGTCCTAGTATAGAGCTCCTCAACAGTGCGCATCCATGACCCCGCCTTTCGAGATTCGAAACCAGGGCTTATCGGTCTCGTGCGCGACTGCTTAACCTTTGTCTTCAGTGAGTTACTATTTCATAACAGACCTGGTAGAACTCTACTGGTCACTAGAACTCCAAGAAACACCTCTTGTAGTCAGTCACTAGTGATCATATGATGACTCATGAATTCAACTATAAAATTACTAAAATCTGCACAAAACACCCTTCTGATTTTTATTAGTAAAGTCTGAATATTATGAAAAACAACTATTCAATCAAAAATTCATCATACTTGAATATTTCATGAAACTTTTTAATTAAACTGAATGTATCATTGGTGTAGATATTGTGCAAGTGTTATGTTTGATGAGCCACTCTATAATTTCTTAATTATTATATAACTAGTTGCTAAACGATGAGTTTTACAAGGATTTTCAGTTATTTTAGTAATAAAAATTAAGAACATATTATTAACTTAACTACATATAAAGATTACATTACGTATGTCGACGTTTTCATGGTATTACTAATCACTAGGGATTATAATAAATAAATAGCAGAGCCTGATGGACTAATTCCTGAGAATTTCGAGGATACTTGTCCAGTTTTAGCAGTTAGATTACCTGAAATCTTAGCCAAAATCTGGGAAGTGGATGTAATGCTATCAAACTGGTTTGAATCACTGACCGTCTCAATCTATAAGGAACAACAACAATCCTCTTGTGACAATCAAAGAGGAATCAGTTTAACTAACATATTCTGTAGAATATTAGCCACAACAACACTACCATGTCTAATTACAACACGTGACGAACAAACTCAAGAAACTCAGGCTAGTTTCAGAACTGGAAGTAAATGTACAAACCAAGTACTCACCCTTTGACAGATTCCGGCACATATACATACTTATCGACGTCCAACTGTAGTTGTATTCCTTAACCTCAAGGCGGTGTCTGACTCCGTTGACCGTGAGGTTCTATGTCAGTGAAAAAAGGATATTAACCTTATAAAGGCTTACAACTCGAACACTTCTAGTCACGTCAGAGCTTATGGTGAGTTGTTGTCGAAAC
This sequence comes from Schistosoma margrebowiei, assembly GCA_944470205.2. Taxonomy (NCBI): domain Eukaryota; kingdom Metazoa; phylum Platyhelminthes; class Trematoda; order Strigeidida; family Schistosomatidae; genus Schistosoma; species Schistosoma margrebowiei. The sequence continues at coordinate 52,081,191 of OX104024.1, forward strand.
TGGCCGCTTCAAGTGGTGTTTGTCAGCGTTGTCCACTTTCCTCACTTTTATTCGACTTTTTCGGGCGACAAGTGATGTCCTCTGGTTCAAGAGTAGGTTTGAAGAATGTTGGGGACGACCACATTGAAGGATAGTATCGATCCATGAAGTCATTTACAATTGGAATGAGCCATTTTAGTAGGTACAGACTACCTGATCAGGGTCCATGTGAATGTCGTAGCCAATGGTTAGTGACTCTGTATGATATGGCTCAAAATTGTTTGTAATGGCACTGGTGCATCCAGCCTTTGTCTTCCCACGAATTCTGAGATTCGAACTGCTTCATAACTTTTCTTGTTTGAATTCCGCTAATTTATATTTTCTTTTCGAGTCATATCTTCGAGGCCTGTTTTTTCCTATTACGATTGATACTGTAACTACTCCTACTGATGTGAGATTTGGCCTGACAACTACATCGCTTTGTGCTAATGGGATATGACAACTCGGTTCGATGTGCACATGTTGTAGTTCTACGTTGTGACTGAATGACTGATATTATATAAATAACGACTGATTCAGACAGTCGTATCCTTCCATCGGCTTATTTTTTTACAGATAACCAAAAATATTCAAAATTGACGAGAATAGGTTCCTAAATCATGTTATAATCATATTTGAATGCATACGCAATGATGTGAGTTGATGACATTTAGTTTTTATTTTAGGCAACACTCATCTGGAGGGTACGCTTGTGATTTACTGAGAACCAAACTCACGTTGTTAAATGTCATAGTGAGAGATTTTACCCATGAGCTTCCTGGGCTGCAACAATTCCGTACAACTGAGATGTACTCTGTTGACGAGTGTCAGTCAGTAAGCAACTTAGTTCCAATGTCTCGACAATTACTTTTAATCTCATTATATGAAAACAAATTATTCTATGATTTTGTGATAATTAGACAATTGTTAGCATTCCAGTTTGATAGATAAAATTATAGCATCACTTATGATTAGTTAGTATGAAACTGGTTATAACTAACAAATAGACTAATTTGATAATGAATTTTTAAGCAATTCAGATATTTAAGAAAGCTCTATGTAGATTATTTGAAACAAAATTGAATAACTTTATAATACCTATGTGCACTTGTTATCAGTTATGATGAACTTAATTGCTAGAAATTTAAACAATCAATGATTAATAAATATAAAAGTTACATATGCTATGGTGTGAACTACTTATATTCACATAAGTAGTATATAACGATGATCAAACATAGAATGTATTTCAGTGGAAGATCGAAAGGGTAAGAACGGGAAGGGAAAGCAAATGGTATGAAAATGCATCAACAATGAAATATGAGATGATGGATTGAGATTTGCAAAGGGAACAGTCAAGTTTGAGACTGTTAGGGTATTCGGAAAAATGTACCAATAATTAACATGTTAAGCCTAATGGTGTCCTTGGACTTTAAATGGACATTCCCGATTGGTCAATATCTATTTCACTTGTTAAATATTATACAAATGTTGTTTTCTATTTTATGGTACGATGTGGTCTGTTTGGTTGGTATATAAACAGAGTATGTTTGAAATATAATGATGCATAACTCAGAGGCTGAGAATTTTGTTCTTGACTCAACTGGCTGGGCTAGACAGGGAGGCAGGGCCAATCGGGACTCTAAGTCGTTCGTGCGTGTTTTACGTGTCATTGGTTTGATCAATAATTCGCTGAGCATCTAATCTGCAGTCACAAGCCACAACAGAGACAATTGATTAATATTTTGCAAATCAATTATACACTATATAGTTCTCAGATTTTAATGAGATGTTCTGTAATTTTACGCTCAATTACATTTAGTTATCCCCACTCGTATTCGTGTTCACTACAATGCTAATTGATGTTTTATTTTTTGTCACATTCCACAGAATTGTAAAGTAGTCATGAATAAACATTTAGAATCTATACCATCCTTACTAAATTAATAATCTGTAATGTTGTTAAATGTAACATTGTTTGAGTAATTATTGTCCATAAAAATCTCTTGTTTTTATTTATATTCCCTTTGAATTTTTTGCATCTTGTTAATAGTGGTTTGTTCAAAATCATTAACAAGGGAAGGGGAGATTTCTGAAAATACCATAAATTTAGGGCTTTGACAAAAAACAAATAGTTTTTCAGCTTATCTTATACACTGATCTTAGTGAAACGATCATCCTAGTACATAATCAAGTGCCTTCGGTATATAGGAAAAGTGCTCAAGATCACTGAGCCAGTATTACACAATCCTTATCTAATACAATGTTAACAACTACCTAACTTCTAAAATGGTTAAAACTCACTGGTCATAGCTTCTGACTAGAACTCTTACCAGCAGTTTTTGAAGAAATAATTATAGAAAGTTAAGAATTTTTCAATTTGGAGTAGATAGAACAGAAAATTTTACAATTAATTTCCGTGGTTAAGTTTGCATCATATAAAAAGTAAATCATATAATTAACTGGTCTATATGAACTTCTAGTAGTTGAACAATGCGAAAGTAATTATTGTGAACGATGAAAATAATTATCAATATAGGGCTATATAGATGGCTTTTTTTAAAAATCACAAACCGGTCCAATTTAGAAAACCATGAAAATCTTGGACGCACAGGAAATCCATATCATTCGAGTACGGGACTCCTCAGTGCACAATCATGACTTAGCAACTAGGAAATAAACCTAGAGTTTTTGATCTCGAATAGTGGAACATGGTTAAGTAATATCGTGAACTGATTAGACTTGAAAACCATCCAAACTTGGCTAAGTGATCCTAAAGTTAAGCGTTCGAGCGAGACCGAAAATTATGGGTTTGATTCCATGTGGTGAGGTTGTGAATGCATAATTCAAAAAAGTTCCATAATAGGAACAAACAAATGTCCATATCTCTCTGATTTTAACAGTTTTCTAACTAAAATCAATTTGTTATCCTGATATAAACATCACAAATTATTCTTTTGACAAATGCAATATGTTACATTAAAATAATTGTCGTAAAACAAATGTTTCAGTTTGTAAAAAACTTACAACTAGTAAGGTCATTTGTACACTGAAATAGGCCTGACTCCCATTCTCTGGTCTCCTCAATTTGCTGAAAGAAACAGGAAATGATCATTATTTGGTATTGGATTAATTAATATTGACCATATTAACCAATAGAAACATAAAAAGTATCTTAAATAGTAACTGGTATCTCAATCAATAAAATAAAGATTTGACTTTCATTTCATTATGAACCGACATTAACTGAAAAATATAAGATTGGATGTAGAGAGAACAGAAATGAGGTGAAACAGATAATCAACTGTGTTTTTTTCAGTTCTAAGGTTTATCCTTGACAATGTTATGAGCATAACCAAAGCAAACTAACAATAACGAAAAGCTGAGGTCGTCTTCGTTTGTCCCATAAAGTAATCTATAAATTGTCTTATCGTAAAAAATAATCAACTTCTCATTTCTGAAGATCTAAACTACTCAGTGAATAAAATTGTGTTGTTTAATGAATAGATCGTATAATTCACCACAGAAGTTTCCGAGGTACAATATGTTTTTTGTTCTAAACAATTGACTACTCATTAGTAACCAGGTTATACATGATTACATTTTATCGAGAATGACATTTCAGGGAGAGACCATTGAGCAGATCTTAAGTGACCTTGACAATTATTAGCCAATCAGAAGACAGTTAGTATATACTAAAAAAACTAAAGAATTAAAGTAGATATCCTTCTTTTGCATGCTTTAAAAATTTATTAAAGTTTGATATAGGTTCAGAGGTTTTGAAAACATAGTACATACTGTATAGAAACTCATCCATATGGCTCCATAATGGTCGAAACTTGGAGCCGTGATATGGTCTTAAAAACTCCTTTAGTCTGAACCACGTGGCTTCAATATTATCAGTGTGAACGCCCCTTGTAGGGTCGACAAAATGGCTCTTGTTCAGTAAGACATGATGCACATACTCAAAGTCTATGTAGGCATTTATACGCTCTCCAGTCATCTGTATATATCGTAGTGTCGGCTGTAAGTACTCCTGTATAATTGGTATTATTGTGTTTGCTTGCAGGTTTCTAACCCTTTGAAAATGTCCCTTTTGTGTTGATCGATCACGAATTCCAAGTACCTGTGAGGCATATTTATGGAAGTTCTACTTACACAGTCTTTCTTAATTTTCCGTCCTCTGTTATATTTCCGCTTCCGTACAACTGTTTCATCTACTTCAACAATATTCCCAACTCCTCTGTACGACTCGTGTAAACGTGTCATTTTAATTGCACGTATATCCCTGCAATACTCATACCACTGTACAAGTGAAGTCTTAGTAACGTCTGCAAATGCTGCAGCTAGTGTTACTGGTGCTTCAATTATCCAATTTGCGACAATTATCATGAATTGTCTCAGTCTTAATCGCGATCGAGAGAAGAAAGTACCCGTTCGAGCAGACGTTTTTCTCCAATATAAAGAAAATCCAAAGCATTGTCATCAAAATAATCTGAACACGGTACTGCAGTCATTTGATTACCGCAGTCACAGGTAAAGGAACTTCTTACTAGTTCCATCTGTTGAAGTCACTCAATAATCACGTATTCTCTAAACTCCGCTGCAAAACGACCGTACGTGCGCATCAGGTACTGAAATCGACGCCTTGACCTGGAAATCCCTCGGATGCTTCTGATTGGCCCGTACATAAATTAGAGTTTCGCCCGTCATATATATTAAAATATCACTGAATCAGGATTGACAATTTTAATGAGGATTGAATAAGTATGAATAATCAGAAAAATTTACAGGCCACATCTTTTTTTTTATTGAACATATCTAATAGTTTAATGAATTATTCGGTTTACTTGTCCCTGTATGCAACAAAATTCTTATTGGTAATGTCCTTCAAATAAATCTATATTTGCAACAATTTGTTGTTTTCATCTTTCCAACCGAACCCAACACCTATTATCCCTTTTATTTTGTTTAACTCAGCTGTTTATTTAATAAATTTCATAGGATAAACGTTTATGCTTAAAGACTAGTTAAATCCATAATATCAGTCTACATTATCAGATTATTCATATTTTATAAATCAATAAGTAGGAGATTTTAATAATCATGGCATATTCCTTAATTACTGACCATGATGACTAACTTATATAATCACTTGTTTGTCAAGTCTTACTGTTTATGAAAAATGAAATTGTTGCTTATTTGTAGAAAAAGTAGAAATTAATGAGCTCATCGTGATATAACTGTGGTACGTTTAGTTAAACTATGGTCATTATCTCATGTGTATTGGTTGTGTTGAATTTTCTCATTGATGCTTTAGGACTGTAATTGATCAGTCTTTTATTAGCTTATGTGCATTTATTGAGAGATGTCCCCCTATTAGTATTAAATCACAGAGAGTATAAGCAGAAATGGTTGGTGACTAGCATTGGACGTAACGTGAGTTCTGGATTCCATTGTTAGCCACTATCAAACTCTGCTAATGATCATTATCACTGATAGAATCTCAAATTCCCCAATGTCTAGAAGAGATAAACTTAAAAATAGACTCTTTTCTCTGTTTTGTTTCAGCTTTCCATTTATTTAGTATATTCATTGGAGAAGCAGCTCCGTAGGATGAAAGTTTGTAACAAATATGAAGCAGTTTTATTTAAAATAAAGTCTAAGCAGATTTTTATTTTATCAAATAATCTCAGAAACATCAAATTGAGATAGAAGTAATCCAAAAGTATTTCAAAATCTATGTACAAACAATTAAAGTCTATTCAATATACAATTCATTAAAAGAGAATAAAAACACCTAAGATGAGATTGAAACAACCATTCGTAGTACATCAGGACAAAAAATAAGTAAATAAAATATTAATAACTTATAAACTCTAAAATAAAGAAATGTGGAATGGATTTATCGCTTAAAAATAAAACGTATCTAATCTATATTTCTCTACATTTACAATCTTCAAGTCAATTGTACCGAATTACTAAGTTCAATCTCGCTTATAAATTCCTAGCTAAGTATGAGTAAGTTAATATATTTAATTAAACAAATTGGGCTTACATTACAAAAGCGATAGAAATTTTATAAAAGAAACATTTATTTTCGTTTACTTTAGTTCCGCATAGTAATAAAACAGAAATAATCTAGCTACTGTTGTATTTTTAACTAAGTTTGTTTTACACTGTCCTTACTCTTTTACGTATTTTTTTTATACTACTTATTTACATTGAGTAAATAGTTGTATTCCAAGCAAATTTTAAAGTTTTTTGTATTCGTTTAAACGCAAAGGTTTCCTTACTGTTTGTTCTTGGTTCGGATTTCGCTTGTTGGTAAACTGTTACCAAATTTAAACACAGCTATCACCTACCTTTTGCACTATCGAAGCCTTTTTTATTTCATACGAAAGGACGCGTTAAACGCCGCAGATACCTTGCAAGTTGAGGACGACTATTTTAGGCAAATCGTTGTTTTTCGAACTTCAGTTTTTCCAGTATCTCAGTTGGGTGACTTGGACGCTTCGATAGACCTAACAGTTAAAATATTACCAAGTGATTCGCACTGCTGACGAGTTCCACAATGGAACCAAACAGCTGTCCAGTGCTTCCAAGTTTACCATAGTGGTCGAGCTTCAATTGAATCATGATCTGAACTATTAAAATTACTATAATATCCACAAAAAACCCTTCTAATATTAAAGATTGATTGATTGTGATTTAATCATATACATGTACTTTCATTTGAATGAAAATTAGATATAACAATCAAACGACTTAAAATAATTCCCTTTTGAACAAATTGAACTATTCTGAGGACAACCCACATGATATTCTCTACAATATTAAGCTGTTAATTATAGTATTATAAGTGTACAGTTGATTGAGGTTAATATTTATGAGGAAAAGAGTGGTGTATTATGTAGATAATCACATGAATTGTCAATCATGAAATTAAAATGTACGCAGGAATAGGAATTTATTCATAAACAAAAAAGGTGGCAAAAATTTAAAATCCAAGCTAAGCGTTTAACTAAAATTTGTATCATTTTATTGGTTTAAAGTGGAAAGCACAATTTACTTTGCACTTGAGACTTATCTATGACATATATCTATATTTCAATGTGGGTTCCTGTTCTTATTAAAGTTTAAATTAATCAGTGAACTTAATAAAAACTATATTGATATTTATTAGGACACTAAGTTACAATAAAAAAAAACATTCAATCATTATCAGAAGAGGTTTATGGAGATATTAGAAATTTCACTGATTGAAATCATGAGTCAGTTGAGGCTAGACTACCATGGAAAACCGGGAATCACTGGACTACCGTTTCGTCCTATTGTGAGACTCCTCGACAGTGCACATCCACGAACACGCACCCCACGAGACTCGAACACAGGACCTACTGATTTCGCTCGCGAGCACTTAACCACTAGAACACTGAGCTGGCTGGCATTGAACGGTGTTAATGTCTAACTTCAACTAATTCACGAAATTGGACAACACATCCACCATTGTCTTCAGTGAGTTATTATCTCACAACAGACCTGGTTGAACTCCACTAGTCACTACTTCTCATTAGAACTCCAGGATGAACCTCTTGAAGCCAGTTACTAATGAGCATATGTTGATTAATATCAGAAGGGGTTTTGTCCAGTGCTTCCCGGTTTTCCATGGTGGTCTAGCTTCAACTGACTCATGATTTCAATCAGTGAAATTCAGTCATTAATTAAAAAATGTAATCAAAATGCAAACAGTTCAGTCACTGAATAGTTTATATGATTTCTACGTAACATATTCAAAATTTTCTCTATACACAGTCATACGTAAATAAACAAATAAATAGGAAAAATAAGATATCTGACTAATTGGACTTGTATAAAACCCGAAGTAATACATTTTACAACAGAATAAAATGCAATCAAACAACAGTTAGCATGTATCAACTGAGTTGTTTTTATCTAGTCAATCATTGATTTAAGCATACGAATTTAATTTTTATTCACAACTTCATTAGGATCTCATATGGGATTGCTTAAGAGCTTAGATTTTTGTGGTATATAACTTTGTTGAAAGTTTACTCGCATTCATGGCCTATAAGATAAAGTTTATTATACATTATCAAGTACATGTTACGCATTCAGTTCCATGTAGTTTGCATTCAATTCATATACATTTTTGATTGTAAAATAGAATAGAACAACGGGCAACAATCTCATTGACTAGTTATAATCATAATTACAAACAAATTGATCTTATATTTACATTATTCTTTCATATTCTAAATATTTTAAAAAGTTATTCTATTACTTAAATAATTATTTTAATGAGAAATATTATTAGTCTACAAATGATTTTATGTAATTTTTCATCACTGATTGAAGACATGTAAGTGAATATGTAATTCGATATGAACAATCAGTTCATATAAGAAACGTCATTATCAAATGTTCTAAATACATATTGAGTCTTTGAGTGAACATCAATTCTGGGATATAAGTACATCCAACTGACGAGTCCTAAATAGATCGGAACGTGCCTCCTGGATTCCAATGCTATCCACTATCTATCTTAGCTTATAATCCTTATGACTTAAGGCAATATCGAGGCAATACACATAGGATACACATAAACCAACAAGAGACTGGTCACTTACAGTTGTAAACAACAATAAGATGATACAAGCAAACAATACTAAGTGAATTTAAATATATATTTAATTATAATCAGTAGGAGTTACATACTAGGACAAAACAAATGTCCAGTGCTTCCATTCATGAATTCAACTACTGAATCACATATTTAATTCATTCTACATATTTCGTAATTAGTCTCATTAATATTGGTAATTATTATGATATATCTATATCTATCTATCTATCTATCTATCTATCTATCTATCTATCTATCTATCTATCTATCTATCTATCTATCTATCTATCTATCTATCTATCTATCTATATATATATATATATATATATATATATATATATATATATATATATATATATATATATATATATATATATATATAATTCTACAACATATGAATAGATATTCTCTTAAAGTGTCATTTCAATCAACGTAGAACGTTTCACGTCAAAACGACCCCTCCTCCTCCTCTTCCTCCTCTTCCTCCTCCTCCTCCTCCTCCTACTACTACTACACTACAACTATTATTATTATTATTGATAATAATAATAGTGATTATGGTTGAATAATGATTTTTACAGTGTTAAAATGTTTCTTTAAGGTGCCATAAAACAATTACACCTGGTAAATTTGAACAATAATATGCATAAAACAACATTTGATAAAATACTAAAGAAACAATAAAGAACGAAATCTATTTTAATCGGATATTATATCAGTCAAACACCATATTTATTTTTATGAGTTATTGACTTACTTATTACATGAGTTGAGTATAGATTTGACCCATACAACAACAAAAAGCGGAAAGAAAATTGATTTTTAAGTGTTGAAAATCGGAACAAAATATTAATTATAAGAAATGTATATATATATGTGCTTGTGTGTGTATGTGTGTACGTGCTTATGTTACATTTCACTGGAGTAGGAAGGAACAAAAGTGTAGAATAGATTAAAGAAATAAAAAATGTCAATGAAACGATTTAGTTGACCTATTAATTTTCATTCACTTTTTTCTTTTTAAATAAAATACATTTTGTTTTGTACATGAGAAACAAAGAAACAACAGCAGTTGAAATGATTTTGTTTCATGAAACACCTAATGGATAATTAATGGTAGTTTAATTAAATTTAATTAAAAATCTAAGTTGAAGTCTTTAAAGAATCATTATTATTAGGCAATTAATTATTTCAATGGTTAAGATCATGAGTCAATAGAAGTTAGACCACCATGAAAAACCTGGAAGTAGTGGACGGCCGTTTCGTTCTATTGTGGGACTCCAAAGCAGTGCGCGTCCACCACTACCTCCTGCGAGATTCAAACCCAGGACATACTGGTTTTACGCGCGAGCACTTAACTACCAGACCACTGAGCTGACTGGCATTGAACGGTGTTAATGTCTAACTTCAACCAACCCACGAAGTTGCGCCACCGTACGCTATTGTCTTCAGTGAGATGATATCTCACAACACACCTAGTTGAACTTCACTGGTCACTACTTCTCATTAGAACTCCAGGATGTACCTCTTGAAGCCAGTCACTAGTGAGCATATGTTGATTAATATCATATGGGTTTTGTGACGAGTTCGTGGAGGCGCACTACTGTGGAGTCCCACAGTAGGACGAAACGGCCGTCCAGTGCCTCCAGGTTTTCCATGGTGGTCTAGCTTCAACTGACTTATGATCTTAACTAATGAAATTACTATAATGTCCACAAAACCCATTTGATATCAATTAATAATTGTTTATCGATGTTTGGTTTGAATTAGTAGATATGAAATTATTGATAAGATTCTGATTAAAATAATATTTTACTTGATTCCCCTAGTAACTATTATTTCAATATGAATACATAAAAAGGAATTCTAATTCATTAGTTTAGTTGTAATAATCTTGTTGATATTAATTTCTTGGATATTCTATATACTAAAAGCAATAGATTCTATTATTTATTGTCAAGTCATAATCTATTATTTCATTACAATGAGTATTATTATAGGTTAAAATTAATGATAATTGGTTAGAATGTATAAAATGTATGTTGATTGACAGATGATACGTAACTAAGTGATAATTACTCTCCCATAATATTAGTGAACAAACAAGGCATTGTGATTTGTGACCAGTATTATTTGTTATTTCTAAATAAGGTTATGAAAAGTAAGAAAGTTTTGTTATAACTATTTTCAATATGGTTACTATATTGGTTTACGAAAATTTATTGACAATATGTATTGCTTAATATAACCGTGTTACTAATCGAGATAGGAATTCTAACGTTCAGAAATGAACTTTAAAAAAGTCAGATTATTACACACTTTTGTATATCTATCAATTTAATTGCTTCTGCGAAGTAAGGTACATTGACAAATACACTGAAATTACTTTTCAGTTCCCATGGACGTTTTCAGCTTGAACTGTCATCAATTCTACCTTAGCTCATATTTCACCGACCATTAGGCTGAAATTTAATGATCGGTCTTGGTAAAAGTAATTTGTTAGAAGAAATGAAGCGCCGGATCTTTCGTCTTGCTTAAATAGTTGTAGTACGATGTAAAAACGAAGCAAGGAAATCCTACTGTAAATGCAGACTCAATGGTCTGCAGGGTACGGGCTCACCGCGAGACAAGAAGATCCTTGGTTCGATCTCTAGGTTAGGCTTGTTGGTGGGTAATACTATAGAGTTCCATACTAAAACGAAAAAGATATTCAGTCCTCCCTAGTTTCTTACGACTACCTAATTAATGTCAGATTGTAGTACTAAACTACACTTTATCTTCGTTTTAGCGAAAATGAGAATTTTTAAACGATTATGGAAAAGATAATATTAATTAGAGTGAAACAAAGTAAAAAAACGTCAGTATCTATTATGCCGATTTTGCTTTTAAAATTGTTGAGATTAAACAGGCAGGAGTTGCTAAGCTCCTTCACCCGTACTTTAACTCTTTCAAAAATGATGAAAATTGTTTAACACCATGTAGTATAAATAATAACACCGGTATAACAGTTACATCCTTGTTTAAAGCTACCTAGATCACTGTTTTATACAATTTAATCTGTGAATATTTAATAAAGATCAGAGATGATAAAAAGCTATGCATTTATAATATGTTTCTTAATAGCATCAAACTAATAGAATCAAACTAAAAATAGATATATTATTGCAAGAGATTACAGTAGGGAAATATTAAGGGAACTGAATTCGGATAAACTATTCTGAACTAAATGTAAGACAATAAAACTGAATGAGACTTATTGTAAGCACTGATGAATAGTGGCTAGCATTATAATCCGGGACGCGCATTCCATCCTATTTGGGACTCGTCAGCTAGATGTACCTGCATCTCAGAGTTGATGTTCACTCTGGGACTCGAACTCAGTACTACTCAGCTACTGAGTCCTGATATCCACTTACTTGTGCAATGGGGTGAATTTAGGCAATATCGAGGGATACACACAGTATGTACATATGCCAATAACAAACTGATCAATAGCAGTCTTAAACCTCAATGGGAAGATACAAGCCAAACCATACCAAGTGAATTTAAATGAGACTTACTATCTGATTTTTTTCATCAACCTTAAAATAATTAATACTGGATTTATAAAAAGATTTGATTCCAAAATCAAGTATTTTTTATTAGCATAGTAATGTTAAAGGTTATGACTGAAAGAAGTAAATTTACATTTTGTGTATTCCATTAGACAATAACTTTTAAGGTTTGATCACTATGATAAATATAATTGAGACATTTTTTCATTACAAAACGTAACCTTCAGATATATGACTATTATTCTCATAGTTAATAAATACTGAAAAGAATATTGAGGAGAATTGTTGCATACTTGATCTATCTACTCAATAATATACGGGAGAGAAGTTGTCTCGATCTAGGTTTAGGCCTTGACACACTATGCTATCGGTTAACAAGTGAGCGAGCGAGCGAAAGAGAGAGAAGATGAGCTAACTGGAATCCTATTCGATTTATTCGTGATTCCCGAATCAGATTAGAGTAAAGATATAGATAACTAACACGACCACAACACACAAACAATTAGAAAAATACAATAACGTCCAAACTAGGCATTGGAGCAGAAAAACATAGTACAAAATGTTATGTTCAAATTACAATGTCTTTGGAACAGAAATAGCTATGACACTGAATCATGCATCAACGAAAGTTTATGGTTCATAGAGTGACCTGGAGATCAAATTAAATGTTAGTCTTTTACAAACTATGAGTTAGGTGAAATCCTGTCCCTGAAAATAGTTCACGGTGTTTATCATGGCTTCTTTATTTCTCTGTTCACACCAGAAATTTTTTCTACTATCTTTTCATATGACCCTATTTTTATTGTTTCAATAAGTCATTCATAAGTTGAGTATGATGTATATCGCCTCAAGTTGTCACACTTCACATCATCACAACGAGAGAGTAAACAACCAGGATATATAACAAGAAACGTAAAAAGTACACCTGATAATCACACTGATTGATATTACAAAGAAATGAACACAAAAAAAGACACAATAGATTAGAGAAGTAAATCGTATGGAATAATATGAAGTGTTATAGTGTAAAAGAAGATAGAGAATAAATACAACTATGCAACTACGACTGATTTTGAGCCAAGCCATCTTTCAAAAACAATCATTGGTCGAGATTATCTCTTTGACATCAACCAGTAAGTCATCACATCTTAACATGACTTAGACCAACACCAAGTAAATATGAGTAACGCAGTTGAAAGTTATTTCTTATTTTTGTAGGCTTGAATCGGTTGTTTTAAAAGGTTTCATTTAGTTAATTATTTATTATTCTGAAATTGGAAAAAGTAACAACGTTGGCGAGAATTTCAAACTACCAGTAGTAAATGCCTTGAAATACACCGGGAACTTCAAAGCTAATTTTAGGTCAATTGAATTTTATTATAAACGTTGTATTGGTAATACAGAGTAATGTGTGATAGTTGTTTTCATAATACAACAGTAACTGTTCACTTGCAAAGAATTTATCTAAAAACCACATTTTAATGCAGTAGACTCTGAGCTAGTGTAATCAGTACTTAGCTGTTTGTTTATGTACTTAGTTAAAAGATGGTTAAGTATTTGCTTCAGTTGGCTAAATTGAAATAAGAGATGGGACATATGACCATGTAACTAAGCGACAAGAAGCCAAGGATTTAAACGTTGGGGTTATTTCGTTTCAGAATGGCTAGAAATGGTAATATTCTACTAAAATCTTGTTAGATGGATAAGTTGAATTAAAGCTCCAATTCAGTGGATGTTAATTATAAATTTTAAAGTTTACAACTAAGAAAATTAAACAATTCAACAAACTTACACTTGACATAGGTTGTTTGGTGACAACTTCTTCTCCCATTATTTCGGTTATGTATTAATAGCTAATAAAGAAATCAAATAGCAAATGTCATACAATAATATTAAAACATACAACTACACACACGTCGTTCGCTGTTCAATGTAATTCAGTTGAGTAAATACAATATGGTTATATAAGCTTTATTTGTACTAATTATCAAAGATTGGCCACGTTTAACTGACCTAAGATTGGTTGAATCGAAATAATCGGAATTTCATATCAATATATATACATATCAATTTAAAAAAAAGGGAATGAATACAATAAAACAATATCCAAGACATTAACAAGTAAGTGTTGGTTTGAATTTAAAGATTACTTTGTCATGTGAAGGAAATAATTAGGGAAGAATTTGGCAAACAAAGTTGAACAATATTTCTGGTTCAGAGTAATGAAAGCCAATGATTATTATATGATTGTAAGTAAAAGAATAGAAAGTTTAATAAATATGTTTAATTAAAATTTATAATGTATTTATGGCTGATTTGATAATAGAAGACTGAATAAATAAAGTTCTCAACTTCAGACTTTGTGTTTGAGAAGAAGATAAGGACCACAATGAAAATTTCGATCGACTCAATAATTATCGCTTAATTCAATTTAGATTAGAAGCAGAGGCAAGTGAGAAGTTTCATTTTCTTGATGACTTTTTGAAAAGAAGGTCGGATGATTATTTACATCTATGCATAAAATATCGACCTGGAGTAGTCAGTATGCGAATTTCCATTGCTGAGTATCATTGCATAGAGAGATAAACTTAATGCACTATTTATCCTCGAGAACTAGGCAAATATTTTCTTCTTCTTCTTCTTCTTCTTCTTCTTCTTATTCTTATTATTATTATTATTATTATTATTATTATTATTATTATTATTAATGGCTTTATTCAATATTATATTTTGGTACAATATAGAATTCTCAGCACAGGTCATTTCAACAAGTTACTTACGCAACAACAACAAAAACACAGTAACGAATACAAAAAAAAGAAAAAAACCCGAAAAACTGTACGACTTTTAAAATTAAGGACATGTTAAGAATGCAAGTTATTGACTAGGTTAACTCGAACAACCTGTTCGTCACAGAGTATATTTGCTAGGTTAGGGATTTTAAAACTTTTATACTTTTCCTTGCGTGCATGGATTTTAATGTATTGACGTCTCGTTCTACCAGAAGATATACAAGGAGAAATATAAGATTGAAGGAGATGGCTAGTATCTGATGAAATAACAACTGCCAGAAGTTTGCATGATTTTAAATGTCTATCTACAACCATATTAATTATGATCTCGAAAGATTCACCACACGTCTTGCTAACCGCCTTCAGCACTCTCCGCAATACAGCAAAGTCTTTCCTCAAAAGCCCGAGAAAGAATAATGGAGAACAGTAAAGAATAATAGGTAATATGCAAGAATTGACAAATTGTAAAAGTAAATGACGAGTAATCCCAAGAGCATGCAATCTCTTTACGTAGTAGGTCAGACGGAAAACCTTCTTTGATAACAATAAAACGTGGGAAGACCAAGACAGATCAAAGGAAAAGGTGACACCAAGATAATTGTCCTTCGATACTGTGTTTATCAAAGAGCTTCCGATGGTACAAGCATTATGGGATCTCAAAATGGTGTTTATATGCCGTTCATGTCTCATGCTAAAGTTAACAACTTGACATTTAGATGGATTAAGTATGAGACCATTATCAACAGACCAACAATCGATACGAGACAAAAACTCATTCATTTCTATGGGATGTAAAGAGGAAGAGATAGGCATACATACAGTGAGATCATTCGCATATTTCAAAATAGTGTTTTCTGTGGGAGATGGCAGATCATGCAGAAAAAAGAGAAAATAATAGGTGAAAGAACAGCTCCTTGTGGTACACCTTCATGAGACAGTACAGACTCTGAACATTTTCCTCCAAACACAGTGTACTGTTCCCTTCCAAAGAGGTTGGAACATAGCCAGTTGGTTATCCAGCTGTCAGTGCTGACGCTGATTAACTTGTTAATTAAATGTTGTCTTGGTATAGAATCAAAAGCTGAAGTATAGTCCAGAAAAGCACATCAAACATACTTCTGAACCTTGTCTAAGTTGAACACTATGTTGTGATGCAGAACAGCAACAGCATCTAAAGTGCTTCTTTTGCGTCTGTAAGCAAACTGATATGGATCAATATGCTCTTTTATCCCAGGCTGAAGTGGAAGTATTAATCATTTTTCGATTGTTTTGAGGAAGGGTGAAGTTATCGCAATAGGTCTAAATTTTACATTCTTATCACCAGATACTTTCTTGGGTACAGGAATTATCTTCATCTTTCTTCACATTTTCGGTATGAGATTAGATGAGAAGGATCTGTTAAAGATAACTGTGAACGGATAACTTAGGACGTCATCACATTTTTTAAAAAGGAGGTTTGGGATACCATCAGGTCCCAAACATCGAGATGAATTGAGTGACTGGAGACATCTTCGTACACCAGTTTCAGTGGAAGTAGGAACACAGCTATTATTTAAACCTGTGGATAGAGGGAGCATCACATCAAATGACTGACGTAAAAAGACTTATTTAAGTCACAAACATTCAGCTGGTTATCACTTCTAAACTGTCTGTCACCTGTAAGTTCTTTAAAGAGTTTCCACATACTTGGAGAGTTTTTGCAAGACAAGAGTTTTTGGGTAAACATACAGTCGAGACGTCTAATCTCTAGGTTTATCAGACCATTTAGCTTACGAACTTCATTAGAGTTCTGCTCCTTGTACATTTTTTCTTTCATCCTCCGTAGTCGTTTTAGTTGTGTAGATGTAAGTCGATCAAAACTTACAAAAATGGTTTCAGTGGGACAACAAATATCAGAACAGAGTTTGAGGTAACAAGTGATAACATCAGTAGTGTTTTCCAGTGAGTCATCTGTAAATAATTTACAATTAGTCGTATGAAACATGTTTTTCAGATTTCCGATATTTTCTTCTGAGTAATTCCTATATTTGACTTTCTTGGTTTGATGTACTCTTCCCATGCTTTCCATATACTTTAGGTACGACACGAATTATACAGTGATCCGAGCTAGACAAATGGGGCACGTTTACGAGTCGCATATATACCCACATCATTAATGGAAACGAAGTCTAAATGAGCATCCAAACGAGTAGGAAAATCTACTACGTTTTGGTGACCTAGTGACGTAAGGAAGCTACAGTCACATGAATTGAAATCACCACATACAACTGAAAATTACTTGCTTCTGTGGGGTAGGTTACATTGGTTGTATAGAGCGACTACCTTTCATACGCATCTCAGAACCTTACCCGGAGTGGCTTTTAAAGGGAGAATATAAAACAGTCACCAGTTCAATACAGCAACACCTAATCAACAATGATCAGGTTGCTCCAAAGGAATCTTCCTTCAAAATAATCTACACAATCAAGGGAACCGAATCGAATACTTAAGCACTGGTGAGACGTTAATGATCAACCAATGCAGACCCAAACTCTGCGTGCAAAAAAGATACGTCCAACCTCTCATTCTTTCTTGTCTCTAATTCCCTTCTGCAGTGTTGTAGTTTAATTTTGTTTTTTTTTATTGTCCTGTAACCTCAGATCGTAATCAGATATTGTTAACCTTTAACAATTTTTCATTTTAAATAATCAGATAGCATAGAACATAAATGGAATGTGAAGAACAACATTGAGATACGGGTTTCTTAAAATCACTTGAACTATTTTTCAAGGCATTTCTGACTAAGAAAGAGATGAAGATATCACAAATGCCTTTCTAACGCATAAACTAGGATTTCTATAGCTTCTGTTGTTTGTCGGGGACAGGAATAAACCCCATTGGGAAACGATGAAGGTATACGATGGACTATTCCACATGGCTTGGTTTTATCTAATACATAACTACCGTTAATTATGTGTGCCATGGTAAAGCTACATGCTAAATTTTACTATGGGAATTTCTAGTAATTAGATTTTACTGACTTATCCAAAGTTCAAGAATATATTCATACTACGTCTTTAAAAAATGGTTTTTTCTCGAAATCTAACGTCATTTTAAACTTGGATTCAGAGTTAAAAACTCTAAAACCTGATGAAAGTTTACTGAGACGTATACTGTTAATTCGTGCATGAGGGTTTGTACAGTAAATCCACCATTATGGTCACAAACCACCACTTAATCTTGTACTCTCTACATCGCATTGACAGTGTTTAAAGATTTTCGAAAATAATTTTCAAAGGTAATGAGTTAGGTGACTGGTCTTCATTCTTATTTAACGGACAGTGCTAAATATCAAACTGAACACTCAACAACTCCCTTCAGAGCTTAAACCAGTCTGGTTCACGTAGGAGAGTTGAGAAACTTCACTTCCGAACCAATGTTCCACATGTCTCAAGATATTGAATAAAATATAAAATACTGAAGCATGAGACTACTTCAGACATTGATAAATGTACTAGTGGATTCGAACTGTAGATCAAAAGTTGGTTGAGTGGCCATTCTCCGAAAACCATCTACTTGTATGAGTGGGTATATATGTAATGTTCCAGTGATATGACGTGATGAGAAGGAGAAAATTACATTCTTCTACTCAGTATGATTTTTATTCAACATTACTTCGTTATTAATTCATAATGACGATTACTCTGCGTAATACCTGTTCTGTTTTCCAGTGTGATATTTTATTCAGTATAACATTGATTAATGTGTGATGTAATTTCAAGATACGATATTCTTGTATTAAATTAACATGAACTATGCTCAACATGACATACAGTACGTGATCTGTTATAACTCTGGGTATTTTTTAGAATTCTAATTATTAATTAAAATGAGTGTACAATCAATATATGTGTATTTTCGACAAGGATCGTCATGTCCAGGGATCAATAAATCTTTACGTGAACCAGTTTCAATGTTCTTGATTCGTGTCGTGCGAGTTGGAGTGATTCAGGTACAATTAACAAACGACACGGAAATAACACACACGACTTATAAAAGTAACGACAATAATGAAAGAAGAAAATGATTTAATTACTAAACCCAACTAATAGCACGAATGATACCTTTAACTGTTTTATGATTAAGTGAATTTATTCTATAACAGATTTTCTACTCTAATCTTATTTTTTCCGGTATTAAAATTGTGTGGTTGTACAGAAGTATGTTGACGATCAGCGGACAATGAATATTTCGCAAGTCGATTCTTACAAAAATTTCATAATATACAAATGTTATTTATTCAACTGCCCAAGTCAATTTCTGTGACATATCAGTAATTAGAAGATTCGATAAAAGACAACTTTTAAATAACTTTATTTAACGACCATTTGTAGAAAAAAACATTTACCTAATTTCGACATGGTATTATCTAATTTACCTCAGTATCTATAAGAAATCAATCTTGATTCATTGACAATATAAAGTGTTAATCCAATTAAGATAATTGAAAGAATTTCTCAACTGATAAGATGGTTAGTTAATTTGTAATGATAGTATATTGATATTTTATGTAGCATTTACAGTATACTAGGGACTTACATTGAAAGATGTTTCATTCCGTCGAATTTTATTTAAAATGAACAATTAATGTTACTAGAAAGTGCTTGACTGTGAAATAACATCAGCTAAAAAATCAACACGATCACACAGATGTTTGTTAAGTCCATATATTTGTACAACCAAAGACACGCGGTCGAACTGAGATCCTTTGAGTCTAATGCCGAGGAAAACATTATTTAGTCATCGAGAAAGTAACTAAGCCAACAACGTACTACTAATCGAATTAACTATGATGTGACTTAACTGATTTGAAATAATGTAAAAATGCATAACGAAAATATGAACAGATGGAAACGATGTGTAGAGAACTAGAAGACATACTCTCACAGTCAATGACTACTGTTTCTTTTAATAATAACAATAAAAAATGAATTTAAATACATCAGTATTTACTATTTACATTAACAATGACATTATTAACATGAGAGAACATTGACAGAAAAAAGTCAACTGAACATTAAAGACAATGAATAATAATAATAACAAAATAGACAGGGAAATCTTAAAATTCTACGATAAGTATCAAAAGAAAGGAGAACGAACAATACAAAAACATTGTGATTTTTTTTACACGAAAAGAAACAAAGATTGAATTTTAAACAATAAGATAATTTAATAAAACCGGGTGGTTATTTTCCATAGTAACCTGATGATGATATTGGAGGAGAGAAATGCAAAAAGAAAATGAGATACAATTTCTAAAAAATAACATTGTTTACAACCAAGGTAATAAATTTGGATCCATGTGAATTAAATTTGAAGGTTTTGTAGCTTCATCAATAAGTTTCCATGATTTTGGTTCAGTTCCCGAGTAGTCGGAAGCAACTATTTAAGTGAATACAATAAATATGTATGTTAGTGCGAACAGAAGCAGTAATTGGAATAATAATGAAGTGAATCACAAAGTTTTTAGTAAATTAACTCATTCACTAGGTGCTTGCGTATCAGTGGTATGAATGAGGGCTAACGATACTTGTCAGTCACTTAGAGCGAAGTAGGTAAGTTTTGACAACTAAACAAGCATTTCATGAATCAACAATATTAAAAATACTTTATTTAGACTGTGCAGAGTGATTAAAGTTAAACCGATACACCAATGGATCACGACTTAGTGGCCTGAATGTTAAGTTTCATTCGCAAAATATCTAAACTAACTAATCACAAGCTTCTACTAGAATTGCTGCTGTTATTATGCGCTAGCTAACACAGTTCATTTGAACGGGTGTTTTGAGATTGGTCTGACTTGTAGATTGCATTCACCACAGATTGTTTGCAGTTCGATCTGCACTGAAATCGTTGTTGAGTTTTACACTACAACAAAACAATTACCCAGTGTTCCTTGGCTTTCAGCGACGAATACAACCTAAAAGTTAAACCAATCTCCATAAAACTTTTTCAATTATTACAAAAGTTAAAACGAACGACGTAAATTAGTCTAACTAAAATTGATTAAGTATAAAATATCTACTTTATCGTTATACTGCTGAAAATTATTTATTAAAATATTAATCCTCAGCATTTATAGTCAGGTTTCATATTACAACAGTTTAAACAATTATCTTATGGATACAAAGATCAGATTTATGGTTCATTAAGTTTTTTCCCCTTTTTTTAACATCCACTGTAGAAGCAAATCATGTTATACAATAAAACTGAAAGAACAAAAAAGGGAAGAGAAAAACAACTTGACAATTAGAAAATTTACCTTTTAATTTACCAGTCATAGATTCTATTGTACAATTTATCAGTGTAATTAATTGTTCATTAGTCAAATCTGGTACAAGAGTTGGTGATGATGAATGGCAATAATTCAATGTTGAAGATTCATTCTCATCAGAAAATGATGATGAAGGTTGACAAGTTTCTAATGATGCTGACGATGATTGTTGAATCGTTTCATCTTGCTCACTCATAAGTAATTGATAAGCATATATAGAAGATTGTCTGCCTCGATGCCATAGAATATAATCGCGACGTAAAAGTGTTCGATAAAGACTGGTTAAACTATGATCATATGGTGCATTCATCAAAGCTTGTGCAGTTGTAGTGAAACTAGCTGCAAAAGGACCAACTTTTGCTGGAGCTCCAGGTAAGCAAACAAGACCAGCTAAATGTGGCGTTAAACGAAATGGTACTGGACGATAGTGACTCAACCATTTATCACTAAGTTCATCAATAGTGGAAGAATCAGTTGAGATTTTAGAAGACAACTGAATATTCGAAGATTGTTTTTTACCTGAAAATTGAGATGTGAATATTTCATCAACAATATACATTTATATACAAAATAATGTGCATTCGGGAATGCACCATACACTATTACCATTGTGTTTTGCTCATTATCTACAGCTGAAAGCGTGTAATTCAGAAAGAGAGCTTAAGTAATGAAAAAAAAAGAAACCACTGTGGTGTGTGCTCATTGTGTCGAAAGATATAAGTAGTACGTAACACCGACTGGAATGCCTAGCAGTAGGAGGTTAAGCAGGTCGAATAGAAGCAAATGGGGACAGAAAGTAATGGGTATGGAAATGAAGAAACAATAAAGTCTGAGACAATTAATGGACATTTCGCAAATAAAGGATTGAACGTATGGTTTTTTACATTTTACCAAATAACTGTAATTTCATATTAAAATATATTTCGTTGTATCCACTTGTGTTCTCGTTCACTGCACCATGAAAAATTGACAGCTATGGATTATTATTACAAATGCTACTATAAACAATGAAAGAATAACTATGGCTCAGCATTTTGCAGTTGAAATTACTCGGTATTGTACTACACAAATTTAAAAAAAATTCGTTTTTCCTAATACAGACTGGATAGACAAACATGACACAAAGATTAGTACAAAAATATTATGCATGAGTAATCGAGAGAGCAAACAGTGAAAACGTTACGTTTGTTTTACCAATTAATAAGAGCATGTCAGATTTATTATTTAATACACATGAATACAATTACAATTGATTGATCACTGGGTGGTGATCAATGTCTTGCTTGTCTAGTCCTTATTAGTGCAGATCGAATGCTATCGATCATGTTGCAATATGGCCACCAGTCTAGGTGACTCGACACGGCTCGGATAGCTCAGTGTTAACGTCTCTGACTGTGAAGCTGGGTGACACGAGATCGAATCCACCAGGGAGCACCAGTTCCTTCAAGATTACAGGTACACCTTGCTGACGAGTGCCAAATAGCACGAAACCCGGGTCCAGGGTTTCCTGTTGACTACCTCCAACCACCATCTAAATCTCAATACATGAATACACTCCAGAAAGAATATATATATATATATATATATATATATATATATATATATATATATATATATATATATATATATATATATATATAGACCAGTGACATAGCGAATAATGATCGAGAAAGAATATACAACGCGACCCCGATATACAGGTATGTTTCCCATGTAAATAAAACTGATAAATTTACTTGTCAGAGTTCAGAGAGAATCAGTATTTATACAAGAAAAAAAACATAAAAATGTTATAATTTGAATTACGAGATGATCTTAGTCAAACCACTATTAAAAACCAGGAAGGATTGTTTAACTGTTTCATCCTAGTACGGGACTTCAACAGCGGGCATCACCGACCCAGCTATAGGGAATTGGACCCAGGACTTTCAATCTCATGCACGAACGCTTAACGTCCAAAACAGAGCCGGAATCCAACAGTATACATATCTAAATTCAATCGATTCACATGATTGTGTGACCATCTTTGGAACAGTCTCTACAAAACCCTATACTGATAACAATATTATCCGTGAATTCTACACTCTGGTCACAATTATAATGTTCTTCATTGACTACATAAGGCTAATATAGTTATACTCCTATTGTACGCATAGATGACTTATCTGGTTGTTGGTTGAAGAAAAGTAGGGATAGTTACGATATCATGTGTAATATCTTTAGCATAAAGGTAATCTACAACTAATAAACACCGGATGTTGAAACCAATAAGTTTCATGATTTTTATTTTAAACCTAAATGAAAATGAACAAAGACAATCAATAATCTT
Organism: Schistosoma margrebowiei; assembly: GCA_944470205.2. NCBI lineage: Eukaryota > Metazoa > Platyhelminthes > Trematoda > Strigeidida > Schistosomatidae > Schistosoma > Schistosoma margrebowiei. The sequence goes on from OX104024.1 coordinate 52,104,847, forward strand.
TAGTGAAAACCGGAAGTGGAATTCGTTCATACTTTCATACGTTGTGACAGTTTTCAAACAGAAAGTAAAAATTCTAATAGGTTTTTTAATATTAGTACCTTTGAGTTTATTTTTTTTAATTTTTAAAACACAAGTATTCATGATAGATCATAGAAGTGCACTTTGAACATATGGTTGACTAACTATACCATGGTTACACAGAGATGTTTCATACCTGTGGAAATATCTATTCAGAGAAGATATTTGAAGAGAAAGAATTATTAATCACACAATATATGGGTCAAAGTGTGAATTAGAGGAAATGAAAAATATTAACTAACCAGATTTCTCCTGTTTCTGTATAAGCATGGATTGATTAAAACAAGAAATGAAGTATGGTTGATTAAATCCTTTTTCTGAATTCAACAAATGAGATTGTTCTGACGAAGAATTATCTCCTGGCAATCCAAAACAGACATGATGCGCTTCAGTATGACCAGAACGTGGATCAATCATTAAACAACCAGGATGAAGAGGTGTTAAATGAAACAACCGTTCTATAAGCCCATAAGTTCCAAGATTATGTGCTAAACTACGGCGTAACAACCAATAACTTTCAGAATCAAGCATTTGATTTTTTGCCCAATTTTGAAGAAGTTTACCACGTGGAAATTCTAATAGATTTTTTAAAGATTCCAAAGTCATCTTTTGATTATCTAAATCATCATCGTCATTACCAAACGTTCCCAGGCTAAAATTTACACAAAAAATAAGGTAACGACAATAAATAATGTTATTTTACTTTAAATTTAAAAGAATTTTCAGAATGGGTTTTGTGGAGAGTTTTAGAAATTTCACAGGTTGAAATCATGAGTCGATTGAAGCTAGACCACCATGGAAAACCTGGAAGCACTGGACGGCCGTTTCGTCCTAGTATGGGACTCCTCAGCAGTGCGCATCCACGATCCCGCACCACGCGAGGCTCGAAACCAGGACCTACTGGCTTCGCGCGCGAGCATTTAACCATTAGGCCACTGAGTCGGCATCCAACGGTGTTAATGTCTAACTTCAACCAATCCACGAAGTTGCGCCACCTGTGAAATTTTTAAAAGAATTATTAATCACTACCCTATTAATAGTACTACTAACTATTAACTTACTTTGAGAATACAGGATCGCGAATATTTGGAGCCTGTGGAATTCGTGATGAAAGATCAATAAATATTTTAAATAAATCATGATTTGTAATTTCATTCTGATTGGATATTTTTGAAATATATTCATAAAATAAACAAATCAAACTTCGATAACCAGTTGGTGAATTTTTCAAAATAGAAGAATTCATTAAGCTTTGAATTCTATCAGAAGAAGAAGATTTAGTTTTTATTTTGACTTCATGTTGGTGTTCCGATTTCATAGATTGTAATAAATCATCAAATTTGTATTTCTGTTTGTGATTAGAGTTAAGCAATAATGTACAATTAGATTTTTCTAAAATACCAAAAACTGTATTACAAACACAACGACAACCAGCATCTAATCCAGCTGGACGTCCAATAGCCTCCAAAGCCATAGCAGTACTTCCAACAACTGTTGATTGATTAACTAAGCTAGCTGGTTGAACAGTCATTAAATTAGGTAGTGGTCCAGGTGGAGGAGATGGTATACGGATTCGAGCCTTTAAAAGTTTCAATAAAACAAATGAAGAAAATATCAATTAGAAGCTCTTTTTAAAAAAGCTGTATTTTGATACACATGTTTCATCAAATTTTTAAATGAACAAATTATATACTAATAAATGACAGACGCCTCCAAATGCCCTGGTAAGGCTGAGAGTGAGGAGAATCCGCTCTACCTCTCGAAATGCTCTCACATGGCCACGCGTATATAGCCTCTGCCAGGAAAGTCCTGATTTACCATCATTCCCTAATCAGTATTTAGTCACAATGTTTACATGTGAAAGAGCTAGATAGATACTAATTAGCAATTTAAATAAAGGTATATGGAGTGATAGAGGTGTTTGAACCTAGAACTCCGTCGCTGGTTAAGTCGAATGTTTTAACTGTTGAAAATTATCACGGAGATATGAGCTAAAATTCAACTACGTATTATTTTCTACAATTCATTGAATAGAGGAAAATAACAATTCTATAAATCTTAAGGAATGGGAAATTGTTTAGTGAGACACATATGGTTGTTCTGTTCGATGTTAAGCGCCTAAATTTTGTTGCTGCAGAGCAGACCGATTTACGAATACAACAAAAAATAATAAGCATAGATAATTTACCTTAAGAGATTCCAAAATTCCTTGACTAGATAATTGATTCTTATCGATATTCTGTGGAGTTAAATGAGATTCAGCAAAAGATAAAGACCAAGAATATTGTTTGCAAGCATCTTCACCGAATGATGTTGATGATGAAACGTGATTAGTTGGATTCTCATCTACGGAAGTTGGTGGAAAACTGGGTCCAACAGGAGGCGGTCTTGCTAAAGCTGTAAGTCTACGATTATTTACTGGGTTTGCAGATGGTAGAGGACATGCACTGGCTATACTAACATTCGCTGCCGATACAGATGATCCAACTTGAGTTAAGTAAAGTCCAGAAGGACCAACTTCCATTCGCCTAGTGAAATGAAAGGAAGAACCAATAATCAACATGGGATTAATTCAAAGTCAGTTAAGTCTTGGTCTTTAATTTGAAACTGTTAACTGGATATAACGGTAAGTAAACCGTTTTTAACTACAAATACAGAACAGAGAATTTGTTTAGACATAACTGTAGTACATAAATTTTTCGACTAAACAAAAACGTATACATGGACAGATCCAGCCATATGAACCGTAATCGTGATGTTTTTGAAGTTTCGAAATATTATTTCACAAAGTTTTCGGGATTGAATATAGTGATCAAAATATTAAACAATTCGTATAGAAGTATTCAGGAAAAAAATTAAAAGAACATTTTCACGAAAAATCCTACGAGAAATTTGAACACTGTGGACTAGGGGTACTTTTGGGAACTGACTTAAGCCTACTAGAATCCCCCTGTATCAAGGGATTACATTCAATGGGGATACTCAGTTCCTTTTCGTTACACTCTAAGTAACAAGGTATTGTGCCTTTGTATCTTTCCGGAGAGAATTAACTGCGAATACTGTACGAATTATGTGTGAAGATGTTTCAGTGTTCTTAGCGATATATCGACAGTAGCTAGGAAATCTATCAAATAATTCTTAGGTATAGACTAAAGAAAAAACTGGGTCAGAGTTACCACGATAATGCCACCACCGTGAAATACATTTACATCTAGTCAAAGAATCTCATACACAATCTGGCTCTACAAGAAAATTCATCTCATAAATCAGTAAAAGATAACCAGGTTACAGAAGAGAAAAACAAACCAGATCAGAAGAGAGTTACTAAAGGTGGAAATAATTGAAATTCAGTGATTAAAGTCTAGTTAACTTTATTTTGAATTAAAGAAATTAGCTACATCTCTTTAGGTTATACATATGAGGTGAGCTATCCTATAGATATAAAGTATTTATTCGCTTAAAATATAGACATTGAAAAAAAAAACTACAAAGAGGAAATGAAATTCATCAGAAAAATGCCATTACCTTGAAACAAATAATGAGAGATTTCTTTTTGCTGTTTCTGGCTGTCCAAGCAATACAGAGTTAATCATCTGGAATAGTTGAAGAGGACCACTCTGTCTCCAGCTTATATAAGCCGATGGGCAAAATTCCTTCCCAGTTAGGTGTTCAAGATTGGTAGATTCATTAATAGAAATCGCATTGAGAAGTTCATGACATTTCGCACCATTCAATGCATCTATCTGCATGACAGCTAAATCCATGGTTGGAGGAGTACTTGGACATGGTAAATCGTAAAAAAATAACCTTCCATTACTAGCTCGGAAACCTATACGACGAGCAGGTGGAGCAAATGCACCAGATGAACAACGAATACGCTCTACATGTGGCATAATTTCAGCTACGTGAAGATATAAAGGAATATTATTAATGTAGCCACCTATTTGTTGACTGGATTCGTTTTGAGAATGATGGGAATTAGCCATTGAACCTAAATTTACGGCAGATGACTGGAGAAGCCCTGACTCCCCAGGGAGTTCGAGACAAGGAAATGTCGGAATTGAGGAGAAAACAGAAAATGGTTGTGGTGTATTTGATACATTTGATTTTGACGAAGGCGTAATAGGTGTACTGACGGGAGAGACTATATTAGGTAGTTCTAATAGGCGTTTTGCCCCATAACTGGAAATATGAGTACGAACAGGTAATTTAGCTACATGTTGTTCAACCATTGGGATCCAACGTCGTGTCAGCTTCTCGATAAGAGACTAAGGGAAAAAGGAACGAACACACATTTAATTATTTGCAGAATTAGAAAAACGAAATGAGAGGATCTATATTTAAATGCACAAATATTCTACACAAAGTAATAAATGTGACCGATATCGTATATTCAACTTGGTGCTATGAAATGTGTGAATAAAACTATTTCGCTGTAAATTACGGTAAGACTATAATTTATGGACAACCTTTGAGCGACGAAAAAGTGACCTCGAGTGTCCACCTAATAACTAGGACCAAACGAGGGTTATAAACCAATGTGAGGACTTCGAATTGCGATTTACAATTGACGGTCAAGACAAGTATTCATATTTAGGGTTTTCATCACGACCTGACATCAGCTATAATGCCAAAACTCTATTTTGCCGAATCGATGAGTGAATTTCGCCACAAAATCGGAGACCTGTTATTTTATACCTGATTGGTTTGCCCATAAATTATAGTCTCGTCCAAATTACTAATGACTTAACTCTATCAAATTTTATGTCCCTTACCAATATGCTCTCATCTTGTAAATTCGTCATTTCAGTAGACAGTGTATCACGGAGGTGTTTGAAAAATGGATCTTTTTCACATTCTACAGACAAGACTTCAGATGCTATTCGATCAACTTCGTGAAAAGCTGACATGTTTGGCAATAAAACAGATTGTTTTTGTGGCTCACTGGATAATTTAGGATTATCTTGTTCAGAAGCAATATCAAGATTGGGTTTAGGTTTGGTACAAGCGGATGCTCGGGTAGTCAATTTTGATTGCGGGGATTTCGACTTCTCTTTTTCATCATTTTGAGAATCGGTAGACATAACACATTGAGAGGTTGAATCAAATTTGATTGAACTGTGAAGAGGAGTTGTATGTTCTGTTATATGTGACGAGCGAAATGTATTTCTTGGCATACCACAATCATGGGCCATTATTTTTAATTCAGTAGCTAACCAAAGTGGAATAGTTTGAGTTTGCAAATTTTTAAAATTCCACCGTCTGCCAGGATGTAAATGAGCGTACGCAAGACGTTGAAGATAATCCAGGACTGAGCATAGTTGAGATAAAAACTGTTCAGACCATGAAGGTCTTAAACGTCCACCGACTTCATTTGCGAATAAATCCACTACATATAAACGAGCTGGATGTTTACGTTTAAGCTAGAAATCAAGAAAAACTTGTTAAGAAACAGGGAAACTGAAAAACTAACTAAATAAGAACTGTACACCAAAGAAAACGAGATGAGTATAGTGACAGTATGATTGCACTATTTAACTAGACATCATTATGCTATGTAGTCAATGATTTAAACTATATTGTAATAATTCAGTTTGGAAAGCTGATTAGATTAAACCACTTTGATACAACAGTTGTAATTCACAGTTTAGTGTGGTGTGGTCTGGTCTGCTCGTATATAAACAACGGATTTCCGAAATATAAGATTCATACAATGGAGGCTGACATTTGTGTGCTGGACCGAACGGAGAGAAGTTAATAAACAGAAGATCTATAAGGACTCCTAGTTGATTCAAGGCTGCTAGCGCTGTTGTGACGCATTATTGGTTTAACACAGGGACAATGTCACAGAAATCAGTATTCAAATAGGGGATTTTGTCATGTGATATTTGGCGGGCCTTAAGACATAACACAGTATTTTAGACTAACTTCAATTAATTTCGGTACGTAAACAGAGTAAGATTAAAAGTTAAAATAAAACCTACTGCGAATAAATCAGATCCAAGGTTCTCCTTATACAATACAACAAACAACTGCCTAAAGTTTTCAACGTTTCTAAGTTCATTCTTTCAGAAAAAGAAATCAGTCAGCGTACAACGCAGTTAAAATCTAAGTCAAGATCTTAAGTGTACATAGAATAAAAGTTGTTTATTTGATATATCCACAAACACTTAAGGTTGAAATAATCGATTTCCCCTTCATAATAAACAAACTACACACGTCTTCGGCAGTTTCTAGTGCTATTTAACGAAATTCAAGACAATTTAAGCATTCACTTAGTCATTCCGGTCAGTAAATAAGCAACGTAGATCCTTGGATAGATGTCTTAGTTTTAGTCACCATACATTATATCAGGACGCAAATAAAATAAACAAGATGAATACCAAAGTCTTAGTAGTAGTAGTAGTAGTAGTAGTAGTGTGGTGGGTACAACCAAATATACTTGAATACAAAATTACAGAATGTTTTAGTCAAATCTGAGAACCATACAGTCAATACTTCATTCGCAAAATGTCAATCAATTGTCTCAGATTTCGTTTCCACACCAATCATTTTCTGTTTTCGTTCTTTTCTCTTCGATGTTCTGATGCACTAAAACACATGTTATATACAATATTTTTTTGTAGATCAAAATAAACACGACAGGGAAACTATTAAAATAAGCAATTGTAAATCAAATGAAAAAGACGCTTACTTGATTAATTAGAATATTTGCATAGTGAAGACCATGAACAACCGAATTAGACAAGCAACCAGTTACTGAATTTCCATAGCCAATATCTACTGTTTGTTCGACTAAATCAGTTGAAATGGCGCCAGTCACAGGATCATTACCAACAGCATCATCATCAATATCGGATAAGACAACTTTGGGCTCTAAATCATTGATTACATTTTTACTACTTGAATCAGTTTCATATAATCCTATATCTTCATTTCCAGTGAAATCCTCATCCTCATCATCACGATCAGCATCAGTTATCTCAGTATCTTCTTCTAATTCTGTCATTTCAGCATCTTCACTTAAATAATCAATTTGATCGTGATCTGAATTAGGTATTGTTGAGTCATGATCTGATCCACGAATCACAACCTTTTTAGGATGATTTATTGAACGAGATGATGATTGTCCAATTAAATCAGGTTTCTGTTGTTTAAGTGTTGGTGTTAGTGGATGTGGTGGTGGTGAAGAACTAGGCGATGTATTCAATCGTTCACCTTCAACACCTCGCATAACAACAATTACACGTTTCTTTTTCTTTGAATTACTCAAAGTATTAGAATTTGACGAAATCGATGAATTAACTCCACAGGAATTAGGATATATGGTGTTGGAATTATTATTATTGTTATTGTGAGAACCAATTTTAGGAGCGTTGCAAGATGTTGAAGATAATGAAAATGGATGATGTGTACCACTATAACTGTAACCAGTTTGTCCATCGGAATTATTAATATCAAATGTACCAGTTCCACGATTCAATGACCAAGACAAATTACCGCATTTTATGAATGCTTCTTTTCCTGAACCTAGTGTTGACGTAATACGATTTTGAATAGCAATCACATAAGGATCATCTTTACTTTCAGGATTATGAATAATTTCAGCAAGTTTTTGATCATTGTTAACCTCTGTAGCTAACTGATGTTGTAAACCTTTTAAATGACCATAAAGAACAGTAGGATAGGCAATTATTATTCTACGTAAAGCGGGAAGGATAAAACGACCTTCTGGACGTAAAAGAGATGCTACAAGATCCGGAAGCCATGGTAAAAAAACTTCTGGTCGAACTCGACTAGCTCTAGCTTCAAAAGTATGTCCCAAGCGTTGTTGACCGTTAACATCATCAAGTGTTAATAACCATAAACACTTGGCAATATCACCCCGGCTTTTTCGTTCAATATCACCAGAAACGCTAGCAGCTTCCATAAGCGCTAGCATAGCAAAAATACCAGTTGTTGATACAGCAACTTCACGTTTTCTGAAAAGAATCAATCGAATTAGACAAACTACATTTGGAATGTACATTATTAAAACAATAATACGAAAACCTTAACTATCAACGAATTACATAGGTTTTTTCTTCACGATTTATCAAAAAAATAATCAAATAAAAAATGGAGAACTTACACAGATGGATAGCTAGAATAAACATTTTCCAAAAAGTCACCATAAATTGACCAAACTTTATGTAGATTGTCTTGCATTTGAGTTGCATAACCGAAATTTTTTGTTGCTTCATCGCCTCTATATGAGTAGAAATGGAAGCGAGAAAAAGTGCATGTATGTATTAGTACATGTCAACAAAAATTATTAAAATAAATTCGTTTGAAAAAAATTAGTTAACCGGAATTATTGGTAAAACATGACTGGAAATAGGATAAGTATTCCAAAACCCTATCAAAAATGATGTAAATTGCAAAAACGCTAAAAAATCTTGGACACATTCTACGTCTCAGGTATCGAGAAAAAAGCAAATAAACCAACAACAGATTTGAAAATATCTGAAATAAAAACAATTACGAAACTTACTTATTAAAATGAGAGAAGAAAACAGCCTTATAGCAAAAGAATTTAGCTCGGTCTTTCTTTTCAAACTGTTGAATATTAGTTTTCTCCATAAGTTCCAATCCCTGAAAGATTTCATTTAATATAAAATATGTAGTTTGAAAAAGATGGATTGTACAGAAAACCTATATTAATTGAGTATTTTAATAGTTGAATTCATGAGCCGATTAAAGTTAGACCAACATGAAAACCTGGAGGCACTGGACAACCGTTTCTTACTACGTTTTCAATGGTGGTCTAGTGTTAATCGGCTCATGAATTCAACTATTAAATTACTACAATCACCAAAAACCCCAATTCTGATAATGATTGAGTATTGTTTACATATACAAAACCCATTGCTGATTCGTTCAAACACAATAATAAATGAAGCTTATCCACTAAATTATTAGGCTATCACTCACTGTACGTATATTTAAATATTTGATCTATCGATAACCTCCAAATTTTTAAATTAAGTAAGAATCGTAAACATGTGTATATCAATAAAAGAATATTGAATTTTCTGTTTCTCTTTCACTAATAAAAGTATGACATGCTTACACCAGGACTCGAACCTATTACCTTTGCCTTCAAAACAACTAACGCAATATCCACTGAGCTAGTGAATGCAGATAATTACTGAGCTGCTAACGACATTCCTCCTGCTCTATAAAACTTGTAACAATGGTTATGTCATAGGAAACCGCAAAGCATGCACATAAACCAACTACGAATAATCAAAAATATCAACGTCATGATAATCCAACCCATTGAATTACAAATTAAATTGTCGCAGATTTAATCTTACAATATTCTTTTTTATGAACCCACCTCTAAAAGTTCATCTTTACGTAAATCGGTCAATTTTAACTTGATTTCTTGTTTAGTTTTCTCAAATAATGGTGGCAGATTCATACGTGTATATCTAAATTACAAATAAATTAATAAACACTAGAAATAATTGTATTGAGAAAATAAAAATGTCATTCAATTATAAAGTATTCATTTATCAAATAAACCCTCACCCAAAAACAAATGACATATTTGTACAACTTTCAGTTTATAATTAATCTATTTTCTAATCATGGTCAATATAATATATGATTTAATGTATTATAGGTGAAAAATGATTAATTATCTAATTATCGGTATGGGGATTTGTGGAGAATGTAGTATTTTAACAGTTGAATTGATGAGTCGATCTAAGTTAGACCACCACTGAAAACCTGGAAGTACTGAACGACAGTTTTGTTCTAATATGGGACTCCTCAGCAGTATGCATCCACAATTCCGAACAAGAGACTCGAACCCAGGACCTTTGGTCTCGTGCGCGAACGCTTAAACTCTAGATTACTTATCTGGCTTCCAGTGGTGTTAATCTCTAACTTCAATCGACTCATGATCTTGAGCGATCATTCGTACATTGTCTAAGTTGGATAACTATCTCATATTCGACACGGATTGGAATCCACTGGTCGCAGCTTCTCACTAGAACTCCAGGAAATCCATCTTGAAGCTAGTCACTAGTAAGCACATGCGGGACCGTGAGTGAGCACTGCTGAGGAGTTCTATATTAGGAAAAAACGGCCGTTCAGTACTTCGAGGTTTCCAATAGTGATCCAGCTTAAATTAACTCATGAGTTATATTGTTATAAATCATCGAAATATAAATTTCTGTATCGACTTTAAAGGAAATAAATAAAAATTAGCACGAAACGATTGTTAGACGCCTTTTATTTTCCGAATTCCAACTGTATAACCTTTTTATTTAAATATTTTACACTTAGGTAAATAGTTAGGCTAAAGTGATCAGTTATACGTTAATCGTTTTTCATTTCTAACCGATTATGTGATTTAAGAAGAATAGATATTACTTACCTGTCTAAATGTTGTTGAGCAATACTTGGGAAACGACATTTGCGTGCACCACGAGCAAGTTGTAATTGGCTCAGTGCTAATTCACGCTGACATAAAGCGATTAAATTACTCTGAAAAATAATTTAAAATAAAAAGAAAAGGATAAGAGGATTCTTTCATTTTTTTCAGTCATTTGTACTCTATACATAAACGACAAACAATACTAACACTTTTATTCAATACTTAACAAGTTTGGTTTAACAGCAATGATAAATAATACACTTCTTTTGCGTCAAGTGAAATGCTGGTATTATACACTTATAACATCAAAACAAAATACTTAAGTTGCATTAAAAACAACTTAATATCAGAAGGGACTTTGTGGAGATTTCGGGCGGAATCGTGGATGCACACTGCTAAGGAGCCACTCACAAGGACGAAACGGCCGTCCAGTGCTTCCAGATTTTCCATGGTGATCTAGCTTCAATTGACTCCTGATCTCAACTATTGAAACAACTTAATAGTTAAATATAGATTTATCAAGCAAGCTTTGAACTATGTACATCTGTTACGTGATATTCTATTCAACTGTCAACATAAATGTAGGTGGGACAGAATTAATATTAACGACATAATGATTTGAAGTTTATTTGTTAAACCAATAAAATACAATTCTATATTATTATTATTATTATTATTATTATTATTATTATTATTATTATTATTATTATTATTATTATTATAGTTCACACCCTTAGTATATTTCGGATCCAAGTGAACGAATACAGTGAGCATAACATTCTAACATCATCGGAGTAACCTTAGAAAATAATGATTTGAGCAATAAGAAATAAAACTTGGATAAAGCATATGAATCAAGAAGTTAGTTAAGTAGGTCTTTGATAATGACTGTGGATGACACTTTTTACACTACACTTTGAAAACTGGTCTTAAGAGAGGTTTATTGATGAAGTTAACCAACAAGTTGATAAGACAATCACACACGATCATCTAGGTTTTGAAAATTCAGCCAATTAAAGCTGATTAATTTAGTCAATCGACTGTTAGTTTGAATTGAATCCATAAGTACAAAAGTATCTATTTGATTAAGATCTCTTCAGTGATGAGAATCAAGACATACTGTTACAAGTCTCAAGTGATCTGACTAAAATAAGGATATCAGTGTAACAAGTGAAAATGTTTGCTTATAATCTTCTTGACTTTTAGTTAACCTGAACATTCAACGTAGAACTTGCCGAGTTTCCATTTGTGTCTTAACCGTTTTTAATGAGTAAATTAGTAAATAAACAGGTAAACTGAGAAAAACAGCAGTTTCTGAAACAGATATGGAGTATTTGTAATAGAATTATTTAAAAGCCCATAAATACAAACTTAACGGCAAAAAATTGATATTTTTAAAAAATCAGTATTGCAGTTTTGCAGAGATTGTAGAATTTTCGTAGTTTAAATCACGAACACCATTAAAAATCGGGGAGTACTGAACAGTTGTTTCCTCCTAGTATGGGAGTTCTCAGCAGTACACACTCACAACTACAGGGGATTGAGCCCGAAATCATCAGTCTTGTAAACAGACGTTTAACCTCTAGACTGCTGGGCTGGCATCCAATGGTGTACACGTAAAATTTCAATCAATAAAGAAATCAAACTGACATAACTTACATTTTCGGATTTTAACTTTTGGGAAAATGGGTGACAGCTTATGATACATTCTTCAACTACTTGTCTCCATGAATAAAGATCATGCCAAAATCCTAAATCATCTCCAATTGAACATGGTCGATTTCTGAAATAATGGGCAAACAAAAAGTAATAAAGAATACCAAATAAGGAACATGAGAAAGAAAAGGTGAGAATTCCTAACAACAATAATGAATAAACATGAGACGTTTCAGAGTATATAACAGCAGCAGTAGAATAAACAGAATAATTAAAAAAACCGAGAAATACAATACTTCAAACTAAAGAAATATGAGTGAAAAAAACAATAGTTTAATAAACAGAATAATTATTTTTCACGTGAAGAATATCGTACAATTGTATAAATATGAAATTAAGATACAGAAGTTGTAATACTAAATGCTGATTGACTAAGCAATAATTCAATAGTGTTAGATAATAGTATTTCTAACAGATAACTGTCACATTCAAGTATACAAATGTACTACGTAGTTGGATTATTAATTCAACGATACTATCTGAACAATAATGAAGGACTTGACAAAATAATAATTTAAGTTTATTTATCAATATTTAGTTGTATGGGCCTTGACTAATGCATACTATGTGTATGCATTATATACTTGCGAGTGGAAACTTCTATGCTTATATGTATTTGTGGGATGTGTGGACTTGTATACGAATTCTATAATTACATGTAAAGTATACTAGCAACCGCCCCCATCTATGCCAATAAGTATATCACTGGAATGCATGTATCGCTGATACCTGCATTTGAACATGTCTATATGAAACACACTTGGAGATAGTTCCCACGTTTATCCACTAGTAAACTTATTAGTAGCTCATCAGAGAGTCTAGTTTGTATAAAACCTTCGAAAAGTGATAAGAATACGTCTGCACTACGTAGTGTGGGTCAGGTTAATTACCCATACTATTGATATCATAATCCCTATATACAAATATTCTCCAGTTTCCAGTCGCACTGTTTTTTTCAAAAGCTTTTCTCTACCTGAAGAGCCATGTGATATCTCCCCCACTTCGTTGGGTGGGAAACTTAACTGGACTCGACAGAATTATATGGTGAATGAGCAAAATCAAACAGAATGTCTGGCTTGTATGAAATTGAATTAAAACATTTAAAGAACGAGTGAAGGAAATGCAGAGCATATACAGACGTAATGAGTGAAAACATATCACTTTCAACTAAAAATATGTTGACAACCGTCAAAAGTAGATGACTTACTGCCATGCCTTGAATACAGTTTTATAATCATGAAGTGCTTGATTAAAAGGTAAACGCATATTGACTGATGATGCAGATGTTGTGGAAATTGAATTTGTTTGTGGTACTGGTGTGGATGAACCAGAACTAGTTTGACTAGGACTAGAATAAGAAGAATTAGACACACCAGAAGCAAGAGTAGAACCACCCAGAACATGGCCACAATATTGAGCTAATAAACTATTACCTTCGGTTATTTCAACTGCACGATGAGCAATCTGTGAATTTAAAAAAATAGATCAACTAAATAAATCTCTAAAACAGATGTAAAATCCAACATCGGTGAGTCTATGATTTATGGACGACTTTTGAGAAAGGCTGAAATGACCTTGAAAATGTCCATCTACTTACTAGGTTTAAATGTGGGTTATAAATTAGTGCGAGAAACTAAGATTAGGATTTACAGTTGAGCGTTAGGTTTACAAATTATATTCGATGTTTTCATCACGAATTGACATCAGCTATAAAGCAGAAATGTTATTTAACCAAGTAAGTGGATAAATCTCGCGCCAAAATCGTAGACCTGCTATCTTAAATCTGATTGGTTCGTCCATAAGTTATAGTCTCGCCCCAATATCTAATTCAATGATAAATAAAATTTAAATATTCTATAAAGTTATATTATCGACATAAAAAACAACAACAATTACCTGAAGTAAAGGTATATGCTGAGCAGTAACAATAAGAGGTAAACGCCTCCATTCCATAAGTGTAACAGTTACAACACGATGACTTTCTTGTTCTGAAGCGTGAATCATATTGACAATATTGTTCATAGGTGATACAGACCCAGTATTAGAATGCAGAGCATTAGACGGAGGAGTTGAAGTGACATTAGTTGAATTAGTATTATTTGGAACAGATGAATTAGGACCAGTATTTGTTGATCCAGTGGATATATCATTTGAATTTAAACTAGAATTATAAGAATCAATAATATCTACACTTGGACTATTGATTGCTCCCAGTCCAGGTGTTCGACGTCCTGCTACACAAGCTGCAGCTTGAATAAGAGCATATCTTGGTAGTTCACTACGAGGACATTCATTAGCCAACTATTTTTTAAAGGAAAGAGAGAGTAAAATGAAACAGGAAAATGCATTCTTTCAAATTATACATAATTTAAATTAATAAATAATGCAGACATAAACAATAGTTTTCGTAAACAAAATGTTAAAATTCATATAAAAACAAATAAAATCCACATTACAGTGCATTTATAACAACTATTTAGTTGTATTAATAGGCAAGCTTTGAAAATAAATGTCACTGTCAAAACTCTATATTATATAGAAAAATTGTTGATAACAGCAATATTTAAGGATTATATATATGACTTACTCTAGCCAAATCATAGTATACTTCAGACCAATCACTTCGCCGCCATGCTGCATCTGCTTTTAAACCCCAATAACTAGAACCACCAGAATTGCTTGAACTAACAACAGTTGCAGTGTTCGGATTTCCGCCAGAAGTTGAAGTAGAACCGAATGAACTAGTCATATGATTGGCCGATTGAATAGAAGATGCTAAAGAATCTAAACTTTCCCATTGACCAAGTTGTTTTAATTGTCTGAATTTCAACAGTATTTAAAATAATAACAACAAAACATTGAATATTTGAAGAAGACAAAAAAGAAGCGATACAATGGGAGTTATGACTAAAACGTTCATATTAGTGTTTTAATGCAATGCATATCTGAATATTTCGAGAATCTTTAGGAATGACGACTAAACAGCTTTCAAGGCATCAAGTCATTGGTTTTTAAGTATGATTATGAATCCTCATGGTTGACCAAAGGACTAGAAAATATATAACTCTCTTATGGTGTACAACATTGATACTGATCATCGCGTCGATATAAATCCAGTTTTCAAAGTTATCTATTCTTATTCTTCCAGGATTTAGTTATTGCATAAAGCAGAAGCCATACAAATCGAGAAAATTAACCTTTGTATATGGAAAATATTTGAACACTCTTTTAAATTTCTCTAACTTTCTACACAATAACATTATTACATTCTTCCAAAATACTTTTCAATTCTAAAATATTAAAAATTCCCATATAGCAAAATAGAACAACACACATAAGTCAATTATGTTTCAAATAGATCTTCATCAAGCTTTACTCTAATATACAATAACATCTGCATGAAAATATTAATCTAATCAAAGCAGTTGCTTATGAGTCGATGATAACAATGACGTAGAATACATCACTAAACACAATAAGTAAAAAGTACATATTGATAGTGTGAAAACATGGGTACTAAATGTGATAATAACGACAAAGGCTTGAATTAATGTTTCATAACAGGGATATTATATAAACACTAACTATACCAACATTCGAGTTATCTTTTAACAGATTAGTAAACGGAGGATGACTAAACCTACCTATCAAGTGACAAAATAGCTTCGTGTACATAAATTAGTGACAAATAATTAAAGTCAAATAGTCAGCTGTAGTTTAAAACCTGTTGGAATTTAGTAGTGAGTATTTGCAGCCCTGAAAGCTTATGCCTGTCTAGATAAACGAACTCCCAGAATATGCCTTAATAATGGTTGCTGACATCAACAGAACTTCCACAATCGGTCCAAACTCATGACCCTGTCGTCGATTAGCGAATGAATTTTATAATATAGAGGCGAATGTGATCGGGATTTACTTAGTCTCTATGATATGGTTATACTGTACCCATTACGAATTGTCAAAGTGCGCCAAATAAGTTTGAAAGAAAACACTAGAAGCTTGGATGGAGAAAATTTAGAGACTTTTAAAAATTATTGTTTTAATAAATAATAAAAACTGAAAGTAGCTTATCAATCGAGATCAATAATATATCTTACAGGACACAGTAATCACGAAGACGTGCACGATTAACAAGTTCTCCTAAATGTAGTGAAGGATCTGCAAGAATAATTGGGCGACTGGAAGGAAATGAGTTGGACGATGATGCGGCTGAGGCAGCAGCTGCACGGTTTAAAGATGCTGAACTTCCCACACACGACGATGCTTCTAGTGAATTCGTAGTACTCAGAACTTGACTACCTGAAAGATTATCCATAGCATAATCCAAAGATCGTAAGAGGTAACCATGCTGAGCAAATTCTAAACATGTAAGTACTGACGATGACCGTACAGAATCGTTCATACTTTCAACGAATAACTTTTGATGTCTCTGGTGAGAAGATATTCGATACCACCAAGCGAAAGTTAAAAAATCAATATCATTCATTTCATTATATAATGAAATGAGTGATAGAGTTGCAGCTCCAAATGGGAATTCATGGGGTTTTAAATTAGAAAGAACAAAGTCAGTCTGTTCATTGGAAGGCGGATCGATTGAGTATATCAAATCATTCAAAATACATTGGCCATTAAATTTAGACGCTTGGAAACACATTGATTCAAGAAATAGAACAACTGTATACCATTGGTTGTGAGCTTGTCCTAGATACTACAAAAAAAATACAAAGGTTTGTATGAATCAGAAATAAATACATGTTAATTAAAACAAATTACATTAAGAATTACTTACTAAGCTGACTGTTTACTTGAATACGAAAGAAATAACTTACAGTGATTGCAGGCAAGGGTAAATGAATTAGCAGTGTATCTGGGCATGAGGCCAAACCATTGAAGAAAGCACCAAGGGAACTCGGTTGGGGTTCAGCTGGATGTACATGTTGATCTGATGTTAGAAAACGAATCAACTGAGGGATAACGAAGCCCCGAATTTCATTTGGAGACAAATTATGACCATTTGCTGCGGGATTATCAGATAAGATTGATGATTCTAAGCAGCCAGTCTGAAGTGGTTCGTGCACGAAGCCCGTCTGCAATGTGTTAGAATGTTCTTGAACGGATGAGTTTGTTTCGGAATGTTCTGCTGGTTTAGACTCAGATGAAGAACAAGAGGTTTCCGACTGCTGTAGCAGTAAACGATCCCATATTTGAGGCCAAAGTTGCTGAAAAATATTGCTAGCCAGGGCTGGACGTTTATGAGCGAGACATAGCATACCTCGTAGTCCTGCACTGATTGACAGCTACAGTTTAAGCAATAATAAAACAAAACAATTGAAAGAGAAATACAGGAGCTAGAAGAACGACCAGACACATTACCGCGATAAAGATAAACTGAATTCGTAGTAATATAAAATGTACAATAACTTTAAACAG
Source organism: Schistosoma margrebowiei (assembly GCA_944470205.2). NCBI lineage: Eukaryota > Metazoa > Platyhelminthes > Trematoda > Strigeidida > Schistosomatidae > Schistosoma > Schistosoma margrebowiei. The sequence goes on from OX104024.1 coordinate 52,122,500, forward strand.
TAAAATATATCATGCTTTACAGGTGTAGCACAACTTCTACTACTACCAAAGGTTATGTTAGTCACACTAACATCAACATTAACATGGAAAAATCTAATTGTCAGTTTCTTCATGGACCGAATCCACGTTTTCGTTAAACCACTTCTAGTTTTCTTCAAACATACTGTGGCACTAGACAACTCCATACGTTCAGATACGTGGTCATTGATTACACCCAACACATGTATCAGCCATCTCAGTTGATCAAAAATTCACCACCACATCAGTCGATTTGTCATTTCTCTTTACCTGGTACCCATTGCCTTACTTCAGCAATGCTCACTCAATGAATCCAAAAAACATAGGCACTGTTTTAAAGACACCTATGATCGAATACTAGTAATCCACGAATATTTACTATTCTTAATGGCCAATGAAATGTTCAGTTAACTCATACGCTTATACCATCCGATTACAGTAAATTAGAGTAAAATATAATGTATAAATAGTAATCTCTTCATTAAAACCTATCACGTTTGTTGCAAAAAAATGATGACTTTTCTAAATTGTCATTTATTCGATGTTGCTCTATAGGAAAATAGACACTATTTCTAAATACTTATAATATAGTACTGAGTGAGATGTCAAGTCGTAACGATAAGAATTAATTAAAAAGTGATGCTAAAATTTGTTTTGGAAAACCTCATAGTAAAATACCAAAGAAAAAAGCATTCCAAATGTTTTAACTGAAACAAATAAACCTACTTTATGTAATTCATTTAGCCCTTTAATTTGTGATTCGATAAGGACTTTGAATTCGTTAATTTGAAGTGGATCACATGATTGTTGAGTGGTAGTTTGTTCGTGGGTCAAACCATCAATTGATATTTCATTTGTTGAAACACTAGGTAATTTCGATAAATAATTGAAAATGTTATTAAAGCATTGAGCATTTATGGACAACACTGGTGGAGCGGTTGTATCCACATCGCACAACAGTACCTAATAGTAGAGAAAATATGTCAAAAAGGAAAGAAAATGTTAGTTTAGATCAAACATCCTACTGAAATAGCTAACGTTCAATATTCGCAGTGGGAAACATTAAAAAAATTACTGTGAAAGAGGCTAATTAGGAGCTTATCAATAGAGTTAAACATGACAGTCAAAATATTTCAATTTTCAGGATGAAAGAATGAAATAATATAACTAGTTATGATTCAGATTACAAAATCTGTAGTTATATACTTATAAGAATAAAGTATTTGGAAAGATAAACAAAATAAAATAGACTTGCTAGTGATAACAAGCTTCACCACCGATATATATATATATATATATATATATATATATATATAAAGAGAGAGAGAAAAGGAGAAAATCAGAATGAGTAAATAACTTACGTCTAAAAATACAGATAACCAAAATCCATCACGAAAATGAGCTTCATCCCAAGTGTTGGAAACAAGAAGAAATAATAGCCGGACTAATAGGGAAGCACAAGAATAATTTGATGAAATTGACTGATCAGCAGATAAAATTTCTTTGTCAGAATAAGAATCAATCGGATCAGTTGATGATGATAAAGGAATATTTTCATTATTGCAATTTGATACATTAACATCTATTCTACGTGAATAACTATTAGTTGGATAACGAATTTGAGATGCTTCCAAATACAAAGAAATGAAACGTTCATTAATATCAGGAAATGGTGATATAAGGCCACAACAAAATGCTTGTTCCAATTTCATATAAAGATCATGATTTTTAAATACACTTGTACTGGCATAAACCTATGAAAAAGAAGTTAGAATGTAGCGAAAATATTAACGGTAGAATAAAAAAAAAAACTAAACAATGGAATCTAAGTATATATATATATATATATATATATATATATTCCATAAAGTAAGGAAATATTGTGCAGTTTTGCATTAGGAATTGACATTAGCTAGACAAACATTGAGAATCAGGAAGCATTGGACAGTCGCTTTATCCCATTATGAGACTCCTCAGCAGTGTACACACAAAACTGTTCTTCAGATCAAACTAAAGTCTTTCAGAACTGGCAACGAGGGCTCAACCTTCAAATCACTGAATTAGAATCCAATCCAACAATTTCTACAACACTTAACTAAGTAGAAGAAAGAAATTAATGTATATCTGAGTACAGAAAGAAAAAAAACAATAAAAAAATAGTAACAAAAACGAACTGTTTGTTGTATATTCTCATTATTTGTTTACAAGTTCGATAAAATTAACAAATAGAACAAAAGCTAACATATAATCAAAACTGATTACTGTGACTGACTGAAATGATGAAACAGTATTAGTGAAATTGCTTACAGATTAGATCATTTAGAGAGTGATACCGAAATATCTGTACAAAAGTCAGGTACTAGGAAAACTATGAAATACAGATTTTTATGCCTTATACTTTACAACAATTAGACAGGAATTAAATAAAACTAGAAAATGAGCAAGATGGGTTACGCAATAATTGTACAACTAACCTAAAGCAGTCAAACCAGTTTGAAGAAATGGGTCAGTGTAACTCACACACAATCAACACAAGAGTATTTGTTGAGATGGGTGAAAATATTAAAAATAAATGAAGCTTTGTGGTGTAAATCTGACTTGTTAATCTCTCATAGACTTTTGATTTATTTAACTGTCAATAGGTTTACCTTTAAAAATATACTTCTAATATCGTATAAGTTTCTGTACTGTGTTTACAATTTTAAATTACAGCACATGATGTAATCACATCAAATAGGTAACAAATAAAAATGCAATAATAAAGAAAAATCAACATGAAAAGTAAAACTTAATAGGTAAAATTTAGGTTTTAAGCATATGAAATATCCATTCATTAGAAACCAATTAGTCAAACAAACAAAAACAACCTACATCGTACACACATTCAAGAATTTCTCTGGCAACATCAGGTGAATTGTCAATCCAACGTGGATAAGCTTGCCAAAGTCTATAGAAAAAGTTGACTTTTTCACGAGCTGTTGGAGCGAAATGTTCTTCTGATTTTGGTACATTTATCCAATCACGTAAAACTTGTAAAACAGCACAGAATAAACGAGGATCTCGTGCTCTATCCATAATTAAACATAAATCTGGACCAAAGATAGTTTTACGCATTTCATGACTAACAACATTCAACCGTGACTTGATCATTTCAAGACCCATAATTAGTAAGTCAGTAAGCTCTGTTAAAATAATATACAAATAATCATTATTATAACAATTAAATTATGAAAGCAATATGACAACATTAGATATAAAATTAATGAACATTTTAAGAGTTTTCTGTATAGATCCTTCAATATTATACACTGCTTCAACAGTAACCTTTGCAAAACTATGAAAAGAGGGATTGAAAAATATTTAAAGGGACTAACATCCATTCAAATTTTGTTTGTTCAGTTACTTATGCTGTCTCAATAACATTCTAATACACTATAGATCGGGCTTTGGTGATTGAGTTGATGAAAACTTCGTTACATCAAGTAATGTTTATGAACGAAACCAGAGGATAAAAAAGATAGGTTAATTTCATTCATTAGAAATCAACTCCAAACATTGTTAAATAAAAATTATACATTTTTAAGCCGAACTTCATATATTGTAACTGAAATTTTCAATACATATAACTATGGTTACAACAAGTGAAATAAATCAAGCTCAGATACAAATAAATTAACAACAAAATGTGAATATTTCAATACAGTGATAAATCTACTAGTCATAATGATAATTAAAAGTGAATTAAAAGTTGTTATCATTCATATAGAAGGAGGGATATGATAAGTTATCAGTATAAGAAAGTAAGTAAATTATGTTTAAAACAATTGAAAAACTTATAACCCAATAGTTTAAGTACATAACTTTTAGTCACTATTGCATTAGCAATTCGAATTCAGTTAGTTTTACTTCAATTTGAGTAGTAGTGTAGTATCATTTGGTCAGAAGTATACATTAATCTACTACCAAGCTAAACCAAGCATAACCATTCAATTAGGTACTCGTAAACAAAATAATATATATAACAACTTTGTAGACACTTTATTACTTAAAACAATCAATATATCCTACAGATTACATCTATCCACACAATATACAAATAGATCAGACTAATTTTTCACATTTATTCATTTATAGAATGAAAAGCATTTCCGTACTTCATGTATATGAGAAAGGTGAGAGGGAAAATGAAAAAAAAAAACATATGTTCAAATATCCCTCTCTAGAAACATAGGAAATAGTTGAAAACGTTTTATCCAATCAACATTGAAAAGTTCCACAGAAATAGCTAAAAGAATGAAGGATTATGCATCACGCTTTTCTCGGATAACTACTACTTAAGATGTTATCATATATAGGACGTGATCAAAAGTTTCTAGAAGATTCAAGTCATCGGAATATTTATAAATAAACTTGATGTTTTGCACGCACCCAAATGCCCTGGTATGGCGGAGAGTGGGGTGGGCCATCCCTCCCTCTCGAAATGCTCTAATATGGAAACGCGTATACAGCCTCTGCCAGGGAAGTCCTACTCACTGCCTTCTCGTGGCATTACTGTTGTTTACGAAATTGAGAGGACGAAAAGCGAATATCCAGCATTTTAACCGGATCCCAAACCAACAGTACACATTGGCACCAGTATCCTGAGGGAACAAATGGTGTATGAACCAATCGTTCGTCACCGGCTACCATGGAACTGCATCTCCTCACGATGCTCCACTGCCTTGTGGGTCAGACCTCCAGGTCAAAGGCTCGGGATGTGGCCCCCTAAGAAAACCACCTGCTTCGGTCTGAGTACCCGGGCAGTATCACAGCCCTCACACAAATCGAATGATTTATGTGGCGCATATCTACTTGGTGCCTCCTTGTACCAATGTTTATGTGTTTGAATAAAATAAATAATAATAAACCTTTTGCACACAGATCAACCTTGTAGTAGAGATTTTAGTCATATTTCGCACATTTTCTCAATCGTTCAAGTTAAAAAGTACAAATAATCTGGGGATACAGGAAGCGGTTAGAAAGTCAGTAACAGGAGAATTCTATATTGCAACAGTGATAATTACTTGATACTTACTAAGAAAAATCAAACTTTTTAACCAAAACTAAATTTTTTTATTAAAATGGGAATTATGAAAAAATTACTTACGTGCTGATGTACCAGATTCTTGAGCATTAGAATTACAGTTCGGTGTAACTAAATCTTGTATAAGACGATTAACAAGTTTAACTAATTGTACAATACATCGATCAACAAATGCATGTGGATTAGACTGAACTTGTGTTGAGGTGAACAGAAGAAATGCCGACTGTAATCGTGTTAATAACGTTGCTTTAGAAACACTAGAAAAGTAATTAGTATATAACACGATTTGACAGTCATATATAAATATTGAAAGTAGTGATATTGCATAAATGCCAATTAAAATAGCCAATTTATTCATAACCATAACCCATAACCATATATCTAGTCGATTTTTTTCTACATATACATACGTTACTCTTCTTAATAAAAATTAAATACAATTCACATAAAACGACTGTAATTCATACTTTTGAAAAATCCATATTTAGCATTATAACACGAGTGAAACACTCTTATCTCCATGGTTGCGTTGGTAACCCTATTCATAATCGATAACACTGGCGTTTAGTTATTTCAGTTCGTCAGTCAGTGATACACTATGTAGAAGCTGACACATATGAATATCAATTCAGTGAGATAAAATTATTTGAAGACAAGTACTAACAGTATTTACAGTGATAGAACCGACTACATGTAACAAAGAAAAATAAGACCTCAGGATTCAGGCTCTAAAGAATAACAAAGATTAAATGCCCCAGAGCCAGTGTGAACAATGTTGAGTGATTTCATTCAAAGTTTCTAACCATTTGTTACGATAATCACACCAACATCAACAACATAAGTTGCACCTATTAACATGGAGAAATCCAACTGTCAGTTTCTTCATGGACCGAATCCACGTTTTCGTTAAACCACTTCTAGTTTTCTTCAAACATACTGTGGCACTAGACAACTCCATACGTTCAGATACGTGGTCATTGGTTACACCCAACACATGTATCAGCCACCTCAGTTGATCAAAAATTCACCACCACATCAGTCGATTTGTCATCTCTCTTTACCTGGTACTCATTGCCTTACTTCAGTAATGCTCACTCGATGATTCTAAAATACATAGGCACTGTTTCAAAGACACCTATGATCGAATACTAGTAACTTACGAATATTCTATCAACCCAGCCGAATGCTTCACTTCATGTCATTAATTTGGGAAAATTTTCAAATATAATTTCCTTTATTATATTTTCCATTTAAATTTGAAGAAAACCGTTTTCTTAGTATGCAGTTTTACTACGGTTTAAATTATGTCAAGTTTCTACTATACTCTATTTGATAGACATATTTGTATGCCTGAAGTTCCATAGAAAGAATTTAATAACTGAATATGTGAAATTATATGTAAAAATAATTATAAATAAAAATAGTTATTTAATGCATTACTTTTCACTAAACATTGTGAATGAATCTTGTATTGCTTTTAAAACTGTTGAATAAATATCATATAATTCAGGATAAGCAGTAACTTTCTGACGATGTGATGCTTCGGCTGGATAACGTTCAAGCATAGCACGTAAAAGACCAGCACAAGAACGAATTAAACGAACATTAGTCAATTGTCGTGTTAATACATTACATAATCCAACACTGAAATGTTTTACATTGATTAATAAAGTTGGGCTTTCCTATAATAAAAAATGGAAACATTTGACAAATGCAGTTTGTGGTTTATTAAACTTGGAAGGCTCTGAGAATAATCAGGAAATTTTAAATAAATAACATATTTTCAATATTCGAATGAGTATAAAAATTAGATTTTCTGACGTTTCGTGATTCAGTTTAGGCCGCTTCTTCAGAGAATAAATAACCAAATCAAAATTCTGACTTGAATATTTATTCTCTGAAGAAGTGGCTTACACTGAGTCACGAAACGTTGGAAAATCTAATTTTTCTACTCATTTGGACATTACAAATATATTATTTGTTTATAACAATCTACCAAATGCTCAAATTTTTCGAAATTATCAAGTCAAACTTTGGTAATGATACGTACAATCAGGAAGTCTATAAGTCTATAAGTAAAAGTATCTCTGAATATAGAATATTAAAAAACTAGTACCATGATTAAAAACATGTAAATAACGTACCAAAGTTGAGAACAAGACACGAAGAACCTCCAAAGTCATTAATAAACTGGTGGCTTGTGTTGCACCAAGAGCACTAGTAGATGATGCATTTGCATGGGGTCCAGAAGGAGTAGATGTCGGTGTAGTATTTGATGTCCCACTCATGTGTATTCCGTGTGTATTGAGACTATTAGCTGGAACTCCTCCAGATGGTGTACTCGACATTGAGTGTGAAGGCGATGAATTGTCCGGAGAGAAATAACGGTCAATAAATGCAAGTTTAAGTTCACAGGTTTCACCACCCCATACATCAGAGCGAAGAGCGAATTCTAGTTGAGCTAGCGTTCGGGATACAGACTGTTCAGACAAACTCCCACTTTGACTAGCGTCAATAGCCTGAAAATCGCGAAAATTATCAGATGTGTATCATTGGTATCTACAAGTATATATCTTAGAAAATGATTCCTATTCATTGAAATACGCTTCCTATGACACAAACCTACACAGAATACTATGATTTACCGATTTTGAATATCATTAAATAGTTTCGTACCACCAACTATTCACTGAGTTCAGAATTGCCACTTAACAGATTTTCACAGATTGAAATCATGAGTCAGTTGAAGCTAGACCACCATTGAAAACCTGGAAGCACTGGACGGCCGTTTCGTCCTAGTATGGGACTCCTCAGCAGTGCGCATCCACGACCCCGCACCACGCGGGGCTCGAACCCAGGACCTTTTGGTTTCGCGCGCGAGCACTTAACCACTAGACCACTGAGTCGGCATCCAACGGTGTTAATGTCTAACTTCAAACAATCCACGAAGTTGCGCTACCGTACACCATTGTCTTCAGTGAGTTCCTATATCACAACAGACCTGGTTGAACTCCACTGGTAACGACTTCTCACTAGAACTCCAGAACTGTCTCCTGAAGTCAGTCACTAATGAGCAGGTGATCATTATTATCAGAATGTGTTTTGTGGAGATTTTTAGAAATTTTCACAGATTGAAATCATGAGTCAGTTGAAGCTAAATTAGGAGATCCGATATTTAACATTTCAAACTAATTAGGAGCTAAAAGAACGAAACATTGGTGTTTGAAGCGATGGGTATTGTGTTCAAGTCTTAGTGTAAAAATCAGCACTCAGATACATGTATATCTAACTGATGAGTCCTAAATATGACAAAAAAAACTCTCCCGCAATTTATCCATTCTAATAAATATATTGTTGCATTATAAAATCAGTTATTCCAAATTTAATAATATCTGAATATATTACAGAAACAATATAATAAAACTTACTTGACAGGCGAAGCGAATTAAAAGATTTACAAGTTGATCACGCTGGGGCTTATCCATAGGAGAATTAGTTGATTCAGTCTAGAATGAATTTTTAGGAAATAGACGATCGAATGTTAGTAACAAAAATACAGTAATAAAGTTTATGAAAACGGTGAATGGCCATGTGTTTCTGCGGTCAACATCATACTACTGAATTTTAATATAATAATATGTTGTTTTTCACCATTTGGCCAACGTGAGACTGCGTTTTCTGATGAAGACAGACATCTTAATAAAGCGTAACAAACCGAAACATTTAACACTAAGTTAACAAGTGGTGCGTTGGAACTTCCGTATTAACGACCTGTGCACTAATGCAGACTCTTAGAAGATAGATTATAGATTTGTAAACAAACATTCGATAAATAATCAGTCACATAACAGGACTTAGATTTATCAAAGTAATGACAATAATTAAACCCCCTGCAATTCATAAAACAGTAATGCAAGCCTAGTAATCTACAAAAGGATATTTTTCTTCATGTTGACTTAAGAATTATTGAATATAAATGAACTGCTAAACACAGATGTGTGTAATTAATTTTGAGTTTCTGCACTCTACATCTGAAACCAAAGTTGGTGGAAAGGTCAAGTTGCAATCTCCAACCAATTGGTTGATATTCCAATACATTGGAAATTTTAACAATATATATATACTTACATTAGCTGAAGTTTGGATATTCAAATTCTCTGTTAATGACAGATTATTATTATCTGCTGGATTTAAATCATCAGTTATCTCCTTTGAATAATTCTCAGTTATTTCACGGCGACACCGAACATCCCATTGAGCTGTAGTATAGATCATATCTAAAGCTAATCGACGTTGTTCAAGAGGTAACTAAAACATAATGTGGAACGAAAAGCTCATTATAAGTACATAACCATAACATGTCATTGTGATCAGTAATAAAAACATTTTCATATTTTTACGTCAGTGTAAATCATTAACTTGAGACGATGGATATTTGAACCAGGTTCTAAGTTTGCTTTTGACTTACTAACTGTATATCAAAAATTCAAAACAACTAAAAAATGTAACTAGGGTTCATTTACTAAACTTTGAAACATATTTTTTTGCTAAATAATGTTACTGTTCGACTGTCTAAATTAAAGCAGTTGAGAAAGTGTTTCACCCTAGAATATGTTACAAAATTTAGTAACTTAATAATCGAAAATTTCCATTTGTCATAGTACAATCAGTAAAAAGTAAATCACATTTTCAATACCAGTACTCTAACACCTCTATATTAGTTGTGTGAATTATTGAAATAGAATAATCAGTAAAGGAACTTATACAACAGAAATTTTACAAATTTTGAAATAACTAGTTAAAATCCATAAAATTAGATTTCCAACAAAAAAAAAAAGAAAACTGTAAACATAATTTACTTACCTGTTGAACAGAAAGTCGAGATATAATGAGTATAATATGAGGTAATATTTGATGACGTATTGGATAATATAAATCTGAATGTCGAACTATTATTCCTCTTTAACAGCGAAAGAAAAAAACAACAAAAAAGTTGATTGAGTAACAAAACAAAACAAGTGATATTTACAAATAAACTATCTATAATGTGAAAAGTTAAAAAAGGAGAATACGTAAAGATAAATAACAAATATCAAAAATTTATGATTTCCAATGCATAAAATAGTAATCAGTAGTGTAGCTAAATAAATAAAAAAATATGTACATGATTAATGTGACAAATGAAAACAAACTGGTGAATCAGTCGTAGGATAGTAAGAACCTGACCAAATGTGTATTGATCTATTACTTTGTCGTATAGTATCAGCATAAAGGGATGAAATTATCATAATGAACGCAAAAATAATACAGGTAATAGTAGTATCAGTGAAAATAACAAAAAAAACCCATTACAGATAGATTATATGATTCAATCAAGAAAAAATAAAGTTGTTGAATAAGTAATTGTCCATCAATAATAAATTATAGGTAACAAAGAACAAAGCACATATTTGCATCACTTCATATCGTCACATTAGCACTGAAAGATTGAAATGGTCAGGACAAGCATATACGAACAATGCTGTTAAGGCATATATGATCGAATACTAGTAATCTATGAATACCATTTATCTTCACAATTATAAATAATTGAGCATCTAGACAATTATTCAAGGGAAAGTTAGTGTATTCAGTCTAAAGCTATAACTTATTTTGAAAGCTATTAGCATTATTCAGTTGTTTAAATCGAATTTCCGATCTGAGTTTTAAAATCTAAGAGTTTTTAGGCTTAAATCATTGGGCTCTACAACATGCAATCGTGTTCAGCAAACAACTAATAATTGTATATCTAACGCAAAATCTGCTAAGAAATACTACGAATATCACCGAGAAAAACACAAGTATAGTTTCAATTGCGATGAATCAATAAGAATATGACAAGGCGGTCTGCTTGAGCATCTAGGCTACCTTTTCCTGACATCTAGATATTTCAGCAAGTTATCTATTTTTGTTTGTTTTAATATATCATTATGTCTCTTAATCGCATAACCTATTCTGTTGCGTTTCTGAAAAGTGTACAACCTTTCGTTGTCAAAGTTACAAAAAACCCGATAAGAGAAAATGTGATTGCTTGCAATATACAACGAAAAGAATGTACATTATTCAGATATTCATTTACTGGACTGCTAACATCTAACTGGCGATCACTCAATATTTATCACCAGGACCGACCAAGAAGAAAGAAACAGAAACTTGTTGAAATACATTGTGCACTGAAAGATTGAAATGGTCAGGACAAGCATATACGAACAATGCTGTTAAGGCATATATGATCGAATACTAGTAATCTATGAATACCATTTATCTTCACAATTATAAATAATTGAGCATCTAGACAATTATTCAAGGGAAAGTTAGTGTATTCAGTCTAAAGCTATAACTTATTTTGAAAGCTATTAGCATTATTCAGTTGTTTAAATCGAATTTCCGATCTGAGTTTTAAAATCTAAGAGTTTTTAGGCTTAAATCATTGGGCTCTACAACATGCAATCGTGTTCAGCAAACAACTAATAATTGTATATCTAACGCAAAATCTGCTAAGAAATACTACGAATATCACCGAGAAAAACACAAGTATAGTTTCAATTGCGATGAATCAATAAGAATATGACAAGGCGGTCTGCTTGAGCATCTAGGCTACCTTTTCCTGACATCTAGATATTTCAGCAAGTTATCTATTTTTGTTTGTTTTAATATATCATTATGTCTCTTAATCGCATAACCTATTCTGTTGCGTTTCTGAAAAGTGTACAACCTTTCGTTGTCAAAGTTACAAAAAACCCGATAAGAGAAAATGTGATTGCTTGCAATATACAACGAAAAGAATGTACATTATTCAGATATTCATTTACTGGACTGCTAACATCTAACTGGCGATCACTCAATATTTATCACCAGGACCGACCAAGAAGAAAGAAACAGAAACTTGTTGAAATACATTGTGCTGAGAATTCTATATTGTACCAAAAATATAATACTGAATAAAGCTTATAATAATAAAAAATACACAAAGATACTAGAAGAAATTGATGTATAATCAATTCTCACAGTGCTTGAGAATAACAATTCAAATAACAGAGGGGAAATACAATTTCTTAAGAAGACCATCTTTGGAGAATAATAACTGTATACCCATTAGTGTCTAGTGACTTTAAGATCCATTTTTGATCAGAAATGATCAGTGAAGTTAATCAAGTGAAAAGTAGGACAATCACTTATTAACGAAATCGACTAAGGATTGTGATATATCATTAAGTAACTAAAATTTAAAATGTAGACTATTGATTTTGGCTTAGTTTTTTAAGCGTATTTAGGTTAAATCTCATTTGAAGCCGTGAATGAACAGTCCTGAGAGTATCGAATTATCATACAACAGTAATCCAGTAATCCTTAAGTTTGATGATATGCTAATTTGTGGTTACAAATAATTTCTCTACAAAAACTGTCTACAAACTATAAAAATACTCCTACAAAACACCAGAGTAAATAAACCAGTGAAAGCTGACACCAGGAAGAAAGTTAAAGAAGAACAACTTACAGAATATGAACACATGATTGAATACCATGATCTTCTAGCATAATTTTTTTAGTTGCCAACGCAAGTGCTTTCTAAAATACAAAAAGCAATCAAAAACATTGCAATTCTTTCGAAAATGATTAGTTCACAGTTAAGACTATATTCAGTTTCGAGACTGCCTACGGCAATTAATAATTGCAAACGACTGGTATATTCTTTTAACATGTGAATGGATCTATACGGACTTCACAGACCTGATAACTGCCACACAGTACCTCAACAATAATATCCAAAGCGACTGAAGATAAAGACAAGTCAGGAAAAGAAGAAAAGCGAGACATTTAAGACAGTAAATTTGAAGTACAACAATATCGTATATATAGCAGCAGAAAATGATCTTGAAACACAGTAAAATTAGTAAGCTAAGCGTGAGGACAACCAATCGAATAACAGCAGAGGTCATTGCGAAAATATGAATCAACGCCTGAAATTGAAATAATTAATGAAAACAAACAATAGTAATGCACCTTCAGAAGGTTGTTACAGTAAGTGTATCCTAGCTTTCATTACGTAGAAGATTTTCAAAGTAAACAACGACAAAAATGTTTATACATATAGTTTAAAAACCAGGGTTCATTTTAGAATAACTATTATACTTTTTACTACCTCAAGAGGAACGACAGTTAATAATAAGCTTTACTGTTGCGAAACTCTTGGATACTGATTTATTACTGTGAAAACAATATTCCAATTGTATTCCAATGAAAAATGAAAATAACTAAACAATCAATTTAAATTTATTACTATCTGTATTGGATGATTAAATTGTTTTAAATAATATCTAACTTAACAGTTAGTTGAAACAAAAACGTTCATCATCAGCTGTCGTTCTCAAAGATTGAAAATAATACTTCAGTAAAGATCATTCATACTATGAATTAAAAACTATGGAAAATGAGGAATTATGAAAAGTAGGCTATCAATCCACTTCCTCACCTCTTCCCCGATCTCGAAGAAACTCATCAATAGTATTTCAGATAACCAATTTATGTATTACACTTAACATTTTATTAGTCAATGCAGGGGACAGTATAACTCTAGAAATTAACAAATGTTACTTTCAATTATGCTTCAACCTATCTTACATGAATATAATATCGTCCTCGCTTAGTTGAGATGGTTTGTTTCTACTTATCAAAAGACAACAAAGATTGAAAACGAACGCTTTATAAAAGTATTCCTTCCGTCTGTTTTTTTACCTGGTCTTCAGGTCCCTGTATCCAGGCTGGAATTAGAATATCCAATGCAGGATTAACAATTTTCTTTGTTTCTGTATGTGCGCCTTTTGCTAAACATTGAAACACTTGTACAGTAGCTGTACGTAACACATTGAATTTTGCAATTAAATGGGATAATAATTGAAGACCAGTATATTTTTCCTGAAGATCCACAGCAGTTAAACTACTTGTTAAACAAGGACGGGCGAACTCAGTGAATTTACGAAGGCGATAACTTTGTTCACTGAAAAACGTACAAAGACAAAAAAGTACTAATCTTATCCTATGTTGTTGGTTCACTTACAAAAAAATAGAGTACACGTACCCATGGAATGCATTTGTAATACATATTTCGTGAAGTAAGTTTGTAAGTTATTTCGTTAGCTTAATAATTAATAAGTATTAATGATTATTTGACGTTAACAGTCGTTATAAATTTAATAATCTAGTGACATTATATTTTAGGTACTTGCATCGAATCTATTTAAACCCCTCCGAACATCTAGCTTTTTAACAAAAATTACTTCATTAACAGCGGTGAGAACTACGGTACCTTTTTAGTTCTGTTCACATAACGTAGAAAAAAGAGACAACACAAAAGAATTAACATTGCACTGTCTGAGCAAACATTAATTTCTTTTGTTCTGCTTGGATATATAATACAAGGATATTTATTGATCAGAAAGTCCCTTAATTCATGAAGGAGGATAGGAGTGACTTTATCAGTATATTAATTCTGTTTACATTAATTTCTTGTCAATATAATGATGATGATAACATTAGACTGACTTAGCAAACATTTATTCTAATTACACATCAAGCAAAAGAATACAAAATGAGATAAATCACTTTTGAGCTCGTCAGAACAACTGATGCAGAAAAAAAATTAACTGAGTTTACCATACTAGTAATAAACATATAATTTCCCATAAATAGTGTTTTTAGTCAATCTCAAGACAAGTGGAAATGCAGTTTCTTTAGAAAGTCACTTATCAAGCAAACGTTTATGTACTTGGTGGTCATCCAGACTGTTGGTATGATGGTTATTAATACTGCTCAGCATATGGTGGTGCATTATACAAAATCCGTGACTTACTAGTTAAAAGCCAAATGCTTTAACGACTAAACTGCCGCTCTACCTTTCACTTAGAGAGTTTGTTTAGCAGGATGAAGTAGTCAAAATAAACTGCTTACCAAGCACTTCCCATGTGAACATAATTCGGTGTATGATAAACAAATAAACTAGCCATTTGGTAATACATAACACGAAGTTCAGTACATGTTTGAACAGCTGGATCTTCAAGTAAAACTGAGGTGAACAAGTGTACTAAATCATAGTCTAAAAATATAAAAAAGATATAATTATGAAATTCAATGTGAAAACTGCAACAATTTATGTAGCTAGAAACCATTAGTACGATAAAAGTTGTGTTAGTTGAGTATTAGTATGTTATCGTACAATTTTTAAGGTGAACAATGTAAACTAGGCCTTAAATATCTTATGGCTCAATCTACACAGAACAATAGGTATTGTCTCTGAAATTTCATAGAAACAATCTAGTAGGGTTAAAAGAAGATTAAATGATTAAGTGGTTGTGTATGAGTGTGGAAGAGAGAGAAATGTATAATGCACTGTTTGTTTTCTATTATAGCACCGAATTAAACGGATCTTTTTCTTTTAACGCTATAGACCAACAACTAAGAAAATCACGAAATCAGAATTCTGCCTACTGATCAGCTCACTTGTATTGCCAGTAGGATAGATTAACAAAGTGTCAATTGACACGCCGAATAATGAATAACAACCAAGATTTTAAAGCTTATTGGTCCCTGAGTACTTTACGACACAGTAGTCAATCAAGAGATGAAGAAAGAGAACAGATTGGCTTTCAATTGTACTCAATTCAGACATGGCTTAAAAATCATCTAATAACAGAAGGCAAAATCTACGCTGAACATCAGGATAATTATGAAATTTCACTGACGGAATAGCTACGTCATAAGTGGATAGACACTGAGTATTATGCCCGTAATAAATTAACAGTATTCTAGGAAACGTGGACACATAAAAAGTTTCTGAATCACGGAAAAAAAGCTTATAAGCAGGAGAATCCAAAAACCTTTTGAAATTTGCCGAAGCATTAGCAATCAAACGTTTAAAACCAGATCTTTGTATACAAAAAGAGACAGTAATAAATCTTTCTTTGCCCTGGTAACATTCACACACCCCCTTTTATTTATTAAGTCATTCCAACTCTTTCTGAATTTTATTATATCATTCATAACTGACCAATTTCAATTCATATCTCTCTTTATTAACATTTATCTATTTTCAGTTACTTCATTACAAAATCGTCTAATGTGTTTTAATTCCATAATCACTATCTCAATGTTCTGGAACCTTCCCTCCCAAACTCTATATATTCGAAACAAAAATTTTATGACCTCAATAACTCTAACGAAATCTTTGCTACATCATGTCACATATATTCATCCTTCATCGCCCTCTGTTGTATAAGTATGTCAATATCTATGATAACTTTGAATTACAAATATTTTGGGTTGTAAGCAGCTGATGAGAACCTAACGAAATAAAATGAATTCATATTATTCTGCACCAACCTTTGTTCTTGCTCTCTTTAAAGTACGGAACTAACACGAAAATCGCTCACAAAAAGGTCCGGTGTGACTGGCCTCAAAACAGTTGTCTCTTGAGCACTGTGGTCACGCTATAAGATCACCAAGAACAACTATAACCCAGTTTTCTTTTCAGGCACCTCTAGAGGAACCCTTCCATGGTATGGTCACTCAGGAAGTGAAAACCGCTCTCATAACTCTAACAGCACTCAAGTTCACTGTATTCACAATAAATCTCATTCTTCAATTCCTATGATTCATCCTATATCGACATCAAACTTTAAACTTGCTCTCAGTGACTGCAGCTCGGATGAAGTGAAAGATGAATTTTACAGAAAGCTTTCTGAACTTCTTCAGAAAGTTAAGCATTCAGACATAGTACTCGTATGAGGTGACTTTAATACCCAGATAGGTAGCTTAAACCGAACAGAAAGACATTTAGGTGGGTATTTTAGTATTCTGGTTCAGTGAACAGATAATAGTGATCGTCTGCTGCAGCTGTGCTCAGACAACCGCTTATTTTTACCAAACACAAATTTAAAACATAGGAGAGAAATAGTCTAAAATGGTGATTCTCTACACCAAACCAACGATGGACTCAATTAGACCATATTGTCATCAGTCATAATTAAAGAAGCTTGATAGAAGACTGCCACTCGTCCTGGAATATATGTTTATATTCTGACTGTGCTCTAATGCGAGTACGTAATTACTTGCGCTTCGCCGTACGTAGAAAAGCCACATTAATAAGATCCATTAGAGTTGAACTGAGTGACGAAAAAGCCAAAAGTAGATTCCAGGAACAACTGAGGTCACACTTAGTTAGTTCTGAAACCTGCGGATTTCTGAGACATCTGTTACCAGAAATTCCACTTATTGACATAGAATACGAACATCATGTAAGCATGTTTGGTGAAGACGAGAATGAAATTCAGAGTCTTTTGATGGCACTTAGCAACAGAGTCAGGATGTTTATAATGCGTTTTACCCCCCCCCTCTTAATGCAAGTTGATGCT
Organism: Schistosoma margrebowiei; assembly: GCA_944470205.2. Taxonomy (NCBI): domain Eukaryota; kingdom Metazoa; phylum Platyhelminthes; class Trematoda; order Strigeidida; family Schistosomatidae; genus Schistosoma; species Schistosoma margrebowiei. The sequence continues at coordinate 52,140,047 of OX104024.1, forward strand.
TCAAGACTGGCCTGCGTCAACACTCGAACTAAGGATAGAAAGTGAAGCAGTCGAACGCGTCAACAGTTTGATCAACCCCTTAGGGTTGATCAAAAGCGGGATATCTGTCTATTAATTAAGGGACGAGTATACTGCACAGCAGTTCGTTCTATTTTACTTTACGGCTGCAAAACGTGGCCATTAAAAATAGAGGATACCGGTAATTGCTAGTACCTCATCACAAATTTCTTAGATATATTGCTGGGATCTGCTGAAATCACCAGGTAGGTAACAGTGAGATTAGACCCAGGGTATTAGGGAATGATGGTAAACCAGTTGATGAGGTTGTGAATCATCATCGACTGAGATGATCAGGCCACGTGTCACGTATATTCCAGGATCTACGTTGCATATGAGGGACTGACAAGGATATATATATATATATATATAATATATATATATATATATATATAATATAAAGTAACCTACGGTTCATTTCAAAAGGTTTCGGAGGTCCACCAAAAAATATTTCATTTTCTCCACGTTCCAAAGCATTTGATAGGCATGGCAGAACGAGATGAGCTAATAATTTGTACATATCTTCTGTTGAAATTGGATTATACATTCCAAAAGCAATTGGACTGAATTCAGGCGAATTACTTCTATTCAAAAAGTTCAAACGGTTTTTCACAATGGTGATAAAATGAAGGAATAATTGACGATGCCATGTAAGATCAGATTCAGAAACCAACTGAACTAATAAACAACGTAGTGGATAAAGATCTGCCACATACCGTAGACGTGTTACACCGATTGTAATAACAAACAGTAGATCAAAATCATCTGAATGAGATCTTTAACGAAACATAAAATACATCGAAACATAGATAGTAAACAATGAAAATATAAATAATAGTTACTTAAAAATAAATAATACCAAACTAAAAATGGATAAAATTTATGAACACAATGGATATTTTTTCTTGTAAAATGAAAACCCACTGATATGAAGACGTCATGGATTCCGAAATACCACATTGGTAAAACAACACTTTAATAGTATAAATTTCTGATAGATATCCCGATTGCAAACTACGCAAATTCCAAAAATAGCACCTGTTTATGTGTTTTTGGAGACGAAATTAAGTTAAGAAATAGATGTTGAACAAAAACATCACTACGTTTTCACAACCTCCTACGTTAGCACGTTCCATAAACTGAAGTGGCATATATTAAAATTAAAGTCTACACCGAGGTAGAGGGCAATAAGAAAAGATGAAAGTAAACACGTAGTGCATAACTATAGCATAATCGTGACATGATATGAAGTTGTAAATATAAAAAAGTGCCTATTAAAGTTATAAAGCAGAAGGAAATCATCTGAAGGAACAAAGAATAATGTAGACATTAATTAACGAAATAATGCAACACACTTACTTGAAACAGTCTAATAAACAATCCAATAAAAGTCTTGGTTCATCCCAATGAGCATGATCTGATGTACCTGAAGAGATTAATGAAGCAGGATCACAAGGTAAATTGTCTGTTCCAACTGGAATAGTTGATTTACTTCCGGTGGAAATATTTATTCTACCAGATATATTTGATGAAATTGATTGATTCGTTTCAAACATATTTGCAGTACAATCATTTAATAATTCTTGATGTCCAATTGCATCTTTAGTCAAGGTGATTAAAGTTAGGTTAGATTGTCTTCGAACGAATAGATTTGACTGCCAATAAGCTAATAAAGATGAAACTAATGGATGATATTTGGTTTCCCATACAACATTGGATTGATTTGATTTAATTCGTGAATTATTTTTAGATATATCATTAGATGAAACATTATTGACAGTTAACCAATTTAATGATATTTTATGAATTGTATGAACTGCACGAATTGCTAAATGTCTTGGACATGCAAATGTCAAAATAGTTCCAACTTGAGGTAAACATAACTGTCCATCTGAATCATCTAGAAGTGAAAATAATAGATATTAATAATAACTGATGTTCCATATAATAATAAAAAAGGTTAATTTATCTTACAAACTAGTCGACAAACATCAGTAGTGAAATTAAGAGAGAAATAGTATACGAACTCGTAGTATCAATAAGAGGGTTGAAATTACAAGTTCCTAATTTCAAGATTTTAAAAAGGAGTGGAAAAGGTAACCAATTTCAATTAATCGATTTCGAATTTACATCAATATTCCTTTCTCACATATTTAAGTAGCAAGTGTATGCTTGGATGGAAAATGTTTAAAATTTAACTATTAGAGAATGGATTTATTTATTCCACAGTAATGAGGGATTGTTTTATATGAAAAGGTAAGAGGTGATTTTATTACTTGTATTAGACATAACAAAATAACTTTTCTAAATAGATTGCATACAAGTTATCTTTTATAAAAAAGTTGACTCATGAAAATATTACTAATGATTAACATTGTGTTTTAAAAAACACCAACTGGGTAACGGCTAATGTCGTATACGTCAGGTGCTGCTTTATACAGATCGGATTCTATTGGGTCTCTTGTCAACTACATTCAACCACCAACTTATATGATCAATTACGCACTACAAGTGTATCATGGGCTTATTGACAACTCCGCAAGCGCGAAGCAAACCTAACACCTTGATACTCGAGCACTTCTGGACCACTAAGCCGCTTTATCAGATCTTGATGAAATTCAATTACTAGGCAGAGATTTATGCATTTGGCTTCGAGTCACACGCTCTAAGTATAAGGTCTAGTGATGCTATTAGGCTCCCCGAACAAAGATAAGTATTCAGAAACACTTCGCTTTAACTCCTTACTTATCGTTACATAAAGCTCGTGACAGAGGTAGAACCTAATGGAAGAAGAATAGACAACCCAGAAACAATACAAATGTACGATTCTTAAGTTCATCATTACTTGCCATATATTTGATTGGTAAAAGACATCTATAATAAGAATGAATGAATAAATAAATAAATAAGTATACCGAAAACAGATATTTGTTACTGTTCATTACATGGTGCCGTAAAATTATGAAGTTTAAATAAATCAAACATATTACTTTAACTTTAGATTACATTCATTTACAAACTATTGGTAAGAAATAAACAAACAAAAGCCAGAGAATAAAGCTTTCACATCAAAGAAAGATGAATTCACGTTTATGAAAACTAAAAGACATTCGGTATGGATGAAACATACAGAGAGATTAGATGAGGGCGAAATAAACAAATAATTTATTATATCATATTAATTCAAAAAGAATTTCTGTTATGTTACCACATTAATGCATTTTTATGAAGATAATAAACAGGAAAAAGAATACATTTATTAAATATTTATTAACATGATAAATAAATGCCCCCAAATACACTGGTATGGCTGAGAGTGGGGAGAGTCCGCTCTCCCTCTCGAAAAACTCTCACATGGCCACGCGTATACAGCCTCTGCCAGGGAAGTCCTACTCACTGCCTTCTCGTGGCATTACTGTTGTTTACGAAATTGAGAGGACGAAAAGCGAATATCCAGCACTTTAACCGGATCCCAAACAAATGGTGCACATGAGCTCCAGTATCCTGAGGAAACAATTGGCGTATTAACCATTTGTTGGTCACCGGCTTCCATGGCACTGCATCTGCTTAAGATGCTCCACTGCCTTGTGGATCAGACCTTCAGGTCGAAGGCTCGGGAAGTGGCCCCCTAAAAAAACCCACCTGCTTCGGTTTGAGCACCCGGGCAGTATCACAGCCCTCACACATATCGAATGAGATTTGTGTGGCACATATGTATTTGGTGCCTCCTTGTACCAATATCTATGTGTTAAAATAAATAAATAAATGATAAATAAATAAATAGATAAATACAATAATTACTTTTTTGATCACTAATTTCATCGGGTTGAATAAGATCCATAAGTATATGATAATTTGTTCTTAAATAATCCACTATAGGTTGACCTTGTGAACAACTAAGAGCAAACTTTAAATAAAATGGAATAATATATATTTATGTAAAGAAAGAAATATATCAAAAAGGATGATAAATTAAACTACCAAGTTACATGAAAATGTATTCAATCTAAAAAAAAACAACTTGACACATTAAACAACATACTATCATTACAAGTTAGCATACATTGATACTTGAGACTCATTATAACAAATTATTATTTAAGCACACAACACTTTTGTACACAAAAGCATTAGTCAGTCAGTCATCTGCAACGTAGGACCAGACACATATATGTATCGGTCCAAGCTGCCATACCTCATTAGCACAAGATGAACACCAAATTCATAGAGGCAGCTAATTCAATAGTATTTTTAAAAAATTGATTTCATATAAAAATATGGCACAGGGAGAAAGAACTGGTCCGTAGACAGAAAGGTATAAAGTAATTTCAATCTCACGGGTTAAGGGAAGACAACAAATTTATACATCTACGGCATTCTGATCGATTCTGAGCCATGTCTCACAGAGTTTCCAACCATTGGTTATGATAGTCGCGCAGACCAAAATCAAGTAGTCTGTATCTATCAACATGGCTCACACCAGACGTTAGTGACTTTATGGACTGATGCCACGTACGAAGATACTATAAAATAACATTATCACGCATATTCACCTAACGATAATAAGTGTTTTTCATCTAACCGTTAGCGAGTCAGAGTCTAAATAAACGTGTCAGTTACCGGTAGGTTCAAAGCACAATTCAATAGCTTGTTACAATTACTTTTCTGTTCAACAAATACCACTAACAAACAGGACACTAAAAGCATAATAGGTCAACTAATAGTACCAAATGGATAAAAAGTTAAAAAGACGTTAGTAACAAAAAAATGATAAATTAAACCACATATTCAATACTAATATAAATAATTACCAAGAATATTCTATTTGCATGTGAACTATAAGGCCATCGCGAACCAGTTAGTAGGAGGGCACATGTTTCAGCTGGATAACGAGATAGGAAACGTGTTAAAGGTAAACGTAAAGGACTAGTAGGTTCAATGTTCAATAAACGTTCAGCGTTGACTACATACTCAATCAAAAGCGAAACATATTTTGAAGTTGCCAAAGGAATCAGATGAAATAAATCCAACAATAATGTACATAATTCCAAATTCTGTAATTTAAAGAGGAAAAAATAACGAAGGCTGAAGTAGAATAAATCAATCATCTTCAAAAGATTAAGTGTAGAGCTTTGATATTACTTGGAAACGGAAACCTAGTTATGGGACGTAATCAATTATTGAAGCCATGATGGTAATAACAACAGCAGGCAATCAAGTAAGTAATATTTTAAGAACTAATATGTATTTCAATTTCCAGAAAATACTTAAATATTATTGGCCTCAGATGCATCCTAAAGTTCCTCTTATAACCAGAACAACTATGCTCTTTACACAATGTGCAAAAGACATTTTCATGCAATTGGAAATGAAATAAACTCAATTTAATCTTTATCTTTTTATGACTATATAGGCTTCACAAATTTCTCTGAAACAGGTTGTCCAAGTCGTTTCAGTATTTAAAAAAGCACTACTAAAGTCACTACTACTCATTTAACAGTTACAAACCTTAAATAACACTACTGGTAACTTTATAATTCTTCTAACAGTTATTATTTGACCGTAAAATATAACTGTAGTGCAGAGATTATTTTCATTATTTAAACACTGACATGAGCAAAAAACGAGAACTATAGTTTGGTAAATGAATTCATATATTTTCATCATTAATTATTAAACAATATTTTTATTACTCTCCTAAACTATTTTAGGTGAATTAAAAACCGAACATCTAACTCCTTTCTATATAATGTAAACATTAAACAGATAAATGGGAAAATTTATAGACACAAAAGTCTACACGAGACATTCATTACTCACAGATGAAGTGAATGTGGAGATTGATGCAGAGTTTTGTTTGTTAACTGCGGCTTCCAAAGATGTGTTTAAATGTGACTAGATATAAATAAAAGAGCAAAATATAGCTAATGTACACAAAAAAAATTACAAAACTAGACAAACAAGAATCATAGGAAATTAAATCGTTTTAAGAAAAAGAGAAAGATACAATAACGTAAATTTTTTGCGTCAAAGTGTATCAGTTTAAGTGAATTGAGTCAGGTTAAAGATAACCCTACTTGCTATGTTTTTACTCTTTTTTATGGAATGAGCTAAATACAGATTATTTACATTAATGAGTGGGAGACCAATCAGTCAGTATGCGATCATTAATTTTCCTTAGACAAGAAAAACATACTTAACTTTACTAGTGGATCCAAAAGACATGAGCACAACATCAACTAGTGCGAAGAATTGAAATATTAATAAATTTACTGACCGGCATGAAAATCTCAATAGAAACTATACAAATTCTTTGAAGAATAGAATTTAAGAAGAAAATAGAAAGTATTGGAAGTATTGGATCATATAAATGTATTGGGGGAGCCCCATGGTTCTACGTTGGGAATAACAATATAAATGTATTGAGTTATCGTTTCAAATAACAGCAAGAGGAGATTTTACTCATTTTGATTACTGAAAAATAGAAAATTAAAACTGTTAGCCATATGATAGTGAAGCACAATATGGAATCTAGAACAAAAAACATCTAAAGACTGAAGTATTGTCAATTCGTATGGAATAAAATTGAAGTATAAGTTACTTCAGTACACCAAAACAGTCCAAGAAAAATAATTCAATTTTCCTACATGGATCACATTTGTAAATGTTTGTGACATTAATTGTAGACTACAGTTTTAGTATAATGAGTGATAACAAATTATCTATTTGTACAGATTGAAGATCAGATATGGTAGATGATTTGAGCCTACGGTTACTAATCAAAACTCAACTTCAATGAATAATCAATATAGTTGGGATTTGTGATAATGTATTTTCTTTACCATTGAAGGACTAGATTTTGAATGTATTCTTTTGAGAAGAAAAAACTTAATTCGAATTTCTATTTCAAATTTATCAGTTAAAGTATGCCAAATTTTATTTTTGATTCTCTTTCTTATAAGCTGTTCACAACTTATACAAAAAAATTAAATAATGTAATTTTTTCTACTGGGACTAATAATTAGAATAGTATATGTACTGCCGAAGCGAACGGAGGCCTGTACTCCTCTACGAGGGGTAACAGGTGTAAGTAAGTAAAATAATAGTGATATTGCATAGTTCAAAATGGTCACAGTCAATATATACATGCATTATGATTACAGAATGATATGAAAAGTTAACATGATATTTTTTTAGAATTATTAACTTACATAAATTGCATCACATAGTCTTTCACTAAGTGTACTCGGAAATAATTGAGCACAATAAGCTAATTGTCGAACTGTATGAATACATCGTATAGAATTTTGTCGAATATTTTGCACAATCTGTTTCATATTAGCATGTCTTAATTCAATATCAATAGATGTTTTACTGATAAATTCTCGAAGACACGAAAAAGCTGTTTCGTGAATATATTCATTCTTACAAGACATACCTGTAATATACAATTTAAATTTAGTATATAATGCAAGAACAAGGGAAAAGATCATGTCAGGTCAGCAACAATGTAGATCTTCGTATGTACGTACATCAGTTTGGAAGTGTTATATATACGAATTGACCGAGTATTGATCAATATCATGTTTACCTATTTCTTAGTCCTAGTTGATTTTTACTAACCATGTTATAATGTACTCACTATTCCAAGTGAGTTGACATCTATTGCATTAGATTTTGATATTAAGTGCTTCAAGATGATCAACGGAAAACTCTGAGCTTACGTTTTATCCCACGTGCTAATCTTCAGGAATAGCGAGTGATCTACAAAATTGATTTTGTTCAGTTAGTTCTAATATCTAATGGTACATATTTTTATGTCAACATTTGTATATAAGCAGATTATTTTCTGGGTATCTGTTTGGTTGTTTAGTTGGGGATAGAGCTTACTCCAATAACCCAGTCTTATGAATAGTTACTAGTCAGCCATATAGTATTATTCCATAATATTCATCGGTTAGTGTTTTATTCATTTTGACAATCCAAAATCGATTCAAATCATCCAAATGTAATTAATAAATCAAGCAATGTACATTACAATTAATATAAAATGATTTTATACTTGACAGGACAGAAAAAGCGCAAATCACCCAATTGAATGTCTATAATAAACACTGATAAGTATTCGGTTCAAAATACAGCTACAGAAACATCCTACTAAGAAGACTAGTTTTGCTGGACATAGGTTACCAAATGTATAAGAGATAAATATTAAAAACCTATTAATTATGACAAGCTTGCCTTGATGAAACATTGACTATCAATAAAATATCTAATTGATTTACCAATGATATAATTTTCAGTAATCATGTTGTCCCATTTTGATGATCTATCGATATTTTGTTTAGTTCTTAATATTAAAGAAATAATTTGAATAAATTTTTAATCTTTGTACATGAGAACTTATCAATTTGCCAAATAAACTTAACAAAAATGTCAAGTTGTTTTAAATAAAACCACAATCATGTATGAAAGCAATGAATGGTACGAATAACAAACTGTATACTAACCTTTGAATAGTGCTGTTAGATTTCTTGCTTTTTGTGTATCTAAATACCATGTGACAGATAATACTTGACAAGCAGCTACTCGAAGATTAATTAATCTCATACAATTACTAGAAAGTGGTATTACAGTTCTAGAGTTGAACGGTGTAAACTTGGAATATGAATAAGTTCCGTTGAATGTACCTTTTTCTTGATCAGAATTTATTGATGAATTATTTTTGACATTAGTGTTTACCGCTCTGCTACCAGCAGCTATAGTGTTGGTAGTTGTAGAATTATTAGTACTAGCAGTGAAATCATTATTCAGCTCAAATTGAGTAAGAAGTGAACGTACATCGGATAGAAAGATACAATCATCTCGTTTTGAAAGATCATAACGTAGAAGTCCTACTCCATCATCGTTATTATCTATGTCAAAGTCAAAAAGCTTAGAGCTATCTGAAATTTTAGATGGATGTTTTAATTTCTCTGACTGACCAAAGAAATAGTTTGCTTCCTAAAAAGAAAATGAAGAATACTGTAGTTGGCAAATAATTGTGTACAAACTTATAACTGCTACAGCATTATGTTTTTAAATTCCAGTTGAAAATATGTGGCTTTAAGGAGTAGCCAGATGTTCTAAAATATAATTTACAGATTCGAATCTTGCTCGACCTACTAAGTCTGAGCAATAGAGTAAAGTCTATATATTTTATATAACCAATAATGACTTAGGACCTAATGTACAAACACTGAATGTTGAACTGAACTGTCTCGGTGGGCGCAGGCCGCTAGGTTATGGTTAAGTGATTATCGTAACTAATGGTTGGAGTGATTGGTTAACATACCTTAGAATCCATCGCCATAGAGCAGATGAATTTACTCTTTGTTATCCCTTCGACTATATGTTTTAAGACTATTTTTTTTATATTCCACACATTCTTTCTTTCGAATCCTGTTATGTACAACAACTGACGCCGTTACTACTTCCACTACTCCGACATTTGTCATGATAATTACATTTTGCTGTGCTGATATGGTTTAGCAATTAGAACCCATTCATACACGTTGCATATAGCTGATTGAAACAAAATCCTGAAGATCGTCCAGTTTTAGATGGATATACGGGACAGGTTACAAGAAAGACGTGAGAAATCTCATAATTTCTGCGTGGTCGCGCACATACTCATTCGGCATTCCACACTTAAGTATCGGTTGTAAGGTACCACTCTATATGGGTCAATTCAAGATTATCTGCTGAAATCACATAACAAAAAACTTATAACTAATAGTTAACATTGACAAGCCATAGAATGTTAACTACTAAAATACAGAAGTTGATTTACCCTGCATTATATAGGGAATAGTGCTAATAACAATTAAAGCATATTCACACAATTAGTAGAGTTAAATTTTACATACCAGTACAGCTAATTGAGTTGAAATAGGTAAATCCAGTAGACGATTTGGTTGTTTCGGAGGTAAAACATGGCCAATATGTTTATACCAATGTGGCGCTAACAACTTGCATAATGGTTGTTCAATTGTATACGCAAGTAATCTCAAAAGACAACGTGCTTCGGTTCGAACGGAATCAGTTTCACTCAAAAGTGAATCTAATAATTCTATGATAACTGCATCCAATAAAGTTGTCTAAAGTGTAAATAATAATAATAATAATAATAATAATAATAATAATAATAATAATAATAATAATAATAATAATAATAATAATTGTAACACAAAAATACAATATTTCGAAGAAATTAACTAAGAAAAATTACTTCATTAAAAATATTTCATTGTAATACAGATTAAAAATGTTGGAGCCAAAAGTTGAGATTGAACTATATAGTACATAGCTTATCATCCATACATTAAGAGAATACTCAATTTGAATGGCAATTAATAACTTTAGGCTAATCTATATTAATTTATGTGAAATCTCTTTTTATTAATCAACTCTTACCAGAGACGATGAGAATTTTGGAGTGAACTCTTTTTCATTGACTTGATTATCAATTTCCATTGATTCAACAACTACATTGGTTGATGCTTCATTATTTGATGATTCTGAAGTTGCGTTAGCTGCACTACGACCACGTCTAACTTGAACTGTACGACGTTGTGAAGTTGTTGAAGAGCGTTTACGTGTAGATACTGGAGTGGATTTGCCTGATTTCACATCTTCCTCTTCAACAACAGTCGAGTGTGAAAAGTGATTAGTTTCATTTGAATCTTTTAAACTTATGAAAACCATGCTAATAATTATACGCGCACAGTCACGAGCCATCATTAGAGCTCCTTGATTCATTTGATTTGATAAGCTATGAATGCAATAAAGTAGGCCACGTAGCAAGCTGATGAGATTTGAACAGAACCATGAAGGATGAATGAAACGAGCAAGACAAAGAATAGAAGCACAAGCACCCCATTTAACGTACCTGTAAAAGAAGAGAAAAAGTTGGACAACTGGCCCATAAGTTAAAGTATTACTTCAAATTTACAATATATATAGCCTTCATATGTATGTTATTGATGACACTCTAATGCATCATAAAAGAGTTTTCCCACTAAATAATAAACAGGAACGAAAAACACTTGGATACACATAATAATAGAGGTTGAATAAAAGAATTACCAAGCTGGATGGTATAACATATCAATAATAACATGTCCAATATGCTGGAAAATTTGTAGATTTGCGACAGCTTTTTTAATCGTCTCTGTAGTAAAATGATCACTATTTTCTCGAGATGTTGTAGTAACAGCGGATAAAATAGTAAATGCTGTGTTATGTATAATTTCTAGAAATATGCACATATTTCGAGTAAGTTGTTTCGCTTCATGACCCATAACAAACATGATAGAATCAATAATTATATTCGGATTTAAACGTGAAGATGAGTTATTTTGAAGAAATTCTTGATTCGATGATAGAGGTTCTTTGACAGTAGGAGTAATTGTATCAGGGTCTTGGCTTATACTAAATATTTCTAGCTGAAAATCAATAAAACCCAGGAAATAATTAGTACAAATATAACAGACAAAACAACAATCCAATGAGCACTATAACCAAGTTCACATAACTCAATGAAGACAAAATTTAAGGAACAGAGTTGAATAGTGGCTAGTTGTGAAGTCCATGATGCATGTTTTGTCCTGTTTAGGACTTGTTAGGCGGATGTATCTGCACTTCAATGTTGATGGTCACGCAGGAATTTGAACCCAGCACTAATTACTTCAAACGCCCAACACTTGAGTGACCAATTGCGGACCATAACATTAACGGGAAGATCTAAACAAGCAATACAATGAATGTAAAGACCATAGTTTTAAGGGGCAGTGAAGAATTCCCCCTTACTGGGTAGTCTGGAATTTAGTGATTTAAAAGTAATATTTGTGTTGGTAGAAAGTATGCAACAGCTAGTGCACTCATTCGTTCCATATACTCTAAAGAATGAAACTACAAAAATTACAATTGTTTTCCACAAGAAATAGTGTACTTAGACTAAAACCAGGAAATGACTAGTCAGTTATCTATTTCAACCACTAAATATCTCTAAAACAGATCCATGTAGAAACCCATCTGTGTCTTATTCTTTATATCGTGATGACAGACAAAGAACATGAGGAAATAATGACAGGAAAAAATAGAGCAGTAAACGTAGCGTTCCTGTTATCTGCACACCGTGATTAACTCTTAACAGCTGGATTTAGGTGTGTGTTTTTTTTCATTTTACTCCATCAAGGAATGAGCGCAAAATGCCAAGGTGTACGTTGAAAAACAAAATCTTAAAAAAAATATGGATGTATATGAGAATGATAGTTATAGGCATTCATTTCATTTCAAATGATTTGTTAACTAGTTTTAACAACCAAGTTTTGATATTTAAATAACCATATTCGAAAGTATACTACCAATACGGTGCAGAAGGAAATTCATTAACAATATGAAAAACTGTTCAGCTTATTATTGGACTGCCTGGGAAGAACGAAAGTCAATAGTGACGGATTATTGATATCGAAGTGGTGATTGTGACTCAAGGATTCATTGATTAACATAGTAAAGTAGGTAATTTCTACTAAACGATTAAATTTTCGTCGATAACCACAGGTTCATTCGAACAAAAGATATAACCAACTTACCTCTAGAAAATGATCATCTCCTGAAGTAGGTATATCGTTAGAGAATGGTAATTTAGGTGTAGTATCAACTTTACACAATGTTTTCGACTCGAATGATGTGCTTGAGTGTGAAATATGATCACGATTGATCTCCGTATGAAGTGAAGTGAACTGTTGCATAATCGACAGGAATGTTGCATGTCTGAGAATAAACGCAATAAAATCTCCATGAGCATTATACAGTTCTTTGCTCAGACCAGCCAAAAGTAGCCCAGCTATTGCCATGATCATAACATGATTACATAAATCTACAAAGGTATAAATCAAAAAAGTTCCCTTGATAGTTAAATGATATAATGATTAGATAACTTTGTCAAAACACACTGCTAGATAAGTTTCTGACCATACATTTAATAAAACTTTGAATTAGTTCGCCTGATATTTGTAGGATTCGAGAAGGCAACGAGAACAAAATTCAAGTCCAATAATTTACAGTAGAATATTCAAGAAAATGCTTGAATGAAGAAACGAATAATTCCATTTCTAAATTACTACTTTATGAGCATACCAATGTAAAGATTCAACTTTTCTGTACACTGCTTTATCTTTTGTGCATATTAAAACAATTAAAAACAAAAACAGAGTTTGTGGGACAACATTAAACACTTAAAGACTTATTCACAAGATTTGTATGCCGGTATATTCATGTACTTAAATTTTCAGATCACACATAGAATCACCACAACACAGGTATTTACAGTTCATAATCCTTTAGAATAACTCTTGTTCATACGTTTCACTGTCAAGCAATCGAGTTATTGAAAATTAAACTAAGACTATGATCAGTGTTGGCTTCTTAATAGAGTCCTATGAGTGGTTGAGGATACTAGACAAAATTCTGGCGATATCAGTGAACTCAATGCTTTTTCACACTAAAGTTCAGATCCATTTTCGGAATTCAGTATTTAAACAAGAAACAGTTAGGATTCTCTGCCAAAGGATTTCGACTTAATGGAATTAAATAACAGTTTTATGTTATAAAAAGGATAATTTACACATAAAAAGAGAAGAGAAATTAAACTAAAGAACTGAATTGTTGTTTATTTTAACAGTGATATAGAATTATCCAGATTAAATAGTTCAGACATCTTAGTGAATCACAACACAATAATATTGAACGTTCACTAATCTTGACCATCAGTGGCATTATAGGAATTCGGTGGATGATACAGCGAGTAGTAGTAGCATGCAAACCACTGTGAGTATTATGATAAGCGATTCCAGTGATTTATTCGTCTTGGAGCATTCCCGATAGTCCTACGTGTGATAAAAATAGATGCAGTGACTACTGGGTCGACGTACGCAATGCACCCCAACGGCTAACAGACACTAATTAAAAATTATTTTTAACCATATTAAAATGATACTATGGAATTAACGATGAACGAAAACATCCAATTTAAAGGTAAACAGTATGAATTACCATCAGCCATGCAACAACTTGAACGAATTGACTGAATGGAAGGATTTTCGGAATAGGACGTTAAATACATATCATCAATATACTGCAATATCACATTATTCAGTCCGGTATCACCAAGAAAACAATTGTAGAAATCTTCTACACCGACTGACGATTGTTGCGAGTGGTTTAAGTTCAAAGCAGCTACGCATATTGACTGAAGAAACTCCCAAGAGCGAAGTTTACTAGGCTCATCAGAAGAAGAATCCTAATTGGAAAAGTAGAAAGGGGAAGAAAGTATGAAGCTAGCGATTTATATAATTTTCTACTGTGCAAAAAATATGAAATGATAATGTTTTATTAAATGATCTGTAGCAAGGGCTCATAAGTATAAAAACAACTGCTTAAGGTCTGTTATGCGATGGACATTTATCGTGAAGTATTATCTTCGTTTTTTTAAACTTTACAGTCTGTACCAGCCAAATGGGTGTATGTTATTTTCAAAACTGTACTTTCCAACTTGTCTATTCATCTGTTGGAAGATAGCATTACTAGAAACGAAACAGCTGCAGTTGGGGGGAGGACATTTACGAGTCTGTAAAGGTTCTGTCCTCAAGAAGGATGCTCTAATAACCCATAAAAACTGAAATATTTTCGATGGGAATCATAATTCGTCGTAGACGGAATTTGACTCAGCTTAAAAGAATTGCAGTCTTTAAATTGCTAGTCGATGAGATTTGAGTATAGACATTTTAAGAAAATATTGTTTTACGGTTCTACTAGTGTAAAACGTGCACCTCTGAATGGAATTGTGCTGATTTTTTGTTAGGATTATAATGACAAGGAAATAAGATGATCACAACCATTGTAAATTTTTTTAATAGATTATACTGAGAAATATTGGGAACAATCAAATTTTTACCTGTAATACTTCCACAGCAGCATCAACAAGACATCTAATCGGTATATCAATAGGCTGATTTCGAAATTCATTCATGTGAAAACGTAATTGGGGACCGGCTTCACCTTCCGCTGAGCTAATACGTAAACGTTGTGTTTCAAGCAAATTAGTACGATTAAATCGACCTAATTTCCCAAGTACCTAGTAAAGATTAACGAAAGAGGAATTTCAAATATTTATTTTAGCCAATGTAGAAAAGTGAAAATAACACAAATGAAATCTAGAGGATGATAGTCGTAGACTAAGAAGGTTAGAACTCTAAACCATAAAACAGTGCCAGAGATACGAGAGACGCACTTAAGGGAGATGGATACAGCCAATTTATTCCACACAATTCAGTGAAATCTCTTATTACCACGGATTTACAAATATTGTACTGAAAATTCATTATAGCATGTGGTGTAATGAAACACCATACACAGTAGAAAACTCTTCAACTGTAACCTATTGCGTATTTACAATTTATGCTGAATAACACATGGAATCCCCAACATTCTGTATATTATTTTGCTAAATAAGAATAAAATTTTTAATGGAAGGTTTACAACATTAACGTGTTCGTTATTTACACTTGAACTTTACATTACCAAAAAAGCTCAAGCTGTAAGATCCAAAATCTACAAAACACATATAACCTGAGATGTCATCATAATAATTATGTGATAATATTTTAGGCACAAATTAACTCGGATCACATAGAGGTAATATGATTTACGTAATATACAAACAGTATAATTAGCAGAAAAAACCTCTTTATGATTCAGGTAAAAAGAAAAGTTTTTTTAATTTACACGAAAAAATATCCAAAAATGACCGATATATATATATATATATATATATATATATATATAAATGAGCAGTAATACTTGAATAGAACAATAATCGGGTTGAAGAGATTACAATTTTATTATTATTATTATACATCAAAAGTGAAAGGTAAACCAACCTTGAATGACATTTTTTGTACATATTCACTAGGTGAATGAAGTGAATTGTACAACGCCAATAACATATCCCCACGTACTTGATATAAATGATCATGAAGAAAATCTGGTTGCATATTATCAACACAAAGCTCAAGAGTACGGAGACCCTTAACATTAACAAAATAATAATGAATTGATATAAATCAAGATTGAAAAGCAATATTTTTTTCTTTTTATTTCAAGCATTTAAGATTAAAATTACAAAGTAACCAATTAAATGTTTTTGGGTTTCAGTCAAATTCTTTGTGAGCATGACGATGTTATATGATTCTTTAAATAGAAGTGGATGCAAACTGGTTTAAAATCTGCACCCACCAAAAGAAAGTCAGATGTTGTAAGTATTCAGCTACCCCTCAACATAGACATAGTATCATTGAGTATTATTAAATTAGGGTCACTGAAGGTTAAATGAACCAAACAGAAGACTCCGTAATCCTAAAACCAAAATGCTTCAGCATCAAAAACTTGAACATGGATGGAAAGTGAAAGGCTTGAAGAGAGTAAGATTAATTGATGCGACTAAAGATGAATACGAGCGTCTTCCATAGACCGTAAAACATGAGAAATTTGTCAACAATTTTTTGATAAGTCATTGAAGTTAAGAAAGAAAACATCTGTTTCGTGGTCTAAATTTTTAAAACACAGATTTGATAATTGGGTTACGAAACTTATAAATATTTCTGAACATTAACTAGAGATTTTTCCAATAGAGAACAGCAATAACTATGAATTTATCTTTAATACAACATTCAGGCATATTCAGAACCCAGAGTGCTAACCACTACACCACGAAGCCCACTCGAAGGCGCTTCTCACTTTAGCACCCAAATGCCCTGGTATGGCCGAGAGTAGGGAGAGTCCGCTCTCCCTCTCGAAATACTCTCACATGACCACGCGTATACAGCCTCTGCCAGGGAAGTCCTACTCACCGTCTTCTCGTGGCATTACTGTTGTTTACGAAAATAAGAGGACGAAAAGCGAATGTCCGGCGCTATAACCGGATCCCGAACCAATGGTGCACATGAGCTCCAGTATCCTGAGGAAACAAATGGCGTATGAACCATTTGTTGGTCACCGGCTTCCATTGGACTGAATCTCCTCACGATGCTCTACTGCCTTGTGGATCAGACCTTCAGGTCGAAGGCTCGGGAAGTGGCCCCTTAAAAAAACCACCTGCTTCGGTTTGAGCACCCGGGCAGTATCACAGCCCTCACACATATCAAATGAGATCTGTGTGGCGTATATGTTGTATTTGATGCCTCCTTGTACCAATATCTATGTGTTAAAATAAATAAATCAGGCATACTGTAAGAGTCAAATATGATACAACCGCTAAAACATTAAATGGCCATTATTTATTAATAACGGGATTTTATGAGCAAAGTGTTACTCACCGTTAATCCAACTAATCAGATAAATCAACCTATTATTCAAAATAACTATCATACCTGGAACGATTAATTACTAACTGGGTTAATATCAGTCATCAATCCTAACAAAACTACCACATCTGTGTTCTCCTAATTAAATTGAATTGTAAAAACATATTATTAGATGAGATTAAAAAACGGAAAACAGATATGATTTTGCTGAGTGATAATGTTTTTTAAACTGTATTTTAATATTATTTCAGTTTAAAATGGACGGTAAGCAAGCAAAATAACAAAACGAAATTTACCTGGTTGACAGTATTACAATTCAGCACATAAACTAACGGTTCCATTAACAGAGACAAATAGGGGAGTAATGTGGACAAACGAACTGGGACAATAACACATAGTTCACCCAATAGATCACGAGCATTCGAACGATGTGGCGAACGCAGTAAACGATTCAACGTCGTTAGCATTTCAGGTAGTAAGGGAAAAAATTCGCGATAAAGTTTGTCATGTGCTCCGCCCCCTATTGACCGAAAAAGAGTTCGTAATAAAGTGAGATATGCTGTAGGCTCTTTAGCTGTAAGGCAGTAATGCATGCTGCCTTGAACGATACGGCGTAAATGAAGCTATAAGATACAAGACAAATAAATTATTAATAATTAATTCCAGCTTAATCGATCAAGAAATGTTTCAGAATAGGGCTGTGGATGAATATCAATAAAATTAAAAACATAAAATTAATTTTCAATATGGTTTTCATTACAGAAAACCAGCTAATTTTGACTTATCGTTTCATCTTCATCTAAGACGACTGAAAAATGCATCTGTAACATATCTTGAACAAGACATATGGTGGGCATGAAGCGGTTAATAGTTCGCATTTTACCTTTTTACAGTACACCCCAGCTATCACTCAAAGTAGACAGTGGAGATCTGTTTTTATTCTTAATCTAGTCGACTCCATTGGACCTTGAAATATCTATGAGCACTGAATAAAAATGAGCAATAACTGACGCTAAAATACCAATAATCATCTATTTAGATGTATTTCTATAAAACATGCATGCTGTCAGCCACAAAACTAAATGCCATTCCCAAGAGACACTTATGCACAACGATCATTATCCAGAGTGGCATACCTAATAGTACTTTTTAAAAAATACTAGATCAAACGCAAAATCTATTTCTGTAGATTCAAAAAGATATATAAGTTTATAAAATATCAGAATAACGTAAAATACCTTCATAACTAATTCATTTTCTGTGCCAGACATATTTACAGAACTGAAACATAACTTTAATAATCGCATATAAAGTGCAGATTCATTGGTGCCATCTGAAATGGACAAAATAATACAGTTCGGTAACTAAATTATTCCAAGAACAGTTCCATGTAACAATGCAATATTCTTTAAAATAACTGATTACTTGAAATAAAAATGTGTATTCCTATGCTTCTATAGATTCTATAAGTCATTTTTGAAGGACTTTGTAACCTCACCAGAATCTCAACCTTAAATTATTAAATGACAATGAAACGACTGTTTCCAAAGAATTGCTGATAAGATAGTTAAAAGTACAATAAACTCAGACCAAAAAGTTGGAGAAAAAAACATTGTTTACCTCCCAAACGTTCTAATCTATCAACTAGATAGGATAACAAAATATAACCAAAATATGATGTTTTATTTGGTTGAGAAAGTAAATGTAACGCAATATTAGTGTAGGATGCGCTGCGATTGCACCAAACAACATAATCCTAAAAATAAAAAAACGGAGAGAAGAAAAATAAAGAAGTTCAGATACTGACAAAATAAGAAAAAATTGCAAGATTTTACAAAATATGGCTACCAATTCGCACAAAAAAAATGAGGTAAACATAGTGATATAACATGATAGAAAGACATGGATTTAATATGGCGTCAAATATATGATAGAATAAAATGTCCATACACAAGTTATTGACAGAAAAGTTAACTTGATTAAGGATTATCAATTTTGTAGGTTACTGTTCAGGGATCTGACTGTTAGGCTAAATTCTTACCCATCATATCACTTGCCAATTGAGATTATCAAAGTGTCATCAACTATATATTTGTTCCAACAATAGTGATTAGAACACAAAAACCGGAAAAAAGTACAGGAGCTTAGTGAAAATAAATAGGCTTTAGACCATCATCATCTATTGCCCCTGGTATGGCCGAGAGTAGGGAGAGTCCGCTCTCCCTCTCGAAATACTCTCACATGGCCACGCGTATACAGCCTCTGCCAGGGAAGTCCTACTCACCGTCTTCTCGTGGCATTACTGTTGTTTACGAAATCGAGAGGACGAAAAGCGAATGTCCGGCGCTATAACCAGATCACAAACCAATGGTGCACATGAGCTCCAGTATCCTGAGGAAACAAATGGCGTATGAACCATTTGTTGGTCACCGGTTTCTATGGGACTGCATCTCCTCACAATGCTCTACTGCCTTGTGGATCAGACCTTCAGGTCGAAGGCTCGGGGAGTGGCCCCCTAAAAAAACCACCTGCTTCGGTTTGAGCACCCGGGCAGTATCACAGCCCACACACAAATAAAACGAAAATGACGATATTTACTGAAACTTCTTTCCGCGCTTCGATTTACAGTCAAACAATTCACGTTATTATTATAATTAATATTATTTACCACGTCACTTATTCACTCTCTTTTATTCCCACTTTGTGTATCCTTATTTTTCAACTTAAACAGAAGCTCACTTATGGTGGAAACTCGGTTCTATCCAAACGTTCTCAAGTCACTGCCTGGTTGAAAATGGTATGCTACCACCAAATACGAATACTGAAGCAGTTTTTCTGAAACCACGTGCATCATTCAAACTGGCTGCCTTCAACGTTCGCACATTTATGCAGGTCGGACAACAGATAGGGCTGACTATGTCTTTGGAAAGTCTTAATATCGATGTTTGCTGTCTATCCGAGACCCATATTCAAGACTCTGGTGAGTTATTACAAATTCGCTCTCCATCTGTCGCTTCAAAAAGCTTGTTTCACGTGCGGTTATCCGGGGACCCTGTGGCATCTTCGTCTGGTTTTGCTGGCGCGAGAAACGATGTCTTTTCGTCGTCTCCGCCTGTGCCCCGACAGATTGCAGCCCGGATGCAATCAAGGATGAATTCTACCACCAGTTAACTCTTCTTCTCTAGAAAAGTCGTTCGACTGACATTTTAGTACTAGCCGGAGACTTGAATGCTCAGGCCAGGCGTCTAGGCACAGAAGAGAGTCGATGGGGACTTGTTGGTCGCAGGACAGATAACGGCACAGACCACAACCTGTTTCTGGCTAGCACTAACTTCCGACACAGTCATCGAGGATGTGTCACCTTGCGTCCTCCCTCTGCACCTCAAGCCTGGACTCAGATTGATCACATCGCGATCAGCTACCGCTGGCGTGGTTGTGTTCAAGAATCCCGCTCTTTTTGGAGTACCTATCTGGAATCTGATCATGCCCTGGTCTGCGCCAATCTTACCTTCCTTTCAATGGCCAACCAAGTGACCGCCAACAAAGGATTGATGTCAGCAAGTTGGTTGCAAATAAGTATCGAACCGAGCTAGCCTCTAGGCTAGCTACCATTCCACTGAAAAGTATAGTTGAGCAGTGGTTGCAATTGCATGACGCCATGAAAATGGCAGGTACAGTCAGTTGTGGGTTCGCGAAACATCCCGTTTATAAGCACTGGGTTTCTTCTGGTTCCTTACAACTCATTGAAGCCCGTCGGTCTACTCCGAGTGACCGTGAGTTTGACCACAAACGAAGGATGTTACGTAAGGAAATTGGGCAAAGCTTGCGTAAGGAGCGAGAAGCCTGGTGGTCAGAGCGTGCTAATGAGCTGGAAGCAGCAGCTGCATCTGATAACTACCGGAAGCTCTTCCAACTCATCCGAGCCACTGGCAGCAAGAAGTCTGATGTGAGCGAAACAATCTGCGAGGACGACGGGATGCCAACCACTAACATCCATCGACGTCTTGGACGATGAACAGAATTCTTCGAAGGGCAGTTCAACTGGCCTGCTGCCTTCGATCCGTTGGACAGGACTGTTCTCTGGGATTGTCTATTGAAGAAGGATGTGCCTGAAAAGTTAATCAACATCTTAAAGGCCCTATATACAAACACCTCAGGCAGAGTGAGGGCATACAACCACCTTTCTTCGTTGTTCCATTCGAGCAGTGGGGTTAAACAGGGTTGCCCAATCTCACCACTCCTCTTCAACTTTGCCATCGATGACATTCTAGAAACAGCTCTGATGAATGTAAGTAATGGTGGTGTGGATCTGTTGCCTGGAGAAAGACTTCTCGACCTTGAGTATGTGGACGATATTGTCTTACTGTGCGAAATTGCCCATTGCATGCAATCCGCACTTAATCAGTTGGCAATCAGTGTCCGTAGGTATGGTATGTGCTTTGCACCTTCGAAGTGCAAAGTACTTTTACAAGACTGGCAGGATTCTAATCCTGTACTCACCCTGGATGGTGAGCAGATAGAAGTAGTCGAGAAGTTCGTGTATCTGGGTAGCTGCATAAGTGCTGGTGGTAGCGTGAGTGATGAGATCAATGCACGTATAGTGAAAGCCAGAGTGGCTTATGCCAATCTGGGCCGTCTTTGGTGCCTTCGTGATGTTAGTCTGGCTGTAAAAGGTCGGATCTACAACGCGTCGGTGAGAGCAGTTTTGCTCTATGCTTGTGAAACCTAACCTCTCCGAGTTGAGGATGTTAGACGACTCTGTTTTTAATCATCGTTGTCTCCGAAGGATTGCTGACATCCAGTGGCAACACCATGTCAGTAATGCAGAGGTTCGGCATCGTGTGTTCGGGCACAGAGACGATAATGCAATCGATGTCACCATCTTGAAACACCAACTTCGGTGGCTTGGACATGTTCTACGAATGTCGTACCAGAGAATTCCCCGCCGTGTATAATTTGCCGACACTGGGACTGTTTGGAAAAAATGGAGGTGATCAGTATGACAAGTTGTCAGGGTATGAAAGAAAGCTGCAAAGGGGTGGCTTCTGTTGGTCCTTAAAGACTCCCTGGTTGGGGTCCGAGAGATAGCGCAACACAGTGGCTGGAGACGTTATCAGATATGGCTCAGAATAGAAGCCAGTCGCGATCCTGCTGTAAATTTCTTTTACTTTCTTCATAAAAAGTGGCTGTACCTTCGTTAACTGAAAGATTTCTTCTGGTTGTGCCTTTCCGTCTCCCACATTATTATTATTATTACACTACCTTACACTAATTTGGTCGTTATTGTTCTGTTTTTACTCTCCTTACGTTCCTTTTTCCTCTTCCCATTCTCATTGTTTTGTGTGACGCATATATTTTTATTGCCCCCTTGTACTGATATTTATTTGTTCAAATAAATAATTAGTGCCTCCCCCCATCTATTGTGCTTCGAACATGTACATTACGGAAGATCAATAAATACGGACACTCAAATAGAGGTCGTAGAGAATGTGTGCAACTCTCCTTTTATTCAAATAACCACAAAGAAAGACATACTAACTTTATGTACAACATTGATAATATCACAGTATTAAAATGCCTTCATCTTCACAATTATTCAAAATATTGCCCTTAAACTGTGTAAAATTAAACAAACCTATTAATAATTGTGAATTTTCATTTTACTAGATTAAGCTTAACTGTACAATATTTGCTAGAAAATGTGATCAGTAAAAGTGAGAACAACTGAAAGGAATAGTTCGTTCTAATGTATAACCGTCACAGCTTGTTGTATATATAAAGACTTCAGCCTATTACTCATAATATAACTAATTAAATGAACAATGAAGCTTTTATGGTTATACTAAAAACAGTATTTACCATTATAAACTTCTTTTTCCATAACTTCAAATAGAGAAATTGGAATTTTTAACTAGTAAACTATCTTATTGGAAGAATTAAATGCTAAAACAACTTTTTTTGATCTTTATTAGGTCTACATAAACACACTAGAGTTTGTTGTAAACCTGATTAAGCATCCTCGAAATGAAAGATAATAACAATTGATATGAGGTAAAATTTAAAAAAGAACAACTTTTGTCGATGAGGAATTTAAAATAATAGTTGGATTTACGCGAATAGTACTGAATTTATACTTGATCTGTTTGCATTTCAATTAAAAGATCCATTTTAAGTATACGAAGTATATAAATATACAAAAGCTATTGTTTAATGATAATAATCCAATAATAAGTTAAAGATTCTTTTTGATGTTACTTGGTGTGTAAAAGGACAGAAAAGGCTCTTCCACACAAAATTCGCAAAACATAGAATAACTCACGTGAATTTTACAAGAAAAAATTTCATGAAATGAAATTGGATTCAATTGAGCAAACGTTAGGGCAAATGTCTCAATAAGTAGACGTTCGTCGGGAGATTTGGTACTTGGCTGACTGTATCATAGAAATGGAAATATAACAAGATAGAATGTAGTTAAGTAAGTAAGTAAGGATGAGTTGTGTTATCGTTATTTCCTGACTTTTATTTTAAACTAATTAAATTGTTTTTACCTTCTTAAATATAGTCGACCATCTCGGCTAACAAACTGTACAATGTCGATCATACGCATTCCATACGAGAAATATTCTGTTAAGACTACTAACTCATCTGGGCTAAGAATTCGATTGGAAATCGATTGCTTTGTAGATGTTGAAGAAACTGATGCGACATTATTTGTCTGAAGTGTATTATCATGTGGACATTGAATCATGCTTGTCATTACAGTACGAATCCCAGTGATAAGTGCTTTTACAAGAGTCCGGACATCCGTGTAGCTAAGTTGCAATTTAGCCAACGGTTCAACGATCCGGGGCTTTAAATAGAATGCAAAACATATTTTAATGTACTTAAGTACAAAGATTTTCATAGACAGTAAACTAAGCACAAAACTTTACATCATTTACACTCGAAATTTTGTAACAGAATTTGAAGAAAGTGGGTGTAAACTTTAAAAATGGTATGTATTTTTGAATTACGTGAATTGTGTGTGCATTTTCAAAGTATTTCAACCAAAAAATATCTTAAAGTAGAACACATTTACATCTTTTCTTGTCTTACTGAATCGACTACTAGAACATCTATGACTACTGATGTTAGTATGCCAGTAATTAAAGTGTTTATTAACTTTAAATACTCAAAAGTGTCACGTAACAATTGGATTTTAGTGTAAAGACAAGAAGGCTAGATAAACAGAAACCGAGGGAACATAAAACTGAAATTACTTTGCACCAACATAATACAATCAACAAGCCAGTATTTAGTAACCATAATTAACAGTTAAGACATTCGTAAAGTGGTTCAATTAAATCTAACGGATTTTATGGCTACGTTTTACAACTAACATACAGATTAAAAAAATTCGCAAAACTTTGGATTTAGAGTGGAGAGCTTTAGCGTTCTAACAGAAATACATCGATATATTGAATCTTCTATTTTATTGTAGCTCAACAAACATATTTTCCTAAAAAGATAACATATATCAAGAAAAACACTAACTTCATGCACTTTTGATGCATCAGTTCCCAAATTTAGAATGTTTGAAAAATCTGAAGCAGGGACACTTTTATCAGCAAATGAGCCAACTTCGTTTAATTCACTCGAAAAAGAAGAAATATTGGCAAAAAGATAAGCATGTATGGACCTTGGACGCTGTTTTGCTGAACTGGACGTTACTTCTTCACCAGTTTCCAATACACTAAAACAGAAGAATGGGTAACGGTTAGTTTATCTGAATGTAGATTCCGAGGCATCAAGTCGATATTTCATGTTTAATGTTCGTGAAAGTTAAATCCTATAGTGAGATCCAAATAGCCATTGTACTTAGTGGAAAATTATATCAATACTGGTTTGTATGCATACATAGGCATATATACCATTTATTGTTTATTTAATAGTCCTTATTTCTAATGCTTTTCTGTTTATCCTGATGAAAACTGAGGTAATTCTATTCAATGTACATATGACTACTTAACTACGTATCACAGCGATTTCATCTTACATGAGTCAAACAGTTAGAACTAGATCAGTTCAATTTATTGAATACGGAGATGATATTAATCCGAAACCTGAATGTAAAAAAGAAACTCAAGTATTCAACGGTGATCCGTTGTTAATTCATTGGAGGTATATTTTAATTATTCGAGAGTAGTTTAGCTATCACAATATTGTTTATATCAGCAAAATGAGAGTAAATCACATTTGAAAGTTGATGGAATTAAAAATGTTTCTGAAAATATTTCGTTATGATAAAATTAGCACCGACAATATTACCCGAAATGTTTCAGTAACTTGGCATTTTATTTTTATGGAAATTTTAGAGAATAAAACTCACCATATAGACTCTAATGCAGGTATGTAGTGATCTGCCACCACCTTAGCTTTTAACACACACAAATTTAATGTCTGCAAAAGCAGACGTCTTGCAGTTCCGGAAAAAACTTCATTATTCTGGTCCTCAGCATTTGTGGCTGATGCCCCTTGATTAGCGGATGTGGCTGAAACTGCTCGTTGTCTTATACACTCAACCAGATTTAGTATCAAACGTAAGCTCATCTGCTGAATTGAAAACGGGAGTGTATGGTCATGCATATTGCGACCATAAACATCAATGGCACGAGCGATTTTAGAAAGGCTAAGAGAACTACGAATATGATGAGTGAGATCAGCTAATGTGCTGTAAGCCAATGGTCTAGAACGAAAATTTACATGAATACATTAAGTGATATGATTAAGGTAATGAAAAATTATTAAGTGAACTACTATTTGACAATTATTGAATAGTTTAACTTAAGACTTGGTTAGTTTAAACAAACATTATGACGTCAAAGTGACAAATATTGCTATAAATTTATTCGCGACAAAAGAAAACGAAGTCAATTCAATTTTAGCCTCTAATCTGAACAAGTAGCTTATAAATTAATAGTTTAATTCATAAGTCGATTGAAAATAGACCACCATGGAAAACCTGGAAGCATTGGACGGCCGTTTCGTCCTAGTATGAGACTCCTTAACAGCACGCATCCACGGTCCCGCCTCGCGAGATTCGAACCCAGAAACTATTAGTCTCGCGCCCGAATAGCTTATAAATAAATATTGTTATGTTTGTTAATGAGATTGAAAATTCAAAAATGACTAGTAGCTTTGAGATTAGCTAAACTACAGATTTAGTCTGAAAGTTATCCAGTGGTACGTATACTCCTTATCAAAAACTAAAATACGCTACTGATATCAATTACAGTGTGATAACACTTTCTAACCCCCGGTTTATAAGACACTAAGCAGTGAGACTTAGTTTATATAAATTATGTTGAATATAGCAAGTGTTGTCTTTTAATAGCGTGACTCCACCTTAACAATTCTTTAGATACTAATCCTATCGAAATAATCGAAACCTCTTCCATGAGCCATAGTGTAGTTAACAGTATAACACTTATTTATTTGACGTTTAATTACTCAATAACAACCAACGTTAATGTGTTATTTGAAAACGAGTAGTGACTTACTGCTGAACAAAGATAGACAGACCTTCTGTAGTTTTTGACATAATTATTTCTATCTAGTAACTCAAATTCCTACTTTGGGTTTCACTATGTGAACTACTTATATTCTTATTAATAAGGCTATTGCCTGGTTCACAATATGGTTATCGACCGTTAGTTGGGATTTTTAACGTATATCAAGTGATATATCATAATCTAGTGTGTTCAGTCTATTACCCACCTAATTTTAACTTATCAAGCCGTATTGTCTATTATCAAGTGCGTGATTACAAAACAGGTTCTTTCAGAGTTATAAAAAATGTATTACCTCAATGCATCACGAATGGTATATCCTTGTCCAATTAAAATTTCTTCATTCATAAGTTCATCCAAAACTTGAAGAAATTCTAAACAGATATGAGAGTTTTAAACGGATCTGTAAAGAACCTGGTCTTCATAGCAAGGAACAAACTAACAAAATAACTGAAATATGTATAGTTACTACAATGAATCTATATTAGACATAAAACCAAACTAAAACTGAACACATCCAATGATCATTAGCTTTTAATGGCTTTCCCCAGATGACATCAGTTTATCGTGAAAATCATTTGAGTGTTTAAATTACAATCATTTTGAAAAGGGTGTTCACTAAAATCAATGTAGTAAGTCAGACTAATCAAAGTTAGGAAGGGATAACTAAAAACGATCCACGTGGTCACTAGTAATCGTTTTGATTATAGAGTCAGCTCGAAATATGAATACCAATACCTTCGCTGAAACATAAGTGTGACTCATTTATCATGATAAGATTTACGTGCCAGTTCATGAGTCACGCTCATGATAAGTACCATAAAAATATTAAAAGACTAGATTGAAGCAGATGGAGAGGAGTTTAAATAAATAACCTATCACCATACACTTATTGATCCATCCCTTCGGTCAACCATAAGCACTTATATGCATCGAACCAAGTTATCATAATTTATACTGACACAGAGAGGAAGAACCAACAAGATGCATATCATAAGAATTGTAAAAATGGTACCTTAGTAAGCAGAGTAATAGATTAGTAAGCCAAGAACGCCTTATTTATGTTATGGAACGGGAAATATTTTTTTATATAGTAATTATTTGCATGTGATATTCGATCTGTTAATCACGATTATCTGAATCTGACTAATAAAGACAACATTCATGGAAACAACTTACTAGGACGAATTTCCTGTGCACTGAGAATATGACGAGCAGCAATAAAAAACTCCTTACGCATATTCGTTACTGAAGGAGGACAATTGACCAACAAATTCATCATGCCTTGAACAAGGCTGACCGAGTGTAGCTCAACCAAATCCTAAAATAAGTATTAAGTGAACAATACGTCGTAAGTCCTTAGCAGTTATTCCCATACGGATGAAGTAGATACGGGGACAAAAATAAAATGAAAGATATGGTTAAAGTGGACGATTAACTACTAATAATCCTGACCAGAGTATGAGTAATTTTATTGAAAACAAAACTAACATATGTGTTTTCTGTTTAGACCAGTTAGAACACAGTGATAAACATACTTGGTATATTTTTATTACGTAGGCGAGGAACGATAAAGTTTTCACCTGAGCAGCCATAAAATCAATGAACACTTTTTGACAAAAGTTAGCATTTTTCCTGGAAAGTGCAATAGAAACAAAGATAATTGGCAAAAAATGTGATCGGGAGTATATCTATAGAGAGAAAACCTATTTGAATAGCGCTTGATCACCCGTGACATTGTATGGACAGATAAATTTGGTCAGTACATTTAGTATAACGTGGTTAATACATGCAACCACTGGACAAACAAACCAAGTAATGGACTTATTTTTAACTTTATCTGTCTTAAATATGTCCATTATTCTCAGTTTACTTATTTCCCAACCTATTACTGATTTCCGTTACTCTTCCGATTTTCCGTGATTTATTTTATGTTATTGTGAAGTATAATGACTTAAAATGATAACCAAATTACAAGGCTCCACGCTCATATCTATTTTTAGGTTATGAATAGACTAACTTGTGAGGCATCGTCTACACATGCACTGGCTTGCATAAATCGAGAAAAAAGTGGGGAAAGTCAGTCGGCCAGTCAGCTACAATGTAGGACCAGGTACATTAATGCATCGGTCCAAGTTGCCGTACCTCCTCGGCACAACAAGATCAACACCAAATTTGTAGAAGTTACTTCAATGATAGTAAAAAAAGATTCTATATAAGGATGTGATACAGGGAAAAAAGTATAAATTTTGATCGCACGGTTTGAGGGGAGACAAAGAGTGTATACACCTACGCCATTGTGAGTAATTCTGAGCCATAACACTCAGTCTCCAACCACTTATTACGATAGAGGAAAAGATAATCAAGAAATGGTATGAAAACTATTGCTGAAACTTCTTTGGCTAATACCTTAGAAAAAGTTTTTTGTAATTAGCACATGCTCATTTCGCCCTAACGTTAGTGTCACACAGTGACTACACGAAACAACCTATAGTTCTTGAGATGAAAATAGATTTGTTGAAATAATTAACACTACTACACTGGCTAGAACATAAAACGCCAGAAAATGAGTGCTGTGATGGATTTCAGGAGTTATTGGAAAACCAAATATCAATTAGAAAAGTGTACAGTAATAAGAAAATAGGTATAATTACAGTGACATACTTTTGTTCTTCTGTTGGTTTGAGGTTGATGAAATCCATTATTAATGGAATGAAATCAGAAACATCTTGGTGGATATGTTGCTTGAATAGCTGGTACATTAAGACAACTAAAATAGGAATCTCTTGCATGACTTTTAAAGAAAACCCAGACTTAGGGAGAATGTGGTACTGAAATCAAACAACAGTTAATTGGATTTGAATACTTACAACCATGAAAGAACCATCAGTTTTAAGCTCCTGTGTGTAAACACTTGTAACTGTGTATGCATTTAAAACTTCTGCTTCAAGATCAACATCGGAAATTGAAGGAACTTCCAACTTTAACCTTGGCTCAAAAATCTTGTTGGCTCGAAACCTTAGGTCACTGTACACCTCCTTCACAAAGTCCAAAAACCGTGAGACCTAATAATTAATAACAACTCTGATCAAAACCCACATCATTTGAGAATGAAGGTCGATAAAATTTATGGATGTCTATAATCAGCTTCACACAAACAAGGACGTTATCTTCATTTTCAACCTACAGGGTGAAATAGTAAGTAGAAGAATTCATACTTCCACTAATTTAAACAACATTTCAAGAAGAGATCGAGCAAAAGGTCTTAAATGATCACCATTTGGGATTTTCTGGATAATTTCAAGACATAAACGACGAAGCTGTTGAGCGTCAGACTCTTGTAAGTTATCTGGCATTGTTGACATCAGATAATATTGTATCTTATCGTGAATTACGAATGTTAGATCCTGAATTTCTCTCTCCGCGGCCGCATTCTAAACTTTTATCAACATTGAAAAAAAAATACCTCTAAACAATCACAGATTTCGTGACCAGTTCTTAACTGTTCATCCAAGTCTAGATACAATAACATTAGGCTGCAAGATGACCAACCTGTAGTTTCACAAAATAGCTTATTGATTTTCGCCGATATTTTGCCACAAAGACTGTCAGGTCTCATTTCAAAATGCGTTTATTATGATCAGGAATGAAAAGTAGCTCACCATCCAAATTGCCCTCGCTACAAAGTTAACAAGGATAACGTTGTGTGGAAGCCACTTCAAACTTTGTATTTTAGAAATCCAGATTTCAGGCTTGTGTCTTAAGAACCTAAGACTGACCTTCTGAGTCACCTCCTTTTTAGTAAGTTTTTGTGAGTATCCGATATTCTATTAAACGAGTTAATCGCTGACGCAGTCCAGACTGACCAGAGACTGGAAAGATGCAATAATAAAACCGGTGTATACGGCTGGGGGTAGGGATTTAGTTAGTAACTATAGACCCGTTATCTTAACTAGTGCGGTTGTAAAACTGATGGGGAAAATCATTCGGATATCTGTTATAAACTATGTTGAAGGACGTTATCTTTTCTCCAGGGAACAAAATGGTTTTTGGAGAGGCCTATCATACTTGATAAATCTTCCCATTGTAAATGGTTCAAATGGTTCAAATGGTTGTGAACGGAATAGAAGAAGCTTTCGCTTAACAGGCTTCCGTGTCTAGTAGCAGGGGATCACCAAATCCTCCAGGCAGGAACCTAGGTATGTTAACAATAAAAGAGGAAAAGAAATTGGTAAATCATAGTATGATACTGTCTTTGGTCCTTAAGTATAGGTCAAGTTGCCTCTTGAAGGACTCCTGAGAAGTCGCTTGGACTAGCTCAGCGGGCAGCGAATTCCAGCTTTTGACAACTCTTAAGGAGTAGAAGTTGTGTCTACATCCCGTCTTGCTATATTGAGTTTCCAGTTTCTGGGTGTTACCCCTTAGGTTATTATTCGAACTAAGCTTGAGTAGGTGTTTAAGAGGATGTCCAGAAGTGTTAAGAATACTATAAGCCATTACTAAATCACCCCTAAGACGCCTATACTCTAATGGGTAAAGGTCTAGTGAATGGAGGCGTTCTTCGTAAGGCTTAGACTTGAGTCCGCGAACTGATTCCGTGGCTCGCCGTTGGATACGCTCCAAAGTGATCTTGTCCTTTTGGAGTGAGGATGGGAGTACTATATTTCCGTACTCTAAATGGGGACGGATAAAACTATTGAAGATTGTGTGGAAAGTTCTTCCGTCAAACTGACCAAAAATGCGCTTCAATGTTACCAGTGCAAGGTTAGCTCGGAAGGCATTTTTGTCACAATTAGCGTAAGACTTTAAATCATGGGGCACCAGGACTCCTAAATCTTTTTCGACTTGGGATACTACTAGAGAGGAATTTCTTAAGTTATAACTGTAGTCTGCGACATGTCGCAGATGGACTACTTTACACTTTGAAGTGTTAAACGTAAGTCCGTTATCGTCTGCCCAACTTTGAAGTCGAGTCAGATCCTCCTGAAGTGCCTGTGTATCGTCTTGGTTGCGTATCTCTCTCCAAAGTTTCACGTCATCGGCAAAAAGTAGTAAGTCTGACGTTACCTGTTGAGGAAGATCGTTTATGTAGATCAAGAAGAGGAGAGGCCCTAATACTGAGCTCTGGGGAACCCCACTAGGACATTCCATAGCCTGAGATAAAGTGAAATTAACCCTAACCTTGAAGTGTCGATTTTCTAGGTATGAAGTAGGCCAATCGATTAGAGGTGGTTTGATACCTAGTCGTTTGAGCTTGTTGATAAGACACAAGTGGTTAACTTTATCAAAAGCTTTTGAGAAGTCAAGGTATATGATATCAACCTTTCCCTTGCGATCGAGGATGCTTGTCCATCTGTCCACCGCAGTCAGCAGGTTGGTTATACAAGAGTAACCCTTCCTGAAACCATGCTGTTGGGGTGAGAAGAAGTTTAAGGACAGTAGATAATCGTTTAAACCATCGCATATCAGGGACTCCATGAGTTTTGAAGGTAATGACAGAAGAGCCACAGGCCGATAACTTGAAGGTTCATTGCGTCGACCCCCTTTGAAAATTGGTGTGATGTGAGCCAACTTCCAATTTTCCGGTAATTTGCCTTGGCTTAGCGAGTGTGAAAACATCACGCTAAGTGGCGTTGCCAGGATTGAGGCTGCCTCCTTCAGTATGGCAGAATGAACCATATCCGGGCCAGGAGAAGTATCTAGTCTTAAGTGCTGATGTTTCCGGAACACCAAGTCAGCGCTTAGGTCCACTTCGGAAAGCCCTGTGGAATTACAGGTGAAACTGTCGTCAATAGAGTTGATGTCAGCCGGCTGAAATGTTTGAGAGTAGTGTGCCGCCAGAAGGTTAGCGGCGTCACCATCGTTGTTGGTTGAGCCATTAAGACCTAGCAGTTGAGAAACTCCTGTTTTGGCTTGACGAAGAGAGGCTGCATAACGGAATAGGCTTCTAGGGTTCGAGGCCAATTTGTCCATAAGCTTTGTCTGATAATGAAGCCTGTCTTCTCTTATAGCCTTCGTGCATATGTTCCTGATATGTTTGAATTGCCTATACGCTCCTTCGTTGTCAGTTCGTTTGTATTCCGCCCAACAGTGTCTTTTACGGCTTAGCAGGCGAAGGGTACGGTTCTTGATTATTGTAGGTGGCTTACAGCTTTTGGGAACCGTTTGAGGAACTGAATGGTTTGTAGCACATAAGAGCGTGTGCAGTAAGAAGTTCCAGTGACCATCCACATCGAGTTGGGGGTGAAAATCCCAAACCACCTGTTGTAAATAGTCGTGTAGAGCTGGCACATTCAGCCGTTTAAAATTCCAACGCAAGTTATTGTTGGGATACCTTAGCTTAGTTTTCGTGACAAAACTGAAGGCTATGACGGCATGATCGCTCTTTCCCAGAGGAGCCAAGATTGAGAGGTTGTCAACAAGGAATTCTTCATTTGTGAATACACAGTCTAACCGCGATGGTGTCTGACTGATTCTCCAACGAGTTGCCGACCTCACATTTTCATATAAGCCCAAGTCATCAATGAGGTTGAAGAACCGAGCTTCAATTGAGTTGTCACCTCCAGTATACGTGTGTTCCACGAAGTTGACTCTAGGAAGGTTAAAGTCCCCTAGAATCAGGATATGTGTGAAACCGAGACGGGTAGAGCGGGATAGTCCATCCAGCATGCGACTATCGTACTCGATGTCAGCAGTTGGCTTCCTGTAAATGACACCGACTAGACACCTCGAAGTTCTAGACAATCCTACAGAGCACCATATGGATTCCTCAAGATTGTTAAACTCGAGATTGTGAACTTGGTGCACCTCCAAGCAAGAGCTTATGTATATGGCTACTCCACCCCCAATTCCTGTTGTTCTGTCGTTGCGGAACAAAGTCATCCCTGGTAATGCTAACTCTTGGTCCGAGAACTGAGAAGATATCCAGGTTTCAGATATTCCTATCAGGTGGGCCTTATTAGCGTTGCAAAGTTCACGTAATTCGTCCAGTTTGTTTGGTAGACTCGAGGCGTTCGTGTATAAGCAGTTTATGCTTTCAATTTGGAACGCATGAGCTTCGTCCTGTTTTTCTGTATGAGCCTTGTGTGAATGGACAGGTAGCCCACCCATGTGAGGTTTACCGAGGTGGTAGGCCCTGTCCTTTACACGTTTTTTTTATCGTTTAGACAATCCACAAGTGGAATGGTCAGCTCCAACTTGCCTTTGTACTTGGTCCTGGCTTCGTATGGCCTGTCCGGGTGCATGTGGATTCCAGGTGGCAATCGACGTCTGTTGGCACGAAATGCTTCCAGAACTGCAGCCGCCATGTGGGAAGATGGGAAGGTTATCTTCATTAGACGAGGTCTAAGATCACCGTCCTTCTTGGCTAATCTCGTCACATGCTGAGTCAGTATGTGTTTGAGCCTCAAGGACTGTTTGATGAATTTCCATTCCCTGATGTCAGAATTTGATTGAGTAGGGTCTGTATTCTCCGGTATACCTTGCACAATTATGTTTCTTCCGCGGAAAAACTTCTCACGAGATTCTTTAGGGATGTTACGTATGATATTGCGCTCAGAGAACGGTATATCGGGCAATATTCTTACGTTACCATCTGATTTCAGCAAGTGACTTGCTAGTAAGACGTCCTCAACATCAGTAGCATTCTTAAATGATACTCGGAGAAGCCTTGGGTGATTTAGATGCTTAGAGTCCTTTCCTCTAGAGAGCCGGGTGACCATCAAAGGCTCTATTCTAGGAAGTTCTAGCTTCTTGTTCAATTCGCCCCAAAGCATCCTGTCGTTTTTGTCCTACAGACTGAGAGGAAGGTCAGGATTATCAACGAGGTTCATGATAATGAGAGAGTCGTCACGAACTGTTGTTAATTTACCAGGTTTCACGGCGGGTTCGTGTTTAATGACTTGCTGTTTGGAGGTCAGTGTGCGTTTATGAGGCTTGAGCTCTTTTTTGACCGGACGAACAGTCTTGGGAGTAGACTGTGCTACCAAATCACCAGTTCATTTCCGTACAGCAACACTTGGGTTGCTCGGCTTAGGCGGTGATGCCTGGTTCTTTTGGGCTTTCTTAACTTGGGTCGAATCATCTACAGGGTTTTTGGGAACCACTGTTGAGTTCAGGGACCCTGAGCTGGGAGACCCGAGTTTGCTTAGGGAGTCTAATACCTTCGACGTAATGATGGTGCTGAGCCTCGACACGTCATCATTAGTGTTGATGGATGTTCCATCGATGGTATACCTATCGACATCCCTGTTTTTGTGTCCGTCGCACGCTCTTGTTTGTCTACCGGTTTTCTTACTGTCGTTGTCCAAGTTAACTGACAACTTGTTCCGAAGACCTGTCAGTAGGACAATGATGTTACTCAGCAAAACTACAGCATCCGTGCTGCACGTGACACATACCCATTTTTGGTCTGACTTGCTGAGTCTGTTGTAAGCAGTTGATGTCAGATCTGTGCATGCTTCGTGGAACCAACCTTTGCAGTTGTCGCACTGCATGCCAGTTGCAACAGCAAAACGGCATCCCGGACGTTTGCAT
This sequence comes from Schistosoma margrebowiei, assembly GCA_944470205.2. Classification (NCBI taxonomy): domain Eukaryota; kingdom Metazoa; phylum Platyhelminthes; class Trematoda; order Strigeidida; family Schistosomatidae; genus Schistosoma; species Schistosoma margrebowiei. Next base: position 52,175,592 of record OX104024.1, read on the forward strand.
GAGTTTTTCATGACTATGTTGAAGGAAACTATGTTATAGATGCTTGCAAGAGCCTAAGACCTTTAAAAAACACTAAAAAGCACACTGAAAACGGACAAAAATGGATAAAACGAGTGTTATAAACTGAAACTAGTCTATACGTGAAAAACAAAAACAAACCGAATAGTAAACTGAGGCAAAACCACAGATAACTATTAAATATGGTGAAACTCAAAAAAAAGTAGTAATCTACCGAACGTATAGCTCAGGATAGATTCTTTAGAACTGAAATGGTACTTTTGTTGCGTAAGAACACAGCAAAAGTTTGATAAATGCAAATCACGTTAGTACTAAACTTCCCGTTCGAAAAGCGCGCGGAAATATTCCTGTAGATCTGAATAAGGCTTTCGCTAAGGTCTCCCATTCTGGTCTTAAATTCATACCGGAACGTTTTGGAATCCATTATACAGTCATAGATTGGATAAGTAACCTCTTCCATTACAGGAGACGAAGGGTAAGGGTTAATGGAGCTCTCTCCTCGTGAGCACCTGTAAAAATTAGAATTCTCCAAGGTACAACGAAACGAGCTACTCCGTTTATCCGCAAGCAGAAGAGCTTTTATCAGTTGTCTCCATTCCAGACATGTTGAAGACTCTGTTGGTAAACAGTGATGATAATCGCAAACTGAAACCATATGGATGATATAAAAAAGTTGCAAGTTGACATGAAAATTCTCAATCCGCTTAAGTATCTCATCAACCCCAACATCACAGAGACTCCGGTTCATATATATGACATAGATAATTCCCTATATCGTGTTGCATCAGAGGTATTTGAAAGAATAAAACGATCTAGCAGTACGATTGAGTTTAATATACCGGACACATATGCCCTCAAAAATATCAAATCTAGTCTGCTTAGAGCCATCAATACGACACATGTACTGTGTACTGTGTATGCACAAAATTACAAAGAAGTCACCCTATTATGCATTCACTGATCTTGTTCAAGTTCAACTCATCTGTAGACGCCAGTGAATTTTTAACTTTCGCAACTCTTACCTAAGCCAATCCTACGAGTATTCATGAAACTACCAATTGCGATTTATACTCTAACCTGCTTCGCCATGATAACTTTCAGTCTCTTATTCTTTCTTTCAAAGCCCGCTCTCTGTCCAATAAAATAACTCATCTTGAGACCCTTTTATTCCTTGTAAATCCAACCATTGTACTTATTACGGAAACGTGATGCGATTCATCTATATCGGATCATTCATTGAATGTAGATAACTATGTTTTCTTTAGGACCGAGAGATGTTATGGATTAGGAGTATCGGCACAATTATCTATGTCCGTTCAGACATTTAGGCGTGCGAATTCTAGGATTAACCTCTTGATGCTATAGACGAATCCACTTGGATTACTGTAAACTGAAGATCTCAAAATTATCTACTGGTGGGATGCATACACACACACCACCACATGCGGATACTAAGTTTGACAGATTACCAACAAATATCTTTTCCACTGCTTCGCAACAACCACATACTTTTAAAATCATCAGAGGTGATTTAAATCCGCCAAACATTACAAAAGGTTTGACTTAGGTATCGGGTCGATATAGCAAGTTAGCTTAAACAGTAGAAATTTGTGAATGGGTTCAACAGGTTTGAAAACAGACTTGGGGGGGGGGATAGTATACTTCATTTATTGTTTACAATCAAAATACACTCTATCTCAGTGCACGTCAGTCATGAGTTGGTAGTGTGGCGTCGAGTCGCGATTGAGTATGATCACCGCTACAGGAAAACTACGTGCCAGTTAACCAATAAGATCCCCCGTAGGTCAAATATCAGAAGGCAGTTGATAGCTGTAGTCGAGATGTATTTGTTGGCGATCTCGTGGTATCAAAAGAATACCAGGATCGTGTCAAAAGAGTACAAGCGGAACTACTGAGCAAACGTAAGTTCATGCAAGGTCACAATTGACGGAAGAATGCATGTATTCTGGTACAGTTAAACAAGCAAGCACGTTAAAACAATCCCTGGTACAATTGGTTATAATAATAATTGTTTCCACTACACCATTGGTGTTCTCTTGATAAAAGTGCGTCACTACAGGAGCTCCCCACTCGAAAGGGTTTACACTTTCGATAAGTTTCGTTCGTGGGACTGATCAGCAAACGTGCGATCGTAGGACGAGAGGGCTGGCAAAACAGAAAATGATCGTTGATCCTCAAGTTACCACTGAAGGTCTTTTATGTAGAACGGTACCAGAAGAAACATGCTGTATTTGTTGCTCATGTTCATGTTATGTCATCCTATGCAAACCAAAGGATGAAATAACAAAGTAAGACAAATCAAACATCATCTACAAAATAAATTGTTCCAACTGCGAAAAACACTACATCAGACAAAGCTGAAACCGTCTTTGCCTTCGCCTACATGAACATTAATTAGCAGTAAAACGCCATGATACTTCCTCACTTATATCAATACACATGGACAACTTCGGACACTCATTCGATTGGAAAAATGTGTAAATCTTGGACAGAGGAAATTCCAAAAACGCCAGAGAATATTTAGAAGCCTGGCATTCAGGTCAATCAGCAATCAACAAGCACATTGAAATCGATCCAATTTATCAACCAATCAATAAAACTATACACAAATCTAGGGAAAAAAATCAAACCAATTGGAGACACAACCAAAACAGAAATATAAACAATGACAAATTTAATGTCAATAAGAACCAATCAACGTCGAGGTGTACAGAACAAGCTGTGAAACGCATACGGAGAAATTCGAACACTTCACTTCTATCTTAAGTTTGTGCTGATGAAGTCGTTCAGAAGAACGATGAAAGCTCCGCGATCAAACCATCCAGCTCGGAGAGAGAAAATCCATCAAAATCATCCACCTGAGCTACTGATCTTCTCTGCCATCTCCAATGATATACCAGAGCAGATATTTTGATCAACAAACCTGGAAACGGACTGAAACTCTTATTAAATGTTTTCTATGGGAAACTTACTTTACCATAAATAATATTGACATTGCTCTTTCCAATCTATACCACAACCTGATAGATTGCCCTTACTGCACTGCTCTAATTATTGGCCGTGTGACTTATAATGCTAATAAGAGCCAGAATACTTTTAAAACTTTTAAAAGAAAGCTTAGGCATATACAACACCGCTACTACGTGCATAATGACTTGTACGCACTTCAGCGCATACTTAACATACTCGACAGAAATGCTTCATTTAAACACAAACACTTTATGAATATAGAAAATAAAGCCCTAGGTAGCGAAAGCCCAGAATTATGAATACTTCGGCTCTTTAAATCCCGTTTGAAGTCAAATCCTCTTGGCACAACTAAATTTTTCATAGTTAACGGAAGCATTGTTGACGACCATGATATTATTTGTGAACAATTCAGTCAACATTTCTCACAATGCTACAAAACTGGAACTGAAAGCTCTATCGATACATTTCTAATGCTGACATCCAGACACCTATCGAAAATTGATTTTGTACCCTCCAACATCAAGTAGTCCATAGATGCCCTGAAGAAGTTTTATGATGGTGGACCTGATGGATGTAACGACCGAAGTGCCAGTATTCGGTTTGAACGCAGGACTGACGAACCAATATTTATTTGAATAGGTCAGACGGCGTTCTGTATAGCTTACAAAGCGTTTTTGGGACATTCGTATTAAATTATATCAAAACACAAACTCTGTGATCAATTTAAATGGTTATAATTTAAGAAATAGAACAAATTAGACCAGAAATACAAAATACATCAAACGGTACAGCCTGTGCTATACAGTCAGATTTTTTGACGCAATGTAGCGTGCTAAGCAAAAAAAAGAAACAGGTAATACTAAAGGGTACGATAAAATATTCCCAACAAGATGATATCAAATATCTATCTGCAGGGATTCCAGCAATCTTCCCAAGCCTACAGTCAACAGGTTAACAGTCACACACTGAATCACGCCGTTACCTTGAGCTTAATTAAACACGACCTTACTGTTAATAGTCAGGCAACACGCAATAGAAAATCAGGTAACAAAATATAAGTCTTTAATCAAAATCACATAATAAAAGCTCAGATGCGGAAGACTGAGGAACAAAAGGTTTGGTTAAACGAGATCTGAAAAAAAGTTAAATACACGACAGGGAGAAAGAACAGATAAATGACATTACTGTCCAACAAAAAGGCTGCGGAGGGATTTTCATTGTTCTCTTTCCGTTACAATAAGGTCCCTTCATTATTTGTGAAAAATGGTGGTAGAGAATTCCCACTATTTTGTTTGAAACTTTTCAACCTATCTATGGAGCGTGGAACCTATCCATCTGTATGGAAAACATCTCTTATCACCCCTAGATTCAAAACAGGACCACGTAGTGATATTTTCAACTATACGTCCATTAGTTTGGCATCCGTGCTATCAAGAACCATGAAGAAAAATCATCCACAAACAGCTGTTAACATTTCTACTTTCGGTTAGTATGATTAGCCCATCCTAACACGAGTTTATGAATAATTGCTCATGCTTCACATCGCACCTGGAGTTTTTTTGATTAAATTACCCAGAGAAGAGATGTTGGTCAGTCAGCGATAATTCTTTACTTTGATTTGAGCAAGGCTTGCGATACTATCTCACACAAACTTCTTCCTCTAAAACTCTCTTCATGTGGCATACAGAATCCTTTTTTATCTTGGCTCAATAATTTTTTAGAAGAACGTAGCCAAATCGTTCGCTTCGGATCTTGCTACTCTAAACCTATGAATGTAACCAGTGGGGTTATACAAAGAAGTGTGATTGGTTCATTATTCTCCCTCACTCAGTATGGTAAACCTTTCCTTTTTCCTGATGACCTAAAAGTGGTTTGTTTGTTCTCTTCTCCCACCAAAGAAAGCTATTTTTCAGCGTTAATCCAAGAAAAAATAAACAAAATATTCAAATGGACTGTTTGGTAGTATTTGCCACTTAATGTTGACAAAAGTGGATTTATTCACATTGGCCGCTGCCTTGACTTAAATCTGGCTATACACTGACATACACTGAAGCCTCTCAACACTGTTCGTTACTTGGGTTTAAGATATAGCAACAGTTTGAACTTCTCCGAGAACATTGCATTTCAAGTATTCAAAGCTATAATTCTCATCGGATTCATAACGATAAACTTCAAAAATGTCGAATCGAGATTATTATTACTATGCAGAAAATGTATCTTATCCATTCTTCAATATGGTATTTTATTTTACAGTAATTACAGGCATAATGACCTGATTAAAATTGAAGGTGTTCAAAGAAGGTTCAGCAAAGATGTTTCATGGTATTCCGACAACAAAAACTATCTCCAACGATGTCAACAACTCAAATTAGAATCTCTCTGAATCAGGCGTATCAAATTAAAACTTGTCTTTACCTACCGACTTATTGACAGTATTTCCTACTCTTCAGTATCCACCTCTTCATACTCTATGATACCTTCCCACAATCTACGTAATAATGAAAATATTCTAGCGATTCCAAGAACCTATACAAACCTATGCCAAAATTTTTTCGTTATTCGCTACTCAACCATGTGGAACAGACTGCCAGGGAAACTACAACGCGGTTCAGAAGTCCTCTTGGTGATTTTCTTTCCGAAAGTAAATTGTGTCACCTATTGAATGAGTTTAATAATGACTTACATAAATAAGGTCCGTCATCTATCTAACCGACTGAACTGCAAAGCGTAACCTTTGAAACTTTTAACGTCTATTTTACTTTATTTTCTTTTTATTCATCTTAATATATGAAGTCTGCTTATGTTCGTATTTATAAATATTACTGTTATTAATATCATTATTAGTCCCTCGACACATTAGATATTATTTTCATCTCTTCTATTCCTTCTAAACATAATTTATTTTTAAACATCCAAAGTCTAAAATAACAAATTATCTTATGTTACACTTAAATAAATTAACTTCTCAGATTAATTTTATATATATATATATATATATATATATATATATATATATATAATAAAAATTCATATTTGATTATCCATTGTAATTAATTGTGACTTTCATAGAATCATTCTTAATTATTAATGCACAAATGTTTACAGCAATATCAGGTTTCACTCTGTATCCTGTTACATAAATCTACATGTATTTATCCGAGTGCACTGAAGGATTATTTATCTTACCCTTTCACTAAGTGTTCATTCCTTTTCTCTTTTCCATCTAAATAAATGTTATTCTTAAGTTTACGAAGTTTGTAATTAGGACAATAACTTGTGTTACACTTAAATTAATTTCTCAGACTCGTTTTATCTTCACTATGCATATATGACCCATATATATCGATATTTGGTTATCCTTTTCACTTAATTGAGACTTTCATAGTATCACTCCAAACTATGACTGCACAAACATTTATTCTAGCGTCATATCTTACCGCAATATTGTTTTTTTCTTAATTATTTTATTTTTTATTTTTGTTGCTAATTTGATGATACATAAAAATACGTTCATTCTTGTTCTGTGTTCATAAACACGCCCATCAAACTACTTGCGTATTTCATGTCTCCTTTGTTTCTATTGCCTTACTTTCTCCCTTTCCTTCTTTAAAGTTAATTCAATACTCTTTTCAATTACACAGCACCCGATTTATCATTAATATCCTATTATTAATACTTTCTTTTTCAAATTTGGAAAATAACATGCTAACATTATTGAAACTTGTTTATTATTGCATTTTTGAAGATAGCCGAAATGGTATAAACGGCATAAATGCAGACAGTCGTTGGACGTAGTCTGATTTACTGAAATCATGTCTGCTCCGTGGTGTGAAGGATTCCTCAGGCAGACGCAATGTTGTGCCGTATACAAGTTCAGCGGCGGAATATTGGATATCTACCTTCAAGCTCGTTCTGATGCCTAAGAGGACGAGCAGTAAGGTTTCGTACCAAGTGTCGTTTACGTGTGCTCATAGAGTACTTTTAGGTTGGCAATGAAAGCGTTCAACTTAACCATTTGGTGCTGGGTGGTAGACGGTAATGCATATGCGTTCCGTACCAAGCAGCCGGGTCGGTGAGGAGAACAGTTAATAAAGGAAATTTTCTTGAATAAGGCGTGGAATTTACCGTCATGCGAGTAAAAAGTGCCGAGGATTCGATACACGTACATGGGAGTCTATTATATTAATACTACTCTACTTGCTATCCGTCATAACGAGTATATTATGCATTAAAAAATAATATGAAAATATACGACAGACGTGGATAGATTAACGATAGACTCACCAAATTGGCTTCTTTGGAAGTTTCGACCAGAGGTTGTGACGTGTTTCGAAATTCGGGCTCACCAGTTGTAGTGGGGTGTCGAGTTGCGGTAGACTATGAACACCACTACAAAGGACCGCGTGCCAGGATGTTCATAAAATCCCCCGGAAGCCAAGTATCAGAAGGCAGTTAAGGGACCAAGTCGAGATATATTTGCTGACGATCTCGTCGTATCGAAAGAATACCGAGATCGTGCCAGGATACAAGCTTGGTTACTGAGCGTAACCGGATTCGCGCGAGGTCACAATCGAAGTAAGTATAATGGATGTTTTTAGCACAGTTAAACAAAGAGCACATTAAACAGTCACTGGTACAATTGGTTATAATAATAATTGTTCTCATTAAACCAGTCGTGTTCTCGTGATACAAGTAAGTCACTACAGTTTCTTCACAACACTAATGTACCCATAAGATGTTCGTGAATAATATAATATGTAATAAAATACAAGGGTTAGTGAGTGGAAAGATTCACAGTTGTAGGTTTAATTGTAATCATCAGAAGATTTTTGATGTTCCGGTAATACCGCCTGTTTAACTTACAACTTCTGGGTTTCCTGGCCAGACAGAATAAGTGTGAACAGAGAAATTATTCTGAGAATGTGTTTTCATAGTCAGTCCAATCATATAAATTCAAAGATTATTTCGGTCGTAGAACACTTATATACCTTAATTTATGCGTATGAACGACTGAAAGTATGCACAAGCCTACATATTTACTTCTTTTACGTCAGTGTAGCTGAAGCGTTCTTGACAACGGTGTTGTTTGGTCATTGCCGAAATAAATCAAAATGTTAAACCAACCTAAGAAACATTAATATCTATCTATTATGTACTGTGAACGTTGATTACACTAGTGGTACCACAGCAATAAGTTGTAATTGTTTACGTTTATGTTTTATTTCAGAATGACTGTGATGATTGCGTTCTTAAAACATTCACACATATGTATAAGCTGATCTTAACTAAACGAAAATGCCTAAGTTCTCAATAAGCCATAGGCTTCTTTTCCGATGAATGTAGGGAAATGAGCCAAAATATTAACATGCTCTATGCCAATAGTCCAGATTTAGAACCTTTCCATAAAACTCTCAATAGAATCAAATTTTGAATGTATAATCAATCTTTTCTATAACAGGCTCCATGACGACGTCACTGTGATGGTTGGAAGTATCTGAATTAGTGTACTAACTAGAAATCCCTAAAATAAGGCAATTTAGGCTAGAGAGAACTGGATGAGCACAAACGAATGCGTTCTATTTAGAACTCGAAATCAGGCAGTTTTCAAGTACAAAGGAATCATTAGTTCACACAAACATCACATTACAGCAAATGTTCTAAACGGCATATTCTAGTTTGATCATCGAAGTAATAGGCAACGCACACTGTTTATTATTCTGTAAAGCTAAACTTCCCGTCACAGACAAAATACACTAGCATGATGTATTGCTATTGTTCGTTTCTTTGAGAAACAGGCTGTAACCCATTAAAAGCATAGTGACAGTAAATCCAAAATTCTTGCTCTCTGTTTTTGATAAGTCCTTTTGGTTGATCATACAATTTCTCATCTTAATGGATGATTTGACTGGAGCTAAGCGACATTTTAATTAGCCTATGCGGACACGATCATCACTGTTCTGTTCTACTTACTAACTGGCTTCATTAATACAAAATTATCTATTCTTCTGATAACCTGGCCGATAGGTTAGGGTGAGCCAGGCTGGCGAATTCTTTTCATGACTATGTCGATGAATCAGTCACACTATTCTCTTATCAACTCAACTAAATGGAAACTATTCACAGAACAAGGTAATTGATGGGATGTGTGATCTTTTTCCTGTATATGTGCATATCCGAATGAAAACCGCTTCACTTAAGAATTTCATGTAACACTGGTTTTTAAAGTCTGCCAATACATAACGCAACCTGCACAACTATGCTCACTAGCGTGTATCATGTTTTATTTAAAGTTCATTTATGCTTATGTCTGCTAGTTTACTTGCTGATTTCGACCCATTGTTATCTCCTTAATGTTGCTTGGTTTTTTACTAACTGTATTAACTTTATTCTATTTTACGTTTTTATTTGATGTTTACCATTTCAATCCTTTGTGTTTTAGAGGTCACCACTGAGTTTTTGAACGTAACTAATCTATTGTGGATGAAATCGCGTCTTTGGCATGACAAAAACATTCTGTAGTTGTTTCGAAGGAGAACTCAATCAAGATACGACTTAATATAAAACAAATAATAATACTAAAAATCAGTATGAAAATAGAAGGGCGTTCAAAAATAACACTTGAAATAAAGCTGTGTTTATTGGATGACAAATTTATGATAACTATTGTACACTACATCTTATTTGAGATTTCATTTTTATGTAATCACAATAAATGGAATTTAGTCGATCATTAGATATCCCTTTGCTCATTTCTAACCAAAAAGCCTGAGGAGCAATATATATCCGATAGCGTTATTGCGAAGACAAGCAGACTAATATTCCCATGTAGTGTTCAGTGGCACAAAAGGTATTACAATTTGATCATACTCTTTAACCAAAGACAGTGGAAAACTAAGCAGAAAACATAACGACGTAGGTAATATCTGTTTCCATGTCAAAGGTATCAGGAGTTGCATACTTTAACAAACAAAGTCTATTCGAAGTTGATTCAAATGAACGAAGGATATTGAATATAAATGTAATGGCATATACTATGTCATTCAAAGGGAGAAGATATAGTATTTCGTCGTGGTTATAAAGCTTATTAAATTTAGGTATCGTTTTAGCTTCGCTCCCTTCGAAAATCAATCAGTATTTTCAAACATACTGGTCAGATAATCCATGTATGAAGTATGAGGTAAGGTTAATCAGTATCCACACGCAATACGTTGAACACGTGAATTCATTTCCCCAGCAAATGACGAAGTTAGAATGCTATATCCGAGATCTTTATGACAATTATTCAAAATCATAATCTACAGAGAGTGACATCAATAAAATTCAGAGGGTTTTAGGCTGTTATACGTTATACATATACGTTATACATATACGAAAACAAAACTGTTATCATAATCACGGATAAAATAACATTTTTCCGTACTTCAAACAACGATAGTAAAATTTCGTGTTTCCAGTTATTTATAATAGCATTACGTTATGAGATCAACAGATTTAATTTAAATATGACAGTGAAGACTATGGGAAATCATGCTGTCGACTTAAGAATGACATATCTCAACTGCGACGTATACCCAAGCCCATTGTTACATGACAGTGGATACACAATAAATTAGAAAAAAACATAATTGTACTAGGAAAAGTCCAGAAAGTTATGTTGTATTTTTTACATAGTGGTTTTCGGCGATATAGTTAAATAATGAATGATTCGATAATTTCTATAGAACGAATAGAATACTCATATGAAGTCCGGTAATATCTAGCGAAAGTAGATCTCTATGTCAATAAACTTTAGTTAGTTCAGAGATAACTTTTGCTTCCAATCATACCTTGCACAATTTCACTCCATTTGCACAATTCTTACTACCGATTGTAAAATGCTATTTTAAATTGATGTATTAATATTAACATAAAGAATATTACTTGAAAATTCTTTTTGAATAATCAACACAAGTTGAGAATCAATCATAACGTTGAAGTACATCTATTATTTCTGAACCAACAGTCTGATCTCCTAATTCTGGGATTATTTTAAACATATGGAACACGAAGTCGATTAATATATGCAATATATGTACACATGCAAAAACTTATTTTCTCGTACGTTCTGGAATGGCAAAGAAGATTTGTAGCTCAGGTGGATGACTTGTATGGAGCTTCATTCTCTGAACTGAATGGATGATCGTGAGGTCCTGACATTTCTTCTGAACAATATCATCTGCACTGAGGTGTTCGAAGTTTTCCATACGTGAATAACAGCTTTTCCTGATGACAATAATTTTGACTAGTCATTTTTGAACAGGAGTTTGACACTATGGTGGGATATGCACTGGAAACCCATAACTACCATCGCAAAGTACACTTTGTAATAAACTTGAATCTGTAAACGGACATAGAACTGAATTTTTTCCCGAGCCTGAACCTCGCCAAATATATATTTACCAAAGCATTTAAACAGTGGTTATTGTTAGGTTTGATTCAACGAAGTTTCTTTAAACATGAGTATAGAATCTCTCTTTTGAAGGTTTGTGTTAGACCAATCTTTAAATACTGCTCTTTCGCATTTAACAATCCACACCTATCTAATAAGCTAAAAGTGGAGGGAACATACTTAAAAAGGACACAGCAGCCAACTATATATCTGGATGTGATACTCTAGGATTCAAATCCCTATTGGGAAGAAGTTTTACGATAAACTTACCCACTTGCTGTATAACCCTGCCTATAAATACACTTGACTGTAGCTTCTAAAAAAGATGATCTTAATTATGTAGCATGTGGTAGATTCCAGCAAAAATTCTTATTCAATAAATAACAATACACACGGTTACCAATGACATACTAAAAATATTAACACTACAAACCGAAACGTCTGTTTACGTGTAAAGCAAAATAGTAACAAATAGAACCTACAACAAAATAGTACATAGAATAACAAAACTGTAACAATTGTAATAGAACGTATGGTACTTGTAAGGTCATTTCGAGATAACCATAAATGAGTTCACTTCATTAACGAAGGCACGTGGTGGCACCAACAGCGTGATGAAAAAGATAAATTTGATAATATTATTCAATAACGATCCGGGCCGAATCACCAACGTAATGTAGAATGAACTAAAAGAATATCATAACACTACTATAACCTTCAATCATATAGTGTGGCTAATAAAGTAGAAGAACAGACGACAGAGATAACATTTATTTGAATAATAGCAGTAGCTTGTATGCTAAAACAGTCAAAAAATGATGTCTGTTTTTATAAATAATACAGAGAAACAACGGATATTGAATGTAAATGTGATTACACATAAAGTGTAGCAAATAAAGAAAGATTGTGGTCTTTATTTTGTTGTTACAAAAATCATTGAATATACATGTCACTATAAGTAGCAGTATAGTAACGGTTCAATACAGTCAGTACTCCTAAATCATATTGTAAAAACGAAATTTTTCGTGACAGCTGGATACCGAGGGCAAGCTTAGATAATCATCTCTTGCTTTATGGCTTTGTTATGCAAGGCTCAAACTTTTAGTTTATAAAACTTCTGAAAATTCATGTAAACAAACTCTCAATATCAAAATTTTATTATTGAGGTTCTATCGAATGCAGATATTCTACTGTCTTCAATATATTATTGTAAAGAACAAAGCGTCCATCAAAATATAATGGACCAAGAATATATCAATTCCAAAAATAATGATAAAGCTATTACATTCAACAAATCCATGTATTAATATAATAGCTACTGGATGTTACTTAAACTGGAAGGAATTGGCGTGTTCGAGTTTCTTTTGGTCTAGTCATTCACAACTATAAGTAGTTAATAATTCCAATCACAATTGTTATAGTTCGAGATGTATATCTAATTGAAGCAAATAATGAGAATAGCACTGTGGTTTGTAAACGTACACACTAAATACATTAGATTTTTGTTATCATAACAACAGGTTATCGAGAACAAGAGACATGTGTGCAGCAGTGTATTTGTGAGCGGTAATCAGTGTGTCATGTCATGAAGAATTCAAAACGAAAACGGAAAATCTAGGATCATTCGTTTTGAGACAACTATTATACAATCACTCATAGTAAATGTACCAATTATGAGAATTAATGAAAGAAATGCAAATAGTGCCAAAAACTAGTTACAAAATAAGTCTGTTCTAACTATCTCCACCAAAATCATAAAGAAAACCATCTACGAGGAGAACCTGTAATCCCACCAGCTTTTACACGCATACCAAACTGAATTTCTTATCTTGATTGAATTGTAAACATTTTGTGTTCAGAGAAGCCTGTTCGTACTAGACTCTAACTGATTAATTCTGGGATGTAACGATCGCACTGGGAAAAGCATATTCAGCTAATGGTATTTGCCAAATCAATAACGTCCGTGTTAATGTCAAATTGTTATAAAGTTTTTTTATATTTTACAGATGACTATGGTATTTAATACAGGCATATCAAAGGAACATAATTGTATATTAATTTTGGAATACGATGTCTAACTGAGTATGTGGCTGTCAAATTCATTGGTTCAATTCTGTTGGTTAGCTTGTTCTCAGTTTTAGGGTTAATTCGAATGCCTTATGCGTGAATCTTCCGAATATTTTTTGTCTGATTGCCTACCTATCTATTTGTCAATTATATTTCATTACTACATTGATGCATAAACAACTGAGACATGCTGACTAATTTACACACTGGACGGTTTGTAGTCATACCAATACAATTCAGATTAGACCAATTTAATTCAGTCCTGTATTTATTTCATTATGTGACGGTAAATAAATCCCCAAAATAAATAGCTCTGTAAGTTTTCGACATTGGATGCTGGCCATATTGGTTTTAATGGACTCACCTGTCTGAAGGCGCTCGGTCATGCATCCGCATCAGATCACGAGTGGGAACGCCGTGCTCAACACCCCTGTAATCGCTAGCCAGATTAGATAAGTCCATCCAATATATATTGACAACCTATAAGATATATCTTCGCATCTCCTCGCTTCTGTTTTTTAATTTCACTTGATGGGTACGATTCATATTAGTTGTTCTTGGTTAAAGCGTTGTCAAACTCCGAATACCAGTGTCATCTTCATTGGTGAGCCCAACGTGATCTGATACACCAAATTCCAAATTGTGAGTCTGTTCCTTTTTGGAGTTCTGTATATCATTGCTTTATTTTAATTTTTATACAATGAGATATTTTATTTTCGTGTTTTTGCATGTATATATATTTTTCACTCGTTGATTCTCGTACTTGATATTTCATCATGAAGAAACAGACACCTAAGCTACTTAAGTTAAAGACTGTCCCCACCTTCGTCTTAACCAATGCCCTTCTGGCCAGACAACATCGAAGCCTGGTTCTGCTACGCAGTAGCCGACTTCTACGAGAACGGCGTGAACGACACATGTGCACAATTCCTTGCAGTAGTCAAGGCACTACAGCTCAAATTCGACAGGTACGTAACACCTAATATGTTTACAATTGCTGGATATTCTATCGTCACTGTTATTTGTATTCAAATACAACTGCTAGTGATTCTATATGACAGTGTCAACATAAAACGAATTAAATTACTAAGAAGTTTAAATTTGATGTTAATCCAATACTACTATTATTCCAGTGCAGTTGTATACAATTAGTCCAATTGTATTTTAATTGTTTAATACTGCTGAATGTATTGGTGAATTCAATTAACGAAATATATATTCATGATCACGTGCATTCTATTTCTTAATTCATTTGTCTTCGGCTATCAATTATAATGATAACAGACATAAAAATTACTTACGGAGATATTATTTAGCAGAAAACTCTTTAACATTCAGAACACAAATTCCATTTATCATTCATTATTGAGTAAACTGAACTAAATTTTAATTCATAAATATTGCATGATTTGCTCTTCCAGTTGATGTTTTAGTGCTGTTATCGATCACTCGCTTAGCATATGTTCATTTTGTGCAGATCGTGCTAAACTCCACTGCTAGTCACTATGTATTTCTGCTTAATCAATTAACATTCTTTATGTTATGTCCTTATGGACTGTTAATATATCACGTGACTAAATCTCAAGTTAGAACATCGACTTATTGATCAGACCAATGATGTGTAAACCAGTACGAGCAGCTTAGAGTCAAGTCTGAATTTTTATTGGTCCTCTGAGATAGTAGCTTCTCTCTTAACACAGCCGGTTCAATTCAGAACTCCAATATTAGCCTCCGTTATATGAATCATGTATTTCAGACATATTTATTTTCTATGCAAGCAAATCAGACCGCATCATACCATAAAATAGAAAATAACAATTACACAAGATCAGGTCATTATTCTTCTTCCGAATATAACATTTTACTTTATTATGCCGATAATATTACGAAATAATCTTTCGCGGTATAAAAATCATCAAAATAAATAATTACGTAAGTCATCGACACTGACGCTGATCTTATTGGTTTTACTGGATAAACTCTAGCTGAAGTGGCTTTATCAGGCATTCTCACCAGTTCAATATTGGGTACATTTTGTTTTGTATCTCTTACAACAACCGGTCAACTCAGATCACATATTTCTCAACGCATCAACGATTTTTTAAACACATATTTTAACCCCTTCGTTCCTTACTTCTGGTGTGACTGGCTATGGGAATAAAAAGGTAACATGAAGAACAACATTATCAAGCACTGAATATCCGCGACATATTAAGATCCAATTTTTCAAGTAAACGACATAACATTATATTGTTATGACTATTTAGTTACCGATGAACCTGAAGAATATTTTATTAGGATAGCAACTCCATCCAGCTCGTTAACCAATGTACATATACCGATGGAATAAACCAGACCAGATTAACACGTTTCAGCAATATGAGTAAACAAGCATGTCTGAGAAAAATTGATTTAATAATTATTCATTAAATAACCAAGATAGTCTGGGTGAACAAAATCTGAAGTTACTCAGATGAATGATAAAGGTAATAATAATGACCGTTCAAGTTGATGAGAGACCAGAATGTTATGAAGGACTTTCTTGCATAAACTATATCATCATCAATTCCATCACAATAATTTATCAATTTAGTGTAATTGCTCAAATATCGAAATACTAATCAGAAATAATTATTGTAAAAACAGTTGGTAATAAGATCCTCACATGGAGCAAATTGATTATCTATTCCAGACAAGCGTATGATTGATTGACTTCCTATATCATCTGACGTCAGGGAACAATAAAATCATGATACATAGAAAAATAAAATTCGGAAAACTATTTTCAAATCATTAAGTAACTAAATTTACTTCACTTTTGTACAGCATAATATCACTTACTGATTCCTATATTAGCTCAAAGTCATTAAACTACTTTATTCTCAAGCTTTTTTCATTCACCTAATCCCTTAGTTATTACATTCTAAAAGTTAAAAAATAAAGAGCAAAATCGTTCGTAATGAGATCAGATATTCTCAGTGCATAAGTTGCCTGAAATTTCACCTTATTAGACTGGTGGATATAATTGATTATGCTCACGCCAACCCCCACCTATTTGAAGGTACATTGCAATTGAATTATGAACATCCCCTTTGTCACAGTCTTCCCCATAAGAAGTATATAGTTTAATAATTTGTTGAAATTCTAACTGGTGACTTGACAATAAAAACTACTATTCTCTAATCTACACTATTGACTGAGATCTTTATATTAAAATATTTTTAGGTGACCTGTGAATTAATACAGCATTGTGTATTGTTATACTATTTTTCAAAAACTTGAAACAGTCTGAATGTTCTTATTACTGGTTATTCATCATTAGTACAGTAATGAGTCCAAGTCAAGAATATGAATAATCACACTTTAATATTTTCATACTTAGAGAATAATTAATATAGGGAAAAAGTTATCCGATGTTTTGTAGTTGACAATTTTAATTAGATGGTTGTAAACTTCTAGAATTCACTGTTATCACTTGTAGCATCATTTTTATTTCGATTTATTTAGAAAAACACGAGTGATACTCGTTAATAATAAACCGATGGACAAATATTTGTTTCTTCCAAGTTGATGCAATTACTGATTTGTTTAAATTTCACTTGAGGAAAATTTCGAATGACAAAACATATAACTCGGTATATACAGGTTCGAAAATGAAAAAAAGTTACAGGTTCACAAATTCTATGGATGAGATTGATCAATCTAAACTGATGAAGAAGACAAAATTTGCCTGTTGGTCTATTTTTCTCTTTTGTGAATCCCCTTTTATCTCATAAATGTACGTAGTGTGGGTCATTTATATCATTCTATATCTTAAATCAAGCTAAATAACACAACTCTATAAACAACTACAAATAAACTTAGTAGTCTGTTTTGTATTAATGCCCCTGATTTTACTCAGTAAGAGAATATAGATTGTGAAACAAAATCAACTGGATGATTTTTGACATAAAACTTAAAGCATTAAACTTAGATTTTAGGTAACTTAAATGTTTGGTATTTTCCTTTGGGACTTTCGAAATACAATAATTCAGTAAAAATTCAAAGTTATCCTTAATTGAATCAAATAACTGCACACAACCTACCACAAATTATGGACATGAATTTGAATGCCAACATTGAAATCGCTTCACATAACTACACTGATTCTGATAGTAAGAGAACTGTGTAAACACTAACACTTATGTGACTGGCACACAGAAAAAAACTGTAAGTGGAAGATGAATAGAAGTCAAGAAAATATTTATTAAAACGTTTTCGGTTCGGAGTTCAATCAGTTGAGACACGTATTACGCAGGCACAACTAATCCCTACCACTAAGACCCTCAAAGAACGTTAGAGGCGGCAAAAATGTGACAGTATAAATCAATGGAGCCACCAAATGTTGGATTGAGCTGTGTCACATGATACACATTATCTAGTTAAGGTTTACGTGGTAATCGAAATCCATGGTTGTATAATTTAAGTGAAGTGAATGGAGTTTCCAGTGAATAATATATACTCGGTCTTTATACCCCACTAAATACTGAGTTTCTGTAATATGTCACACTACTATCTCCGTGATTACATTAGCCGTATCTTCGACATATACTTACTTATTTCGGATCCTGTGTTGTTAATGTGTGATTGACGCAATGAATTGTCAACTGAACTATAGAAGCAACAGTTCATCTAACAAATAATAATACACTCAAACTTTCATATACATATATCCTCTGGAATAAATCGACTGAGATAATTACGTCTACACAGAAACTCAATATCAAAGAAATAACACCGTTAATGGATCTGGATAAATCCCCGTATGGTGAATTTCCATGTGATTGGGTGGCCTAGAGATTAAGATATTGAAGTTTCAACCAACAAATGGGTTGAGGAGATGGTTCACTTTCATTAGAATCATGAACCTGCTTCAGGTCTAAACCTCCAAAACAAAATATTTAACTCGATAATTTAGTTACATTTATTGGTTAAAACAGTTAAACTATTGATTTTGCAAATTATATGCATACAAAGAACGATTGATTAACTAGTGTCGGTTCAATACATTCACCTAAAAATTTTGACCGAACGTTTGAAATGACATAAGTAACACTACAAGTTTTGTTGTGGTCTCGATCATTTGTGAATCAGAGGTTAGTGTATGAATAACTCTTCATCTATAGTCTTGTATTTTTCTTCGCATCGAGCTGTCTTTATGTCCCGTTGAAAGAGTAGTAAATGTAAGCTTATTGCGTAGTCATAACAAACATAAATACGATTAAGTGTCACAATTTTATTTAAATTATTATCATATCGCTTCACCTGCCTTGATTAAGAGGGCTGGGTGGTATCACCAGCCGTCTTAGAGACAGTATGTCTGAAAACCACGTACATAATTACCTACTTGTGAATGAATTCTGATATTGCCAGATCTATAATATTTAAGAAATAAGTGTGTATGTGTTGTGTTCCCATTGAAAATGTTTACTTTTATGAAATCATGGACAAACTAATCTGTATAAGTCAGTTTAATTTTGTCATCACTTTCAGTCCACTGTCTCATTTATGAGATTAAGTAATGTGGATTGAATCAAGTCGGAAGGCTGCTGTATTCGTCTGATGTACTATAAGAAAAAGTCTCATGAACATTTTAGTTTCAAATTAATTTGGCCTTATCTTCCAACAAAGGGTATGAAGAAATAAGTTGTAGTGAACACGAACACCAATGGGAACAATCGAATGTATTTAACACAAAATTACAGGATTTGTTAGTAAAATCTAATGATCAAATAGTAAATACTTAATTTGCAAAATGTCCATCAGTTCTCTCATAATGACTCAGACTTCATTTTTCCTGCATTTTCATACGAATTGCATTCTGTTTCCATTCTTTATTGTTCGATCCCCTTGTCTCTCTGCTGCTAGACATTCTGTTCACGAGTAACGTCATATACTACTTATGTCGACATAAGTAGCACACACCACAACGTAATTTTCAGAAAGAAAAAAAACAATGTATTGAGCATTAAAATGAATTGCTTGCTAGTTTTCGTAGGCCAGTTAAAACTTCGATATCACATAAATTCAATGTATACAGGTTGTAGAAAGTATGAGAAACGTTAAATTTCCCCATTTCCTATAATGTTCAGTATTGAAATACCCATTATAATTACTGGCTAGCAGATCAAAGTTTTCATCAGAAATTACAATTCCTAGTCATCCAGTACACAACAGAACCCTAGTACCGAATTTACCACCAACAGCGCAGATAATGGACGTTCAATATGATTAGCTACTTAATTCTTATTCATTATTTTCTCCATCAACAACGGTGACGGATTTTGAGATGGTGAAGATTTGTAGCTCAGGTGGATGATTTTGTTCCAGCTCAGGTGACGGATTTCTTTTAGATTTCAGATAATTTATTGATCAGCGCAAACAGAAAATGATTGACGTCACGTATGGATTTTCGATTTAGCAACAGTCGAAACTTATTGTGTATCACAGATGAATTTATTTCATGTTATGCACAACTCAAAACCTTATATTTCACTAAATTGTTACTAACATCATTCATCAATGAACATTGAAGGACAAGTTATTGTAACATGGTGCTGAATAGTGTGGATAAGTAGTTACTGAATTTTTGTAGAACCAAGCATTTATGTAATGGAATTAAAATGAAGATTAATAAAGAATCTTTTACATTGATCTGGTAATTAATATTACACCACAGAGAGGGATGTCTTTTTTGCGATCGGATACACTGGTCCATTAAATGTTCGACTTCTTACAATCATCATTGCTCAATTTAATCCAACAAATGCTCTGGGTGTGATAATTATATCATACAACGATTTCGTCTTTCATACGTATGTTAATAAGTTGTATACAGTAATCAGTTTCGGAACAAATAGACTTGATAAAAATGGCAGGATATTGAATTTAACAGTGAACTAATTCATGTATAGCACATATACAACGTTGCCAAAATACTAAACTATAATTGTAAATTTTATGTAACAGTTTTATTTGAATAAAGAAAAACAAGGAGAATATTGACTTCCTTATTTAGCTAGTGTTGTATGAAATTATGTTTCTTTTTTTCTTCAAGATTACTAATTTTACACTTCTATTTATTTATTTGTGGTGTGACAAATTTTCTAAAGAACTATCGAATTATTGACTACTTGAGATAAATACTGCAAAATGAGCACTTGGCAAGAATTGAATCAAAAGAATCTAATAATCTAACCTATAGACTTTATTTATTGCTTGTTTTTATTCAATGAGCACAAATCTGTAGAAATATACAATTAGAAATTTCAATAGTTAAAATAATGAGTCAATTGAAGCTAGACCACCGTGGAAAACCTTGAAGCACTGGACGGTCATTCCGTCCAAGTATGGGACTCCTCAATATTGCGCATCCACGATCCCGCTTCACGAGACCTTCGAACCCAGGACCTATCAGTCTCGCACGGGACCACCTAACAATTAAATCACTGAG
The DNA here is from genome assembly GCA_944470205.2 of Schistosoma margrebowiei. Lineage (NCBI taxonomy): Eukaryota > Metazoa > Platyhelminthes > Trematoda > Strigeidida > Schistosomatidae > Schistosoma > Schistosoma margrebowiei. The sequence continues at coordinate 52,196,588 of OX104024.1, forward strand.
CCGGCATCCAGCGATGTTAATGTCTAACTTCAACCAATCCATGAAGTTGCATCACCGTACACCATTGTCTTCAATGAGCTGATATCTCACAACAGTGGAGTTCAACCAGGTCTGATAAGTCCTGGGTTCGAATCGCGCGGGGGGGGGCAGGATCATGAATGCTCACTGCTGAGTAGTCCCATACTAGGACGAAACGACCATCCAGTACTTCAACTGACTCATAATTTCAACTATTGAAATTTGTAAAAAAAATCTCCACAAAACCCTTTCTGATAACTAGAAATTTCCTTTTTATATCAGGTTACTCTTCATGGAGGATTGATTGTTTTGAAATTACATTTAATCAAATATTTCTAAATTTATAATACAGTTGAGTATTTCAGTAGTTACTATGCAATATCATAAGTAAATTTCTTTTCTTTCTTACTTCTCATTAAACATAATTAATAAATTTATTCCATAGAATTAGAAGAAAAAAAAATTATATTTTAGTTAAAAGAGGAATGAATAAAGAGAAAAGTGAACAATTATAAAATGTAAATAATTTTCAATAAAATGAAATAAAATATATTTTGATAAATGATATTCATACATGTGAAAGTGAAATTATTTAAAGAAACATGTATTATATGTATATAATTACATTATAGAAAACTAGCTAAAAACTGTAAAAGAAAAGAAAAGAAAGAAAGAAAGGAGATAGAAACATGAATTTTTACTCATGCTAAAACAGTGAACACATTCATATATACCTGTTCAATGCGATTTATTACATCGATGAAAATAGATTTGAAATAAAGTAAAATAAGGTCTATGTATGTATATATGTATGTGTGTGTGTGTGTAAAACAAGTAATAAAACAAAATAAAATAGAAATATTGATATTGTTTATTTTGCTAGTAAGAAAGAGAAAGAAAGAAGAAGACAAAAGAATCATGTATAGTTGAAGAATATACGAATAAAGGACAATGAGATTCTATGCTGAAACAATACAAGTTCCATGGAGTAAATATGAATAATTCATCATACATATGAAGAAATAAATTAAGATGATTGATCTTATAATGTACACAGAAATAATAATAATAATAATAATCAAGAGGTAAGTTTGATTCACATTATGTTGTTGTTAATGAGTAATACTGAATACTTTTATATAAAGACATGATGAAATTTCATTTACCTGGAATTTAAAGAGTAAAAAGAAAACAATTGAAATATACAAGCATTATATATGAGTAGTTATTAGTGTGGTTAGATAAAAACTAAAAAAATTGCCCACTTACTAACTACATAGGACAGAAATAGTGGACACATTAGAAAATTTAAACACTAGGTGATCACTAAATTCTAGTATTATAAACGCATTTTTAAATTGTTAAACAGAAAGATTGTCGATTGGATAGTGACTGGTCACGACGAGATTGAGTTATTGACTTAAATCTCAGAATGATTTGAAATCAAAGATAAGATAGAAAATAGGTTTTTAAAGGTAATAAAATAACCTACTTTTATACGAATCACTACCACGAAATAAAGACAACAAATTGTCATGGTCAATTAAAGGGAGTCGGGTTGCTGGTCACTTACTAAAATCAGTTAATGTTTAGATATTAGGATTTATTATAGCCCGTCATATCAGATCGGTAATCAATATCCGATTTTTTATTCAATAGAGCTAAACAAATTTTACCTTGATCGAGTTTTAATGCGGTTATTAATCCAAATGACTTGACATTGAGTGCACTGTGTTTTGATGCGTTAGGGTAATTAACTCTCGTCGTGACAGTCGGTGATGTGAGTCTGAATCCAATGAGAAATTAATTTCTTCAATACTATAAATATGCCTTGCTGATTAGTACCCACCTACTACTAGGAAACCTCGGTTTAAGTCCATTTGCTAATATATTATTATTTTACGTAATAACTACTGACTTTAAGACCTAAACACAGGAACTCTAAAAATATCAAAATAAAGTGACTTTATAGAATATTATATTTATCCATCAAACGGTTAATTTAAGAAGTTTCTATCGAATTTTCAATAATACAAACGATGAGAAATGAAAGACTGAAACAGTGTGATTACGATTATGAAGACACAAGGTTTTTCGTATTAACCACAAGCAAGTATAGTATAGTTATTAAACAGATATATAACCAAGATTAATAAGGTAAATAAACAATGCAAATAACTGTCTAATTTGATCGGCAGTTTTATTCTTTAAGACAATGCTAATAAGGCGTAACTATTGTCTGTGAAGATTAGTTAAGCACATGAATAAATGAACTGATAGAGTAATAAGTTAGATAGACTATATTTAAGTGAAATGGAATAGGAACTCGTTTATCGATCATTATTGTGATTGTCGAATAATCATGGATTCATTTTGCAAAGGCGAATGCTGATAGTGAAAATCTCAACAACTGAGAAGTATTATTAGTTTTTATTCAAGTGATGGTTGTGGTTCATATATATATATATATATATATATATATATATATATATATATATATATATATATATATATATATATATATATATATATATATATATATATATATATATGATTAACATCAGAGTACTATCAGGACTATTGGATTAACTGAACATTCCAACAACAAAATATGTAAGAACAGAATAACATGAAAACATTGATTTCCGATATACACAAACAGTTTTTTAACATATAAATTGTAATCCTACTTAGCTATCAATGTTCCGTGGAATAAAAAAAACTTAATCAACTGACATTCTACATTTTGTTTTGTCAATAATATTTTAGAAAAGTCCAATCAGTCAAGTAAATAACGCTACATTATAAATGACCTGATTGTGTTATGATAGTTTCAATTATTAATGCATTTAAAAAAATACTTAGACAATATACTTTCCTCCCTCAAAAAGGATAATATACAGGTCTGATGTTTCTTAATCACTTTGTTTATGTAACTAACTTTGAATATGTTGTCAACTTGAAGGTCAAAACACCGCCTTAATGTAGACTTTGCTCATTTTTATTCAGCGAGGCTTACATTAAAGCAGTTAGAAACCTCAAAGTTATACAGTTGAATATAGTTTGGAAACGAATACTAATGAAAGCTGTAGTTTGTTTAATGCTTGTATGGGCTATTCATAGTAAATTAACTAAAATTAAAGATACTGAACCGAGTCAATTCTTAAGAACATTGATCATATTTAAATGTGAAAATGAAAAGTACTAACCACTTGATAAGCATAATAAAGATGATCCAATGTAACGAAACTCGTTATTAAATGGAGGACGGTACATTCAATAGACGTATCTTTATTTATTGGAAGAATGAAACATATAACAATGGTAATTATTGAATATAAATAAACTTCTTTGTTGTGCAATGGCGCTGGGACATGACATAATTGCGCGACGATCAAACGACACTAAGAAAAAACGAAAACGAAAGTATAAGACACGAAAGTGACATGTGTTAAAATATGTATGTATTTAATTATTTAAACACAGAAAAATTGGCATAAGGGGACACCAAATACATATGAACCACACAATAAAATGTAGTAGTTAATATTGATTCATGTGAGGGCTGTGATATTGCTCGGGTGCGCGAACGAAAGCAGGGCTAAAATATGCAAATTAAGATGACATTAAAACTATAATAGGATTAATCAAACTATTAAAACTAGATTCACTTGGTGTTGTTTCACTTGTATCTTTCTATTGTTATTTAGGACTGCGATTGATCAGTCTCATGTTGGAAGATACAAGTAAAACAACACCAAGTGAATTTAAACTTCACCTCATTGCACAAGCAGGTGGCTATCAGGACTTAGTAGCTAAGTGGATAACGCGATGGCGTTTGAAGTGAATGGTACTGGGTTCGAGTCTCGAGGTGAACATCAACTCTGGGATGCAGGCACATCCAACCGACGAGACGCGAATAGGTTGAAACGCTCGTCCTGGATCCCACCACTAGCCACTACTCATCTTTGCTTATTAAAACTAGAGTTTAGATTTACCAAATCAGTCACGAGGACATCAATAAATAAAGATATATATCTACATATCGAAAGTTATTCAACGATATTTCTAAGACACTACTCCTGATAGTGAGCATCATTTGTGAAAAATTACAATTTATCTATTGTGTTAAGTTATGGGGAAACAGGCTGATCATGATACACTACATCAACTGATCACTGAGTAGTATCCAATGTTATGCATGTCTGTTACGCAGTGGAGATCCAATTTTACCGATGAAATTGAAATGTGGCCACTTGTTAGCGAGACATAGATTGGATTAAAGTATTTTCCGTGCAGGATTGTGTTGGGGCACGCTGAGTGGCTATTTCTTAACTGATCAGAGCTAGAGGGTACTTTGAGAAGATTCTAGAGTCTTCTCATGTAAAAATTATAAATACACTAAGGCTTTTTTTGTTGCGATTCCTACCTCTATTCAGTCTTGCTATTTGGAGCATAATTACGTTGCCGTTCAACGGTGTTCCGATTTGGGGATTTGTCGAATGAAATAGTGTCCAAGAATACTAAACAATAAGAGTAGATGGGTCGTAATAAGAGAAACCATAACACTATTAAACCAATTGATTCAAAATGGAGTATATTTTGTTCTTTATTCTAATTCGGTAGGAAATTATGCATCTAGATTTCGTGTCATCTCTTCAGTAAAATGTACCTACAATCTCAAGGGAGCTAATGTTCTGAATAGCTCAATGGCGATGTTTCATACTATAAAACTATGTGATGACTGATGGAGTCTTACAAAAAGTAGTAGTTCACCCGATAATGCAAGTGTACCTTTTTGAAAAGGGCCGAGAAGAATTAAACATGGGTCTAGTATTCTTGCTGACTACTTTTAGCCACCTAACAGAATATAGTTATTCTGTTTGAGGTCTGAAACTAAGACTATTCCTTCATTTTATCCGGGAGTTATGTTTGGTATTCAATAAGTAGTGACCTGAAGATTTTAGAAATAATGTTCAGGTTTATTTCTAGGCATGTATTAAAATACCTATATATATATATATATATATATATATATATATATATATATATATATATATATATATATATATATATATATATATGCATAACTATACTGGAAGAACAACATGATTTCTGGTTTAAAGCATTATTCAGGTTGATTAAACGTAACACAGGCTTGCTGGCTCGACCACAAATAGGTCTAAAGTGTATCATCTTCATTTCGGTTTCGGCAGTTGAATAGTACCATACCATTGGTATGACATCGCATTATAGCCTGATAAAAAAGCTTAGGTTATCCAAGACAATAGTAACAGTATAGAGATTCTTGAATAAAACAACTGATGTAATTGTGTGTAATAAACGTTGGATTAAACGTGCATCAAAGCATAATATTGTATGATGAATAAAATAATACTGGACGTTATTAGGAAAACAGACTTCTAAGCACAATTTAAATCGTACATAAATCAAAGATGATGTTAGGCATTAAAAAAAAGATAATTAACAATTATAAACTGATATGTCATGATAAACAACACAACTAAATATAATAACAACAACTACTACTGTGTAAAATTGAAAAAGAAAGTAGATATTATGTTTTACTTAAATTAACTAAACGCCCAAAACTCTGACTTATGAATTTCATCAGTAAAGTTTGTGTATGTGTACATCTATGAACATAGAGATGTGTATAAATGTTGTCTTATTTCATAAGAATAATATCAGTAGATAAGCAAAATTATAATTCACATTATAAAAAATATTAATTACGTAAATGTTAAATAATCAATCTAACCCCCCCCATAGTGATCTATATTAAATGAGTGTTGTTGAAAAATCCCAGAAAGTTACTAAGTATATAGTCTAAATTTTAATACCATATTTTAAGACTTTTTTCTCTCTTCATTTATAAAATTCAATGATCTTGACAACAATAAAATAAATGATTAACGTACAACAACAAAAAAGTGAGGAAATGTTATAAAATCATTATAAAAAAAACAATAATACTTACTGTTACATTTGAAGCAATTGTTCCACAACAAAATAAAAATGTACGTGTATTTTTTTCTAATAAATTTGATGGTGAATAATAAGCCCATATATATGAACTAAATATAAGTAATCCTGCAGGTATAAGAGGTCTAATTACACCCCATAATCCAAGACCACGATGCCATGGTTGTTTATTTGGACAAGTTCTTATAATATTCCATAATGTAATTGGTATATGAACAAAATACAATGAAGCTATTCAAAATTCATTAATAAAAATAGAAATGACAATAAACTAATTTAAAGTTTATTATAATTAAAAAATAGAATTACACTTTCTAAAAATATATGAATTTTACAATAGTCAACATTTATCACAATTGAAGTAAAACATAGATTTCATTCCTTTTTTTTCAAGTTCATTGAGTTTTAGTGACAAATAAAAAGTTAGAAAATATAAACTTATTTATTGAATTTTACAAATTTTTTTATGATCATCTAGTTGAAAGGTTTTCTAATAACCGATAACATTGTACTAAGTCAGTCAGTAACAACGTAGAACTTCGTACGTACGTACGTACATCAGTTCGAGTTGCCACACCACCTTAACACAGAGATGCAGTTGTCGATCCAAATCCCGTAGTGGTAGAGGTAGCAAGAGTGTAAGCAGTGATCGGGAAGATTAGGGTTTGGAGATGTTATTTAAATAGTATAATTCAGTGAAATAAATTTGGAAAGAGGAAAAAAGGGACATGAAGAATTCAGAAGATTAGAATTCGGGAGAACGCAAAGAGTGGATGCACCTGCGCCATTGCAAACGATTTTGAGCCATGTCATTGTACTAAGTATTTAGATCAGTTATGTCTCTTAAGTTTGGGGTTATGGAGTCTGATAAACATCATTTAAATCATGAACAGATTAATGTTAGGCCACCATTAAAAATCAGGAAACACTGAATGACTGTTTCATTTTAATATGAGACTCTTCAACAATGCGCACCCACAATTCAGCACACGGGATTTGGATTCAGGATAGGCAGTTATATACAGAAGACAATCGAAGATTGTCTAGGGGTATAATGGATTTGTCGAAGTTAGACATTAACACTGTTGGATACCGTCTCAGTAATCTAGACGGCAAGCGTTCGCGTGTGAGATAAAAGGTGCTAGATTCGAATCCTGTGTGCAGGACCGTGGATGCGCACTGATGAGAAGCTCCTTATTAGGACGGCCATCTATTGCTTCCAGGTTTTCATTGGTCTCACATTGATTGGTTCATGATTTCAATGAAAATCGAAAATCTTTACAACCCCTAACTGAAAATCATCTTATCGATTTTGGATTCTAGAGGAGTTACCAACTCACTGCTATATGCCTCTTATATCTGTTTTCAAATGATATGATACCTAAATCTTCTAGAATTATCATATAATCCAACTTATCAGTCTCCGTACTACATATAATAAATGCCTTACCTCGCTATCTTTTTCAATTACACTTTCCAATATCAGCCTGAACAAAAAAGTGGTAACACATTTCACAAACGGGGATCGAAAATAATAATAGTGGATAGATGAGAAAATATCTAAACAATTAGACCGTTGTCATCTTGATGACTTCATATAGCTTAACAGATGTGATGTGACAACTTGAGATACTATAATGAATAATTCAATTTTCCTACATCAGTTCAAACAAATTATCATGGTAGAACAACACCAATAAACTGATGCATAAAGGAGATAAGTATTGAATAGGTAATGATTTATTGCATAAGAAAAAAGGATTCGAATAAATGTAATGGATTATTAATTTATCGATCTTGGTAAAAAAAAAGTGATTTGCTAAACGGATATGGTAATTTATATTTCGATGGTAATACGTATGTCAAGCTTTCATAAACTGTTTTATTCAATTTTTTCAAGTTAAATATAATTATGCTGTATTTCATTGGTAGGTTCAATAAACAGTTATTTCGTCCACTTGATTTTTCACTTATCAGATCTTCTAAACTTTGCGTATGTGTATTGATGTAACCCAGCTTTACAGTTTACCAGTTCTAGATAGTCCCTATCTTTATGTCTGCCCCCACCCTTACGTTCGCTGCACCACTCTTCAAATGACCTTATACGTAGGGGAGTGTTATATAAATAAGAAGCAACCACCAAGAAATAAAAACAAGAGTGATCAAAGTTATTGATTTTGATTACGCAATCTCATATTGTCTCTTAACCCGATCAATACGGTTGTAAGCAGCTAATGAGAATTCAAGACGTCAATTAGGCATGACTTATCGATCCACCATTTCGATACGTAGAATTTTCTAACTTCAAACACAGGGATTTAGGTGAATAATTATTTACACGCATATGTAACGAATCACTTACATAATAAATTCGTCATTGATTTGATAAGTACCGAACATGCTTTCACCTCTGACCTTAAGTCTTACACTATGTGGCCACGACATGAATACATTTTGATTTATCATTAAGTTTACTTGAACCTAATAGCCTGAATAATTTCTACACAAAAGTAGAGGTTACTAGCAGAGTAATCCAGAAGGCAAACCAATCAAACGAATGAAATCACGACTTATCTTATTAATATGTCCGATGGTAAACAAACTCAAAGCCCATCATTTGAAAAGTTGGAAAATTATTCGTTAGGTGATGATTATTACTTTTTACTTGATAACTGCTTGTTGTATTTAGAGCTCGTAACTTTCATTTGTTGATATTTTTAACGCTGAACCAGGCAGTCTTTTTTAAGTATACGACGTTACATTAGATATTTCTTGGCTACGTCTCTGACTATCAAGCTTGACTACTGCACGGATCCTAACCAGGAAGTCTATACCATTAGACGTGAATTAAGCCAACATTTGATAACTACGCAGACTGATTTCATGTTTTGGTTTGATCGTCCCTAGCTTTCAAATCACCCCTATTTCCATGAAATATGTTAGGCATATATCAATGACTACAGTTTGTGAAAATTTATGGCTTTGTCAATTGATTTATCATCTGTACCCAATACTTTTGCCTAACCTTATCAATCCAAGGCTGAATTTTAGTAGTAAAAAATACTAATCTTTCATAAAGTAAGTTACATGTTTGGATAATGATCTATTATATCGGTTAAGACAGCCAGATAGTATCAAGAGCACTGAAATATACATTGTGATTCAGAGCTGGGTAAGAATGTGCACTTGAATAACAAGTTACACAACAAAATTCACCGTTTTTCAAGGACCTACAAAACCAAATAATTCAAACATTTCTCGGTATTAAGGAGGAAGAGTATATATGTAAAATCTCAGCGACTTTCAAATTTAGATGGAGGCTGTTATATATTCCTAGTCATCCTAGAAACTAATCGTAAAATTTAGATATGGAATTTCGATTTTAATCACTCGGTCGTCGATTAGGAAACTAATTAACTGTTGTTTAAGCAATTCAAAACCACTTTAAAACTTAGTTATGGGAATAATACACGAACAAACAACTGACTACTTAATTACACTGGATATCACAAATATGCTGATTGATGATGAACATACCTTTTTGTTAAGATATTCAGGAAAATATCCTAGAAATTATCCTGTTAAGCCTAATGCTATCCTTGGACATGAAGTGGTATCATCTTGTTGGTCAATATTTATTTAATGTGTCATTTTCCTACTGGTCAATATTGTACAATGTTATTTTCTATTTTATGGTACGTTGTGGTCTGCTTGACTGGTATATAAACAAAGTATATTTGAAATATAGTGATTCATATATCCGAGGCTGAGACTTGCGTTCTGGACTCAATTGCTGGGCTAGACAGGGAAGCAGGGACCAATAAGAACCCTAGGTCGTTCTACATGTTTGTGCGTCTTTGGTCCGATCGATAATTCGTTACCCTCAAATCTGCCGTCACAGTTATAGCACTTTTAATCAAAGAATCAACTAGCAAATAGAACTTATACATCATAACTAGAAATATTCTACTAGTAATAGGTCTCTGAAAACTTGAAACTAACTGTTCGATTAAGCCGAAATTCTATAAAATAGATACATAATTAGCTAAGTAAAATCAATTCGTAGAAATCAAGTTGCACGTTCAAAAAATATATATAAATTTTTACATTTGTGTGTAAACTTGGCCAAAATAAAATTTATCTGTATCTAATGTAAAGTTTGCACAGAATGAACAATAAATAAAAAACAAGGTCATACACACAGATCAGTGAGTGTACATGAATATTGGAACTAGGCTGTTAAGCTTGTTTACTACCGCATAAACATAAACCCGTGACTGGCCACGTTCCAATGTTGTGCACAACATCCATATTCATGTACAGCTGTCTTGAAATATATATATATAAACGAAATTAATTTTTAACGCTACTTACAAAACAGTGTGAACTTGAAAATAGCTGCACTTGACCAACCAAATAAAAGTGGCTTCATAAAAATAGTAGGTGATCGCCAATAGGCGAGTAAGAAGACCAGAGAAACCATCTAAAATTTGAAAAGACAATAATATTAACAATACATAATAGAAAATCCTTTCCTGTTATCAAATTTTACATGTGTATAATATTTCTTTAACTAACTCAATTGAAATAAACAAATAAATCGATGAACTGAATAAATAGATATGATCTTAATTCAAACGAATATACACACAGCAACTATGCCGAATGTTTGTAAATTCAGGCGAAAATACCAATAAACTAATTTTGTTTTTAATTCAGTTTACTTATTGATAGCGTTCCAGAAATTTTAATCTGGTTAGGGTGATAGGTGGTAAAAAGACTCGATTTCGAATTAAAGTAACATATGACTTAGATTACTGAAGTATGGTTGTGAACAGAATTAAACACTACATTTTTTAAAAGGATCTTATGATCGATAAGACTGATCAGTCATGATAGTGGGACATTCACGAGAAAGATTAATCTAACAAATTCATATTAATGTGAACAAGCAAAAGTTAAAATGTTCACAATTATTACAATCACATGTAGTATATTCAAATTTAACTGGATCATTATGTCGATCAGAAAATATCCAAACCAACCAACTAGTAGAAGCCTTACTAACCATGTACAAGTACTCAGTTTGTAGCTCTATATTATGTATGTGAGTTATAGATACTATGTGGTTAGAAATCAAATGTTTAAAGCACTGTAACTAAACGAACAAACATATCTATGATTACATAACCTATAACCAGTTGAATAATCTATAAACGTACGTAACACAATTAAAAATGATATAAAATAGATTTACAAAATGTTTAGCTAACGAAAATTTCAAATTCACCGGGAAAACTTTTAATTTACTAAAAAAACAATAACAGCAATTTTAGTGAAGAAAATTTCCATTTCGATGGTTTGATTGTACAGTTGAATTTATAGTTTATTTGTTTACTAAAATAGTAGTCTACAGTGATATAAGCGTTATGTAGTTCTATACAATTAAAGTCATATCGTGTCATAAATTGTTCATACAGATCAAATCATTGAAAGGAATTCATGTAATAACCCATCAAATAATTTTAAAAAATATATTAAGATGAAGATGGTCTATGAATGAGTGATAATTGTCCACTCAATAAATATCAAGAACACAATAATTAAATGTTGTAATAATAACTAATTAATGTTTGCCAAGAAAATAATTTAAAAGGAATCGAAAAAAAGATAAAAAGGAAGATTAAGACCACGGAAACATAGGGGACTGAATATACTGTTACATCTGAATTTGCGGATAGCTAAACCCTTTGCCAAAAGCAATGTTTATCTGAATAGAATGTTTTTTTCGAAGATCTCGAAAGTCTGTTGCCCAGAATCTCTGGTGTAAGATCTTTAAACTGAATATTCATGAAGAGGATCTTTCTTAGTGTTAAAGACACGCTTTCATACTTATGTTTTCAGAATGGGTTTTTGCGGAGAGTTTTAAGAAATTTCATAAGTTGAAATCATGAGTCAGTTGAAGCTAGACCACCATTGAAAACCTGGAAGCACTGGACGGCCGTTTCGTCCTGGTATGGGACTCCTCAGCAGTGTGCATCCACGATCCCGCACCACGCGGGGCTCGAACCCAGGTGGTGCGGGGTCGTGGATGCGCACTGCTGAGGAGTCCCATACTAGGACGAAACGGCCGTCCAGTGCTTCCAGGTTTTCAATGGTGGTCTAGCTTCAACTGACTCATGATTTCAACTTATGTTTTCGCTTCAAATTTTTCCCAATAAATCTGGATAGATATCTGATGTTGGCAAATATCTGCCGTAGACTATTAAGTTTGATGTCAATTATATCATTTGCATAGACTCGTCTAACTTTCGTAAATAGAAAATGGACCAGGTTTCTGTTTTGATTTAGTGGGACCGAACTTTGAAAATTCGTGAACGAGCTATTCCAGGTAAACTTTTTCTAACAAAGCAACCATGAAGTGGAACTCTGGATTAAACTCGGATTCTACTCTGAACATAATTAAATGACAACAACGATTGAAATTTCCTAGGATGTTGAAATCAACATTTTTTCACAAGTAATGAAAGCACCATCTAAATATCTTTTTTATGAACAGAAACTGCTGCCTGTTGTTTTGAGTATAATACTTTCAGGATTGGGAACAAAACAGTCAGCTAGATGTGAGCAGTTGTGACCTCATCACTACGCTGTTGGTTTTACATATAAAGCTCATAATTAAATGTCAACTGGACTTTGAAAGTGAATCAGAGTAGTAATTCCTTCAAATAGCACGTTGGAACACTGATATCAAGGCTTTTGTTTCCAATATAATTACATAGTACGCAGATTGTTTCCGTGAGAGACCCATTTGTAATAATAGAAGAAATATCTAATAAAATTACCTTTTTTAGTTCCGTTGGCATCGGGCATTGAATAAGTAAAATCAAACAGATCAGCAGTGATTTGCTTGTTGAGTTAATTTTTGACTGATCATACAATCCCAGTCAACCATTTAGTGAGTTATTCATATCTAACGTAGGACTTTAAAGAATATCTTTCTTACGAATAACGGATTCAAATAGTTTGGGTTATTCATAGAGGTCTCCACAGATAACTGATTTATCTTTCATCCTAAGGATTTCGGTTTATTTTTGCTCTACTTGCTCCATAAAATCTTTTTGAATATTTTTTTCTTTAAGAAATTTGTTGGTATCAGTTTAAATGAAAGGGCGCCTCTCAAGTTTTTTCTATTCGATTCGTGATAAAAATGCCAGTATCCTTATTCACATTTAATTGGTTCTTTGAATAAGTTAATACATACGTTTGTGCATGGGCATTCATGATTTTACTCAAAAACACATGGATTAATACCACAAAGAAATTACAATTATATAAGCATAAGAATTATGCGTTATTATTATTAAAGTTCAAATTTTGAAAAGATACATTTCTTTTAATGTTGTTCCTTTTAGAATACAGTAATAATAACTAATAAGTATATTACTTCTCTATTTTAAGAAGTAAACAGATAACGATTTTGAGGGTAGAAACTTTTACGTAAACAAATTTGCTTAGCGCACTTACCCATGAAAATGTACTTTTAGAATATTATTATTTTGTCACCAAACATCAAATAATTATAGTTAAATAATTAGTACATGTATACTTGAATTCATGAGTTGATTAAAGCTAGACCACCATAGAAAACCTGGAAGCACTGGACGGCCATTCCGTCCCAGTATGGGACCCCTCAATAGTGCGCATCCACGATCCCGCACGCGTGATTCAACTCGGGACTTATCAGTCTTGCGCGCGAACGCTTAACCTATAGACCACTGAGTCGGCATCCAACTGTGTTAATATCTAACTTCAACCAACCCACCATAGTCTTCAGTGAGTAACTTCCTCACAACAAACACGGTTTAACTCCATTGTTCACGGCTTCTCACTAGAAATCCAAGAAACACCTCTTGAAGCCAGTCACTAGTGAGCACATAATGATTATTATCAGATTGAGGGTTTTCGTGGAGATTGTAGTAATTTAATAGTTGAATTCATGAGTCACTATAGAAAACCTGAAAGTGGTCTAGAGGTTAGGCGTTCGCGCGTGAGACCGATAGGTCCTGGGTTGAACCACGCGTGTGGGATCGTGGATGCGCACTATTGAGGAATTCCATACCAGGACGAAACGGCCGTCCAGTGCTTCCAGGTTTTCCATGGTGGTCTGGCTTTAATCGACTCATGGATTCAAATACTAAATCACCAGAATTTTCAGTCAGTCAGTCGGCTACAACGTAGGACAAGGCACATATGTGCGTCGGTTCAAGTTTCCATACCTCATTAGCACAAGATGAACAGCGGCTTTATAGAAGTAGTTAATTCAGTGGTAGTAATATAAAAAAAACCACAATCTCCACAAACTCCTAATATTTGATCAAGGTCTACGACTACATGATTTAAATGAAAAATGAAAGAAGAAAAACATTAGAAACAATTTTCGACGGTACGATCAATATTATGGTATGGTATTTTATCAATTGTGAATTTACACAACAGACCGGTAGGCATGCACATGAAGTATCCACTGTAGACTCAGTTCATACCGTTTACTTAGCTGTTAGTTTTTGAGAATATGCGATCTTAAATTACAACTTGCAAAAATCAAATCAATATTGATCAGATTAAAAAATTTTACAGTAAATTATCATTTCGTGTGACCATTATTTTTGGAATTTTAATAGATTTTTAAAGCATTTCGAGTTAGTGATAAATACTCATAATCATATTTCTTTTCACTAATATATAATCGTGAAATTTTTGTCTTTCTGAATGGTTACACAAAATCAACATCAAATAGCTTCATCTACAAAACTGGTGTTTTTACTCTAGTGAGGACGGGAAAAGAACTATAAGAAGTTAGTTTTTATTTCACGGTATTGAAATTGGAGTAACGAGAATGATTAACACAGTGGACGAACGTATCATATTTAATGACTAAACCATGTTGCAAAATAAACTGAGTTTACTCAAAGCTTTTTATTTTAATGTATCGTTATTGAAGAGAAAGTGATAACAATTTAACAGATGCTTTAACTTTTTAGTTGTAAAACACTCAGTAATTAAAAAATTATTAAACAGAGTGATGGGAGCTTACAGGTTGAAGCATTACTCCCAATGATCTGGTAGTAAAATCGAACTGCATTTCATCAACTTCAGCCTCAGTAACCAGCCAATACATATAAAGTTGTAAATTAATGAGTACCCGGTAAATCAGAGACACGTTAAATAGATAAACATATGAAAACATATAGATTACTTACTATTTGACTTGTATCGAACGTCCAAGGTAGAAATAAGGTGCCCGTAATGTATTTTTCCCAATGGGATAGAAGAAAAGTGATAATTAATACCCACTGCCCCATAAACATTTCTCTCACAGTATAAATATTACCTAGCAATGAGAACATTGATCCAGCAAGAAAAAGACACACCCACGAATCGCATCCATGGTCAAATAATTCGCCAAGAGCCGATGATGACTTAGTTCGACGAGCCTGTTTTCCATCTGTACCATCTAAAGTGAAAATTTATTGTTCAGTTTACAATGTGAGGCAAACCTAAAGTATGGGCAATGAATACAAGGAAAGCGGTAACGAGCCAAACCCAAGTAGGAACATTGACTGTTGAGAAGAAAGTGGGATTATAGCAGCACAATAGGAGATAATGGGCCACAGTCAGAAGGAAACCAGTGAATGTTATGAGGTTTGGAGCTAGCCAAACAGGGTAAAACTACAAGCAAATATAAGGACTTGTTAATGAATAGATAAACCATACATTTGCCAACCAATTCCAGAAGGGATGCATAACATATATTGAAAAAGGTGAATTATCCACACACGAGTATTTATAATTTTTCAATCCGGACACCATTTGATCAGTTAGTTGGTGCATTTTTTCAATTTTGTAATTTGTATCCCAATGACTTAGTCGATAGCAAAGACTAAAATACATAACATTAAAAAAGCTTATTACGTATGTATACATAATAAAAAGATTTCTTAGAACTAACAAAACAGAAACATACTAATCAAGATAGGATAAACCTTCTACCAACCTTTACTTTTTATTCTTTATTGGATTTTAGAAATATCACAAGATGCAAAATAGAAGGTAACAAGAAAGGAGTGCCACACTTGTTTGTGACACAACTTGTAGTCCATATGAACTTACTACTTAATTATACCTGTTACCCCCAGCGGAGGACTATAGGTCACCCATCACCATTCTTCATTCAACCCTGTCTTCGGCAATACTTTACCGTTACTATTCATTCTTTTTACGTCTGCTTCGAATTCTCGACGCACTGTGTTTCTTGGTCTTCCTCTTTGCTTCGCATTCATTGACTTCAGGATTCCAAGTTGGCGCTTGCCTTGTGATGCAGTTTAACGATTTTCTCAATGAATGTCCTATCCACCTCCAGCGTCTTTACCTAATTTCTTTTTCAACTGGAAGCTGGTTACTTCTACCCAATGTACGCTGTTGCTGATGGTATCCGGTCAATTTCGCATGGACAATTATTTATAAATACTTGTGCCAATTCGATGATGGTTGTTGTAGTTTCCCAAGTTTCAGCCTCATTCAGTAGAACTGTCTTGATGTTCGTATTGAAGATTGTGACTTTGTTGTTGGCTAACAGCTGTTTTGAGTTTCACATGTTGTTCAACTATAAGAATGCTGTACTTACTTTGCCGATCCTCGCCCTCACGTCTTTATCAGATCCTCCTTATTTATCGATGACGTTGTTATCCAGGTACGTAGAACTTTCCACCTCCAGAGTTTCACCATAAAATCTGATTGCGTTAATTTTCTCTGTCTGCATTTGAGGATCTTGGTTTTTCTCTTGTGTATGTTGAGGCCAGCTGTTGCAGAAAGTCCTACCACACTAGTTGTCTTTATCTGTATTTCTTGGTATGTATGGGATAGAAGAGCTAAGTCATCTGTGAGGTTCACATTGTCTAGTTGCATCCAAACTGTCCATTGTATTTCATGCTTCCCCTCAGATGTGGAGTTTTTAATGATTCATTCACCATTAGGTGGACTCCGAAAGAACGTTAAAAAAAGTGGATTTTGTGGCATCCCAGTGAATGTTTACAAGTACAACCTAATTTTCAAGTTGTTGTCTAAGGCGATGAATACGAGTAGCTCCTTACAGAAATATTGAATTAACTGTTTTCATAACATTAGAAACAGTGCATGCACCATAGCCATGTAGACTAATGGCTACATTTGGACATCATTGATGGAATTACGTCAGTAGGAAGAACTAAATAGTGACCATGATTATTACCTGGTGATCAATTAATGTATTTCCGACGTCACCAGTTGCCTGAATAGCTAAATGGAAACATTTTAGCTGGAATCTCACATCTCTTCGAAACTCCGTGCACCTCTCATCGTTAAGTGCCAACTACAATGAAATCTAGGTTCAGGGTTTTCTCCTAACCCCCGCTTACCACCCGATACACGTTATTATTTTATATAAAGCCGGTGTATATTACGTCTTATTCAGAAATGCAGGCAAAAGTATCAAACGGGTTGTAAAAAACGGTTTGATAGGTGTTAGTCGTAAACAAATAATCAGGAGATTCACATTATAGATGTCTGGTTAGTCCATAAAGTTATCGACTATTGAACCGGATCGTAAGTTGAAATTAAGACTTTTGAGTGCTCAGGTTGACCAAAACTAGCAGTAGTAAACCCTGAGAAAGATGTGTTTCGAAATCTACAGAAGTGACGCTAATGAACTTACTACCATTTATGCTATTATGAGTAATATTTCTTCGCAACTACTATCTTATATGGCCATTTTTCTGATCCCGAGTAGTATAATGACTAGGACTGGTAAATACTTAGTATCCCGCGATGAGACTATAATTTATGAACGAACCAATCACGTATATAACAGGTCTCGGATTTTGGCACGAAATTCACTTACGCATTTGGATAAATAGAGTTTTGGCTTTATAGCTGATGTCAGTTCGTGATGAAAACCCGAAATTTAATACCTAAGCTTAATTATCAACTGTGAATCATAACTCTGATTTCTCACGGAGGTTAATAACCATCATTTGCCCCTGGTTATTAAATGGACACTCGAAATCAGTCTAGCGTCGCTCAAAGGTCGTCTATGAATTATAGTCTCACTGGGAAATCCCCAAAATGTTTGGGGGGAATTTCGGGTTTTCCCCAATGTCTTTACAGAATATTATAACAATTACGGAATCTCCCCAAACTTTGAGGAAAACCACATACTTTTTACAACTTTTGGGAAAATCCCGAGACTTACTCGAAGTTCTCCGGAATTTTCCCAAGACATTGAAACTGGGATATTTAAATCACAAAACTAGATACGTTTCAACCACAATCGCTTGACATGCTATAAGGGTCAGTAAGGCAGTTAAATTTATAAGTTAAATGTTGCCTAATCATATGAACCAAAAACTGACCAAGTAATATTGGAAAGTCATTACTAATATATTTAAATTCAGTCTATGCACTCGGTTAGCATAAAGCTATCAGTTTTATGCCAACTTAGTTGCGAGATGTAATTAGTGAAGAAAACTTAAAATGAGCTTACAAATAAGCGAGAATCCGGTGAAACACAACCTAATAAAAAACTGCACGGACACTAGCACGTTCCGGCAACACTGAAACTGCGCCCTCGAACCGTGACCTTGATTCGCAGTATTAAAAATAATTCGAATATTTTCAGATTCAGATTTGTGTAGCAAGAACAGAAGGCCTACAGCCCATGTTATTCCTTTTTTAGTATGCTTCTGTGAGTGTCCAGTCTTCTCTTGAAAGTCAACTGAAGGTGCGGACAACACTGCTTCAGGCAGCAGGTTCCAAATATGATGACTCGGTTTGAAAACCTGTATGCAACCGGTATTTTGTTCGTTCTTGGCTTTTCTACTCGCCTGCTATGTCCTCTGAGGCGTTTCGATCTGGTGGGAAGGAAGAGAGAGAATAAGTTAGGTCCGAAATCATTTCTGAGTATTCTGGACATCAAAAATAGATCTCCCCTTAATCTGCTATAAGACAGAGTAAAGAGATCCATTTTTTCAAGCCGCTTTTTCTACGATAAACCCCGGAGTTCCGGAATTGCACGGATAGCTGACCTCTGAACTTTTTCTCGGATATCCGAGTCACATTCTAAACAGGGGCTTGCAGCCTGAACGCAGTTCTCTAGCTTTGTTCTCACTAAGGATGTTTATGCTGTGGTGAACATGGTAGTATCTAATGTAGTGAATGTCCTTTATAAAGCACAGAGTGTTCGAAACCTCTTGGCTGCGACCTCCCGGCAATGGGCCGTCGTCTTAAGATTGTAGTGTCAGTTATTATGGCAAGCCCATACACTTTATTCTAGCTTTCAGACATCCCATTTTATTCATTCTACTTGAGCCATACTTTGACCTTGTTATTTATTCGCTTATCAATCTAGACTGTTTTTATATGAGCGTATATTTGTGTGCCCTTCTTAATCACATGTCTGTAGCTTTATTTTGTCTGACTATAAATATTGAGTAACGCTTGGCTAAAATGGAGTTGGCTTCCCAGCCATCTTCCCTGCGTGTCATTTTTCTTTGCTCTGTTTCATTCGCTTCATAAACAAAATATATGTATGCACAGATCAATTCTCGTTATTTGACTTACTTAATTCCGTTATTGGATAACGTGATTTAAGTCGACGATTATATACGAGAATAGGCGATAACAAACATCCATACGATCTAAATAGGAGTCAGATCAACAGGCCACTAAAAGATCATTACTCATTGTCAACGCTAGATCCTTATGAAACCGAACCACGGGTAATGACCCTTCCCCTATGTTGTACGTATTAACCTTTGAATCCCCCAAGTGCATGTAGACACATTTTTCTGCGTTGATAGGCATCGACCACTCTTTAGACCAGTTTATCATATTATTTATGTTTGCCTGAAGGGTAAATGCGTCTTTGTCTCGAGTTATTACTCACCAAATGTTTACATCGTCAGCGTATATTGACATTGGAGACTGTACTATACTTGTAAAATCATTAACGTACATGATAAAAAGTAAAGGACCTAGGATGGAACCTTGGGGTACTCCACTAAGTACTGGTCTCCAGATGGAGCACTTGAAATTTATTCTTACTTTTCGTCTACGACGTATTAGGAAATCCTTCATCCATTTTAAAAGAGGTCCGCAATACCAAGGTTTTCCAACTTCAATAGCAGTCTATTAGTTGGCGCCTTGTCAAAAGCCTTACCGAAATTTATGTAGAAAACACCCAGTGAGTTTCTGTTGTCTAGCAGAGTAACGGTATGTAGTCTAACAAAGTAAGTCATTTAGCATTCTCTAGAATTTCAGAATAGATGTCGTGCAATAATAAATGAACAAACGAACATCTACTCAACTAACTAGTTCTTCGAGATATCTCTGCAGTCACTACTAAATGGTTAAAGACATAGTCAGTCAGCTGCAACATAGGACCAGTCACATATACGTAACGGTCCAAGTTGCCACATTTCCTTAGCGCAACAAGATACCAAACTCCTAGAAGTAGTCACTTCAATCATGTTAATATAAAGAAGAAAGATTGCTATAAGGATATAGTACAGGAAGAAAGAATTGGTTCGTAGAAAGAAAAATATGAAGCGATTTTAATCTCAAGATTTTAATTGCTGAAAAACTCCCAGTATATTAAAAACAGACGATTTTAATCTCTTAGTTTATGGGAAGACAGTGTGTACACCGACGCCGTTGTGATAACAGAAAACTAATTTATAAATGAATTAACATTTTAAATAATAAGACATTTTAAATCAGTCAGTCAGTTACAACGTAGGACCAGGCACATACATTCATCGATCCAAGTCGCCACACCTCATTAGCACAGCGAGACAAACACCGGAGTCACAGAAGCAGTTAACTCAATGGTGTAAAATATGAAGAAAAGATTCTATGTAAGGATATAGTACAGAAGGGAAGAATTAGTCCGTAGAAAAAAAGATATGCAATAATTTTAATCTCATAGTTTAAGGGAAGACAAACAGTGTATACACCTACGCCATTGTGATCAATTCTGAGCCATGTGACCAAGAGTCTCCAAACATTGGTTAAGATAGTCACACGGACCCCAACTAAGTTGTATGCATCTACCAACATGGCTCAGACTAGAAGTTAGTGACTTCAAGCACTGATGCCACATTTTGGTTTAGTCGCCCCTTCATTTCTTCCAACCATTCTCTGTGTCTGACCTGACTATTACTTACCCGGTGATCCCAGCAGATGAGAGCAATATTTCGAAAGCATCTGTGATTAAGTACTGGTAACCTACGAATATATTCGACTCTTAGTGCCCACTTTTCACAGCCATAAAGTAGAACAGAACAAACTGCCGCACAGTATACTCGCCCCTTAATTGGTAGACGGATATCTCGCCTTCGCCAGAGGTGACGTAAGTTGGCAAAAGTCAAACGAGCCTTCTGAGTCCGCGCAATGATTTCATCAGACATCATTTCAGATTAACTATATCCTTTTGAACTTCAGGTAGAGTAATGGGACTTAATTCCTTGTTCCTTTCACGCTGTCTGGGAATGGGGGATGGTTGTGGAGTAGCTGAAGACCAGCTGAACTGTTCCGTAAAATGTTCCACCCATCGTTCTAAATGTCTGGACTGAGAACAGATAAGAGTGTCGTCTTTTTCCGAGATAGTCATACTTACAACTAACTTATTAGTCCCGTTTTTTCATGAGCCTGAAGAGCTGTCTTGTGTTACCTAAAGCCGCCGCTTTTTCCATCACTTTTGCTTTTGTTGCCCACCACTGCCCACGGTCGTTCCTTGGTCTTTTGCTTAACCTAGAACTGATATGTTTACGCTCTTCATCGTGTTCAGAGCCTGATAGGATGAGTTTACAAGAATCAATCAGCGCGACAGACTTAAACGAAATCCATCGGTTTTTGTAATCCTTTGGTTTAAATTACTAACAGATACCACTGCTGTTTACACAACTATCGGTATGTCTTTCCAAGCAACATCTGTGTCAGCCTGTTTTCGGAACTACTTAAGCGTGACCTCAGTTGTTCCTGGAATCTGCTTTTCGCTTTCTCGTCGCTCAGTTCAACTCTAATTGGTCTTCTTAATAAAGCTTCTCTGCATATAGCAGCAGGCAATCACTATTATCTGTTCGTTGTGCCGGACTACTAAAATACCCACTTAAATGTATTTCAGTTTGGTTTAAGCTACCCACTTGGGCATTAAAGTCACCTACTACGAGTACTATATCTGAGTGTTTAGCTATATGAATATGTTCAGAGATCTTTCTGTAGAATTAATCTTTCACTTCATTCGAGCTGCAGTCAGTGGGAGCGTAGGCATAAACGACGAAACGGCAACGATATGTGTCCCTATCTTTTCAAGTTCCCACGGAGCTGTTTAGCTGAACGACACACGGGCGACTGTTAACAAGTATCCATTCTAAAAGAGTTTGTCCTGCCATCATACATAATGCTGCGCCTACACCTGTCAGTCCACGAGAACTTGCAGTCGACTGGGCTGGAAAACGGAGAGTATATCTCATCAGCTTCCTGTTTCGGCGAGATGAGGTGAAGTGAATGACAACACTTGGATGCGTGTTCCTGAGACACAGAATACATCAGTGGTACGAGATTCTAGAGCTTTAGCCAGGGAGGCCTGCTGGTCGATTTGATATAGAGTTCGTACGTTGAAGGCTTCAATGTGTAGTTTGGAGCGAGGTTTCAGCGAACCTGGAACAAGGTTTCGAGTACTAGATTCGTTGGCCATGGTGACACGTGAGGAGAGAGTTAAAAGTGTAAGCTTAGAGTTGAAAGTCGATGTAGGATGAATCACAGGAGTTGAAGGAGAAGATTGATTATGAATACAGTGATCTTGAGTGCTTTTAGAAGTATAAAGGCGGTTATCACTTCCGCGTTGCTCACACCAAAGAAGGGTTCTTTTGGATTTACCTGAGAAGGAAATTGGTTTAGGAGTGGTTTTGGTGACCTGAGAGCGTGACTGCAGTGCTCAGGGGACATTTATTCGATGCCGATCACGCACAACCTTTTGTGAGTAGTCAGTTAAATTATCTGGCGAAAATCAAATCAGTATGCTAAGAGGACTATTTGAAACTTAAAATAGAATAGACCTAATACTTTATAGTGAACATGAACCAGAGACAAAGTGAGTTTTCTCTGAAAGATCCTGTCGATCTCTGAAAGTATAGGAAACTTGTAGGCTAAAAAAGGATTAAAACTAAGATTTTGTGATAGTGAAAAGGACCTTAAGGTTGTAAACTTTTATTTGAACAGGCTTTATTAGGGAAACATAATGGAGACATTTCGATGATTTTTAGATCTATTACATGAATGTCTTGAGTTTGCTCAACGAACTGCGTTTCCACAGGCCGGTTGTAATCGTTACCACGGAACATGGCTGACCAAAACTGTAGATAATATGGAACTTGAGTTTGAAACGGTCGTATTGTTAAGCCCTAACGGAACTATAAGTGTAAAGGGAGAACGGCAATTTTATGAATTAGAAATAATATCCCACTTGCCATTCTCAAAAACATTTTTGATGGGGGCGGGGTATAAGGACTAGTTAGCTGATGCTTAGAAGTCAAAAGACGAGGGCTAATGATTGATGCAGTCTACCGAAGTCCAAACTACCGCGTGGATTTTACCTTGCTAACCGATTTCAATACTTCATCTTCAAATGGTCGATATTTAATTTTAAGACACTTTATTGCACTTACTTTAGACTGGAAAAGTCTGAGATTTTAGTTGCTATAAAACGGTTTGTAGAGATTATGACCTTCACCCTAGTACAAAATGTAAAAAAAACAACTGGGTAGAAACCGAACTCTGGACCATCTTTATCAGATACCATATTGACCCATTGTGGGAATAAAGGCATCAACCTCGATTGCATCACACCACTACGCAAATGTGACTATGCAATTTCAATTTTAAACTTCTTTGTTGTTCTGAACAGTGGCTTGTTAGTTCGAGGCAAAACAAAAATTTGAAGGTAGATATAAGAGAAATTATGCACTCAGCGTTTTCGGTGGATTAAATAATAAAAACAAAATCTACTATGAAAACGGCTTGTAAGATCTTCAGGAGATTGTGTCTAAAACTTACAGGACCTCACGTTCCTTTAAATACACCACGGGATAAATAAGTTCTCTGCCATATTTAAGTGAGTAGGGTCGTACTCTTTAACCAATCGAGTCAAGTAGGTTTTTAGTATTTTATCATTTGTCTAAGGGAAATTTTATGTAACCGACCACTGGTATACCTTTTTCCGGAAAGCGCGAATTATATGAAAGGCGCACAAAATGATGTTTGCATGCCCGTGTGTTGTACGGACAGCCGCGCTTTCAGATCGTGCGCAATCCATCATGAATGTTTCTGTTTTTGTTGTGTCACCCATTGTCTTTGAATTTATCTAAAATCCACGTAACATCAGCACGCTTTTCTTTTCGTGTCCATGCAAACATAACAGTTCTTCCTTGACTCCAATTGTCTGTCAGAACTAACTGGAATAATGAATATCTACACAGTAGAACAAAACGAAAATCATATTCACTTTTTATTATTAGTTTTATACGTAGAATCAATACACACGACTTCGGGATATTGATTGTACAACCTTATCTGGTCATAACTGCTGAAGCATATTGTGTAATACATCCATTTTCTACATGCTCTCTAACTTCACCGTTTTGTCGCATCATGTGCATTACATGCTTCCGAGTACAACCTGAAATATATTTATATACACTTACCAGTAGAGAGTGTAGCTTTCATACCTTTGACATCGGCAGCAGTTACTTGCTTACCAGTTCTCTCCTTAA
Source organism: Schistosoma margrebowiei (assembly GCA_944470205.2). Taxonomy (NCBI): domain Eukaryota; kingdom Metazoa; phylum Platyhelminthes; class Trematoda; order Strigeidida; family Schistosomatidae; genus Schistosoma; species Schistosoma margrebowiei. The sequence goes on from OX104024.1 coordinate 52,221,478, forward strand.
TACTTTCGGTCACTTCATCTGTTGACTCACAGTGCAGTATTACTGGCCTCAAGTTCTCTCTTTCTTCTGATGATAATCTCCTTGTCCATGGATCACATACCATCCATTAACTACTACATGGATGATTGTGGAGCATGTTGTAGGATTTGATGACATATCCTTGCTCCTCCAGTCTAACACGGAATTTAGATTGACAATTACGGAATTTAGACCTTAAACATAAGATATTAGTTAAAGATATTACGATTGTTGCTTCACTTTCAAACCTTCCGATTTCCGTTTATGACCAAATGTACAATTAAACGTTACAAACAGGTATTTGAACTTGACATCCTTTAGCAATCTGCTTTCCGTGTGGATGTAACGAGTATAAGTAGTCTGAGAGGCGATGAAATTATAATTCCATACTTTTTGGAACTCTTTTAAGGAGCTTTCAAAATCATCCCAGAATACGAAACGCTTGATTAGTATCATACTTCGAAAGGCATCGGTAAGGTCGACTGAAATGTCACTTGAGCATGAAGCACTAAAAACAGACATGACTAATTATTGAAAAGTTATTCTTTGCAACAATAATAACCCAAGGAAATACTACAAATACTTAGGATTTACCTGTGACTTGACATTTCGTTGAGCTTTACTACAGTTGTTGGGATCGCAGATCAAATTACAAAGCAACAATAGAGCCAAAGTGTACACTACAAAACAGAGAATTCTAAATTAATGCTTTTGGTATTTATTTCGTGATTTTTTATGCAGCATAAGATGACTTATATATGAAAAAACTTGATATTCATGCAATCCAACCAACCCACGGCAATTGAAATACGGAATAACCGCCTCTAGTTAGGCCGTTTCAGGTCGTTGAAACGAAAGGGCGGGCACATACGAAGGGACCTAACGTTTAAACCGTGTAATAATTAGAAGTATTCGTCTTCAACCTAATTTAATATTTAAAGTACTACGTTCCATTGATATACTATACAGACTACAAGACACGAAAAACTCAACCTAATAAACCCCAGTCACAAAAATATAGTAAGTATTGATCAAGTTATGAGTTAATTGTGATAGTCATCATAAATAATGTGTTCTTAGGGGATAAGTGAGAGAATATTTTATGGGCCGAAAATTACACACAGAGTCTCCAACAATAGCATAATCATGGTTAATTCCTCATGCTGTCCCTGAAACTTTATAAATATAACCGATGTGCATGTTTGTATTTAAAACAAAGCCCTACATGAACCTACACTTAAAATGCTGAATAGTTTTATATCATTATAAAATGTCATGAAAACATTTCTTACATGTTTGCATTACTTACTAACTTCTTTACGTCTGTTACCTCTTCTGCAGGAGCACACGTCGCCCATCAGCACTCTCCATCGAACCCTGTCCAGGGTAATCAGTTCTTTCCAGCGGCTATTCATCTTTTTGATGTATGCTTCCGATTCTCGATACACTGTGTTCTTTTACCTTCTTCTTTTTCGCTTCCCTTCAAGATTCCAAGTTAGGGCTTGCCTCGTGATGCAGTTTGATGATTTCCCTAATGTATGTCCTATCCATTTCCATCGTCTTTTCCTAATTTCCTCTTCAGCTGAAACCTGGTTGGTTCTCTCCCACAGAAGACTGTTGCCGATGGTATCCGATCAATGAATGTAGAGTATTTTGCATAAACAACTATTTATAAATACTTGTACCTTCTTGATGATGGTTGTAGTAATTCTCCAAGTTTCAGCTCTGTACAGTAGAACTGCCTTGACGTTGGTATTGAAGATTCTGACTATGATATATTTAGCTGTTAGCGTAGTTGCACGGATTGCATATCTTGTAACAGCTTATTCCCATTTATTTTATTAAACAGTGGTGAAACGTCGTCTAATTTATAGTTATTATATTATATCATTCAGAGCCTGAATATATATATATAGAAATGATTTGAAAGCCCTTAGGGTAATTTACTTCAATAACTTAAAATATATTTATTATGAATTTCTTTAAGGAAACAACAATGAAATTAATTTTTCTAGAAAAATAACACAAAAAATGAAAGCCGAACAAGTATAACAAATAGATAAATGAGTAAATAAGAAAACTCCACAATAAACAATAAACGTTTGACAAAGTACTCAATTTCTTATCACAAATAAAATAGAAAACTTTATCAAGAAATAAAAACAAAAAGAATAACATGGAATTCATGTAAATAGCTAAATGGATTGATTTAAAGAAAACACCATTACTCTATCCATCATACTGACCTTATTTACTATTTAGGAATTATGTGTATTGAAATGATAATCTGTTGTTTATAATCAATAATTTTGATGATTTCCATTAGGATGAGTAAATAGCATGACAGAGAATCATGAGATATATAAACTTTATAGATTTTTAAAGAAAAAAATTATTTTCAATTAGGATTATCAAACATTACTATAGTAGATTCACTTGGTATTGTTTGACTTATATTTTCCCATTAAGGTTTAAGACTGCAATTGATTAGTCTGTTATTGACATATGTGCATACTGTGCGTATGCCTCGATATTGCCTTAGTTCACAAGCTTTTATATGCAAAGATGGATAGTGACTAGCAGTAGAATCCAGGACGCACGTTTCGTCTTATTTGAGACTCGTCAACTGGATGTACCTGCATCTCAGAGTTCATGTTCACTCCGGGACTCGAACCCAGTACCATTCGCTTCAAACGCCATCACTATAGTAGTATTTATGTCACTCAACCTCACTTATAATGTCAACTTCTATGTTGGAATGAAATGAATAAGCATTGTTGTTATTGTCTGTTTTTATTGCAACAAATCCAGTTATTTAACAAAACAGAATTTGGAGAAGAAAAAGAGAATTCAGTGAAGAAAATTTTCTTTTCGACGAAATCATTTACTTAAGCTGTACATTCGTATATATAGTTATATGGAAAATGTATGTCTATAGGACGATAGAAAAAATTGCATCACCGAAATGGACTCGAGGATAAATAACAAATGAGGTTACGTACTAATCAAGGAATAAGGAAGAAAGATGGATAGTGACTAGCAGTGGAATCCAGGATGCGCGTTTCGTTCTATTCGCGAATCGTCAGCTGGATGTACCTGCATCTCAGAGTTCATGTTCACTCCGGGACTCGAATCCATTACCATTTTCTTCAAACGTCATCGCGTTATCTACTTAGCTACTGAATCCTGATAGCCACCTGCTTGTGCAATGAGGTGAAGTTTTATATTCACTTGATGTGATCTAAGGCAATATTAAGGCAGTCCGCACACGATGCACATACACCAGTATGAGACTGACCAATTACAGTCCTAAATAACAATGGGAAGATACAAGTAAACAACATCATGTGAATTTAGGAATATTATTATTTTGGCATATCATTTACTGGTACATTTTGTAAAAGAAAAAAACTCACTAATTTTCGTCTGGTTGTCAGCAGAATTTTCATAGACAATAAGTTCATTTGACATCTATTTAAATGAAACTATGCATTTAGTTTTTTAAAAAATGTTAGTACCTGTAAGAAATTCTACTAGTTTTAATAATGCTGAGTTCTCTGAATACTATGAATAACAGACCATTTAAATGATGTAATCCATAGCAAATAAGTAAATAATAATCAATTAATGAAAACTCTGTATGCTATTTTCTTTAAGGTCAGAATAAAATCTTTATCATGTATTTATTGGTGAGACAATAATTTATGAACGACCTTTGAGTGACTTTAAAGTGGCTTTGATGATGTCTACCTACTAAATGAGAGTTATAAACCTGTGTGAAAAATAAGAATTATGATTTACAGTTGATGGTTAGGGTTAAGAATTAGATTTAAAATTTTCATCACCAAATGACATCAACTGAAATCCTGAATTGCACTTTAACCGAATGGATGAATGAATTTCGCGCCAAAATCCAAGACTTGTTATCTTATATCTTATTGGTTCGTCCATAAATTATAGTCTCGCCGTATTTATTGAACACTTGTTTCATGAGATTTTCGTGTTCTCCTAATTATATGTTTATATTTGACTCATTATATGTTGTTTCATCTTCATCTGTTTCTAGATCGTTAGAAATTCATTATAAGCTTGTTGCTCAGATTTGTCTGGTTAATGTCTTGATAAGATACATGATATGATTACTTCGTTATGGTGGTTTGTGACCCTTAATTTATATTTAAAATCGTGTGGAGTTTTGAGCAACGAAACAGAAAGTACTTCAGCTACTTTTCTCGTGTTCTGACTTAGCCTTGGGGATAGACATTAACTGTAACCCAGTGGGTGCTAGCATATCAGGTAACTGGGTCAGGATATGGGTATTATTAGTTCAAGCATACTAGCCCAAGACCATACGTTTACTACTATCGGCTTATATTTTGTTATAGATTCTAAGAATCTTCCCTTAGTAATAGGCGAACAACATAGTCCTGTCTTAGTAGTAGCTGATATTTATTGACAGTGAATATCAAGGTTCTACTTTGTTTGTATTCAATTCGACACTCATTTTCTAAAAGGGAATATTTGAAACCTTGGAAAATTATGTTGTATTTCTGTTGACCAATTTCAACCACTTTTATGCAAATTCTTATCATTTGATATCAAGCCTAAACTATAATTCTTTGAATATATCCTATTAAGTGAGCTATCACAAAAAGCATATTTACGCCTAAATTATTCTTTACATGAAGTGACGTAAATAATGAACACTATTTATTTAGTTTGGTGAATTAAACGTTTTCTAATTATAGTTGTTATATGGTATGAATAATCCTGAAAGAACAAATGGCATATGAACCAATCGTTGTTCGACGGTTACCATGAGACTGCATCTCCTGACGTTACTCGATTGCCTTATGGATCAGACCTATGTGTCGAAGGCTCTGGATGTGGATCCCTAAGAAAACCACCTGTTTCGACTTGCGCACCCGGACAGTATCATAGCTCACACATAAACCAAGTGACTTGTGTAGCGCATATGTATTCGGTGCCTCTTTGTACCAATATTTATGTGTTCAAATAAATAAGTAATATTAACACATAAGCATTCAATTTATTTCGACAGAAAGTGAATGACTGAAAAAAACTTCCAGTGAACACGACGACGGATGCCTAAAAATATTGCTCTCATCTGCTGGGATCATCGGGTAAGTAATAGTGAGGTTAGACACAGAGTATTAGGGAATGATGGTAAATCAGTTGATGAGGTTGTGAAATTTCATCGACTGAAATGTTTAGGCCATGTGCTGCGTATGCCTGAATACTGATTACCAGGATGCGCAATGCTGACTGATATTGGGAGTGGTTGGAAAAAATTTAAGGACGGCCAAATCAAAACATGGCATCAGTGCTTGAAGTCACTAACTTCTAGTCTGAGCCATGTTGGTAGATGCATACAACTTAGTTGGGGTCTGCGTGACTACAGCAACCAATGTTTGGAGACTCTGAGTGACATGGCTCAGAATTGATCACAATGGCGAAGGTGTATACACTGTTCGTCTTCCCTTAAACTATGAGATTAAAATTATTTCATATCTTTCTTTCTACGAACTAATTCTTTCCTTCTGTACTATATACTTACATAGAATCTTTTCTTCATATTTTACACCATTGAGTTAACTGCTTCTGTGAATCCGGTGTTCGTCTCGCTGTGCTAATGAGGTGTGGCAACTTGGATCGATGAATGTATGTGCCTGGTCCTACGTTGTAACTGACTGACTGATTTAAAATGTCTTATTATTTCAAATGTTACTTCATTTTCTGTAATCATTAAACCAAAAGTTAAAATTTTTATGTATATTTAGTAGAAAGAATCTAATCACATGCCCAACAGTTCAGTACTCATAATATATATGAACTTAAACAATTAAATTATCTAAACTAAAGTTTATCTAATGTCCTTCATATCCTATTTTCCTAGAGCAATTGAACTTATATCGATTTGTTATTAATAGCGATTTCAAATCTGATTAAATTTGTCTTATGTTAACAAGTATATAAGTATACTTGCTTAAAATAATCAGCTATTTAGCTCCTACTATTAGCTTCTAGAAAATCCACGTTACACTTATTGGTTCACATTAAAAGGGGATGAGAAAAAGGGTCTTTTGAAAAAGAGCTAACATTAACAGGGGCGATCATTAATAAAGTTGATCATCAAAAGGGCGGGCATTGATGAAAGTGGGCATTGAAAGTAAGAATAACATTTTTAATGGTGTGAAATATATCCGATTCACTTTTTGTCTCTTAGCCCTACAACAAATTTAAAAAGGTGGTTTCTTAAGCGTTTCATGAAAAGTCTACTTTCAACAAATACTGTAATCCTCAGCATCCAATATCAGATTGTTATTTTTATTACCATTATTATTTTGTATATCTGTTTTGAAGAGTCAGGAGATGGTCTATTTAGAGAAACGTTTCGAAAAGCTTTGAGAAAGGTTTGTTGGTTACATCATTAAAAACATTATTCTTTCATTAAATGCTCACCGTTTTGATGTTCGCCGTTTTTCGATCCCCTTTTAATAATCACTCTTTTGTTCTCATCCTTTCGAATGGAAACCTATTTATTAGTTTCCCTTAGCAAGTAAAAAGCTTATACTATTGAGTAAGCTCGTAACGAATGACTGAATCAATAACCGTTCAAACCCCTAATCTCTATTTTAAATGACTTTGAATAAGATACAAGAGTGGTGCAGTTAATTATAGGAAGTTTTATGCTTCTTATCCACATAATATTCTGATCTAGCACTCAGTAGTAGTGTGGTGTATGCTACAGATATGAGTAAACAAATATAAGCAGTATGAAGCAGCAATCTGATGTGGAATACCTACCAGCAGAAGGTTGATTTGAAGAAAACATAAAGGGATACAGAGAGCGATTGTAATGACATCAGAATTGAAAGAATCATGAAGCATGTAGGAGCAAACTTAAGGAATATGTGCAAATAATGTATCTATTTTATAGTTTTCATATTTTATGAAGGCATTCAATAATACTTCTTGGTTATGTGTGGATATTATCTTTTCTAGATAAGCATAAATCATGCATAAGTTCATAAGTTCACTAGTAAGAAATCTATATTGCTAAATGTAGATAAAATGAATGAGAACATCGGTAAGATAACACGATTAAAATAAATGATAATCTCTACAAAAACTAATTACTTTTTCTAAACTACGTATCAGATATCTTTCTTTCTTCATCTATCAGTTTCTTATCTTCTTAATGCGTTCATTTCTCATCCAAACTATTGTACAATGACATTGATTATCTAAAAAAATGATTCTGAATGACAAATTTCTTAAATACATTTTAGGGAGAACCTTTCAAACATGAAATGATACTGTGTTTAAAATTAATTACTTGTTTCCATTAGAAATTATTCTCTTGATCGTAGTATATATATGTAACTCTTTTCTTTATTCACTTTTTATGGGAATATGTGCATGGTTCAAAGAAGATTTTCACTATGAATTAATAGGATATAGAGAAAAATTAAAAACCAGAAATCACTAGACAAGCTTTTATTCTTAGTTCGGTTCTTCTAATGAGTGTCCATTAATGTTGTCAAGCAGCATTTAGTTCAGAACAATTAGATGTTCCACTCAATCATTAACATTAGAAATTCAGATCATAATGCACATTTCCATTTTCAGTCAATCAGTAATTCGATATGATGATAAGTCTGTGTGATTGATGAGTTATTGTTACACTTCCAACTTTAAGGAATCTATTCTAAAGCCAGTCATTACTGCGTATCCAATTATTATTCCCTAGAGCATTTTAAAGACATATATCCAATTAATATAAAGGAATGTTATCAATTCGAACTTTTAACTTCAGTCGGTTTCTAATGGTTTTCAACTTAATGTCAGTTTATAATAAAAATCATTGCCAAAGCGTCATCTCAACTTCCTTTCTTTGATCAATTTTTTCAAATAACAAATAACATTTAAGATACGGAAATGTTAACGATAGATAATTAGATAGTATCAAATGGACGTAAAAAGAATGACAGTGAAAAGATAGTAGTGAATTGTACCTAAAGATCTTTTTCTAAACTTCCAATTAGAACCAAAGATAACACAACTGATCAAATTCAGTTCTAAACTTATGCGAATGCAAAACAAACGGATACGAATAATAACGATTATAATAAATGTTAGTTATATATTAATCGCTATAAAACTATATTCTTCAGCTTCAAGAGATATATCCTGGATTTATAGTGAGAAGCAGTGACCAGTAGAGTTCAACCGGGTCAGTTGTGAGATAGTAACTCACTGATGACAATGGTGGATGTGTCGCTCAATTTCATGGATTAGTTGAAGTTAGACATCAACACTATTGGATGTCGGCCGGCTCAGTGGTCTGGTTGGTTAAGCGACTGGTGCAAGACTGATAGGTCCTGAGTTCGAATCCTGCGGGATGCGGGATAGTGGATGAGCACTGCTGAGGAGTTCCACAATAGGACGAAGCGGCCGTCCAGTTCTCCCATGTTTTTCATGGTGGTCTAGCTTCAATTGACTCATGATTTCAACTGTTGAAAAGAATATTTGTTAATTAAAGTCACAGAGAGTCATAGGGAAGATTTATAGTTCAGAGTGAAATTTTCAAAAGTAACGAGCTTGCAAATAATGGCATTATAATTGATTGATTGCTCATTAGAATGGTAGATACTGTGTAAAACTCAGCAGTTGGGACCAGTATATTTTCAGTTAGAGGATTTAGACTTAATAGTCGAGAACAAACAGTGTAATAAACAGTTATTACAGATCTTTTCAAGGCATATTCAGGAAATACAAAGTAAGTCTTGATTACTATTCTATAATTATTATCTTAAAAGTTGCCTTTATAATTCGTGCGTATCTTATCTATTTAATTTAAATTGTTTAAATCAGTAGGCGTACCATTATAAGGAAAGATGGATACTGTCTGGCAGCGGAATCTAAGACGCACGTCTCGTTCTATTTGAGACTCGGCAGCTGGATGCGCCTGCATCTCACAGTTGATGTTTACTCTGGGACTCGAACCCAATACCGTTCGCCTCAAACGCCATCGCGTGCTCAACAACAATGAGAAGATTCAAGTAAACAATACCAAGTGAGTAGGCGTACCGGTTGTTTCATAGACGAAGTATACATTTTGTATACATAAGAAATACGTTTGATACATATTGTATCTCGGTTTTTACTCATTATCGTTATTATTTTCATTCCTCATATATTTGCATTTAAAAATATCCTCTTTCATTAAATTACTTTGATATTTTATTGATATTTCCTTTCATAACTATTTCCAATTTCATTTCATTTCATTCTTTTTTTTTCGTAATGACTTCAGTTATTTTTAGCTATAAGACCGAAAAATATTATCTAAATGAATTTGCTATATTTTTATTACATAACATTTTTATCAGAAGAGGTTTTGTGGAGATTTTTAGAAATTTCACTGATTGAAATCATGAGTCCATTGAAGCTAGACCACCATGGAAGCACTGAACGGCCTTTTCGTCCTAGTATTATTAGTTATGTATTCATTTAATTATGTATATCCTGTGAACCATATACAGCCCTAATTATGATCATTTATATCAAATGACAGTATTAAAATCAATATTATTAAGTTGATGATTATTTGTTTGCATTTCTTTACAGAATTAGTTCATATATATATATATATATATATATATATATATATATATATATATATATATATATATATATATATATATGATGGCCTAGACTAATTATAAATTTACGAAAGTAAGAAGGACTGTAAAGATTAATTTTAGTACGAAGGGAATTTTCATTATAAGCAGTTGTTAGCTGGAAAACTACTAAAAATCTGTAAAATTTAGACAGCCGTTCTATCCTCATTTAGAACTTTTCAACAGGTCTCACTAAAAATCCTACCAGAAATAAAATTCAGGAATTTCAGGTCTATCCATGAACTGGTTACTCATAGAATGACGATTCCCAATCCAGTAATTGACATTTCTATCGTGATCTCAAAATTAGGGTATGTGAACATGCACCAAAATGGTTGCAGAAACAAATACAATCAAGTGACCCAAGAGCAGAGGATAAACATCCATCATCCTCTATTGCTAAGCATATAATTGAAACAGGTCACAAAGATTGATCTAAATTCAGCTTTTGTAGTGCTGTATAAAAGTGTAAAAAGACGTATACTAAGGTTTATTGAAGCCTTAGCCATACGAAAATTCAAACCCTCTTTGTGTGTTCAAAAACAGTTTGTTCCTACCTCAAACCTACCCTGGTAATATTGACTTATTATCCACAGTGACTAGGTTTCAAATTGTGTTCAGATTATTATTATTACTCTTATTATTATCTTTGTTTCATTTTACCCCATTTTCAGGCTAGTTAACCTTTTATTTTTATATATAAATGCTCTTAACAAGTATATTTGTGATCAGATTGTTCAAAATGTATTGCTCTAATATATCACATAATTCTGATAATCTTCATCTTCTTATTTAATGTTCGAAATCTATCAAAGGGATTAATTGCTTTAAATGTCTAAACTCAGTCGGTTAACTCTAAGTATACTTACAGTACATCAAAAGAGAAAAGCCTGAAGTTACACATTTTTGATTCAATTAGTTATCACGGCAAACGAAAATGTATGAGACACTCAATATTCTAGGAAAAAAAACACTGACTCCTGGAAAAATGATGTGAAGCATGTGAACATTATTTGTAATTATAATTATACACTGCATGTTCAAGAAAAAAAATTGAGATGAAGCTAGATGTAAGACAAGTAGTAAAACATAACCTTTTCAAAAAAGGAGTCTTGTGGTCAGTATAAGTTATGGTGATGTTTTTCAAATGTTTAACCTCTAAGAAAATAATCGGTACCATATAGAAACTACCAAATATAGAGTTTCAAAATTAATAGAATTTATCAAATTTTTATCAAGAGTCCATCAAAATGTTATAACAACAATGATTAACGACGAATGGATTATTGTTTTAGTCAATTTTCTAACTTTATGCTTATCTTATTTGAATGCTTTTAAAATTTTTACAAATACAGATGAATTTTTATGGGCAGCAATTTGTGCACAGTGATGATTCCATACTTACTTACCTATACGTGTTACTCCCAGTGGAGCATAGGCTGCCGACCAGCATTCTCCGATCCGCTCTGTTATGGACCTTCCTTTGTAGTCCTATCTAATTGTTGTTCATTCTTCTCATGTCTATCTCCATTTCGTGACGTAGTGTGTTCTTTAGTCTTCCTCTTATCCTCCTTTGGACTTCAGGATTCCAGGTGAGGGCTTGCCTAGTGACGCATTTGGGTGCTTTCCTTAATCTGTGTCCTATCCAATTCCAGCGCTTCTTCATGATTTCTTCCTCCGCTGGGATCTGGTTTGTTCTCTCCCACAATACATTGTTGCTGATAGTGTCTGGCCAACGGGTCCGACGTAATTTGTACAGACAGCTGTTAATAAACATTTGTATCTTCTGAATGATGGTTTTCGTAGTTCTCCAGGTTTCTGCCCCATACAGTAGAACTGTTTTGACATTTGTATTGAAAATTCTGACCTTGGTGTTGGTTGACAGATGTTTTGAGCTCCAGATGTTTTTCAAGTGTAAATGTGCTGCTCTTATTTTGTTGATTCATGCCTTTACATTTGCATCAGATCCACCGTTCGCAGATCACAGACTTTATTCAATGTATATCAGAACAAAATAAAATGATGGGCATGACTCGAAACTGACCAAATATTCAATAGTTAGTTTGATTGCTCAATAATTGTTGTTAATCAATATAAATAATCTTACATGATCCTTTATTATTTCTTCTCATGTCTGATTTTACTAAAAACATGATATTTAATTTATCTATATATATCCAATTAAGTATAATTCTATGGTGTGTGCTAGTGATGTCGACAAATATAAGTAGTATGTATCATCAACTGAAAGTGCAATGAGCGGAGGTAGAGGGTTAAGGAGATCGAAGAAAAGAGAACGAGTAAAGAGAATGATTGATGTGGAAATGAAGAAGAAACTATCAAATCTATAAAGACTGATTGAAATTTTACAAATAAAGTATTTACTGTATGGCTCCCTAATATTATTCAGATATTTTGTAATTTTGTGTTCAAATATACCTGATTGTCCCCGCCTGTGTTCCCGTTCACTACAGTTCTATTTATTACTCATTTTCTACCAATCAACATGTTTTTTACTAATTATGCCTTTGTATAGTTTATCATTTAACGTTGTCAATCAATATCATGTCAGTGTTATTTGCCTTCATAGTCCTTAAAATGGATAAAAAGCAAATTTAAGTAAATATAGCAAATAAAACTTATGCTTACGATAAGAATGAATACAAAATAAGTTTGGAGTGATAGAGTGAACGATAAAGATAGAATGTGATATCATTTAGATCAATAGTTAGATAGAAGGGATCCCTTTTCGGTATTACGAGTATTGTACAACTAGATATAATCTGAACAGATAATCCTAAATACTTGAAAAGATTGCAACTTATGAAAACTCAATTGTTCATCTTTCAAGGAATCTCAGTTAATTTTCACTTACCGTTTATATCATGGACTAAATTTAATTAGACAATTATTTAAAAATTAGTAGGAAACATTTTTTCCCCCAGTATATGATCTCATAACAATGTAGATCGTATCAGAAATTGAACTCAAGATTTTCAAGTATCCCTACGAGTACTCAACCTATATATTATATTTTAGAACAAAGTAACCATCTATTCCCCCATTGATTTTAAAAAGTTGTCTACTTCAAATTAGTGTATCATACAAAGTATAAATTGATCAAACTCTATATATCTACTCTAATTCAATTAAATTTCTGTTTATTTCATTCTATCTTCCTAAATTTCATGTAAAACAAGATTCAATAGATTTGACTAGAAATAAAAATGATTTACTCAAATAAAAATTGTTAATTAATTATTCTAAAATACTTTTTTTTGAAGAACAAAAACTAAACACCGAATACAGAACTGTTCATATTTATGTACTAACTAAAATTTTGTTATTAAATTGTTAAGTTGTTTAAGGTAGACTTTGATTTATTATTTTAAACACGGATAACATATTGTATTACATTCCAAAATATTTACACTGTTCAAAGAATTCGGCACTCAAAGACGATATATATAAATATATATATATATATATTCCAACAGTTGAGATCATTAGTCAGTTGAAGCTAGACCACAATGGAAAACCTGAAAGCACTGGACGGCCGTTTTGTTCTATTATGGGACTCCTCATCAGTGCTTATCTACGACCCCGCCTTGCGGGATTCCAACCCAGGACCTATCGGTCTCGCGTCAAGCGCTTAACCAACTAGACCACTGAGCCGTCCGGCATCCAACAGTGTTAATGTCTAACCTCAACTAATCCACGAAATTGAGCGACACATCCATGATTGCCGTCAGTGAGTTACTATCTCACAACAGACCAGGTTGAACTGAACTGTTCACTGCTTCGCACCAGAGACTGATAGATCCTGGGTTTGGAGCTCGCGAGGCGGGGTCATAGATGCGCGCTTCTGAGGAGTCCCAAAGTGAAACGAAACGATCGTCCAATGCTTCCAGGTTTTCCATGGTGGTCTAGCTTCAACTGACTCATTATCTCATCTGTTGAAATCACTACAATCTCCACAAACTCGTTCTGATATATATGAGTTAATTTTCGCTAGAAAATTGAAGTATGCTAAATAATTTCTTGAATTAGGTGGGATTTTTCCAACTGTTTCATTGATTTTTGAAAAACCTCAATAATGCTCATTTAAAATCTGATATTGAATTCTTAACATAAAATTTAAATAACCAGAGATAAATGTACTAGATATTAGGGAGTGAAGTCAGTTTTTGATTGCTCATATTCCTTAATTTCATTCTATTTAAGTTAAAACAAATACAATATTCAGTTTTATTCATTCAGTCATTGTTATACTTATTCACTTTCTTGAATAAAATAAAAAAGAAATTGGGAAATGAAGAGACTGAGTTCTATGATCAAATAAAATCATGATTGTACATTACCATAGATTTCAGGTCTAAAACTTTTAGTGACCTACTTTTATGAAGAGAATGCAATGGATATGATGGAAACAATTATTACTATAACCAACTGTACCAGTGATTGTTTTACTGTACCTGTTTGTTTAAGTGTACCAAAAACACACTCTTTCGTTGTTTATGACCTTGCACGAACTCTCGTACGCCCAGTAGTCTCGCTTGTAGATTTTGGCACGATCTTGGTATTATTTCGATACCACGAGATCGTTAACAAATACATCCTAAATATAACCTTCGACCGCCTTCTGATATTTGACCTACCGAGAGATCTAACCTGATAACTGGCACTTAGTCGATCTGTAGTGGTGTTCATAGTCAACCGCGACTCGAGACCTACTACAAACTAAATAAATGTTTAGTGTTTTTTAATTATTGATCATATCCATTTGAAGTGAAAAATTTCATTCAAATTACAATATGGTTTATAACGTTGGTTAAAACAAACAAAGAAATGATATTGTAGTGAACAAGAACACGAGTAAGGGGCGATCGAATGTATTTGAATACGAACTTATAGAATATCTCACTAAAATCTGAGAACCAAACAGTAAATAGTTAGTTTACAAAATATCAACCATTTGTTTCAAACTTGGCTGTTGTTTTTTGAAACTTTCAGTCTATCGTCTCAGATTTCACTGTTCATGCATTTTTATACCAATTGCTTTCCGTTCCCGTTTTTTCCTTCTGGATATTCTACTGACCATCGTTATATACTACTTATATGATTATAAGTAGCTCACACCACAATATAATTAATAGTTTATGATCCATTTTCCATTCTTATGAAATAAATGAATTGATGCAATCCATCTATCATATTAATGATATTGAATAACTCATGAATCATTTCATGTAGAATAACTAATTTCAAGTTGGATATATATTCATTTTGTTTAATTTTCAATAATTATTACCCGAATCAATAATGATTAAACTGTGTATAATTTAAGAAATATTTGATTAAATCAATTCTATAGGATAAAGTAGATTGATACAGGTTCGTTTCAATCTATGACTATTGTTAGTACATTATATAAAATACATTTATGTAATAACAATATTATAGATGAATTATCTAAACTATTAATAACTTTACTTTGTCGGATATCTAGGAAAATTGATTCTAAACTAATATATACATTGCCAAATATTACTGATTCCCTTCATCAGAATTAAATGGATTTATTAGATTGACTAGATAAAAAACAATCCTAGACACATTTTTTTGGTATGTTTTTTTGTTTATGTAATAGGTTTGTCTTTTGAGATGGTGGAGATAGTTTGTCTTTTAAAATAAACGTTTGATTTTGTTTTCCCCCCCTCCCTCTTTCTCACACACACAAACACACACACACACTTCATCTGTAATCTCTATATCCTCTTTAGACAATATCAGTGCCAAATTTAGAAATAAATAGCCTGTTAATATTATTATCAAAACTTTTTTCTTTGGTGAATGCCAAAATCAGTTACCTTTATGATGTTAAGTAGATTTAATTGTTTCGGAATGTTTTTTATTGTTAAGTATTTATTAGTTATCTTGCTTGTTTTTATGGTTAACTATGTGAACAGTTATTTTGTAATTTTCCAATAAGGTTTATATGGACTTGTTTATTGATTATAGTTCTATGTGAATCCAGAGATGTAGATTTTCCTGCAGAAATCTTTCAGTTGTTTTTTTCTTCAGACGAATATCTGTATATTTTTCTAAGTTCTTTTTATGTATGTTGTTTTGAATACTTTTATAGAAGAGAATGTAGTTTAATAGACAATGTGTAATCGTTAGTACAAATATTAAGTAAGAATATAATGTAATATCTTTTTTAATTACAACAGGATTCTCAGCACAAGTATGTAATATTACAACAAATTCCTCATTAATTGTATCGTTTTGTAATATTTTTATTATTATGAAGATATCCCATTCATCCTCTAACACGTTTCTTTTTCCGAGCATTATTCTTATTATCTCTCATTTCTATAAACGATAGACTAGAAGGGAACTATACCAATCATTAACAATTCGATAGTTTCTAAGTCAATCACATGGACGTGTGTATAAGCTGTGATTTTGACATTCATGTATAATTACTCAAAACAAATCTGAAGTTGTATATATATATATATATATATATATATATATATATATATATATATATATATATATATATATATAATAGATGGCTCGGAAGAATTAAAATTGTTGCTCTTCATATCTATGTAACGCCATTCAACAGTGAATACTACAGAAATCATATACTGAAGCTAGTCACTTAACATATAGTTAACAAATCATAAAATGTGATAACATCAAAATTAATAGATCACATTGTTGGGATATTCAGGAAAACATCCTAAAAATTATTCGATTAAGTCTAATGCTATTCTTGGACTTGGAGGTGGTATTATTTTCTTATTGGTCAGTACTTATTTCGTGTCATTTTCCTACTGGTCAATATTGTACAATGTTATTTTCTATTTTATGGTACGATGTGGTATGCTTGATCAGTATATAAACAGAGTATGTTTGAAATATAATGATTCATATATCCGAGGTTGAGACTTGTGTTCTGGACTCAACTGGCTGGGCTAGATAGGGAAACGGGACCAATCAGAACCCTGGGCTGTTCTTACGTGTTTGCGCGTCTTTAGTCTGATCGATAATTCGCTACTCTCTAATCTGCTACGGTCAGTTATAGCACACATAACACAATAAGTGTGTTAAGTTAAACACATACATTTTGAATGACTTAATTGAATTCTTATAATTTGTGGAAGATTTGTGAAACTAGTAACTAAAAGTACTCAATCCATATTAGAATTTCTTAATAACTTAAATGGACTTTTAACATTTAATTTATGAAATCTACTTAAAAACTATGATATAAGCATGTTAAATATTACATTTACAATGCACAATTGCTGTATAAGTAATTTGGAGATAGATTTATTATTGTTAGTGAAACCTATTAGTAATGGTTGTATTGATATCATGAATGAATCCATGTTAAACCATCACTGAAAACTTGGAAACACTGGACGGTCGTTTCATTCTAATATGAAACACCTCAGCAGTGCGCATCCACAATCCCATACACAGGACTCGAACCCAGAACCTTCGGTCTCGCATGCCAAAGCCTAACCTCTAAACCACTGAACCGGTATCCAAAGATATTAATGTCTAACTTCAACCAATCCACGATATTGTGCAACCGTCCATCATTGTCTTTAATAATATGCTAGTAAAATCTCACTACTAATATTATTCATTAATTTAGCCTGTAATTCATTTAATTCGAATGATTATTCTAATGTAATATAACAACAAATAAACTGACCTTGTTATTATAATAAATTTGGCAGATGTGTACAATTTACTGTTATTAATTAGATTTTTATTATAAATAATCAGAGCGACACTAATTAATAATTGCTAAAGTTATTTTAATTAAAACCTAGTTACTTTTAGAGTAGTTAGTATATTTGTTACCATTCTACCAAATTTTATAACAGATTTTTTTGTTCTTTCATATTTTGCGGTTTATTGCCGTTTTTTGTGTGTGTGTGTGTGTGTTTGTTTATAAATTATCTTAATCGTGAAATGATGTCATTAAGAAAACTATTAATATGATAGTAACCATGGCTAGTTGATTTTTGTATTGTTCATGAAGTTGGAATAAGATTGGAATAATACACCCAAGTTTATATAAGATTGAAACGAAGATTTTTAGATTATGAAAATTGGTGACAAATAATTTTAATAAAGTTTAGATAAAGACATAAATCAATAATGAACCCCAAATGATGGTCATAATGTAATATGAATATTTAATTTTATCTCAATTATTCAACTATTTATTTATATAGATTTTCTGAGTCTGATGAAATCATGGTAAGTTATCAATTATACATTGCTTTTAAATGAACAGGATTTATACTCAATAAGCACATTATGCACATATGCCAATAACAGACTGATCAATTGAATTCCTAAAAATCAAGGGGAAGATTCAAGTAAACCATACAAAGTGAATTTAAACTTCACCCTATTGCACAAGCAATCGGCTATCAGAACTCAGTAGTTAAGTGGATAACGAGATAGCATTTGAAGAGAACGGTACTGGGTTTGTGTCTGAGAGTGATCATCAACTCTGAAATGCTGGTACATCCATATGACGAAACCTAAATAGGACGAAACGTGCAACCTAGATTCCACTATTAGCCACTATCCATCTTTGCTTATAATATTCGTTAATTAAGGTATTGTTGAGGCACAATATCCATAGTATGTACTTATATCAATAAGAGATTGATCAATTGCAGTCCTAAACATCAAAGAAAACATTCAAGTAAATCATAACAAGTGAATGATCAAAATTATCAGTCCTTATTTTTCATCATTCAGGCATATATACCAATCTTCTCTCACTAAAATTAGAACATATTTAGCAGATATTTAGAGAATATATTCAAATAAAATTTATTGAACTGACAAATACAGATAACCTCATTTTACTTAATTCAATTTTAAGTTAATTCAACACAATACACTAAAATATGAGTTTTAATATTTTTTTGTTTTCTTGATATTCAAATTAATTGAACTAAGCATATTTGTTTCTTTCAACTGAAATCTGATTTCTTGTTTTACTGACAGACTATTTGTCCTGTCATATTGTTCACACACACTTATATATATACATACATAACTATCCATTTATGAAAATTAATTGAAGCGTTAATGAACTTTATATAATTATTCTTATTTATAATTAAAATAAATTTTGTTTCTATCATGAATATATACTTATATATACTACTCATTTCATGCAAGTTATATAGTTCATTTATTCATTATATAATAAAGTAAAATAAAGAATCGAATAAATAAATAAATATTTTCACAGATTGAAATCATGAGTCAGTTGAAACTAGACCACCGTGGAAAACCTGGAAGCACTGAAAGGCCGTTCCGTCCTATTATGGGACTCCTTAGCAGTGCTCACCCACAACTCCGCCTTGCGGGATTCAAACCCAGGATCTATCAGTCTCGCACCAGAGCACTGAGCCGGCCGGTATCCAACGGTGTTAATGTCTAACTTCAACTAATCCACAAAATTGAGCGATACATCCACCATTGTCTTCAGTGAGCTGATATCTCATAACAGACCTGGTTGAACTCCACTGTTCACTGCTTCTTACTAGAACTCCAGGCAAAGCCTCTTGAAGTCAGTCACTAGTGAGTAGATGATTATTGTTAGAAGTAGTTACCAGTGATGTTCAACCAGGTCTGGTGTGAGATATCAGTTCACTGAAGACAATGATGTACGGTGGCACAACTTTGTGGATTAGTTGAAGTTACACATTAACACCGTTGGATGCCGGCTCAGTGGTCTAGTGGTTAAGTGCTCGTGCGCGAAGCCATTAGGTCCTGGGTTCGAGCCCCGCGTGGTGCGGGATCGTGGATGCGCACTGCTGAAGAGTCCCATACTAGGACGAGACGGCCGTCCAGTGCTTCCAGGTTTTCAATATTGGTCTAGCTTCAACTGACTCATGATTTCAATCTGTGAAAATTTCTAAAATCTCCACAAAATCCATTCTGAAAATAAATATTTTCTAGTGATTATATCGTTTTGTAAGGAGAATGCGATACAGACATAAAGGCAAAGATTAGCAAATCAAGGATAGCATTCATACAGTTGAACAATATATGGAACTCAAAACAACCATCATCTAACTACAAAGTCACAATCTTCAATACGAATATCAAGACAGTTCTATTGTATGGAGCATAAACGTAGCGAACTACCACAATCATCATCCTAATGGTTCAAGTAGTTATAAACAATTGTTTATGTGAGATAATCAATGTCTATTGACCGGATATCAGCAGTAGCAACCTACTGCGGGAGGAAACAAACCAGCTTACATCTGTAGAAAAAATTAAGGAAAGACATAAGGAGGATGGGCAGAACATTCACTGAGGAAATCATCAAACTCGAGCACAAAGCAACAAGCAAACTTGGAATCTTGATAGGAGATGAAAAAGAGGAATGCCAAAGAACACAGTACGTAGAAAATCGGATGCAAATATGAAAAGGATGAATAACAACTGATATTAACTGGGAAAAATTGCCCAGGAGTGAGTTGGATGGAGAATGTCTGTAAGCGGCCTATGCTTCACCATGAAGGATAATAGGCATAAGTAAGTAAGTAATATCGTTCTGTGAAAAAAACTTTTAAAAATGACTGATGTTTAATATTAATGCAGAACAAACATATACACTGTATTTTTTCTGATTAAAATCATGAGTCAATTGAAGTCAGACCACCATGAAAAACCTGGAAGCACTAGACGGCCGTTTCGACCTGTTATGAGACTCCTCAGCAGTGCGCAAGCACGATCCCGCACCCCGCGAGCTTCAACTGACTTATGATTTCAATCAGTGAAATATCTAGAATCTCCACAAAACCCCTTCTGATAATATACATTGTGTGTAAAAATATAATAATCCTATTGTAAGATTGACGACTACATTTTAAAAATTGTAAACTAATTTATTAAATCATACAATAACGATGTCAAATCATTTGAAATTTATTTTTAAAAACATACATGCAGCTGAAATTCAGGGAAAGGTAAAATGGTTTACTTACTTACTTACTTACCTCTGTTACTCCTCTTGAAGAAGTATAGGTCGCTCACCAGCATTCTCCATCCAACCCTGTGCTGGGCAATCCTTTACAGCTCCTTCCAATTGTTATCCATCCTTTTTATATCTGCCTCTATTTCCCAACATAATGTGTTCTTTGACCTTCCTCTTTTCCGCTTTCCTTCAAGATTCCAAGTTAGGGCTTGCCTCGTGATGCAGTTTGATGATTTCCCTAATGTATGTTCTATCCATTTCCATCGTCCTTTCCTACTTTCTTCAGCTTGCAGCTGGAGAGGAAATGAGGTATAATATTCATGAAAGAAATAGTTCTTTTTGTAGAAAATAATAAAAGTTTAGTGTGTAAAGATGATAATTTTTATTTATTCTTATATCAACTAAAGAACCATTGAATTCTGTAAATGTTGAATAATCGTTTTTATCGAAAACTAAAACTTCTTAAAGTTTTCTACATTTAATAATGTATGATTTCATAACAGTATATTGCACTGATAAAAAGTGGTATAAATTAGTGGATACAAAAGTATTACAAATTCATTTTGTATTTTTTTTAAATCCTCCCATTGATGTTTAGGACCCAGCAACTGAGTGGATAATGCAATCACGTCTGAAAAGAACGATATTGGGTTCGAGTTCCTGATTGAACACCAATTATGGGATACAGGTACATCCAGCTGACGAGTCGCGAATAAGATGAAACACGTATCTTGGATTCTACTGCTAGTCGCTATTCATCTCTGCTTATAAAAACATCACAGTTGAATATTCTTACATAAATAAACATCAAAAAACAAATAATCTTTCTTTTAGAGTTGTTAATGAGTTATAAAGACAATTTGTATTTCATATGGATAATTTTGTAGGTATTGTGTTTTTGTAAATGGATAGTGTATCTGTGAAGCGATCTTTATTTTTCTGGAAATTATCAATGTCTTTTACTCTGAAAATAGGTGTAATTAGAAAATAATTCCACAAGTGGTAAAGAAGTCCATTGTAATGTTATTCTGATTGGTTGTCTTCAGAGATGTTATTCTATAAGGAACTTGTGAAAAGTCATTTATAGATAAGATGATGGATATTCCGTAAATGAAAATCAATAATTCATTTTGCTGTACATGTAAACAAATTTGTTCTATAATGCAAAATTACAAAGTGTCTTTACAGAATATGAAAATCATACATTAAATACATCATTTGTAAATCATTCTTTAATTATCCTTTACACAATCTATTATTTCCCTAATTCTGTTGTTATTTCGGTTCATCTCCGATTTTCTTTCTATTCTCTTCAAATCAATTTTTTGTTTCTAGGCCTTCTCCCTTAGACTGTCGCTAGATACTACTTATATCTGTCAGCATAAGTAGTATACATCAAATTTTTACTACAAAACTTTATCTATGCCAAATAGTTCAATTGAGTCCATTTTTGTATTTTAAAAAATCATTTTTTTAAAAATTCTCTGTTACTTTTGTGTTCTCTTATAATTTACTAATTATTCAATCTTTTTTTAAATTTATATCCCTTTTGTAATATCATCATAATGTTCCTACCATTAATTAGGCAGTTTTATTCAAACTGTATTATTTGAAATAAGCCAATATTTTCTATATCATAAACAAGAAATAAGGATTATCTTCTTTAATAATGAAATGAATGTTTAAGAAATTATTCTCATTGTTAAATGCATTGAATATCTTTTCCACTACAACATTACAATAATAAATTTCTTTAAAAGAGATGTATGCATCGAATTGTCGGTTAGTCTTTTTTTTTAAATGTGTCAATGAACATTTAGGATAGATATTTGATATTAAAGAATACGAAGGTTCATTGTTGTATCACTGTCTTCTTTATTATTATTATTATTTTATTATTATTATTTTCAAAATAATTAAATTGGTCTTCTTTGTAATACTTAAATTGATTTCAATAATTTAAACATAAATATTTAATTTGCAACTTAGGCAAGTGCATACTACTGAAATAGAATGTCAGAATATGATTTTTTTTCAATTGTGATCAAGTAATCAGATTACTTTCTTATGAATGTATTGTTTAGAACACTTTTAGTTTCTATGAGCACAGATGGATGGTGGCTAGTAGTAGAATTCAGGATGAACGTTTCGTCCTATTCGCGAATTGTCAACTGGATATGTCTGAATCCGAGAGTTCATGTTCACTTGGGGACACGAACCAGTATTGTTCTTTTCAAACGCTATCTCGTTATCCATTTAACTACTGAGCCTTGATAGCCATGTGCTTGTGCAATATGGTGAAATTTAAATTCACTTGGTATTGTAGGCTCAAATTGAACATATAAACAAAATAAACAAAATAATGATAATAATAATACATCAATTTAGGGGTTGTGAAGACTGTTAAGTTTTTGATTAAGATCATGAAACGATTGAGGTTAGACCACCATTGAAAACCTGGAAGCACTGAACGGCCGTTTCGTCCTATTGTATGACTCCTCAGCAGTGCGCATCCACGAACACGCTCGCAGGATTCAAATCGAGGGCTTTCTGTCTCGCTAGTTTGTTTAACAATGATCTGTACAGCCAAATAACAAACATTTTTCTTAAATCTTAATAATAATATGTAACAGTTTTTTGTTATTACTATTTCATTGATTTTTTATTATACCGTATCTATAAATACTTCAACTTTTGTTACTTTTACACAATTACGACATTAAATTATGTAATCTGATAGTAACAGAGTTCTTGCAAAAAAAACCCAATGATAATACATACCTAAAATGTATGTCTCCATAGAGCATATAATTCAACTGTGATGAAAACAAATAAAATAAATAGGATAACTTAAATGAATAACGAGTAGAATTACTTCTTTATAAGAAGATAACATCTGGTCTGTCATGGTGAATATTAATCCTTTCAGAAAATATACAAATATTTATATGTATATTTATGTAATATATGGATATGCATAGAAATGTGAAGTAGATAATGCTTATTTCAACTTATATCTGTACTTAATCAAGCCTTTTTTATATGAGTTCAAATGTATTCAATAATTATTGAAAACACTTACATCAAATAAATATCGGTAATTTACTATTGAACATGAGATGAATTAATATTTGTCAATTTAAGAGTCAATATGTGACCATTGTATTACAACTAAATGATATATACAAAGTAGACAAAATGTTTGTTCAATTTCTAGATAACTTATTTATGATTGGTTTCAAGAGGTAATTCCTGGAGTTCTAGTTAGAAGCAGTGAACAGTGAAGTTCAACCGGATCTGTTGTGGAGACAATGTGAAGACAATGATGGATGTGTCGCTTAATTTCGTAGATTAGTTGATGTTAGACATTAACACCGTTTGATGCCTGTTGACTCAGTGATCTAGAGGTTGAGCGTTCACGCACGAGACCGATAGGTCCCGGGTTCGAATCTCGCGAGGTGAAATTGTGAGTGTGCACTTTTGAGGAGTCCCACAGTGGGACGAAACAGCCGTCTGGTGCTTCCAGGTTTTTCATTGTGATCTTAACTTTAATTGGCTCATGAATTCAACTAATAAATTACTATAATATCCACAAAACCCCTCTCTGATTAGTTACGATTATGATTAATTCAAGAAATATTTTAGTAAGTAGAAAGTAGTAACTCGAAACTTTCAAACAATTTTAAAGCATTGTGTTATACTGGATTCGTTAATACATTGAAATCTATGAGTAGCATGATTTTTGTGATTATCAGTTTTCTAATAGTCAGTTAAATAAAACTAATCTTGTCATACATAATATTTACTTTAATATGAAATATAATCGTATTTTCTAGTGGCTTTTAAAACTTAACTGATGAATAAATGTGTTGCTTGATGGATTACGTAATGTTACAGCTATAATCGAATCGCATGAATTCGATTAATGACAAACAAACAATAGTACTAATAAATACTACTTATTTTATTCAGTCATTCTATGTCATTTTTTTTCTAAACTGATCAATATTTCAGTAGTTGAGATCATGAGTCAGTTAAAGCTAAACCATCATGGGAAACTTGGAAGCACTGGATGGACGTTTCGTCCCATTGTCGGATTACTATTTATTTAGTAGATTGATATAAAAATAAGTAAGATTGAAATTGGAAACATAAATAATCAATATCTTTTATAATGACTGATGACACTTAGTTATCAGTTAAAACTAGATCCTTTGCAATTGGCTACTCTATTATTAAATGAACATTGAATCATATTGATACGTTTGACCTAAAATTTAACTTTAGCAGAAAAATAATGAACAAAATCAGCATAATATTGATTTATACAAACCTCATGCTAAAAATGAATAGAAATAAAAAGCTATTACATAACTTTGATGAGCTTCTATTTGATTATTTGATTGGGTTCGAATCTCGCGAGGTGGGATAATGGATGTGCACTGTTGAGGAGTTCCATACTAGGACGAAACCACCATCCAGTGCTTCCAGGTTTTCCATGATAGTCTAGTTTCAAATGACTCATAAATTCAACTATTAAATTATGATTTGATTATCAAAGCATGAAAATAACTTTTAAATCACACTTCATTACTAGTAGAATAAGTAATGATTAAACACATGGATAGAATTCAGTATTTAACTCATATTCATTTTTAATCTATTATCATCTTGTTGTTGTATATTTTGACCTATTGTGCTGTTGAACAATGTTCCCCTGTTATTTTGAATAAATGAATGATTTAATCAGTAATTATTTTGTTTATGTAATGTAATCATTTCACAAACTTCAGATAAACTACTGGTATACATGATGAGAGAATGAAGATTAACCTAAAATTTGATTAACAATTTCTAAATTTTAAAATAGTTATAGTTGAATGATTTATTTCTCAATTAAATTGAAGTATTCAGTCATTCAGAATATCACGTTAGTGTCATTAATGAGTATTTCATTTGTATTGTGGATATTATGAGTAATTTTAATAGTTGAGATCATGAGTCAATTGAAACTAGACCACCATGGAAAACGTGGAAAACATTGGACGGCCGTTTCGTTGTGATATAGCAGAGACAATTAATGATATGTTATTAATGCAATAATAAACATATTTAGCTATGGTAAATCGTCTATTGTTTGATATGTATCACATAGTTATGCTATTTTGACTAAAGATATTTTAAATAAATTCTAATTTAAATAAAGCCATAATGAACATTAGATGGTGGTTGGTGGTAGTCAACAGGAAACCCTGGACCCAAGTTTCGTGCTATTTGACACTCGTCAACAAGGTGTACCTGTAATATTCAGGGGACTAGTGCACACTGGCGGATCCGATCCCGTGTCACCCAGCCTCACAGTCAGAGATGTTACCACTGAGCTGTCCGAGCCGCGACCGACTTCCTGTAGGACTGAGATGTAATCACAATTGATTGATCACTGAGTGGCGATAGCATTCGATCTGCACTAATAAGGATTAGACAGGCATGATATTGATCATCGCCCAGTGATCAATCAACTGTGACCAGAATGAACACGAATGCGAAATAATCTGAATTCACCATATCTCATGGTTTCTCTCATCTGCTGCATACAACCAAATATGTATTAAAATTTTACATTAACATAAGATATAGTGTGAAACAATTGACATAAGTGAAGAGTTGGAATGACAAAGGTTATCAATAATAACTATATATATATATTTGTGTACAAGAATAGGTCGGAGGTCATTTGGTGTTATAATCAATTAACATGAGGGATGAGTGATGCAATAATTGAATGAAGTTCAGAGATAGATTAAATAAATTATGTGCTCATTTTAGTGGTGAGTTTGCACAAGATTCTTAGAATTAAAAAAAAACCCTGATAAGATGAGTTGCGCAATAATTAAACAAGATTTGATGAGTTCACATAATTTAAGTGAATTGAATCAGTGTAAATGGATAAGTGAAGTAGGGTGATTGTAAACAGCTGATGAAAGAAAATACAAAATATAATAAATTCATATTATTCTGCATCCATGTTCATTCTGACTTTATTTCTATTCATAAAGAGAATTACTTCCATGAAATAATAGTTTGGTTCTTTTTTAGCAGTACTGTTCTCAATGACATGTATGGTTTCATTGAGTAGTATTCATTACCATTCTGGATAATGCAATAAGCCCCTACTCATAAAAAAAACATTTTCAATTCAGTCAATAAATTCAGAGAATACGTATACATTATAGAAATAATCTTATTGAACTAAAACTTCTTTTATTCTATTTCAATATCATGTGTTCAATTATATCAGTTATTTTCTTAAAATAAACTCTCACATTCAAATTCAAATGTAGGATGAATTATGATAAACAAATAGAATTTCTCAGATATTCATTTTCTGGAAAAATCTATATACTACTATCACTAAGACTACTACCACTATTACTACTACTACTACTTCTATTACTACTACTGTTACTACTACCACTATTATTATTACTATTACTACTACCACTACTACTACTATTATTATTATTACTGCACCTACTGTTACTTCTATTATTATTATCATTATTATTATTATTATTATTACTGTTACTACTGCTACTATTATTATTATTATTATTACTACTACTACTACTACTACCACTACTACTACTACTACTACTACTACTACTACTACTACTACTACTACTACTACTACTACTACTACTACTACTACTACTACTACTACTACTACTACTACTACTACTACTACTGTTACTACTGTTATTACTACTAGTAGTAGTAAATATATTGTAAGGATTTTATTAAACTAAAAAATCATATGAATATTTAAACATTCACGTGTATTAAAATTGTAATATAAACAGATTATTCACCATTATATTTTTTCAATTTTCGTTGAAACAAATACATTCGACATTAAATGAATCAATACAAGTTACTATGAACAATAATTGAAGTGTTACTAATTAAATAGAACGAATTTATTCTATATTATTCTGCTCATCTATGCATGACATTAAAAAATGTAACACTTTTAATACCCATTTTTCAAAGATGAAAACATAATTATGTAATAGATAATATATATATACCGGAGAAGTCGGATCAAAGTTAGATCAAAGAAAATTTCTATATTCATTTGAATATCCTAGAGATGACAACTGAATAGTGAGATAAATTGTTTTTTAAGAAAAACTTCTTGTAGGTAATTATTTTCAAAAGGAGCTTTGTGACGAGATCATAAGTCAATTGAAAGTACATCACTATGGAAAACCTGGAAGCACTGAATGGTTATTTGGTCCTAGTATAGAACCCCTCAGTAGTGAGCACCCACGATTCCGTTTCGTGAGATTCGAACCCAGGGCCTATCGGTCTCGCGCGCGAACGCTTAACCTACTGGACCACTGAGCCGCTATCCAATAATGTTAACGTCTAATTCCAAACAATTCACGACTAAAAGTTGTCGAGTGTTTTAGTTGGGTTAGATAAATGTTCAAATTTATATGAATAATACTTATTAACCATTAAGTTTTTTCTGCATATTCGAATTATTTCTTCCACGAAATGGAAAATAATACATATACCACCGAAGACATTAGTCAGAGAATAAGGAAAAAATGGCTAATGGAGAACAATAATTTCATCACTAAATCCCAGGAAAAACACTGTTTGGTTTTCAGAAAGAACATCTGGTTTAGATAACTGATGTCAAACATCATTATAATTGATGATATTATAATAAACAAGAAATCCCAAGGGGAGAACCAATTTATGCTCTAATGCAAAATTGTAGAGCATTTTCCTAAATTATAAAAACCATACATCAAATATATCATTTGCACATCTTCTTCCAATTTTTCCCACAAACTTTTTGTTCATTCATTTCTGTTGTTATCTTGATTGCTTTTAGTGTCCTTTACTCTTCGTTTCATTTGAAACTTCTCAACCTTATGTTCGCAGACATTCCACTTCCGATCGCTGTTACTTATTACTCATATCTGCACACATAAGTAGCATACACCACAATATCATCAATGAGATATTTGTGATTAAATTAATCCCAGTGAAGTTAGAGCTGTTAGGGTTATCAATCACTGGTTAAGGTAAAACTCTCGACTTTCAAATTTGATAAAATATTATTGATCGAGTTTTTGATATGATCTTCAATTGAAGTCACTGAAGTTACAGCCTAAGGCATCATCATGATATTTGTATACTTTGCGTTGCATCTGTAAATGTATTCCATAGGAAGCTGCATACACTGATGTTGTTGTTGTTAATACACATCACCAAAATCTATTCAGATTCACATGGAAGTTTTTATCTCTTTAGAAATCCAGAAAAAAACTCAGCTAATCGCCTAGCTACACCTAACATTTTTGTCAATTACAAACATTCTAAAAGATCAGCTTTTCATGACAATGGAACCAAAATTGTTCTGTAGATATTAAAGATAGTTAAATTTTCTGTTGTTTTAAATATACCTTTCTGTAAAGCAGGAAGTAAATTAATCTCAAGTTAATATGACGCTGGTAACCTGACATTTAGTTTACTTCAATGTTTTATCACAAATATTTACAAAAACAAAATAATATAACCTTCTTAAAGAGGTGACGAATGGTTTCAATACTATTTGAAATGACATTCATCTGTTAAAGGTAGATTGTATACTTAAATTAGTAAGAGTATCTTTTTCCCATTGGTTAAAAGAACTAATCAATTCCTATTTAAGTCATATTGGATTCACTATACAAGTTTAATACTTTTATAGCACAAAAACGTTTATATTATTTTAGGAGAAGCATTTCCGAATAAAGAAAATATCTAGTTAGTGTCGTTTAAAGGCTATTTTCATTTTATAGTGATATTGTGCAATTGAACAAATGTTTGTACCTAAATATCGATATGTTCATTGATTTTCTTAACCAAACTGCTTCAAAAATTCTACAAATGTACAGTATTAGTTTGATAACATTTTAAAGCGTCGAATTAATGAATTTCTCTTAATAAGCCTTTGTAGTTCTACTGTCATCGATTTTTATCAAATGCAAGTGTATATGAAGTTTGTTGTAACAGAGCGAATACTAAGAATATCATGACTTTAGGAACTATTTCTCTAAATATCATTGTTTATATACTTATAGTGTAATTATTAGATAATTAGATAAATATATTTCAGTATTCCCAATAATGTGAGCTTTTGATGGACCTATCAATTGTTGTTGTATGTTTTATAATCGAATAGTTATTATTAATTCACCATACACTGTTTGGTCCATTCTCTGCCATTTTGGCATGACTGTGTGTAGAGGTTGACTTTTTGAGAAGTTGATCGTGGTCTGATTATTCATAAATTTAAACTGATGGGGGTCCGCAGTAAAGACACTAGGCGTCTGAAACATGGTGACAACAGCTTGTTTACTGTTTTTGCTTATTGGACTCAAGACTAAGGATAGAAAGAAGCTTGCACATTCTTGGATCAATGGGAGTTAAGATTGTTTAGGCCTCTGCTAGAGAATGAGTCCAGTCAGTCTGATCGTATCACTGGCCTAAACGTAGAATATTAAACTCCAGAGAAATATTACAATATTGTTATCAGAGAATCGCTTCTCCAAATCAAATAACATAGCGCAGTAATAAATCCAATCGTCAGCTGAACTTTACAAGACAATAAGAATATCGGCGAGAAAAATACGATTGTTTGACACATCACTTTTAGGATTACCAGTAATACCCAGGACAGAGTGGGTTGGAGAATGCTGGTCGGCGGCCTATGCTCTATTAGGAGTAACAGGGATAAGTAAGTAAGTAATATCAACCAACTTGTCGATTCAGAATTCAAACAAAAGTATTCAACTGGTAATCAACTAGACCTATAAGGATAGACAAATTAATTGCTAGCTCAAACAGTCGAAGAAAGTTTTATTTCTTATTTTACTGTTAACTGTATCCTTCAATTACTTACTTATACTTATGGAAGTCTCTAAGTCCCGAAAGAACGTAAGGGGTTTTATTTTCGTATTATCAACCGTATTCAAAAGAATTTATGACTAATACATGTACATGCCTTCAATGCTAAGAATCTTCACTACTTATATAATGAATAAACATTACATCAATGTCATAAATTATTTATGTTGAAATTACAATACAAACTGAATAGATTACTCGTTTGTTATTTAAGGATTAAAATTAGATTCTTATCGTATCATCAGTAAAGTGATTTCTTTTTTAACCAACATTTAATCTACATTAAGCATAATTTAAAAGAAAATATTGAATACAAACTAACGTGTTTCAAAGCTGCATAGTGAGTTTTCATATTATAATTTATACTTGATCTTTTTATCCTTAACAAATACATCATTCAACTTATGAACAACTATATAATTTTTCACTCATAATTCAACTAAACTAACGTTCTTGTGAGAAGCCGTTACCAGTGGAGTTCAACCAGGTCTGTTGTGAGATATCAGTTCACTGAAGACAATGGTGTACGGTGGGGCAACTTCGTGGATTGGTTGAAGTTAGACATTAACACCGTTGGATGCCGGCTCAGTGGTCTAGTGGTTAAGTGCTCGCGCGCGAAGCCAGTAGGTCCTGGGCTCGAGCCCCGCGTGGTGCGTGATCGTGGATGCGCACTGCTGAGGAGTCCCATACCAGGACGAAACGGCCGTCCAGTGCTTCTAGGTTTTCAATGGTGGTCTGACCTCAACTGATTCATGATTTCAACCTGTTAAATTTCCAAAACTCTCCACAAAACCCATTCTGATATTTAATCATTATTAGATAACAACTTATACTTAGATTTTGGATATTGATCCGAAAGTTTAAATGTTTAGAAACAGATAGATATACAGATGAAAAACTTATAGAAATTGTTCTTGATTGAGATCACGAACCGATTGATGTTAAACCACCACCTTTGGAAACCTGGAAGCATTGGACAGCCGTTTCGTCCTATCATGGGACTCCTCAGCAGTGCGCACCCACGATCCCGCTGGCGGGATTAGAACCCAGGGCCTTCAGTTTCGCGCACGGACGCTTAACCTACTGGACCACTGAGCCGGCTTTCAATGATGTTGATGTCTAACGATCCACAAAGTTGCGCGACCATCCTCCATTGTACTGAGGTAGACACCTGTTTCTATTCGACACGGATTAGCCCCACTGGTCATGGCTTCTCATCAGAATTCCAAGAATTTTCTCACAAAGCCATTCACTAGTGAGCACATGATAATTATCAGTTTAGGAGTTGTGGAGATTGTTAATTTTTTGATTAAGATCACAATAGGACGAAATGGCTGTCCAGTGCTTCCGGATTTTCAATGGTAATCTAATATCAATCGCTTCATCATCTCAATCAAAAACTTATCAAATCTCCACAACCCCTAAACTAACTAAATTGTTTAGTTAAACAAAGATCAAAACGTATATTATGATACTAGTTTAAAACATAATCTACAATTACATACTTCATATTTTTAAAAAAACAAAACGAAACAAATTATGACATGAATTATTCCACTAATCGAATTTTGTTTACAGTTTATTTACCTATCTAATAGGTTGATTTCAATTGAAAGTTAAGCATATTCATAGTAGAATAAGTCAGTAAATAGAAAGAAGTAAACAAACATAAGTTTATTTATATATTTAGTTATATGAATGTTTTCATTAAAGAAAATAATAATGTAAAATTCTTATCACGAATATCATTTATCACTATAATTTATAGAATGAAATGACATGAAATGATCAAAATATCTGTTTCATTTTTTTTGTATAGGAAAAGATGTAAGCAGAATTTAACCAAATTATCGATTTCCGATATTAATTGACTAGTAGTTAATGATAATAAGAATAACAATTCTTTCCCGGGCTTTTGAGAAAAGACTGCTGTATTGCGAAGAGTGCTGAAGGCAGTTAGCAAGATGTGTGGTGAATCTTTCGAGGCCATAATCAATATGGTTGTGGATAGACATTTAAAATCATGTAAACTCCTGGCAGGTGTTATTTTATCAGATACTAGCCATCCCCTTCACTCTTATCTTTCTCCTTGTATATCTTCTGGTAGAACGAGATGTAATTACATTAAAATCCATGCACGTAAGGAAAAGTATAAAAGTTCTATAATACCTTACCTAGCAAATATACTCTGTGACGAACAGGTTGTTAGAGTTAACCTAGTCAATAACTTGCATTCTTAACATGTCCTTAATTTTAAAAGTTGTACAGTTTTTCGAGTTTTTTTAAGAAAAACCATTTTCATTTTTTTTTGTATTTGTTACTGTGTAATTGTTTTTTTGTTGTTGTGCAAGTAACTTGTTGAAATACCCTGTGCTGAGAACTCTATATTGTACCAAAATATAATATTGAATAAAGCCATTAATAATAATAATAATAATAATTTTCTAATTATAAATGAAATGAAATTTCACTATTTATGGATTAACCTTAAATGTTATTCTTAAAACTAGTTAATTTTAAGTGTATAAATATCATTAAGATAAAAGATTTGTGAGAATTTTCAACTTTCCACAATGTGACTTATAGTCATTAATCATGCCGGAAGTAAGTTAGTTATCATTGTGATGACATAGGGTGATGGTTGTGTAATAAAGTTAATTGACAAGAGTTAGAATATCTATTTAATAATAATAAATTTCTTGTTTATTGTAAAATGCAATATTATATTGGTATAAATCTAGTTAAAACTAATGAGTGCTCACTTGAACAAAGTTTCATATTCATATGAAATATACAGTTCTTACTCGATGTATTTCAGTGACCTCTCCATCATATATCGATCAATATTGGAAACCAGTTACAAAATGAATATAATCTCAATAAATAATCTAAATAAGTAATTTCATTAAGATCATTTTATACCTGTTTTCGACTCATCAGACTTAACTATATAAATTTTTAAGGAATAACTCAAGGAATATTCTAATCAAACGATACCATCTGAGATTGTTCTTTGAAGTTACTCTTAAGAAGTGTTAGCTGTAATATTGACAAAAAAACATTCATGATCATCCTTCACAAGTATTATTCCTTGTACTCATATACAGCTTCAATAAAGTGACTGGAGATATTGATTAATCAAAGATTTTGAAGCGATATGATTTAGGATAGAAATATGTAAATTGCAACTATTTACCAGTGAAGTGACCTTGAAAAATTTACCTACTTACTGGGATCAAACGAGGATTAAAAATTAGTGTGAGAAATTAAGATTAAGAGTTAGAGTTATAATTTAAATTTAGGGATTAAAGTGATCATTTTCATCACAAACTGACATCAGCTATAAAGTCAAAATTTTATTTAGCCATATGGATGAAAGTACTTCGCTGGAAAATTCAAGACTTTTATATTAAATCTGATTGGTTCTCTCAGAAACTATAGTTTCATCTAAAGTTAATTGTATAATTTTATTATTTTTTATAATCAGTAATAAGCTAAGGATGAATAATGCGTCTAACAGTTTTCATAATATGTAATCTAAGTATCAAGAACTGAATAAGTGATTTATTGCGTTTTAGTATGATATTAATAGAAAGCATTATGATGTACAAGGTTTATAATTTTGGTATCTAATATTCTATAGGATGCCCAAATTTGTTATTTTTCTAAACATAATAGTTAACATTCATAGTCCAACCATTACCGATAGTGGGACAGCATTTTGTTCTTGAGTTGATAGCCAGTTTCATTAGTTTTCGATGATTTTTGGTTGAAATCCTACCAGAAAAATAAAGAGTTAATAACGTCGCACATTGCATATATCTGAAATTAAATTTAAGTTAATAGTCTTCCCATCAACATAATCATATTAAAAGAAATCCAAATTTATTATAATGGTAACTGTCGATTTTATTTGAGAAACACACGTTTGTAAAGCACAGAAATTTTGGTCTTCATCTCTTATGCTTCCCTTCCAAATTCCAAGTTGGAGCTCGAATCGTAATACAGTTTGATGATTTCAGTAATTTATATCCATATCGACTCAATCGTCTTTCCTAATTTCGTTCCTAACTAGAAGCTAGTTTGTTCTCTCCCACATTACACTGTCACTGATGACATCCAGTTAGCGAATATTGAATATTTTGTGTAGACAATTATTTATAAATACTTGTACTATTTGAATGATGGTTGTGGAAGTTCTACAAGTTTCAGCTCCATTCAGTTGAACTATCTCGATGTTCGTATTGAAGATTGTGACTTTGTAGTTAATTGACAGTTGTTTTGGGTCCCATATGTTGTTCGACTGTAGGAATGCTGTCTTTGCTTTGTCACTCCTCACCTTTACGTCTGCAACTGATCAAGTAAATTTGCACCGAAAAATGTAACATCACTATTTGAACATAATGTTTAACAATCATTTATGGAAAACACCCAAATCGGATGAGATTTATAAAATATCAACACTGTCGACGTTCGTATTGAATGTTATGATTTTGTTGTTGTTTGACAGTTGTTTTGATTTCCATATGTTGTTCAGCTGCAGAAATGCTGTCCTTAACTGATCGCTTTGGTTTACCACTAGGTGGTGATGTGAATCTATATCGGATATTCTCCTGATTCTCACGTCTTCCACTGACCTTGTGATTTTTTTCATACAAATAAGACCTATTCGATTCTCTGTAGTCTGGTCCAGTGAGATCCATGTAGCGTTTTGTATATGTTTGTGGGGAAATACTGAGCCACCTATAACCGTCTTGTTAAGTGAATATAAATTTATAGATCTCTCAGTATTCTCATCCTGTTCTGCCAGTCAGTTTATGTCGTCCCATGATATCTTCATACTCAGTACTGTTCATCCCGACTTTGTTGCTTAGATCTAACAATAGGATTTTCAGATTCTTTTTTGTGCACTTCAGTGTGATTGACTGCAATCTCATAAAATTGACCTTTATCGTCTTCCGTGCTGTCATTGGTAGGCCCATTTCACTCGATAACATTCATAATGATCCCTTTCCTCTTTATTGTGAAGAATGCTTTTATGATTTTGGATCCATGATAAAATTTCTCTATTTGCTTCTTTGGATGGCACCATTGTAACTTCTTGTGTGTCCGAAGCATTTCCTCCCTGATTATCAGAGTAAAACAACAGCTCTCCCGAATCTAATCTTTTCTGTTCAGTTTGCACCCTATTGTTTTCACTTATTTCGAGCACTACCGTGTTGCATCTCCTCATTTCTGTAAATATTTGATTGGTTCTCCCGGCACCCTACACTGTCTGGACATTCAGCGTACCTATATTAATTGTTTTTCCGGTTGTAAGAAGGGGCTTCGACCTCGTGACTTCCGAAGAATCTCGGCTTTCATCGTAAGGCGCCATAATTATTCTGAATGAAGATCCTTCAACTAAGACAACAGAGTTTAAATGGATAAAATGATTTTTCTCGTCAACGTCTTTTTAGCAAGGCTACTTTCTAAGAGATGGGATTATGACTCCATGTCCAACTGTTCTTCTTTATCCATGCTTGGGACCAGCATTAACCCTAGAAGGGCTACAGACGAAGTTGGAAAGATTTTTGTAGACGTCAAATACTAAAGTAAACATAAGTTGGTATGCTAACTACGAGACGTGAAGGTTTTAGATCTATCCATAATGTAAAATGTGAACTCACTTTAAACATTTATCATGTTCTTGAGCATTTTCAGTAGTTACTTCTTTATTCACTGTAATTTTCTCATAAACACTGTTTAGGATTTATTTAATCTTTTAAAAACAATACACATAATGATTTGTGTTTCGTTTCTTGTCTTATTCTAAAATATATACATACAGTAATAAACTATTTACTGAAGTTATATTTTTCATGTTATTTTATATCTTTCTTTGTGTTTTTCACCAATTCATAATAAATTATTTGTTCAGTCGAATTAACAGTAATTTTTCCAAGATCACTGACTTATTAACATATTCTTGCATAGTTCATTGCACAATAAACTATATATATGCTTGATAATCGACATGATTGATTAACTTGTCAAACTTTATAACCATCTTTTATCTAGAAAATTACTTCATGAGTCTCCAGATATCAGCATTGATAGATATACAACATTTGACGAGTTAATAATAAAAGCTTGTAATTTCAATGTTGTTGGTATACATTCATGAACTAAATAATAAACTATATCAGTAAATCATGAAGTAGATATATTGAAGAAGAGTTAACTAATATCAGTGTCAATAGTTGAAATCATTAGTCAATTGAAACTAGATCACCAAGAAAAACCTGGAAGCACTGAAAGGCCGTTCCGTCCTA
This sequence comes from Schistosoma margrebowiei, assembly GCA_944470205.2. Classification (NCBI taxonomy): domain Eukaryota; kingdom Metazoa; phylum Platyhelminthes; class Trematoda; order Strigeidida; family Schistosomatidae; genus Schistosoma; species Schistosoma margrebowiei. The sequence continues at coordinate 52,258,527 of OX104024.1, forward strand.
TCAAGGGACTCCTCAAAACAACTGTCAAACAACAACAAAATCATAACATTCAATACGAACGTCGACAGTGTTGATATTTTATAAATCTCATCCGATTTGAGTGTTTTCCATAAATGATTGTTAAACATTATGTTCAAATAGTGATGTTACATTTTTCGGTGCAAATTTACTTGATCAGTTGCAGACGTAAAGGTGAGGAGTGACAAAGCAAAGACAGCATTCCTACAGTTGAACAACATATGGAACTCAAAACAACTGTCAACTAACTACAAAGTCACAATCTTCAATATGAACTTCAAGATAGTTCAACTGAATGGAACTGAAACTTGTAGAACTTCCACAACCATCATTCAAATAGTACAAGTATTTATAAATAATTGTCTACACAAAATATTCAATATTCGCTAACTGGATGTCATCAGTGACAGTGTAATGTGGGAGAGAACAAACTAGTTTTCAGTTAGGAACGAAATTAGCAAAGACGATTGAGTCGATATGGATATAAATTACTGAAATCATCAAACTGTATTACGATTCGTGCTCCAACTTGGAATTTGGAATGGAAGCGGAATAGAGGAATACTAAATTACCTACTGCTTCGAAGATCGGGAGTAGATATTAGTATTGTGGGATTATGTGATTTTCGTTCAAGATTTGATATTCTTATATTAAATTAACATGAATTATGCTCAGCATGACACGCAGCAGATGGTTTATTATGACTCCAAGTATTTCTCATATATGTGATTTTATTATAATTAATAATCAAAATGGGTGTACAATCAAAATATGATGAGTGTATTTTCTACTAGGGTTGTCGACGGGGTTTGAAGTTAATAAATCTTCAATTGTACCACTATCTGTATTCTTCCTTTCGCATCGTGGGAATTTTAGTGCTTTTTTGTTTTACAAGTATGTGTTAAGCGACCCCGCCATTACAATTGGCAACGAATAGGTATAAAAATTGGCGACTCAGTCATAACAGCCGACCATCAGTCATAACAGACATGAACTGGATGAATAGCAACTGGAAATAACTGGAAAGAATTGTCCAAGATAGAGTTGGATGAAAAATGCTGATGGGCGGTCTATGCCCCTCCACGAGGACTATCAGACAGCGATTGATGGAGCTTAGGAAAATAATGTTCTATCTACTAGAATATAAAAGTCAATGCAAACAAAACAATGAAAATCATTTACCTGCAAACTATTCAATCAATATTTTCTTTAGAAAACTCAATAAAAGGTGTATACACAGCTATGACTACCCTATAGGTCAGTTCCTTGAAGTATTGTTTATTTATATGGAGATTAATTCATACTACACTTAACTTAGTATCTGATGAAATCATGCAATCGTGTAAAACGAATGTTTTATTTTTTAAATAATATCAAATAATTTAAAAGATAACCTGAATGACAGGATACGTTTTTATCAATAAAAGAATCATTCATATAGTTTTATTGATCTGAATTCGTGAACACATAAATATCCTACTAATAAACTTTTCAAATAAAAGTATAAAGATTTACCATTCAAGCAGTCATGATAAGTTTACATATTTGTAACAATCGAAGAAGAGCATCAAGTCATCATGATAAACCGGCAAATATTGTTCTGATCATTAAAATACTCACTGTTCAATGTTGTGGAAAATTAGTATCAAATACACATTGTATAGACATATTGATTTTCGGGAAACTCTCATCAAAATGATATCTGAAAAGACATGTCTATTGATTGTCGACAAAACGTACTACACTACTCAATTTTCATTTATTCAGTTGATTGTCAGTGGTACTAAATATGGCATGATCTTTAGGTAATTTGACGGAAAATAAGCTCTTTGAATATCAACTAGAGATTTTCTCAGGCATCACTTCGATAATAAATCATGAGAAACACCTGAGACTTTTGTATACGTAGGTGACTATATGTTGAGGTTACGACTTGATAATCAAGATCAATCCTCGTTTAGCAAATCTAGAGTAATTTTTGCTTATTACTCTGAAAATCAAATGATAAAGTGTAAAACGCAAAAGTAAAAACGACCATTTTTATACTCTGTGGCAAACTGATCTCTTAAAAAAAGAATGTTCAACAGCTCTTCATATTCAGTTTGATAATCTTAAGTATTACTTGAAGTTAGAGTAATGAAAGTTAAGCTGTAGTCCGACGAGATTCTTCTTCTTAGTCCACGTCATCACCTTGATAGAAAAACTTTTGTAGCCTCAATGTATATAATACTTGACTTATCTAAGATTTTGATACAGAGAACTGTTTACTGAGGCTGACTTTTGGTAAAAAAAGATGAAGGGTGATCTGCTCTAACGTAGAGTTTAGGAATGAAATTTTTTGAATTGATAATGGGTCTATCGATAAGTCATTATTCTCTGAAGTGAGTGTCAGAGATAATCTATCTAGATCACTTCGAAGTTTATCAGTTATGTCGTGGAAAACAGAACTCCTTCTGTGCTTTACATCTTTTTATAAGCAGTGATGTGTGACTTGAGGGAGATAGAATTTATTTTTGTTTTTAGATATTATTATCAAGGTTTGATTTAATAATTTCAGATAAATTGATCATTGGTTAGATTGTTATAAATCAAAATGTTCAGAACTTTCCTGACGATCTCTCCAAACTTCTCAACGCACATCATGAATACTTTTGCGAGAACACATTCACAAATGCACCTGCTTGAAAAATATTGTGAACGCACCAAAAACCTAGATGTTCTAAAAAAGGACATTTATTCGTTCAGTCCTGTTTTTGATTGATCGCAGCTAATATTCTTGCTTTGTTCCTTTGTACTATTTAAACTTGGATAAATTTTAATTGGATTATTTGTTCTCTGAAGAAATGGTTTACATTGAGTCACGAAACATCAGAAAATCTAATTTTTCTATTCCTTTGGATATTACAAATAGATTATTTGTATTTATTTTCGTTTCGTTTATCAACTGAGATATATTAGTAATCACATTTTTTTTGTAGGTATCTGCGTTTTATTTTTCTTCACATAACTTAGTTCCCCTCGGGGTGTTTCATGATACCACATTGTCCAAAGTAAAAATCCTAATATAGTTCATTTGCTAAGCACATGTTTCTTTACACATTTTGATACACTTAGTTTATGTGATAATCAGTGATACTGTAGTGTGTGCTACTTATATTGGTATAAGTAGTATATAACATATATAACGTTAAAAGAACGTCATGTCCGGCAGCAGAAGATGGCGAAGATCAAGAAAGGTAGAGCGAGAACACAATGAAATTTGTAAGAAAACGCATGTACAATGGAATGGGAGACAATGGATTGGTGTTTGCAACGGAAACAGTCCAGTTTGATATAATGCATTGATATTTTGCAAATTGACGATTGACTTTATGGTATTCAGATTTTATTGAGATAGTCTGTAATGTTTGTGCTAAATACATTCGATTGTCCCCACCCGTGTTCTTGTTCACTACAATACTACCTGCTTACCTTGATCAAACCAAGAGACAATTTTTTTCTTCTCAATTGTTGAAAATCGAAAACTTTAACCACTTTATTGTAGCTCCATCATTTGAACCAAACGGTTTAGTGAATGTTTCTGAAAAAAAGTAATCACTTCGACTTTAAATTGAGTGTATATTCGCAAACATATTTATAAACCATAGAACACAAAATGATAATGGAACTTTAAAAAGTACCTTATTTCAACTGAATTGCAAAATTTCCTCATCTTTACAATCAAACTCCATTTACATAATAAATATAAAAAAACTACTATATAAAATACATAAAGCATACTTCCTATTTGATCTCGAAATTTCCAACATATTTACAGACCCTATCAAATCATATTAGATCTCCAAATTAAATAGTTAATCATAATAATAATAAGAAGAAACAAACTATTCGGTCAATTGGTCAATAATCATAAAAATAATAAAATACGATCATTTCATGAAGAAAAAAAAACATACCCAACTGAAATTGATACTCATATGTAAACACAATTTGACTGGAATTCAAACTACCCGTGTTTACCTATATATATATATATATATATATATATATATATATATATATATATATATATATATATATATATATATATATATATATATATATATATATATATATATATATATATATATGTAAATACTTCAAATGTGACCCAGATACATTATTATTTCTTTTTTCCCACTACTTGACAAATTTAAAATCATTCACACGGAAAACCTTGAACTAATTCAGTTATTTTTATACTTTGTTATAATGAATTATAATTTACTATTTACTTTGATGAAAGAAATCGGTGGTAAGAAACACAATATTTTGATTTTCATCTCTTGCAAATACAAACAACAACATATTGAGTGTTACTGACTAATATATATACAAGTATCAATTTGAAGTAACAATATATAGTTATGGTGATTAATAGAGAATAGTCGTTAGTTAAAAAAACAAACAACCGGTGGAACCTATAAAAATGAAAATCAAAAACCATTGATCACATTCAATGTGATTTATAGCTATTTTCATTTTGTTTTTTTTTATTTACTTTTTAAAAAAAAAAGAAAAACAACTAGGAAAAAACACGATTGTATCATAAAAGTAAAATGACCTTACGAGTATGGATGGATAATTATTAGTGTTGTGTAAATCTCAGCTGAAATGAAAATAATATAATAAATTCAAAGTTATGATATAGAAATCATTATATCACATACTGACTAAAAATAAATATATGAGATCATTGTTCTAAAGAGGTTGAAACTAACTACTATGATAGAGAACAAACCAACTTCCAACTAAGGAGAAAATTAGGAGAAGACGTTGGAAGTAGATAAGTTATATAATAAGGAAATCATCAAACTGTATCACAAAGTAAGTGTTAACTTGGAATCCTAAAGGGAAGTGGAAAAAAGGAAGGCCGAAGAACACATTGCATCAAGAATTGGAAACAGACATGAGTGGGATGAATAATAACTGGAAAGGATTGTCCAGGACAGTGTTAGATGGAGAATGCTGGTGAGCGGCCTTTGGTCTTCCACGAGGGTTAACAGTTGTAAGCAAGTGAGTAAGTAGGTAAGTAAGTAAGTAACTGATTCATAAAGTTAATTTTAAATGAATTAGCTTAGTTGATGAGTTTAAAACTAGAATGAAAGGAAAACCTCATGTTTTCTAATTTCTAGTAGTTTTCTAGCTACTGTTATTTCATAATGTAAACTGTTTCCAATTCATTTTTAGTATTTAGGTCAACAATATAAATTTGCAGTTGTTCAGTTTTCAAGTTAATCCGAAAAAGATTAATTCAATTTTTGTTTTTATTCATGTTTCTTAAACATAATCTTGTTGAATCATTTGAAATGCTGATTAATAAATAAATAAACAAATAAATTCTATGCATGGAATAATCTCAGAATGTATGTCAATTTATAGGCATCATTAGGTTGATACAGAAGACAATGTTATGTGTTAAGAAGGGTGTTCAATATTAATTTTATTTGGAAAGATTTTGTTGATGAATTGTTTTGAAAGAACATTGATTACAAGAATTTTATTCATTCGATTCAGTAGTAACACTAATTGTCAATAGGAGAATCAAGACATTCTAATGTTTATATTCATGATTCTTAGATTTATACAAAATTACTTAAAGACAACTACTTTCAAATTCATGTATGACTCCTTTCAGTTAAATATTCAATACTTAACTCACTATTCTTTAAAGGTGAACATGTTAACATTCAGAAAATGTATTTAATCAAACAAAATATTGCGCATCTGTATAAGGCTTCTGTAAACCGTATACTTTAAAATTTATCACTACAAATTAGTTTTTCGAATCCAACCTCTTATGTTGGTATATCACATAATGCTTCCTAAGATCTTTCAGTAATTTTATGATAAATGTAATGTTTAAAGAAACTAAATTTCCCTCCCGATATTCTAAAGCTAAATATCTTAGAATGAGACATGCATGCCAAAAAAATCTTCCTGCTGAGTGATCACACTGAATTGGTACAGAGATGACTGAAAATCTTGTGATGAATGTAAACATTTTCGGATTGTTTCACATGTATGATATGTTACAGGATGAGTCTGTGCCATTGGTTATTTTAAAATCAGCCAGTGATTTGGTTCAATTACTTACGCCTGTTACTCCTCGTGAAGGAGCATAGGCCGCTCACCAGCGTTCGACATCCAACCCTGTCCTGGGCAATCCTTTCTAGCTCCGTCCAGTTGTAATTCATCGTTTTCATATCTGCTTCTATTATCCGACGCAATGTGTTCTTTGGCCTTCCTCTTTTTCGCTTCCCTTCAGGATTCCAAGTTAGGGCTTGTCTCGTGATGCAGTTTGACGATTTGCGTAATGTATGTCCTATCCATTTCCATCGTCTTTTCCTAATTTCTTCTTCAGCTGGAAGTTGGTTTGTTCTCTCCCACAGAAGGCTATTGCTGATGGTATCCGGCCAATGGATGTTGAGTATCTTGCGTAGACAACTATTTATAAATACTTGTACCTTCTTGATGGTTGTTGTTGTAGTTCTCCAAGTTTCAGCTCCATACAGTAGAACTGCCTTGACGTTCGTATTGAAGATTCTCACTTTGATATTGGTTGAAAGTTGTTTTGAGTTCCATATGTTCTTTAACTGTAGGAATGCTGTCCTTGCTTTGCCGATCCTTGCCTTTACGTCTGCATCTGAACCTCCTTGTTCATCGATGATCCTTCCTAGGTATGTGAAGGATTCTACATTTTCCAGAGTTTCGCCATCAAGAGTGATTGGATTGTTGTTTTCCGCTTTGAATTTGAGGACTTTGGTTTTCCCTTTGTGTATACTGAGGCCTACTGATGCAGAGACTGCTGCTACACTGGCTGTCTTCATCTGCATCTGTTCCTGTGTACATGATAGGAGGGCTAGGTCATCTGCGAAGTCCAAATCGTCTAATTGATTTCGAGCTGTCCATTGAATTCCGTCTTTTCCTTCAGATGTCGAGGTCTTCATAATCCAGTCGACCACCAGAAGAAAGAGGAAGGGAGAGAGTAAACAGCCTTGTCTTACTCCGGTCCTTACTTGGAATGCATCTGTCAGCTGTCCTCCATGCACGACTTTGCACTGTAATCCGTCGTATGAGTTCCGGATAATGTTGACAATCTTCTCAGGAACTCCGTAGTGTCGAAGAAGTTTCCATAACGTCCTCCTATCCACACTGTCAAATGCTTTTTCATAATCAATGAAGTTGATATATAGTGATGAGTTCCACTCAACTGATTGTTCGACGATGATCCGTAGTGTTGCAATTTGGTCTGTGCATGATCGATCCTTACGGAATCCAGCTTGTTGATCTCGAAGTTGGGCGTCTACTGCATCTTTCATTCGGTTCAGCAACACTCTGTTGAAGACCTTCCCTGGTATTGACAGCAGTGTAATGCCTCTATAGTTTTCACATTTGCTCAGATCTCCTCTCTTTGGAATCTTGAAGAGGTGCCCTTCTTTCCAGTCCATCGGCACTTGTTCCTCCTCCCAAATCTTTTTGAATAGAAGATAAAGCATGTTTGTAGTTGCTTCGATGTCTGACTTCAGTGCTTCAGCTGGAATGTTGTCCGGACCCGCTGCTTTCCCGTTCTTGATTTGTCTGACGGCCATTCTGATTTCTTCCTTCGTTGGTGGGTTGACGTCTATGGGAAGATCTGTGTGTGCCGCTTCGATGTCTGGTGGATTCATTGGAGCCGGCCTATTCAGGAGTTCCTCGAAGTATTCTACCCATCTGTTCCGCTGTTGTTGAATTTCGGTGATTGGCTTGCCTTCTTTGTCTTTGACCGGTCTCTCTGGTTTACTGTATTTCCCTGCTAGTTTCTTCGTTGTATCGTAAAGCTGTTTCATATTTCCTTCTCTAGCAGCTTTTTCTGCCGTCGTTGCTAGTTCTTCCACATATTTCTTCTTGTCGGCTCTAATGCTCCTCTTCACTTGTTTGTTTGCTTCTATGTATTCAGCTTGTGCTTGGACTTTCTCTGCTCGTGTTCGGCTGTTGTTGATTGCTGCCTTCTTGTTCTTCCTTTCTTTGGTCTTGTCCAGAGTTTCTGTAGAGATCCATTCCTTATGATGGTATTTCTTTAGACTCAGAACCTCTTGACACGTTGAAGTTAATGCTTCCTTGATTCCTTTCCAGTTGTCCTCCATACTAGTTTCTTCTTCTTTCAGTAGATCTTGTAAGGCTTGGAACCTGTTGTTGAGAGCTATCTTGAATTCCTTGAGTTCAATACAGTCACCAATAAGTATACTCACGATTATAATTATAATTCTTTTATTTAAACATATAAACTTTGGTACAATAAAGCACTAAATACATACACACCTCACAAATCATTTGATTAGCGTGAGGGCTGAGATACTACCCGGTCACCCAGACAGAAGCAGAGCGGTTTCTTAGGGGCCCACACCCGGAGTATTTGACCTAAAGGTCTAATCCATAAGGTAGTGGAGCAACTTTAGAAGATTAAGTCCCAAGGTAACCGTTGACCAACAATTGGTTCGTGCACCTTTTGTTTTCTCAGCATTCTGAAGACCATGTGCTTCAATGGTTTGAAACCAGGGTTCTCCAACTCCTCTAAGTGAATTCTTCGTATCCACCGACCTGGTTAAAATGCCGAACATTCGCTTTTCGTTTTCTCAATTATGTAAACAACACACCACCACCACAAGAAGGTAGTAAGTAGGACATCTCTGGCAGTATGAGAGCATTTCGAGAGGAATAGCTGACTTCCCTCATCTTCAGCCATATCAAAGTTCTTGGGGAGAGCAGATGAATATATTGACTTCTTATGTTTGTTAAAACTTATCGTATAGCAAATAAGATTTGTGTATGTCTACCAGAGCTTGAATAAAATATGCAGAAAGTAGCCATATTTCAACCAATTTGCATAAATTCTCTACAAAATGATTATGATTAAAATTGTATTTTTATTCAGTCATTGTATCACTGATTCATTTGATACAGAAACATTAAAAATACTAATAAATATTCATAATGAAAAAAAAAACAAAAAAAAGTTTTTTTGATTGAGATCATAAACCGATCGATGTTAGACCATCACCTTTGGAAACCTGGAAGCACTGGACAGCCGTTTCATCCTATCATAGGACTCCTCGGCAGTGCGCACCCACGATCCCGCGCGTGGGATTTGAACCCAGGGTCTTCAGCCTCACGCGCGAATACTTAACCAACTGGACCACTGAGCCGGCATCCAATGGTGATAGTGTCTAACATCAACCAATCCACGAGATTGCGCGACCACCTTCCGTTGTACTGAGGTAATTACCTGTTTCTACCAGACATGGATTAGCTCCACTGGTCACGGCTTCTCACTAGAACTCCGAGAATTCCCTCACGAAGCTAGTCACTAGTGAGCACATGTTGATTACTAGTATAGGGGTTGTGGAGATTATTAAGTTTTTGATTAAGATCATGAACCGATTGATGTTTGACCACCACCTTTGGAAACCTGGAAGCATCCGATTACGTTATTTTTGGGGATTATTAGTACATACTATAATTCAAATACTCCTAATCATCATATGTACTCATGATGAAATCATTTTTATTATAATAATCAGACTTCTTGCTTAATATAATGTATTATAATCAGACACGTCAATCAGTGAGATTTTCATAATATAAGGAAACCGTATAACGTGTGAAAAATCAATAATAATTAGTGATGTTTGTTTCTCGTGGTAACGTAAACAGAGGAATCAAAATGAATTTTCCTAAACAACAGTATTCTGTGAAAAATTTATGAAGATTGTCGTATTTTGATAGTTTAAGTGACAAAGCCATCTTAACATGACTAAGGATGGAAATTGGGAAACATTGAATAGACATTCTATTGACGTATGGGACTTGTAGGCTGTTTACATCGATGACCCCAAAATAAAGAATGAAACTCATAATATTGAATTACCTGTAAATACGTGAGTCAGAATTCCATGATTTTTATGTGATACTTCAATCAATTCTCGATAATGTGTAATCTTTATCCGTTACCTTTAGTTGATAATTGTCTCATATTCAATATGACAGCATTTCTCAATCCGACTTACTATATAAATCAGTTATTCTGTGTAATACCTAACCAATATCTGAAGCTAACATGAAATCATATAACCTTTGACCTAAATGATCCAATTATTTTTATATATGAAAATGGATTCATCGTCTCAAATTACTTTCATATATCTGACTATGTGATGAACTTCGATATCACGAGTTCGATAAGCAAACTCCAAAATAATCAATGTTTAATTTAGTCATAATTTTTATTTCTAACCTATATGTTTATGGGTCAACGTAATAAATAATAATAAAAATGAGCAGATAAAAATAGATGTTAGTAACATTGTATTGTGATTGACATAAGAATCTAGAATGAGCATTTTGTCGTTTTTACATTTAATCAACTGGATTTATCTGTACTCCTGTACTGATGTCAACACTGTTATTTGAATCCATTGCTTGTTACTTCGATCACCAACGTGTTATCTACTGGCTTATTGTATACAATATACTCATTGATTTGTTCACAGCATGTGAAGTTATTAATATAGTTAGTAATGTTATATACATATCTACTATTCTTAGGAAGCAGTGTATATATAGAACTCAGTAAATCAGTTTTGCTTATTAATTATAACATTTTAATCTACTAATATTCGTAAATTGTGTCAAGCAATCAATTTATTGATTATTCGGTGTTAAGTGCTACTTAGTTGAACTTATGCAACAACTGACTATTAATCAATGTGAATAAAGCATAAAAATCAATATATTTAGATATCAGTGTTGCATAAATGTTCATTTACCATGATTGTAGTTATTCTTTTCTTACATTAAGTTATTTAAACTGTTGTGTAATTAAAATAAATACTCTATAAGCAATACAAGTATATACAAGTACAAAATATTGGCAGAAGATGAAGTTCTACTATGGTTACAAAACGATTTAAAACAGTATGAACCAAGGACGACCATATCTTTCTTTACTACCTACATTTCCAACCTAAAATTATTTAAACTAGACCTAATGTGAGCATTATGGTTAGTTTATATTTTTCTATGTCGAAAACTAACCAACATTGTATTTTATTGATATTCTTTTAAAAGGTTAAACTGTCATCCAAATTTTAGATTTTTCTCCATACCTTTATATCATTAACAATAAAGAATTGCAATAGTTAAGATGATGAGTCAGTTGAAGCTAGACCACCATGGAAAACCTGAAAGCAATGGATGGCCGTTTCGTCCTAAAGAATTACTAAAACTACTTGTTGAGGTAATTCGTTTACACAGTTTAGATAAAACATGACCATTACACTGAATCCAAATCAAGAATTATTTTTAGTGGGACCGAGATAATTTAATCTTTTTTTACTAAACTTTGAACCGTGTGACTTTATAGTTAATAAATAATCCTTTCAGTCTCTGATATCTACTTTAGTGGACTATATGTTTAACATAAATCTATTTCTAATGTACAGCTGTAGTGTTTCGCATCTATTCAGAAGGTACTTTGTGTAGTAGAGAAGCATGCAGTGTATTGTTAGCGGGAGGAGCTAAAGAAAAAAAGAAAAAGTCACTTGACGACCCAGTAATCACACGTATCATACTTACACTTGTTAATGAAAGCATAAAACAACAATCAGCAACTTTAGCTGACTCCGTTCCTCACTTGGAATGCATCTGTTAGATGTCCTCCATGCACGATTTACTTTCTAGTTATTAAAACAAATTTTATTCTATTGTGCAATAATATTACCCTATATATTCAAGACTATCATCTTAAACAATCATGAAATAAAAAATGTGTTGACAATGTTTAGTTTCTAACTTTCACATTTAAAAAAATCCAATTCATTGTTGATAAACTATTTTTTTCAAGTTATTTATATTAATAGATTTCCACCTTTTTATAAATAGACATGTAGTTTAGTGCTCAGATATTTGTTTATCTTGGACACACGGTCAATTCTGATCATATAATGAGGGCAATTGAAAATAAGTAAATATGCTAGTTTTGTATGTAATGATTTACAATGAATTGACTGTAATCTATTCATACAGTTTCGTTCTAGTTTTATTCAAACTTATTCAGGAAACTTAATTGTATGAAATTTCTTAAACTTTCAATATACTATTCATGATATATTTTGGATATTTGTTCAATGAAAATTCATGAAAGGATATAAGTTGACCTTCTTGAATAAAAATTTTTTTTTAAATTTCAAAGGTAACATAATGTCGTGTGAAACTTAATAGTTAATTTTTATAACAATATAGTAATATTTCTTATAAAAATCGATGAGATTATAATTTATGGACGAACCGATCAGGTATAAGATAACAGATTTTGGATTTTGGTGCGAAATTCACCATACAGTACACTTCCGATCGGACGTTCTATAACACCTGGTTCCCACTTCGCATCACTTTGATGCCAATCGACAATTACTCTTATACACACCTGGAAGCGACGAATAACCGTACAATACTAATACGTGGGTTGATTTGTCTTTCTGGGTGGTAACATACTGTTAAACACTGTCCGGATTTTCCTTCCAAACATACACCCGAATGGTGAATTTCCTTCCGATACTGCCGGATTGGGTGTAACTCTGTAAGACATTAGAAACTTACTGATCACTTGTTCTGGGATACCATTTCCTCCCCTTTCACCAGACCTTTTTTGACGTATCCACCACGTCGAAAATCGCTATAACTTGTTTCCTGTGTCCTATTAATATACAGAATAATGATATTACCAATTAGAGAACAATGAATTATCCACCGGATCAATAACACATTAAACAAGTACGAGCAGTCCAGATTCCTTATCGGTCCTGCTTCCCTCCTAGCTCTGCCTGCATGTTGAGTCCAGAACACCAATCTCAGCATCTGAGATATGAATCATTTATTTCAAACATACTGCGTTTATATACCAACAGACAGACCACATCGTACCACAAAATAGAAAATAACATTCGTACACGTTCTAGTCAAAACTGGCTGTGAATGTGGGAGATAGTAGATGATGGAGTAGGTATAGCTCAACAACGGTAAATCGTTCATAGGTCAAAATAAAGCTCATAATAAGAGCGACATGAATATGAATAGGATAGTTAGTTAACAATTATACAATAAAACTATACGTATAGTATTAATCCAGAAATAGATTCCATCAATTACCATCCATTATTCTCATCGGGATATAACATTAGCAACAAACAAAAGCATTTTATTAATGATTCATTATGTTACTAATATATGATTTAAGGCAGTAGAAATATTCAAAATAGATAACTGTATTTTATACATGACTTCTTATCATCAATATGGCGACAACAATGATTGTTCTACAATTTTATCACAGCAACTCTTTGATAAATTTATGAATAGAGATTATACAAGTAATGAAATTTCTATGAAAATATTTGCGACTGAGAAAGATTAGAACAGAAACTTTGAGCATGAATTAATTGACGAGACTATAATTTATGAATGAACCAATCAGGTATAGGATAACAGATGTCGGATTTTGGTGCGAAATTCACTCATTCATTTAGTTAAACAGAATATTGGCATTATGACTGATGACAATTCATGATGAAAACTTTAAGTGTAATTCATAACCTTAACGATCAACTGTAAATCATAATCTTTATCCTTCACATAGGTTTATCACCCTTATTTAGTCGTAGTAAATGGGTGGACAGTCTCAAAATCAGTTTACCGTTACTCAAAGGTGGTTCATAAATTATAGTCTCATCTAAAGATCTATATTATGAAATAAATATTCTTTGAAAATGGTTTATTTTGTTTTACATTACTCATTAATAATTATTAAAGTATAACACAATTTACATTTTACAGTAACTTTAACAATTCCTTATTACTGAACCGAATTCTTCCAAAAACTTAAAAATAATAGCAACAAAAGTAATATATAATACCGACTATGTAGATGATAGCTATTATGTCTTCGTATCTCTATGGTGTTTATGTTAATAAGATAAATCTCTATGAAAACCTTAAAAAAGATTCAATTAAGGAAAAACAAGAAAATGGGAATCAACAACAGCTGAACAAGAACAGAAAACGTCAAGGTACATGCTGAATACACAGAAGTAAACAAGCAAGTGAAGAGGAGCATTAGAGCTGACAAACAGAAATACATGGTAGAGCTAGCAATGACAGCTGAAAAAAGCTTCAACAGAAGGAAACATGAGACAGCTAAATGAAAAAAAAAACTAGGGAACTGGCAGGGAAATATAGTAAACCAAAGAAACCGATCTGGGACGGAAAAGGCAAGCCAATCACTGAAATCCAAGAACAAATTGATGAAACAATTTAAGAAACTCTTCGATTGGCCAGCTCCACTGAATCCATTGGATATCGAAGCAGCACCTCCAGACCTTCATATGGATGTCACTCTATTAACGAACAAAGAAATCAGGATGGCCATAAGACAAATTAAGAGTGGTAAAGCAGCAGCCGAAGCACTGAAGTCAAACGTAGAAGTAACTGCAGGCATGCTTCACCTTCTATTCAAGAAGATTTAGGAGGAGGAACAAGTGCTGACGGACTGGAAAAAAGGATACATCATCAAGATATTAAAGAAAGGAGGTCTGAACAAATGTGAGAACTACAGAGGCATCACACCACTGTCAGCATGAGGAAAGGTTTTCTACAGAGTGTTGCTGAAGCGAATGAAAGACTCAGTAGACACCCAACTTCGAGATCAACAGATGGATTCCATAAGGATGGGTCGTGCACAATATGTATCGTCGTTAATCAATCAGTTGAGTGAAACTCGTCACTGTACATCAATTTCCTTAATTATGAGAAAGCATTTGACAGCATGGGTAGGATAGCATTATGGAAATTTTTCGACACTATGGAATACCCTAGAATATCATCAACATCATCCGGAATACATACGACGGAGTACATTGCAAGTGATGCATGGCGAACAGCTTACAAACGCTTTCTAAGTGAGAAACAGAGTCAGACTAAGTTACCTGCTCTCTCCCTCCCTCCGTCTTTCTTCTAGTGGTTGACTGCATTATCAAGATCTCCACATCTGAGGAGAAGCACGGAATATAATAGACAGGTTGCATTCATCTGGACGATTTGAACCTCACACATGAATTAGATCTTCTATCCGATACACACAAACAAATTCAGATGAAGATAATTAGTGTAGCGTCAGCCTCTCCAACACTAGGCATCAACATATACAACGACAAAAACCAACATACTCAACTAAAGCACACAGAACACCAACACAATCACACTTAATGGAGAAACTATGAGGGAGGTGGAAACTTCCACGTACACCCAGACAACAGCATCATCCATGAACGTGGAGGATCGGATGCAAATGTGAAGGTGAAGATTGGTAAATCAAGGATAGCATTCATACAGTTGAACAACATATCGAACTCAAAACAACCATCATCTAACTACAAAGTCACAATCTTCAATGTGAACATCATGATTGTTCTACTGAACGGAGCTGAAACGTGGAGAACTACCACAACCATCATCCAAATGGCACAAATATTTATACACAATTGTCTATGAGAGATACTGAATGTCGGTTGACCGGATACCATCGGCAATAGTCTGTTGTGGGAGAGAATAAACCAATTTCCATCTGAAGAGGAAATTAGGAAAAGACATTGGAGGTGAATAGGAGATTCACTGAGGAAATCTTAAAACTGGATCAAGAAGCGGGGGTTAAATTATAATTGTGAACGGAAATGAAGAAGAGGAAGGTGGAATAGAAGATTATGTCGGTAATTGGAAGCAGACATAGAGAGAGTGAATAGCAACTGGGACTGAGTGTGAAGGATTGTTTAGGGCAGAGTTGGGTGGAGAATACTGGTGTGAAGCCTATGGTCCTCCACGTCGGTTAACAGACGTGAGTAAGATCATAAGGGTTATGCTCAGGTTCTGACATGAACAACATTGTAAGTATCTAGGTAATATCGTCAAGGGAATTTCTCCATCGATCATTCGAATAATTAGTATTGAATAGCTAGTTTTCCACTACATAATAACATTCTGTTTAACTAATTTTATTTATAAAGAAAAATGCACAGTTAAATTAATTCTGTAGATGATCTGTTTTATCGTTCATTTTTTAAACAAAACTATATCACGAATCTAAGTTTCGTTTTTCCTTAAAGTCGTTATCATTCATTTTTATTGCATATATATAGTGTCTTTTTTGCTACCTAGTTGTACTCTTTATCATCAAATCACTTAATGTGAATATGATTAATAAATAAATGACATTTATTATTCTAATATTATTAAAATCTGTGATTGAACGGTATAGAGGTCTTAGCAATTGTATGAAATGATAGTAGTTTCTACTGGATAAGGATTAATAAGTATTTTAAAAATTGACATAGGGACGTTAATATCATATACAATAAAATTGTAATCACTAAGAGATCTAATTTAGACAACTATTGAAAGACAACCTGAAAGAAATGGTCGGTTATTTTGTCCCAGTATGAAACTCCTCAGTAATGTACATTTACAACCCTACAGTCGGAAATCAAGCTCAAGACCTTCATAATAGCTGTAACTGGTAATTCAAACAGATTGAATTGCATATACATGAACACAGATTCAATTACAGCTGTTTCAAAACAACAATGACAAAGAAAACCACAAACTCTTGCAGCATTGAAATGACAAAATTCTAGAATTTGGATGAAAATCGGCAGATAAATGACTAGTAATAAATATATTTAAGACTTAAAACGTAAAGCGTAAAGACTACTGTCAATCTATGATTGATATTGAATCATACTGTGATATCCGTAAATCTCAATTGTTTATGAATTTGTAATTGTACACCATCCTTTTGGTGTTGAGATGGTGGAGAAGATTTGTAGCTCAGGTGGATGATTTTGGTGGAATTTTGTTCTCTGAGCTGGATGGTTTGGTCGTGGAGCTTTCATCGTTCTTCTGAACAACATCATCAGCACAAACTTCAGATAGACCAAAATCCTTTTGGTGTATTTATGTTTTTCATTCAGAACTTATCAAAGGCAACTCTCTGGTCACAAAATCAATAACCACCACGGAATGTTTCCAGAAAGCAATATTGTACTTTGAAATGATATCTGTTCTGATAATGCTCTATGCTTGTATCTTGTGCTTTATATTATTTAAATTTCTTTGATAAATTTCCAGTCAAAATGGCATACTGCATTTTTTTGATTTTTCCAAAAAATGTCACCTTCATTGATTGTATCCGGATTGTCATATCTTTAAATTGAAGTGTAGTCTGTAATCATTCTTAGAATTTACTACTACAATTATCTAAGATGTCCTATTGAAGATTTACGTCATTTGAGGGTTCTGGTTCAAGAACCATATATTTTCCAGAAAGTAATGATTATCTTAAGTTTAATAGTTGGATTCATGAGTCAGTCGAAACTGGACGACCATGGAAAACCTAGGAGCATTGAACGGCCACTTCGTCCTAGTATGGGACTCCTCAGCAGAATGATCAATTAATAAGTTTAACTTAATCATCCTTATTTTTTGCACACGAG
Source organism: Schistosoma margrebowiei (assembly GCA_944470205.2). Classification (NCBI taxonomy): domain Eukaryota; kingdom Metazoa; phylum Platyhelminthes; class Trematoda; order Strigeidida; family Schistosomatidae; genus Schistosoma; species Schistosoma margrebowiei. The sequence goes on from OX104024.1 coordinate 52,276,160, forward strand.
ACTGATAGATCCTGGGTTCGAATCTCGCGAAACGAGATCGTGGATGTTCACTATTTTGAAGAGTCCCATACCGTGACGAAACGACCGTCCAGTGATTCCAGGTTTTCCATGGTAGTCTAGGTTCAATTGTCTCATGAATTCAACCATAAAATTACTAAAATCTCCACAAAAATCCCTTTTAAAATATCTTAAGTTTGTTTAATATCCTGTTTTAAATGCTGTTTGAATATTTTTTTCAGCGATTCTTAATTCATAGATTGAAATCATGAGTCAGTTGAAGCTGGACCACCGTGGAAAACCTGGAAGCACTGGACAGCTGGCCTGTTTCGTCTTAGTATGGAACTTCTCAGCAGTGCGCATCCACGATCCCGCACCCCGCGAGATTCTAACCCAGGACATATCAGTCTCGCGTCAAGAGCTTAACCAACTAGACCAATGAGCCGGCATTCAATGATGTTAATGCCTAACTTCAACCAATCCACGAATTCGCGCTGTCGTATACCATTGTCTTTAGTGAGCTGATATCTCACAACAGACCTGGTTGAACTCCATTGGTAACGGCTTCTCACTAGAACTCCAGGAGTATCGCCTGAAGTCAGTCACTAGTGAGCAGATGATTATTATCAAAAAAGGTTTGTGGAGATTTTACAAATTTTCACAAGTCAATTGAAGCTAAACCACGGGGTGCAGGATCGTGGATGCGCACTTCTGAAGAGTTCCATACTAGGACGATACGGCCGTCCATTGCTTCCAGGTTTTCCACGATGATCTAGCTTCAATTGACTCATGATTTCAATCTGTGAAATTTCTAAAAATCTTCACAAACCCCTTCTGATTATTAATTCAGTCAACATAAAGCATCATTGTAGACAATGATAATAATATATCCTAATAGTTTAGTAGACAAATATATTAAGTATTATTATTTGTTTATTAACTTGAAGTATACATATTCATTAATATGCAAATAAGTAGGGTATTAATGACATAATAACAATTTGTCTTTTTATTTCTATACAATAAAACTATAATATAAGTTATCATATGATTTATATACAAATATAATTTTTTGTATATTTTTCATAACCATCAAATTATTCCCCTTTAAATATTAGTTCAAATATTTATGTTGTATACATTAAATGGATTGGCAAGGATTTAGCTTATGTAAGATCATTATTATTCTTAAGTAAACCTAATTAGGAATTTAGCTTTCTATATGTATTGGTTTATTCATTTCCTTTTTTTCCTTATCTTATCTGTTAATAAAATCTATTTATTTTATAACATTCAATATTCTATTTAAACAAAATTACAAATCAGACATTGTTATCATTATAAGTTATTGGATTATATAATGATAATAATGAGATGCCATAAAGAATATTCTATAGGTATGGAAAAAAATAGAGATATAGACAATGGAGATAATGATATAGTAGTATATCGGTCAAAATAATATAAAGAGATTTCTATGATAAAAAGCAATGGTTTTAATAAAAAGGATAATAATAATAATATTAGTAGAAGATTATATATATTCGGAAGTGAAGTGAAATAAATATGATTGAAGTTGATACATGTGAGCTGAAACTTGGAGTACTACTACAACCATTATCAAGAAGGTGTAAGTATTTATAAATAGTTGTCTACGCAAGATACTCAATATCCATTGGCTGGATACTATCAGCAACAGTCTTCTGTGAGAGAGAACAAGTCAGCTTTCAGCTGAAGAAGAAATTAGGAAAAGACGATGGAAATGGATGGAACATACATTAGGGAAATCATCAAACTGCACCACGAGGCAAGACCTAACTTGAAATCTTGAAGGGAAGTGGAAAAGAGGAAAACCAAAGAACACATTACGTCGAGAAATAGAAGCAGACATGAAAAGGATGAATAACAACTGGAAAGGACTGTGAAGAATTGTCGAGGACAGTGTTGGATGGAGAGTGCTAGTAAGCGGCCTACGCTTTTTCACAAGGAGTAACTGGCATAAGTAAGTGACCCGTGTGAACTATGCAGTGAAATCATGTTGAGTTTATAAAAGAAGATGAATAATGAACAAATGTACTTCAATAAAATCAATGTTTAATCATATCACATAAATCATGTTGTTATTGTTACATTCATTTCGTAAGTAACAAGTAAAATGTCTGCTATGGTTTTCAAAGACCAGATCTTATAGACAAACAATAGTTTCATAGAATAATATTATACCTTGGTTTGGTTATATTTTTTTCTATTCAGCTTTTACTATGACCCGAAAAGTAATATTAGATAGGAAGAGATCAAGAGTACTAAACATAAGTTCCAATTAACCAATTAAAAACCGCACCGATTTATTCCCCATTTTTTACGAATATTTTCATCAAAAAGAAATCCTTTTGCTTATTTCATAATCCTACTAAGTTTGTAGAATTATACTTACATCCCTTTAACTTTTACTATGCATGTTTTAGATTTATAAAGTAATATGAAGCAGACTATGAGAAAGAATCTCAAAGAAATTTCGTAGGGAAACACATTACTTAAATGAAAGTTTTTATTATTTTACTGAAGTGTAATTTGATTAACAGGTTATTAATTATCAGAATGGGTTTTGTGGAGATTTTAGAAATTTCACAGATTGAAATCATGAGTCAGTTGAAGCTAGACCACCATTGAAAACCTGGAAGCACTGGACGGCCGTTTCGTCCTAGTATTGGACTCCTCAGCAATGCGCATCCACGACCCCGCACCACCGGGGGCTCGAACCCAGGACCTACTGGCTTCGCGCGCGAGCACTTAACCATTAGACCACTGAGCCGGCATCCAACGGTGCGCACTGCTGAGGAGTCCCACACTAGGATGAAACGGCCGTCCAGTGCTTCCAGGTTTTCAATGGTGGTCTAGCTTCGACTGACTCATGATTTCAATCTGTGAAGGTTATTAATTGAAAACTAATGAAATCTCTGAATGATAAAATTGATTATCAACGATGGATAATAATTAAGTGTCAGGTTATACTTCTCAATATATGAATGGACACTGAGAGTTTCTTTTTATTTAATATACCCATAATGAAATCATTTTAATTATAATAAACAGACTTCTTGTTTAATATAATGTAGTATAATCAGACACGTCAATCAGTGAGATTTTCATAATATAAGGAAACCGTATAACGTGTGAAAAATCAATAATAATTAGTGATGTTTGTTTCTCGTGGTAACGTAAACAGAGGAATCAAAATGAATTTTCCTAAACAACAGTATTCTATGAAAAATTTATGAAGATTGTTGTATTTTGATAGTAAAAATAACAAAGTCATCTTAACATGACTAAGGATGGAAATTGGGAAACACTGAATAGGCATTCCATTGAAGTATGGGACTTGTAGGCTGTTTACATCCATGACCCCAAAATAAAGAATGAAACTCATAATATTGAGTTACCTGTAAATACGTGAATCAGAATTCCATGATTTTCATATGATACTTCAATCAATTCTCGATAATGTGTAATCTTTATCCATTGCCGGTGGTATATAAATGTTTCACACTTGACATGGTTGAACATTCGGTTATATTAGAAATTACTGTATACATTGAATGAAATAATTTATTTGAAAGATTCATTTTACATTGTTTGTTTAAATCTTCCTATTGATGTTTAGGACTGCAAATGATCAATCTCTTATTGGCATATATGTATTTATCTTTCGTTATATTTGATAGATTGTTATAATGAACTAGACTCGTTTATATGCTGAAAGATATCACGTTGAACAGTGGGGATTTTCAATTTCTGATTCGTGATATAAATATGTATGTAAACAATTTATTTTTACAATTCAATATTATAACCTAAATAAATACAATATAATTTCATCAAACAACCCATGGTGAAATTTAACAACGTTTGGTGAAAAATAGTTCATGTTGTTTGTTTATTTTAAGATCAGTTCAGATTATTCTATACTTTTGTACAATTGTATTGTACACAACATCTGTAATACAGTATCTGTTGAATCAAATATATATTCATTTTCAAGTTATTTTGAATTGTGAACTGATCTCTACCAGATAGCCATTGATGATGAAAAAGTACTGAACATCAATTTTTTTCCTAGTTTCGAACATTTTAGATAATAGAAAGCGCTTTCACAGCTTTTCCATTGATAAAGCTAAAGATTTTGAAGTAACTAAGATATCTTTATCCAAATACGTTGAGATTCAATAGTTCACATTTCGAATTTATTTAACTGTGTATTACAATCAAGAAGATATCATGCACAGTTAATTGTCTGACTTAGATAATTCAGTATTGATAATATCAGCATGATTTGCTTCTATTTGTCATCAGAAAAATACCCATTCAACTATTAAAATGAGCTATAAATTAATAATCTATTAAATACTTCAGGCTTATTTGAAATTTCTAATGCATTTCCACTGGACATCATTCACAATGTTATTTATTATTATTATTTATTTGAACACATAGATATTGGTACAATGGGGTACCAAATACATTTGCGCTACACAAATCTCATTCGACATGTCTGAGAGGTGTGATACTGCACGGGTGCCCAAACCGAAGCAGGTGGTTTTCTTAGGGGGCCACACCCGGAGCCTTCGACTTGAAGGTCTGATCCACAAGGCAGTAGAGCAACGTAAGGAGATGCAGTCCCATGGTAGCCGGTGACCAACGATTGGTCCACACTTCATTTGTTCCTTCAGGATACTGGAGCCAATGTGTAGCACTGGCTTAAAATCAGGGTTTTCTAATTCCCCTAGGTGGGCTCTCCATGTCCACTAACCCGGTTTAAGCGCCGGACATTCGCTTTTCGTCCTCTCAATTTCGTAGACAACAGTAATGCCACGAGAAGGTAATGAGTAGGACTTCCCTGGTAGAGGCTATATACACATGGCCATGTGAGAGCATTTCGAGAGGAAGAGCGGACTCTCCCCACTTTCGGCTATACCAGGACATTTGGTGGTCATTCACAATGTACTTAAATGATGACTTTTAACTATATAGTAGATATTTTAATTTGTATTCAGATTGAATAGTAAAGACGAAAGATTAATTTGAAAAAATCATACCTTAAAGAAGATTAAACATTGTAAATCTCCAGATTACTTATCTATTTGTGATTAATCTATTAAGTTTATCAGGGTACAAGTAGTTTATCACATGACTAGATGAGTTACATCAACGTAACCATTCAGATATGAATCTGATATGTATGAGAATGCATTACGTTGTATTGACTACTATGTTTCATTCTATTTAGTAATGAGATTATTCTAATTGTTGTAAACATTTATGAAAAACAAGATCACACTTATGTAATAGTTTTTTTAACTTTGTTTTATATCTGCTTACTTTAATAGATGTATATACTGATGTTTTTCTCCTCCGTTTTTCCATCATAACATACTTACTTACTTACTTACTTACTTATTTATTTATTTATTTATTTACTTACTTACTTACGCCTGTTACTCCCAATGGAGCATAGGCCGCCGACCAGCATTCTCCAACACACTCTGTCCTGGGCCTCCTTTTCTAATTCCATCCAATTCTTGTTCATCTTTTTCATGTCTATTTCCATTTCTCGGCGTAATGTGTTCTTTGGTCTTCCTCTTTTCCTTTGGCCTTGAGGATTCCATGTGAGGGCTTGTCTTGTGACGCAGTTGTGTGCTTTCCTCAATGTGTGTCCTATCCACTTCCAGCGCTTCTTCCTGATTTCTTCCTCCGCTGGGATCTGGTTTGTTGTCTCCCACAGTACGTTGTTGCTAATAGTGTCCGGCATCATAACATACACAGTTCAATTAATTTATTTGATTTTGTTTTGATTAAATAATCATCACAATACCTAAAGAATAACTTTCATTAGTCTAATATCTTTTATATGTGACTAAATGAAATACCGTTTTTAATATATCTGTATGTAGACGGAGGAAAGTAAATGAGTTCTAACCGCTTCCATTTTTTGTTGAAAGGTTCTGGCAATGTGATCTCATTATACAACTATAAGTTAGTTTTAATCAACTGCAAAAATATTCATGTCATTTCAAATGATTGAAATAATTTTTTTTTGAATTCATAGATCATCTGTTACTGATGGCATCAATATGCTTAGTGTTTGACTTGATTCAGTCATGTACAGAGTTGAACCAAGCATAAACATACGTTGATCAAAGTTGTTACACTGCACATTAGAGAAGCGATAATGAATCTGAATATGTGCTAAAATAATAATTAGATTAATAGTGGTAGAAAATTGAAATAATAGATAATGGTTAAAAAAATGAATGAACTTAATCGATAATTGACGAATAGAGCATTAAAATAAGCTGAAACATTATGCAAAGAAAGAAGACTAAATGTGTTTGCAAAACTAACGCTTATTTTGAGTCACACAATATAAAGAAGTTAGTGCCAGATTACGCTTATCCTACAAGATATTCACAAGTTTAAAAAGGAGTACATTAAAAACGGATACAAATGAATGTGATTAAAATGGGGGCACATCACTACGGTGAACAATAAAAGGGTGTGCTGATAGTATGAAATAAAACAATACTACTGTTACGTCAAGTGACTTAATGCAGATGAAGAGAATCAGTATAGCGTCAGCCTCTCCAACACTAGTCCTCAACATATCCAACGACAAAACCAACATACTCAAATACAACACACAGAACACCATCACAATCACACTTAATGGAGAAACTATGAGGGTGGTGGAAACTTCCACGTACACCTAGACAACAGCATCATCGATGAACGTGGAGGATCGGATGCAAATGTGAAGGTGAGGATTGGTAAATCAAGGATAGCATTCATACAGTTGAACAACATATCGAACTCAAAACAACCATCATCTAACTACAAAATCACAACCTCCAATACGAACATCAAGATAGTTCTACTGAATTAAGCTGAAACTTGGAGAATCACTACAACCATCAAAATGGTAAGATGCTGAATGCTAGTTGGCGGATACCATCAGCAATAGTCTGTTGTGCGAGAGAATAAACCAATTTCAATCTGAAGAGAAAATTCGGAATAGATATTGGAGGTGGATAGGACATTCACTGAGGAAATCATCAAACCAGATCACGGAACGAGAGCTAACATGTAATTGTGAAGAGATACGGAAAGGAGAAAGACACTTCACAGTTATATAATATACCCTTGTGGGCCAGAATAATTTTACATTGGTTTTCAGGAGAACCAGACACTATCCAGCCTTTCACGTGACAACTCATACAGTACAGCTCAATCCCGCTTCACAGGAGAACCAGACATCGTATAGGCTTTAACGCTACAATCTGAATAGTACAGCTCAATCATGTGGTGCAACCACACAGTACCAAGAACCCTGTTGGATCAACATAATAATATAAATTATATTAAGATGTTAGAATAAGTGAAATAAACATATGATATCTTTTTCAATCAAGTGAAAATTCCACATAAGATTTAGCTTTTTATATATACACATAGTCTCAGACAAAAGTAATAGAAGTTAGCAATTTAGTAATAATAATAATAATGAATAGGAAACTTTGTTGAACTGATTAAAGATGTTTATTAGATTCATTTGACTTTTTTCTGTTTTTATGTCAAGTTATTTACCATCTTTCTACTTTCGCTGATTAGTTTTTTTTTTGCAAGGGTAAACTGAAAAAAATAAAACAAGAAATAAAGAGTCAATATTATTCTTATCTTATTTATAAACATAAATAACAAGTAAACAAATAAACTTAGATAGAATGATCAATATAAACAAATTTAGAAAAAAAACTTTCAGTAAAATTATAGTTTAGAGATGAGTTTGAGAAACTTTATCAAATGACAGTTGAATATGAGAGTCATTTCCCAATCAATCAATAGAGAATCAATTAAAATCTAAAGTTTTTTGGGGGGGAAAGAAATAACGAAACCGATTAGTGTTTAGTGGATTCATTGGGTATGTACCGATTTTTGTTTTTAAAGATTTATTATCAGTTTATCGATCCTAATAGTATAGAATTATTAGTAAATAACTAACTGATAAGACTATAATTTATGAACCAACTTTGAGTAACGGTAAACTGATTTTGAGACTGTCCACTCATTTACTACGACTAAATAAGGATGATAAACCTATGTGAAGGATAAACATTATGATTTACAGTTGATCGTTAAGGTTATGAATTACATTTAAAGTTTTCATCATGAACTGTCATCAGTTATAATGCCAATATTCTGTTTAACCAAATGGATGAGTGAATGTCGCACCAAAATCCGACATCTGTTATCCTATACCTGATTGGTTCATCCATAAATTATAGTCTTGTCAATTAATTCATGCTCAAAGTTTCTTCTTTAATCTTTCTCAGTCGTAAATATTTTCATAGAAATTTCATTACTTGTCTGATCTCTATTCATAAATTTATCAAAGAGTTGCTTCGATAAAATTGTAGAACAATCATTGTTGTTGCCATATTGATGATAAGAAGTCATGCATAAAAACAGTTATCCATTTTGAATATTTCTACTGCCTTAAATCATATATTAATAACATAATGAATCATTAATAAAATGCTTTTGTTTGTTGCTAATGTTATATCCCGATGAGAATAATGGATGGTAATTGATGGAATCTATTTCTGGATTAATACTATACGTATAGTTTTATTGTATAATTGTTAAGTAACTAAACTATTCATATTCATGTCGCTCTTATTATCAGCTTTATTTTGACCTATGAACAATTATTATACGATTTACCATTGTTGAGCTATACCTACTCCCACATTCACAGCCAGTTTTGACTAGAACTTGTACGAATGTTATTTTCTATTTTGTGATACGATGTGGTCTGTTTGTTTGGTACATAAACGCAGTATGTTTGAAATAAATGATTCATATCGCAGATGCTGAGATTGGTGTTCTGGACTCAACATGCAGGCAGGGCTAGGAGGGAAGCAGGACCGATAAGGAATCTGGACTGCTCGTACTTGTTCTATGTGTTATTGGTTCGGTGGATAGTTCATTGTTCTCTAATTGGCGGTATCATTACTCTATATATTAATAGGACATACTGCACAAGTTGTAGCGATTCGCTACGGGATGGATGTGATTAAATAGCTGTGGTTGAAAGGGGGGAGAAAATGGTATCTCAGAACAAGTGATCAGTAAGTTCCTAATGTTTGGAAGGAAAATCCGGACAGTGTTTAACAGTATGTTGCCACCCAGAAAGACAAATCAACCCACGAATTAGTATCGTACGGTCACTCGTAGCTTCCAGGTGTGTAAAAGAGTACTTGTCGATTGGCATCAAAGTGATAGGAAGTGGGAACCACGTGTTATAGAACGTCTAATAGGAAGTGTACTGTATCGAATCCAGAGAAATGTCGGAACCTGTTTAGGAAACATAAATCAAATCCAAAGGGGTGGCAGAACATTGATCCTATAAAGCCGACTCTAGTTTTTATTGCTCGTAGATTCATCTCGAAAAAACCTCAGAAGCGCGAATGTCGAAGAGATAAAAGATACAAAGGCAAAGTGGTACAATCTTGGAGAGTGATGAACCGCAAGAGAAATGCGCTAACCAAGTTCCAGGTGGATCCGAGAAAAAAGTCTTACACAACATTCTTTAAAGGGAGGAGGTGTGAAGACAGTACACGAGTAAACTCGAGGAAGCCATAAGAAGCTCAGAAAGAACCGAGGATACTCCATCCAATCATCTTTTAGAAGAATATTCCAGAATCCGTACACGTAGCTTCCCTATTGGACGAATGCTAAAAACACCCTGTGTGATGACTGGATAACTATAATGATGATTTCGTTTTTACTAAAAACTATACTCACCCGATAGTTTTATACCATAATTGACACTGTTCGGAATAAAATTCCTTTTACTTGTCTTGTGTCTTCTCATTTGTGACTTGGGAATGTTCTAACGTTCAAGCGCTCAAGTTATACGGGGCACATCAAGAATCTAAGTTCTAGATATAATGGTTAAATAACTAAAACCAAAGTAAATTAGAAAACAGAAAAACTGACTAGTTCGAGAGTTATGAAAAATCCATATAAAAAAGTGAGCAATTATTAAGTTTGATTGTGCCCTTCTTAGTTTTTGATTAAAAAATTCACTTCAGATGGATAGTGGCAAGCAGTGGATTCCTAAACAACCATGGGAAGATACAAGCAAAGAACATCAAGTGAATTTAAATTCTTTTCAGGTTCTACAGTTATATATTTAAATTTATAATCCGAAAAATGACCAGGTTAAGGGTAATGTACATCGTTTAAAATTAAAGTACGTGAATTTAAGATTGTCAAATAAAATAGAATAAAATTGTTAATTAATGTCAGAAGATGTTTTGTGGAAATTTTAGTAATTTCAATAGTTGAGATCATGAGTCAACTGAAACTAGACTACTATGGAAAACCTGGAAGCGTTGAACGTCTGTTTCGTCCTATTGTGGGACTCTTGAACAGTGCACATCCACGGTCCCGCCCCGAGGGATTCGGGCCCAGGACCTGTCGGTCTCGTGCACGAACGCTCAACCGCTAGATCACTGAGCCGTCCGGCGTCCAACATTGTTAATGTCTAACTTCAACCAATCCACAAAAATGCGCCACTGTCCACTAATGTCTTCAGTGAGTTGCTATCTCACAACAGACTCGGTTGAACTCCACTTTTCATTGCTTCTCACTAGAACTCCAAAAAATACCTCTTGAAGCCAGTCACTAGTGGTCATATGTTGAATAATAAAAGGGTTTTTTGTGGATATTATAGTAATTTCAATAGTTGGGATCATGAGTCAATTGAAGCTAGACCACTATGGAATGTTGATATGATTCATACAGAATGTTAACTGGAATCAGCTTATATGTTAAGCGAAAACTTAAGATCCATCATCAGAATAAATATGGGTGAAGTGAAATAATAGTGCAATTACAATTCCATCAACTGTTTAGTGGAAGACTATATTGTGTAAAAAATTATTTTCACAGATTTAAATCATGAGTCAGTTGAAGCTAGACCACCATTGAAAACCTGGAAGCACTGGACGGCCGTTTCATCCTAGTATGGGAATCCTCAGCAGTGCGCATCCACGATCCCGCACCACGCGGGGCTCGAACCCAGGACCTACTGGCTTCGCGCGCGAGCACTTAACCATTAGACCACTGAGCCGGAATCCAACGGTGTTGAGGATTCCCATACTAGGATGAAACGGCCGTCCAGTGCTTCCAGGTTTTCAATGGTGGTCTAGCTTCAACTGACTCATGATTTAAATCTGTGAAAATTTCTAAAAATCTCCACAAACCCCTTCTGATAAAAAATTATTAGCAAGACATAATAAGGTGAGATGAATGAGAAGTAAATGAATCATATATTGGGGAGAATAATAATGATGTTTAACCAATAATAATAATAATAATACAAAGATTTGTAAAGACAACAGAAACAATTGCATTTGACTATGAAAGGTCAAATTAGGTCATTCAATAGCTAAGATTACTATTGATTAATTAGTATTGAGGTTGATCAGGGGAGGAGAAGTGTTTGAAGATATATATTTTGTACGCATAGCTCCGTTTTCTTAATCTGGATGGCTACTGCTTCAGCTGTTTGAAGTACTTTAAATCTGAAAAGTTTTGGAAAAAAATTACTGACCCGATAAATAATTGAAAAGGATTGGTTTACACTGGTACCATGATCAGTTTGCACTAAATGGGCTAGTATCGAGCTGTTCACTTTCTTCACCAGACTTTTCCTTAGCCACACTGGGAGGCGTTCGCGAAGATGAAAATGTAAATTCCTAGAACTTCGAAGGTGAATGAACAAGAATTTCTTATTCACCGTTTGTATTTCGCCTATTCTTGCTTTCGTGATCATATGTTTAATTACAAACTTTCTAGAGTATCCGACCCCTCTAAGAGTATTACGCAAGGTGTTTAGCTCTTCTTCAACTATATCCGTAGAACATATAGTGCTTATTCGGTAACTAAGAATTTTGATCAGGTTTCTTTTGTATTATAAAGGTATAAAGCTAACAAAATGTATGTACTGCCCTGTCCAGGGTTTTTTTTCAGTTTAGATTCCTTTTTAACGATCCATCAGCTCTCTTAGTTAAGAGAACGTTCAAAAAGGCTATGTTACTATCACTCTCTTCTTCAGGTGTAAACTCAATGGGTGGATGCACTTCATTAAAATGCCTATGATTCACATGCTGTGATGTATAATCTTTACAGAGGATGAACGTATCATCCATATTTCTACAGTAAAATGTGAATTTTTGAACGAATTTTACTGAATGGGCAACTTTCTAGTTTGACTAGAAAAAGAATTCCTCAAAACAATTATAAACTCTCTACGTGTTATACAAAAGTATTCGTATCTTTCATTTTATATAACGAGAAATTAAAGTTCAATTATTTTGAATTTTATGTAAAATTTCCCGATTGCATTTGGTTCATCTCTATACGTTATTTATTTATTTATTTGAACACATAAATATTGGTACAAGATAGCGCCAATATATATGCGCCACACAAAACAATGAAAATTCGAAGAGAAATAGAAAAAAAAACTAAGGAGCACAAAAAAAAGAGAACGATAACGAAGAGATTGGTGTAAGGTAGTGTGGTAGTAACGAGGGAACGGAAAGGTACAATCAGAAGAAATCTTTCAAGTAAGGGAGACACAACCACTTTTTATGAAGAAAGTAAAAGAAGGTTACAGCAGGATCGCCACTGGCTTATATTCTGAGCCATATCTGATAACGTCTCTAGCCATTGTGTAGCACCATCTCTTAGACCCCAACCAGGGAGTCGTGAAGGACCAACAAAGCCAGCCTTTTGCAGCTTTCTTTCATACCACGACACCATGTCATATACTGACCACCTCTCCGTTTTTTCCAACCAGTCCCAGCGTCGGCAAATAATGCACGACGTGGAATTCTCTGGGACGACATTCGTAGAACATGTCCAAGCCACCGAAGTCGGTGTTTCAAGATGGCGACACCGATTGCATTGTCTCTGTGCCCGAACACACGATGCCGAACCTCTGCATTACTAACATGGTGTTGCCACTGGATGTCAGCAATCCTTCGGAGACAACGATGTTCGAACAATGAGAGTCGTCTAACGTCCTCAACTCGGAGAGGCCAGGATTCACAAACAGAGCAAAACTGCTCTCACCGACGCGTTGTAGATCCGACCTTTTACAGCCAGACTGACATCACGAAGGCGCCAAAGATGGCCCAAATTGGCATTAGCCGCTCTGGCTTTCACTATACGTGCATTGATCTCATCACTGACCCCACCACCAGCACTTATGCAGCTACCTAGATACACGAACTTCTCGACTACGTCTATCTGCTCACCATCCAGGGTGAGTATAGAATTAGGATCCTTCCTGTCTTGTAGAAGTACTTTGCACTTCGAAGGTGCAAAGCACATACCATACCTACGGACACTGATTGCCAACTGATTAAGTGCACATTGCATGGCTTGGGCATTATCGCACAGTAAGACAATATCATCCACATACTCAAGGTTGAGAAGTCTTTCTCCAGGCAATAGATCCACACTGCCAATACTTACATTCATCAGAGCTGTTCCCAGATTGTCGTCAATGGCAAAGTTGAAGAGGAATGGTGAGATTGGGCAACCCTGCCTAACCCCACTGCTCGAATGGAACAATGGAGAAAGGTGGTTATATGCTCTCACTCTACCTGAGGTGTTTGTATATAGGGCTTTTAGGATGTTAATAAACTTCTCAGGCACACCCTTCTTCAATAGACAATCCAAGGCAGCCCTGATGTCAAGAAACACTACGATTGTTGTCCTTTGATAATTATGGCGATGTTCTAACATTTGGCGGAGGGTGAAGATATGATAAATACATCCTCAACCAGAACGAAAACCACCCTGCTCCTCGAGAGTCAATCTTTTTCGAGTTTTGAACAATCTACGAAGTATGACGGAAGTCAATAGTTTGGATGCAATCGAAAGTAAACTTATCCCCCGATAGTTAGTGCAGAAACGAAGTGAACCGTTTTTAAAGATAGGGACAACTATCGACTCATTCCATGACGTTGGTACACTCTAGTTCCCAAACCTTTGTAAACAACGTCGTCAATTCATTAGTCAAAAAGTCACCACCATCTTTAAAAAGAGCTGGAGGTAAGTCATCTGGGCCAGGTGATTTGTAACGCTACTTTTACTTAACCTATTAATACTGATTCAATTCATATTTATCCTATAAAAATTGAAAGTATCGAAATAGAAATGACAATTGAACAAAAAAACAAAAATGATATCTTATTTTCATGCATTCGACAGTTTAATATTAGCCTCATCAACTACTATATATATATATATATATATATATATGGATTGGTGATTTGAGTGACCTGAAAATTCTAGTTGAATACGAATATATCTGGAGAAAAAAAGACTGTTACTGATAGGACAGAAAATCCCATTTAATAGCTAACAAAATTCAACAATTTGAATTTGGAAAAGTTCACGATTGAGTTGTTTTTTTTCTTCTTAACTTGACCGTAAATCTCACGACCGTTCGTTTGCCTAGAAGAATTCTATTCCATTCATTTAAATCTACCACCCATGAAAAAAATACTTCGTTATATATGGATTAGAGAGCGATGGTTTTTGAAATTGCTTTAATAATCATTTAAAAGTATTTTTTAAAAGAAAACAGATTGGTTAAGAGCTTATCAGTTGAAAAGAAAGTGAATAGTTTAACATCTATCCATTTAATTATTCACATAGTTATTCATTCATTTGTATGTTTGTTTGTCTAACTATCCATTTATCTAATAAACTATTTTACCTTTCAGTAGCTAAATAGATAACACAATGACGTTTGAAGTCAACGATACTGGGTTCAAGTCCCGGAGTAAACATCAACTCTGGAATGCACGTATATCCAGTTGACAAGTTATAAATTGGACGAAACGTGTATACTGAATTCTACTGCAACAACTACAAGTTCTTAACAATATTTTATTTAAGGTTTAATCAATTCATGATTGATATGTAATGAAAAGATATTCTATAAAGGTACATTTGATTGATATTAATAACGAACTAAGGTAAAAGAATAATAAAAGTATTCAACAAAGAAGTTCAATGAAAGAAAATGTTAGTTGATAAATTGATTTTTAAAAAATAAATTATAGTTTTATATCTTAATTGTTCAATCATTTGGGAAAACACTTTAGTGTTTTAAAAAGTAACTGTCAATCATATCAATTTATCATGGTTACAATCTATTAACATTCGATTTTTGCATGCAATATATAGTTCCATTAAATGAAAACATAAATTTTGTTGTTGTTTTTCTTTTAAATTATTCTTTTCTCAGTTTTAAAGGTGTGCTCTCTAGAAGATTGTTTTTGTTTTGTTTAAATTTTTGTTTTCTTTCTATTGTGAACAAGTGAAGTCTAAAGTTTATTTAGAAAATGTTACTTACTTACTTACGCTTGTTACTCTCAATGAAGCATAGGCCGCCGACCAGCATTCTCCAACCCACTCTGTCCTGGGCCTCCTATTCTAATTCCATCCAATTCTTGTTCATCTTTTTCATGTCTACTTCCATTTCTCGGCGTAATATGTTCTATGGTCTTCCTCTTTTCCTTTGGCCTTGAGGATTCCATGTGAGGGCTTGTCTTGTGACGCAGTTGGGTGCTTTCCTCAATGTGTGTCCTATCCATTTCCAGCGCTTCTTTCTGATTACTTCCTCCACTGGGATCTGGTTTGTTCTCTCCCACAGTACGTTGTTGCTAATAGTGTCCGGCCAACGGATCTGAAGTATTTTGCGTAGACAACTGTTGATAAACACCTGTATCTTCTGGATGATGGCTTTCGTAGTTCTCCAGGTTTCCGCCCCATACAGTAGAACTGTCTTGACATTTGTATTGAAAATCCTGACCTTGGTGTTGGTTGACAGTTGCTTTGAGTTCCAGATGTTCCTCAGTTGTAAATATGCTGCTCTTGCTTTGCCGATCTGCGCCTTCACATCTGCATCAGATCCACCCTGTTCATCAATGATGCTGCCCAAAATCTAGAAAATGTATTCTGCCCTTATTCTTACGTGATCTAGAACATGATTTTTATGGAAATGAATTTGATGAACCAATAAAATAATCCTTTTGAGTTATGAATCTTTTTAACAATCTCAAGTATATGCAATAAGATACTTTGAAAAATAAATTGTTGTAGCATCTAGATTTCAAACACCAGAGCACAATTTTATATCACCTGTAAACAATGGAAGTAATCAAGATTAAATTTAAGAAATTTCTGTCCATAGATGGTATAAATCAGTCTCTTTGTTTACTTTGATTTACAACCCCTTATCGTCATACTGATTACACCTGTTACATATTATGAACTCTAACTCTCAACGTAACCCTATTTTTATACTTATCTCTACCGTCCCCTTTATGTATGAGACATTATCTGAGCATTCAACTCATAGCACCACTCCTACACTTACGTTTGTTTACCTTTACTTTTGTTGATCCCTTTAAAAAAAACTTTTTTAGTAGACAGTGTTAATTGAACAGTGACAACTCGTATAGATTGGTGTTACTATCATGTCTGTATGAATATGTATACTTTATCATATTCGGTAGCCTTGGTACATATCCCTCTTTCTAGCTTAAATTATTCAATAGATCATTCACTTTCCCATATATATGTGCTTGAACCCTATTAATTGATACGACTCTTCACTCGCCTCTGTATTCGCTTGCATTAATATGTCTGCTCGAATTCACTTGGTGTGCTTCTGGCTTAGTGATTTGTGCTATACAATAATAAACTGTAGTTGGCGTTTCGTATTGCCTTCGAAATCTATAAACCGTTCGGATTCATTTAACAATGGTCATCAAGGCGATTGATATACGAAATCTTAAGAATTATCATGAAGATAATCCACTAAAAACTACTTCCATTCATATCCGATGACGATTACTCTTAGTAAAGGAATCCTGATATAATATTGTTTCTGTTATGCTTTAAGTTCACATCATTATATTCAGATGATTATAGGTCATCATATTTTTCGTATCCTTTTCCTATTTAATAAACAAAAGGATTCCAGTTTATCGTAAATAAAAATTTGTTGTTTGCAGAATTCTTTATCTTCAGG
This sequence comes from Schistosoma margrebowiei, assembly GCA_944470205.2. NCBI lineage: Eukaryota > Metazoa > Platyhelminthes > Trematoda > Strigeidida > Schistosomatidae > Schistosoma > Schistosoma margrebowiei. The sequence continues at coordinate 52,293,339 of OX104024.1, forward strand.
CGAACAGTTTGACTGAAATACAAAAAGCATTAACTGTCCTTAAAAATTATGTCCCTTGAGGCTATATTTAAAAAAACACATACAATTAGATTCGTCATCCAAAATCGTCTAAATTGAGAGTATTTTTCAGTTTTCTCATGGTTACGTCTACGTAATGAAGGAGGACAGTACGTTTATAGTTTAATAAGTAGGATCATTCAGCAAGAATAACTTACAGTATGGGAAGGATATGACTTAAGTTTATAACACGTTATACGTAACATCACCAATTCAATAAAGCATAGGACAGTAAATCTACCAAGTTTGTAATTAGAAAGATATTATGTTATAAGTGATGGAGATCTGTTTACTTCCAGCTATAAAGCTAACAGGTTTATGTCGCTTTATTTCTAAGTGTAGAAAAAATCAGCACATAATATTGTTTATATTCTCCGGTTCTATTAATTAACTAGATATTTCGCCTTAAAATGAAGCTGGCAATAATTATCTTAACTATGTTTCCAGTATACTGTTTTTATCTACTGGGTCAACATTTAATTAAATATAGCAGGGACTCTAATTTCTTAAAATGATAATTTATTCTTCCCATTTGACAAGCCTATTCATTCTATAACCACGGATATACGGATGATCCGTTTATCTTTTCATGTGGAAATTTTAGCTCCAGGATTTTTCGTTTCAAGGCTATTATGATGGTAATAGAATTTAATTTTTATCTTCGCATTAATTGACCTAAATCATTGTCAATTTTATTAGATAGAATCATTTGATGAGAAATATTAAACGAATGATCATTAATTCACGGTATCCAATTTCAGGAAACGGTTACATTCAAAAGCAATGTTTTGATTTATTGACCAGTTAGAAACTCCTTTAAGTTAGATTTTAATTCATAATATAAATGATTATATTGAGTATATTGATCAATCAACGTTTCCATTGTATTTACATACCGACTGAACATGTATTTCTGTGTAGTGAATAGTTTTTTACAATTACATGTCAACCTCTACTATTTGATATTTCTGTAATGGAAATAGATATAAACTTCTAGAAATTAAAAGATTGCTTTTCATGGTCCATCTACCATGTTCAGAATAATCTTACAGATATCAGACAAACAACTAAATTATTTATGCACAAGATAATTTTTTAGGAAGTAAACATATTTTGTACGCAATGATCCTGTATTCGAATAATCTTTATTTTTTCCATCCACTTAATTTGTGGTAGAAGGAGAGGACAGGAAAATGTAAGATTGGGAAAGTTATTTTTACAAGAATTAGTCTATATATTTTGCTGTGTATTAAACAAGTGGATTAGTCAAAATTGTAGGCTACTTTCCCCCATAGAATTTGTTACGATGTACTTTTATGTTCACAGATTACAGTTAATTGACTTATATTATCTAGGTTCACTCAGTCGTTCTACACAATGCATAAAATATGACGTGTAACACGGAATAATTATTGAATAGTGGCCTTTAGCAAATGGAATGAGATAACCATGATATTCTGCTCTCCAACGCTTTTAATCTTCCTACTGTTGTCCTAGAGACTTATTGGCATGAACAAGCAGGTTTGTAGAGAGGTAACATTTGATATAATGAGCATTTTAATAAAAAATCCCATCACTACTTGGTCAAAAACATGATATAGTTCCAGAAAAACAAGAGGTAACACAGTAAGTAAATTACTTTACTAACTGATTTCTATTAACGCTACGTTAGGCAGAAAAAAACATCGAAATAGGTCCACAAGGTTCGGTCTGCTTTTTGTAATCCGTACCTCATGTAAGATATACGACTGTCCATTGTGAAATGAACACGCCCCGAAGCACGACGTTCTATTTTGTGGGTAGTATATGGGGACTTGGTGACTGAAAATACAGGTAGGTTATAAGGAGTGGGATTGATGGGAGAACTAATATTATTCCAGTAAATGACAAGTGTTCTACAGTATTCCAATGACCATTCACTAAATTACATTTTTATTGATTTATGTAACCGTGAAAATACTTCATTTTTAAAATTTACCTAAATCCCAACGTACTGCGTAATGACATTCTATATTCAAAAGTTTGCCCTAACGGCTTGTAAATACGCCTAAAATATTTCAACTGAAAATCGTGTTGAACACTAAAACTTTTAAACAAAACTGGTTTAGAATAAACATTCACCAAAAACGGCTAATACGAATTCAGTAGTGAATATCAACAACAAGAAAATATTTGTCGATGCCTATTACACGGTGGCATAATATACTATTGAACTACAGTAAAGTTAACCTGTTCATTCCTTTCACTAAATATTGAAATTGAATAACAAGATAAAAACTTAAACACAATTGGAACAGAGAAACTAGGAAAATTATAACAGTCAAGCACAATAGATCCATAACACTTTTGTAATTTAAGGTATAGTATTATATTTTTGTAAACAAAACAAAAAAAATGTTAAAGGAAAACTATAGACACATACACATAAACATGTTACATAACAATTATTTATTACTTCTGACATTAATACGCATTCATTGAATTTGCTTATAAAGTTTTCCTTCTCATTTAATATATATTTTAACAATAAATATAATTCCTCATTGTATGTATATATATAGTTTATTGTTAATAAAAAGAAATTTAGTTCATCTAAAACACATCAACATAATAATATTGCAATTGTTTGATACTTTTACAGTTAATTTCATTGATAAATTCGAATACATTGGAGAAACAGAGAAAAAGTTCCGAGAAAAATGTCCTAATATATATGTATATTTAAAAAAAAATGAATGAATCTACAAATACTACACACATACACATAAAATATTCATATTATAATAAGAAAATTGGTATCTGTCAATGTTTTCTCAAAGAAAAGAATAATCGTGTATATTAATTTTCAAAATTATCATTCAGTATAACGATGTATCTATTTAATTTTTTATTCATCATTTATACGATAATCAAACTGCTTATTATTAATGTCTAAAAATGTGTAATTATTAATCATTTCAAAGAGGTTACAACTAATTCTCATTTTTTTGTTTTATATATATAGTTGTGGAGAGGTAGGGTATTATTACCATAATAAGTAGCATTAGCAGTATTAGAGGGAAGTTCTTTGGTTGTATTCAATTAACTAGCTACAATTAAACAATTCTATCATTATTGAATTATAATAAATAAGAAAACAATATATGATCAAAAAGAAATCGATGAAACATTACAAAAAACCATCAGTACAATGTAACGTGGAAAAATAGTAGTAATAATAAACACATTTTACAAACGAGTACAGAGTACACATATATGAAAGAAAAACGAAACGAAGATTGAATAGAGAAAAAAAACGGAAAACTTTACTCTTGGTTTCTTCCAACTAAACAAATGCAATTACAATGTATGTATATGTGTGTGTGAGAGAGAGAGAGAAATCCACTCATTTGCGAGCACATACTAATAGAAAAGCCTTACTCATAGACTTATAACATTATGATAATTAGATTTCATTAATTTACAATAAAATTATACACAAGTCCCAGATTACAAGTGAACGGAGCAAAAATCTATTAAATGATGATATAGTCATACATTATATTTGACAAAAATGAAAAAAAAAAGTAAAATCAAACACAATACAAACAGAGTAGTGAATAATACAGCAGAAAATGTAATACAAATTGATCATTTCATACCAATAAAAAGGAATGACTACAATTTATCATGAATGAATGTGTAATCTGTTCAAGTTTTACATTACTAGAAAATCAAAATCAAACTGATCAGAGAAATAGAAAAAAACAAAAAAAAAGATGTTCGAATGGAAAAAAGGATACAACAATGGAACAAAATGTTAACTGAGTGAAATTAATCTGAAGTTTACTTCAACTACAATTTAAAATAACAGCTAAATTCTGAAAAAAATGTTATTTTAAAAAAAGAGAGTGCTACTGAAATATCTATTATAACAATGTTACATTTATGAACAGGTGAAGTGAGATTTAAAAAATAAAATAGCGTCAATTAAGACATTTCATTACGTCTAAAGAAGTAACTGTAACAATACAAGCAGCTAAACTGGATAAATTCAATTAATGCATAGTTCATTCGTACAGATAGATCGAAAAAGCTTTACTACAACTCCAACGTTGTGCTGTAACAAACAAGGTAGTTTGTAATTAAACAAACAAACTACTATGCTCTAGACGATGCCCCATCATGATTTCCCAAATGCGGACGTCCATCTACACAATCATCAACATCTTCAACATCATGACCATCACTATCCTCCGGAGCAAGCTCATCCAACGCTTCTAAGAAGCGTAGAGAATCAGCAAAACCGAGACCTAGTTCAGATCGTAAACAGTGAGTAAAGTACTCGGGAGCCCAAATGCGTAAACCAGCTAACTGGGACAGTAAAACACCATCTATGCCACCAGCTATTTGAGAAGGTACATGGCCCAATCCACGAAATTTCAACCATGAAGCAACCTTGCAGGTTGACCAATTACGAACTGAAGGACGAATAGCATGACGCCAGGCATTAGTCGCCAAAGGTCGGGATGTAATATTTGATTGCACAGGAATCATGTTTTGATTGCAAATCTTCTGTAATCCTATCTGATTACTAAGATGAATTGGATCTTCACGTTTAATGCCTGGAGACGGACCCAGAGAACCCCGACTACTAACTGCGGGGCTTGCATTGACGTGATTCAACGCCACATCTGAATTGGGTATCCCGGGGAATCCAGTATCGCCTGAAGTTGATAAGTGTTTTTTGGCATCAATGGATAACTGATGTTGTGCTGCAACTAAGGCAGCAGCCTCCGCACGCTTCTTTGCCTCTCCATAAAATTCTTTTACCTGGCTAATCAAAGCATCATAGCTTGCTTCTGGATCACGTTTACCATTGAAATCAATAGGATGTTGAGAAATGAGACGGTTCAGCCAGCCAGTCAACTTAAATTTTGGTTGTAGTATAACAGGAATAATAGGTTTTGAGTATACGCTTGTATCAAAACTAGAAAAATGTTCCACTTCCCATCGACAACCAGGACTTAAGCGAAATGAATCACTTAAAAATGCGATCATGACTGAGGCTTGTTCAATAGATTCAACCCACTGAGCATGATTTGTAGCATTAGCCGCACACATAGTAAGTCCAGTTGCTGAAGCATCTAATGATGGTATTACTTCGGGACCAAAAGGAATACTATTAAGCATAATCCCAGCATCTCTTAAACGACCAGCCACTCGGTTAACAGCAATACGGTTAGACGGTGAGAAACATAATAATACAGGACCACACTCTGTAGGTTCATTTTTAGAATTTTTCGAAATACAAGTATTCAATTGCCAATTAATAGATTCAATTGCACGTGAAAGAGATTTATAAGTTTGTAAAGCAACTGCATGATTTGCCATAGTGTCACTTAACCAACTTGTTAATTGTATCTGTAAAACTCCTGTGCAAATGGATGAATCAAAAACTGTATTCCATAAGATACGAACTGCTTCTTCTGCTTCTCTAATAGAAACAGGACTGGAATTAGGAAGTAATGCAGTTTCAATTAATTCTTTCAGTAAACTTAGACATGTCATACTATGCTCTGTGCTTTGATTATTATTTGTACCAGCAATCAAATTCACATTAACAGGTGATGACAATAAATTCGCCTTAACGGGATCAAGAACAGATAAAGCGGCAACAGAGGATAATAATTCAAGCACTTGGAATCCATGACATCTTCGTTTCTCGGAAACACGAGCTGATGTGACATAGCCAAACAAAATTCTTAACAAATCAATACCACCATTTGATATGTCAGTAATTAAATGAATTTCTGACTCAGTAATAATGTGCGCTAAACAAAGTGTGGAAACACAGTGTAAAAATTCTTCTTCACGTTGAGCTAAATGTAATAATGCTTGTCGAACTGATTCAGATGCAAAATAATGTGTATTACCTGGAACACGAGCTATATTATGTATGATAGATAAACTAGCTTTAATTAAATAATATACATTTTTACTACTTAAATTCTCTAAATATGGTTGATGTCCAATATTTAAATTAAGTAGATTTGGTAAACCAGCAATTGCTAAGGCAGTGGCAAATTCTGGCCAAATATCAGAAAAATTCCATGTTGTATTATAGAAATAAAATGAAGAGAACCAAATATCATCATTCTTGAACACACCCATATTATTCAATTTTTTCATCATTTTGGACGCAAAAGCAGGATAATCACAATTCGTTAAATATTGAGCTAATTCCAAACGATACGTATGACAATCAAAATATGATCGACTTAGTTGTTTACCAGTTTCATACATTGAACGTAGATCTGTCATATCATCTAAACTACGAAATACTTCCATAATTTGATCGATAAAGTTTTTTGCTTCATCTAAATTGAAACCTTTACGACATTGTGGAATTTCTATAGGACGTTTAGAAATCGGCTCTGGATGATCCATTCTTTTGTTTTGATGAATTTATACGTATAAATATAATTACATACAATATAAGTACACAGAAAATATTATTCAGTTGTGCACATTGACAAACAATCAGACGAAAATTGAAACGAGCGTAAATTCAATGAATAATTTGAATACTTGCTAAAAGATTGGAACTACAAATTTTCACGAATCCACCCTTGAATATTTTTGACGCTTTAATGTCTTAAAATTACTGATTAGCTGTATTGAAAGTTTTCAAGCTAAAAAAAATAGAGAAAAAAGAATCAAGTATATATTTTGCACAATACAGACAGACAGAACCCGTGCACATGAGTACAGATCAGTTTCGTTAGGGACGAAATTGAGATATTTCATACGGTTCCTAGATTGATAGTTAGTGTGCTTTACTAAACGACTTCAAAATAACTTCCAAACTTAGATTGTATCACTGATATCAATAGCATGATATTAGTTCGATCTTTATGACTATTGATTATTTATTCACACTGAATCCATCCAAACTATTTGTCGTATAATATTCCACCGTTACAACAATTAGATTATTTGTTATAGACGATTGATAAACACATAGATTTTTATACCTTATTTGTTTGAACGCATAAATATTGATACAAAGTGACACCGAATACATATGAGCCATACAAGTCACTTGATTTGTGTGTGGGCTGTGATACTAAGCGGATGCAATTGCCCAGATAGTCTCGAACTTTATTCGTCATCACTGGTGTAAAAAAGATTCTATACTGATGTATAATGAAATTAAGCGAACAAGACTATTATTATTGATTTGTACCAACTAGTAGCCCGACTAAATCTCTGAATAATGCTCAAAAATAAAGTTATTCGAAACGATGTATCATAGTGTTTGCCTATATCAAACAGTACGAAAAATAGTTATCAATATTATACCACCAAGAAAGACTAAAAAAACACACACAAAGAAGGAATAAATAATAAACTTCGGGTTATGGATAGAACAAGAGTGAATAAATAAACTAGATACCGAAATTCTGACAGCATGACGATATAACAATGAACAGAAGACAGGTCAATATCACTAAATAACGATCCTTCCTTCACAAAGAATTAATCAACAAGACAGGAAGAAGCCATTCATAAGTAAAGTTAATTATAGGCAGCGGAAATTTTCAACTTAAGTTATCCTGTAAATGAATAAACCCTTAGAAACTGACACAAATTTAAAAATTTCTCGAATGGATATTACCTCAAATGGAAATTCATTAATGAAACGAATAGATAAGATTTTTAATTTATAATTACATACATATGTGTGGACCAAAAGAAAGCAATATTTCATCAAGAAATAACCATCATTCTTTTCTATCCACAACTGATTAGAAGCAGAGGATAAACATTAATAAAAATAACAACAAATAGACAACAAGATATCGGTGAAGAAAACAAACAAACAAAAGAGAAAAGAACAAACTCATTCTTAGTTAGTAAATATGTTAAACAGAGAATTCAATAGTTAGTCAGTTAGTTAGCAAGTTTCGTTAAAGCACATTATATTTGAAAATGGATATGACACAGACTAATTACTTTTTCTTTTACTTTAATAAAGAACTGAGAGAGGAAAAGATAAAACTCACCAAGGAGAGAGAAGAAAAGGAAATTACTAAGTTAATTGCTTCTAGTACTGTTAAGAGTATATATATATATATATATATATATATATATATATATATATATATATATATATATATATGAGCGCAAGTCAATAGAACTAGAGAGAAAGAGAGGATAACAAATTTTGGAAAAAAATGTGATTGAAGAAAATGAAACCAGAATTTAAAATGCCACCGTAGCAGTGAAATAAATCAAACTATTTACTCACATTTCAATGATTTCAACAACGATAATAAAAGTATCAGATCATTCAACCTAGAACAGATAGCTAACTATCGACTGTAAATATATAACTATGAATTAGATTCACAATACTGGTGGGTAAAACAGAATCAACACTTTAACAACAATAAAAGGTAATGAGAAAAGGACTGCCTCAGTTTGTTGACAAATAACCCAAACCGATAATGTATAAACAATTTTGAATGCAAACGCTGTACACGTACTGATTTCCATGAGACCATTATCAATTTATCTTTAAACTACTCAGCAGTTTCATAACTAAATTTAAGTACTCATATTGATATTTATTCAGTAAACAGTATTAATTCCATCATGAAATATGTGATTCAAATGAAAATTGGTGAGATTAAATTTCCTTTCGGTTAGAACATCTCCATTGTAAATTACAAAAGAATACATGAAACAAAATTTAATAAATGAAATGAACTTATAGGGTCGAACTTTGTTCTGAACTTACTACACTCACTTTTAATGTCATGCATAAGTTTACCTCTTGATATTTATATAAAGATATGAACCGCAACTTCCCTAAGCTAAACATAAAAACAAACTAGATTGCAATATATCTCTAAGAATTATGTTTTAATTCATTTTCTATAAAACTATAAATCTTTGTTTTCAATACATATGCCAGATACACTACATCAATTACTTTGATTTAAACAGACAAGCTGAAGTTATTAACGGGCAAAATAACCGCTTAAAGCATAAAACAAAATACTTTATACATGGTTAGTCATCAAGTTGTGAATTGAATCATTTCGTATAAATAAAACACAAATATTATGCTTTCTACACTAAGATTGACAAAAACAATTTTGATATACCTATGTTATGAGAAATATAGAAATGATCTCGTGTTTCATATATATAATATTCACGCAGTTTCACTATACAGGGCGAAGTGATTCAAAGAGTACAATAAAAATAAATAACGATCATTCTGATTAACTACTAGGTAAAACATCACTATATAACAATGTGTCTCTACATTATTGATATATTCAAACACCCTATAATACACTTGATGTCGTTCCTCTCTTGACAAGAAGTTGATCCAACTGCACCGCGTTATGTTGACGAAATCATCTCGCTTATATCAAGCGAAGAAAATTATATAATGAGAAAATATCATGTTAAATTGTAAAACTATAATGTTTTTTTAGTCTTAAACACCATATCTTATAAGTGTAATTTACAATAGTTCACATATTAAAACAGAGATATATACCATAATATTGATTATGACAAAATGACATTTAAACTTGATTGAAGCAATCCATGTACATACATGCGAACATGGAAACTAAATTACAAATATATACACACATAAAATAGTGTAATGTAAGCAAACAGAAAAATGGCCAAATCAACAATATATAAATACAAACAAAGTAAAAAAATAGAAAACGATTTTTTTTTTACTACAGTCAATTTATTGACAAACAAATGTATATATGTACATGTATATTATGACTACAATAATATCCATTGGTGTTTTTTGTACAGATATGTCTAAACAAGGAAAATAAAAAATAGGATTGTAATTAACACACATGTTGAAAATATAAATAAATAACTGATTTTATCCATTTTGATGAAGAGTATCGATAATTCAATATGGACTGCAGAATCTTCCAGAGATAGAGAGATGAATACTGACGTGAGATAGAGTAATTGTAAATCCATTTGATTTTATATAATTCAAAAATTCTTTGATTCATCATATAATAATAATTGATTATTTGATAAATTCATAATCCCTCTTTACATAAAAATAAAAACAATGAAATAAATCATAAATGAATAATTATTATATTACAAACATACTTTTAACTAAACAGTAAATTAAGTAGTTGACCATAGATGACAAATGAGCAAAGTATGAATAAAAATTAACCAGATATAATAGTCGAAATAATGCATTTATGAATGATAATAAGAAACTAAATGTAGAGAATATGATTTTCGATCAAAATAACATATCCATTGTGAATAATTAAAGAGACAAAGAAACAGAAAAACCGAACACTTTAATGTTTATGCCTATATATATATATACCATACAAAATAAAACAAGCTGTAAAAAAACAACATATTAATAGCTGGATTATGATCGAATTCAATGATCCCCAATAAAGTCAAACAGACGGAATAAACCTTGTGCATTTCATAAAGATTCAGTGAATAATTTTTTAACCTACATTTGAATCTATCACTAATCCATGATATAATTTGATGTACATTGAAATGATTTTTCCCTTCCTTCTCAGCTTATGATAATATGAAAATCATGTTAACTTCAACTATCTCAACAGTGATTGGAATAAAAGAAATAAATATTTCAGTAAGTAAGTGCAAGGTAATTTGCCAAATACAACTGAATTACACTTATTACAAGGATAGTTGGAGATGTAAAATGTAGACAACAATGAATTAAGTAATGCAACAACCGAGAAAAAAAAAAGAACAACGCAAAAACAAAGTGGAAACTTTTCATTCATTTTACTGAACGAAGAAAAAAAACGAAAATTCATCAAAAATCCCTTTATCAAACTTTGTCTTTAATGAGGGCAAAGAAAGAAAAAAGGAACACCAGATAAACAGTACTTATATGTACAAGGATACGTTGAAAGAGTTTCAGATTAATTCACTGTCGATAATAATCCAATAATAATGTACATTTGACTCAGATTACTCGTTCGGTGAACGTTACAACCAAAAAGGTCATCTGGTTTCTCGACATAACTCAGTTTACAACAGTACGCAAAAAAAGGTTAAACTCGAACATTACATTTATAAATCTATTTAACACTTTTCACATACACAAATACTGACGAGATTAAATCAATACATAAATTATTTCAATCTTTTATTGTCCACAAAAACAAATGATTCGATTACTGTCATACAGTATATTTAAACTATGTACATTAGATTGGAAAAATATTTTTTTCTGAAGAATAATAATTGTTAGAGTGTTATAACGACTATAATTATCAATAAACACTGATCTTGTATGCCTACACTAATGTAAGCTAACTTTCAATCATATCATATGAGATCATGCAACAATTACATACATATTAATTAGGAGAACAAAGAGATTAGGTTAGTGAAGAGAGCGTAACGAAAATACATCAAGCATACATATGTATGTGTAAACTAGTTATAGTCTAATAAAATCTACACACTCACACGAACGACGCAATTGTTCATGTAAACAAATGCATACAGGTCATTTGATTTGATGTGATGAAGAGTACATAAAGGTCATATTATGTTAAATGTGAATTTAACGAAAAAGAATAGGTTAATCTTCACAACCAAAAACGTATTGATTAACGGGTCAAAACGCCGCAATAAAAGAATATCATTTGATAATATATTCATGGGTAAAAAAAGGCGAAAGGGTTGACGAAAAAGCAATTGTGTACTAATTCTAAAATGTGTACTGATATGATTAAGTGACAATACAAAACATAGCTTCATATAAAACTGATAGATATAACAACAACGTTCACAATAATTCATTTGTATTGGTTGAGTCCCGAAATGAACACCAACTATAGAATGTAGGTACAGGCAGATGACGAATACCAAACAGGACGAGACGCGCGTCTTGGATTTAACTACTAGTCATCATCCATCGCTGCTTAATATATTCGAAATAGTTATGACAATAAGTCATAACAAATTGTTCGACAAACGTCATAGATTTTTCTAACTGAAACCTGATAAATTTATAACAAATAACAATAATCGATCATTTGCGGTTAACAGAAAGAAAACTATTCATGTGGAACAATTTAAAAATTTCAAAGTTTATGATATAGAATCATTGCTTCTGAATTCATTAAATATGACAATTTACAAGATGATTTGAACAAATGTCAATGACATACCGAATCAGATGAATTTGAATCTGAAAGTCAGAAAACATTAATATTTACTTTACACCTGATATGAAAATGAGTATTTTCCAAAATTCAGATTCCATGAGATGATTAAATCATAATGTAGTTAGTAAATCATCATCACTAGTTGTCAGAAAAATGTGGAATATAGTTAGTCTTCTTAACAGAAAAGAAGAAGAAGAGGACAAACAAAGGCATATCATGACAACCGAATGTTTAAAGTTGTTTTTTTAATATGACTTGAAAATTAAGAAATGATATTAATATTTCTTTCGAAAAACAAAACTGAATGACCAAACTAATCGTCTTCGACTAGGAAGATATCATTTAGAGAAAACAATCATGGATATAAACTAACACTATGTTAAAAATTATAATTTTACGACAGATAACTTTGCATTCGATGAATATTGATGCAACTTAGGAGTAAAATGTATTATATCACCAGTCATAGGAACATTATCTACATACATTAAATACACTTTAGAAAATAGTACTCTTCTATCCATATTAGTCATTATGATAGCTGGTCGGCTTGAGATGATGCTTGAAACAAATCTTGAAAAAACAAACAAATCGAAAAGTTTGAAAATATATTCAAAGGATACAGAACACATACAGTTGACTAAAGCAGGATAGTGGTGTGTGCTACTGATGTCGACATATAAAAGTAATGTAAATCAAAAGTCAAAAGTGGAATGCCTGGTGGATGAAGGTTGAGAAAATCGAAGAGAATGATCGATGTGGAAATGAAATAACAATGTAGTCTGAGACAAATGATGGATAATTTTCAAATAAAGTATATACTGTATGGTTCTTAGATTCTACCAAGATATTCTGTAATGTTGTATTAAAATGCATTTGGTTGTCTCCATTGATGTTCTCGTTCACTGCAAAATAAGTTCTGAGAAAAAATACTATGATATTTATAGAAATGACTAGTTTTTTTTAAAAATATGCATGAGGCAAAATCTGAGAAGTTCATGCTTAACGGCTACTGATTAATAAATACTGCATCGTCCTTATTTTAAATTTCTAGTTTAGTAATTTACTGTTCTACGGCACAACATATATTTATTAAGACTTTTTCTATTATGACGTGTATATTATTCCGAATTTCCTAATAAAAAATCCATATAGTCAATTCGTCACTAAATCAATCTTTTGAAGTCTTATCTGACTGAAATTTGAAGGTACAGTATACTATAAATTTCTTAATTCTATCAAGTTGTTTATTCCAATAATGTAAACAATTAATTAGAATATCACAAGTGTACCCGACATCACTATTATAATAATAAGCAATTAAGAAAAACAGTTAAACTTCTATAATGTGATGCATATCTATGCACATACTTTATGTTTATCTACTATCTATCTGGTATATATTGGAATTTTGATATAATCTAAATTGTTTGTTAATTCTCATCATCATTATCATTTATCTACGATTTCACCAAAATAAAAACTTAGGAAATCTGAAGAAAAATTTAGTGAAATAAAAGAGGATAGACAATAACAAAATAAAGATTTACTAATTCCACAAGGAAAAAAAAATAAGAATAACGAGTAACATAATTTACAAGGTAAAAATATAATTTTTGTTACCCTCTCTCTTTAAATATATATCAATTTTTCAATGGTAGAAAGAGTTATTCAAATATTAACCAGTGAACGTTAAAATAGGAGGAAAAATACACAACAAAACACACGTTCACCACCATCACCACCACTAACATAATCACCATCAGCAATAACGACAACAACAGGAAGAAGAACAATAAAAGTATATCGTCCACATTACTGGTCGATCGATCGACCAGTTAGTTTAGCCCAGAAAATATAAATCGATAATACTTCTAGTTCTCGTTAGTTAGTTAGTTTAAGTTAATGTCTAGTTGACCAAAACATAGAAAAATCAAAATTAGAATAATTTGGCAGAAAAACTTATTTTTCCTTTGTAAAATCTGTATAAGTGACTACTTATAGCATATCACACGTGGAGGTAGGAAACGGTAAAGATTAATATTAAAGCCGAAAAAACAACAGATTGAGTGTCTTTCTGTGTATATATGTATGAACACAATAGCCGACTATTTTAAACGAGTGCTAAAAGGATATAGCTGAGGAATGAAGTTTGGATAGAGTGATAAATTTTATAAAATGTTAAAAGTTTGATTTAAACACTTAATTTAACCTTAGTTGTTACCTGGATTAGCATAATGCTTATATTTGACCCTAGATATTTAAGTGGAACAACAAACAAACAAAATAGGTTAGTTATTTCAATCAAGAATAAAATAATAATATTCTAGGTATTTATATCAAAAATTTATAAGGAATTAACAGTAATTCTTCTCATCTTATGAATTAACCAGTCAGTTGTAAACAACTTAGAATTTGGCATAAATGTCCATCAATCTAAAGTGTCAAAACATATCAGCACTTTAAAAATAAAAGAAAAAGAAAGTAACCGAATGAATAAGAAAGTAATCGAAATAATAATAATATAATAGTCATAGTGTGGAAGACTAAAAAGGTAAAGAGCATAATAAGAATGTAAAATTAAAAACCAAAACATAAAAAGAGCATATGTACTACTGTGAACAATTTTAAAATGTCACCTAAGGTGCTTAACCACTGTGATTAAGTGACTCTGAAGGATTGTCGTTTATACATAAAAACTTCAGTCATGTTGGTATAACTAACCAGATAACAAGGATGAAAATATAGTTCACAAAATTACTACATTAGATACAACTTCTATAATTAACAAAAGGCAAAACGGATCATAACAAACATTTTATATTATGTCTATTGGCATGTGAAAAATCGTTCATATATTTGATTTGTCAGACTAAAACAGTCTAAGTTTTAAAAAACCGAGTGATACATATGCAATTAACACCTTTCTCCTCCTTAGTCATATTAGTGAAAAGCAAACACATTAATGCAGTTGAAAAATTGTGTGGTACAACAACTATTTCACCAAAACTTCCATAAAATATAACATAATTCCTAGAAAAAACACCTATCATAAAGTAACAAGCTAGAATTATCAAAAAACACCGTTATGAATTAACCATTTGCTTGTTATGAAAGGACGTTTGGGGATAAATAAACGCACAGACAAAATGAGTTGATCGATCGATGAAATGCGACGATACGATGTGACCGAGTCATGGTTGCTCACGTGACCGATTTGATGACGCAAGCCCCCAAATGAACTGATATCAGAAAACAAGACAGATATCGAATGGAATAGGTTTTTCCATTTGTCAAAATAACACATATTTAGAATACTGAACACAGGAATAAACGTGATTAGACGTCGTTCAATAAGCAATTGGGGAATGCAAGAACTATAGGTAATTCACTCTTTACTGCAATCAATGTTCAAATATTAAACTTTATTTTTGCTCCGTCATATTATTATCATAATATCATTACAAAATATCAAAAGTATGGAACGATATGGACATAATGGTTAGTGTAGAATGGTTCGAACTCTACTTCCTTTTGAACAGACTGACAATATCCACTAGAAATTGCACCCAGAAAGTATGCAACTCAAATCTGAATATGTAGACCTATACTTGGCACATGAGTAACGTAATTGAGAGTTTGAAAAGTATGAAAATATACACAGACACGTATAATATACAGTAGTGAAGAAAGTGTCAGGTAAAAAAGTAGTATTAGCAGTCAGTGGTGAAATTAAAATGAAAACGCTTCTTTAATAACGAGTAAACTAACTTGCTCAATAATCAGAATAGATGAGAAAAAGTTAAATACGCAACATAAATCAACAATTATTTAGAGCAACTGCTGTTTTATCATGTACAACATACGAAAAAAGTATATGGACAACTAGAACAATTCCCTACTAAACTAACATAGAAAAAGGATATTTACAGAAAAAGCAACAACGTATATGTGTTTTGGATTAAAACAAAACAAAGACGAGGCAAATATTATTCTTCATGCATCATTATCGCCATCAATCTATAAAAAATAGTGGAGAATAATAACAACGAAAATCCCCTGCGGTAAAATAAGATACGCAGCGAGATAAGCTGTGTAAATCTGAATAAATCTTATTTATCTTAATTTGTGTTTTTCTTCTCCTCCCGCCATAGCTTAGTGTCCACTCAATCGTTCTCCTCTTTATTGTAAAACTTAAATCTATTGAATATAGTGACGTAACGAAATTGTGGCGAATTACTCAACTGATAAATTTGTCAAAAGAAAACTTGGATTTTTGATTACGAGAAAAAATACAGACTAGTTGACATAATTTGCAAAAAACTAAAGGAATTTTCAAACCGTTCGATCTTCGGTCAATAAGCATCAGGTTCGAAATCCAATGCGCATACTTAGATGTCAACATCCAATGTTGGCAAATATCAATATACCTCATACACTTAGAGTATGACTCATACTCAAGTATCTGGTTTATAAGTGAATTCAACTTTCGGTTCTGTTATAGTAACTAGTTTTACCAAGTAAAAATTCAGTTATTCGACTTTGGTAATGATTCCTTATCGCAACTACTACTTAAAGTTAAATGAACTGTTTGAGGCTCGAATCTGTAACAAAGTTGATGCTGAAATCAACTGCGTAAATGATTAAACCACAATAACCAGTCGGTTTTATCCCTAGTGGTAGGATAACATAGATTAATCAGAAAGTTGAAAACAAAAATAACCCCACGGGATTACACAGCGTACACAGATGGGTTTTTTCCTAATATCAGGCCAAACAGATTGTCACTTGACAAACAGATGTATTAGTTCTGCTTTAGTGAAATAACCCCACCGATTCTAAAACTCCATCGAAGATTGTTCAGAGAATCCACTTAAGGCTATTCAAGTGACCATTTACTGAATATTTCTACAGTAATATAGGTCCTAAACCTTAACGACCACGATGACTGGGTGAGTGTCTAGTAGTGAATCCAGGACGCGCATGTCGTCGTATTCAAAACTTATCAGCTGGATTTACCTACATGCCAGTGTTATTAGCTTACCATGGGACAACGGAATATCAACGGAAATAATAAACTTAATATAAAGTTATTTTTATGAAACCAGCATATTGCTTGTTTAACAACACCAAAAGATGCATTGACCACTCCAATAACTCAATCATAACACATGCTAAATGATGACAGACAATAATTTGACATCATATAATAAATAGGATTATTGGTGAAAACAAGTAAACCACTCACCTCCTGTAAAATTCACTTTATTCGAAACTAAAATATCTGCTTGTAATGGAGTCATTTGTAGATAGTGTGAATCAGGATTTTTCTAGAATAGTATAAAACAAAAAACATGTTTAGTGGTAATATCACAGTTATAAATTGCAATTAACCAGAAAATTAATGCCCTGGCACGGCTCGAAATGCTTTCACGTGGCAATGTGTATATAGCCACTACTATGGAAGCCCTACCATTTTCTTCTCGTGGAGAGGGTGCTGTTTACGAAATTAAGAGGACGATAAGCGAATGTCCAGAAACTAAACCCAGTTCGTTGGTATGGAGGATCCATCTAAGTAAGTCAGAAAATCCTGATTACAAAGCAACAGGGCATGTGGGTTCCAGGATTTTGAGGGAACAAATAGTGTAATCTTGGTCACCGGTTACTATGAGGTCGCAACTCAAAACATTGTTCCACTTCTAAGTCAAAGCCTTGGGGAGTAGCCTCCTGAGAAAATCAACTGCTCCAGGTTGTGCATCCGGACAGTATCCCACCCCGTAAACAAGTTCAATTATTTCTGTGGAGCATATATATATATGTGACGAAGTTTATACTCCAAAATATATGAAAATGTAATCAGTGAGCAAGAGAATTCTAATATCTTTCTATAATATCATAAGTAACAGAATATAGAAATAAATATGTTTATTGCTTACAATGAATTCCTCATGTAAAACTGGACCCATTGCCTCAGAAACAACTTCATCTACTAAAGGATACGTTTGACAAAGATACTGAAATTTTCAACGATAAAAAACACAAAAGAGTTTATAGAGATTATTATTATTATCATTAGTCAAATTATCCATTACTTAATTCAGTTAGATATCATAGTTCCTTTTCTTAAAAGGTACCATATTGAAAGTGAGTTCAGATAGTGACTAAAATTATCAATGTTAAGATGTAACAAATATTTGTAATAATACTTATATACAACGAAACTGAAATTCGAATAAACTAAATATTCAGAGAACTATTTTAGTCTAAAGAGTTCTAATGGTATGTACACTACTTAATAAAAGAATAAATAGAATCGATTCAAAAATATTATGGATATAAGGAATGATTTTAAACGGTTTGATAACTGTCAATGTGCCTTAACTCGATTCATCTCCTCCTCCCACCAATTGTGTAGTAATTGAGTAAATTATTTAGAATTCTTAGCTTACTTCTGAAGGCCATATAAGTTATTATTAGTAGTAATAATAACAACAACAATAATTCAAATCTCATTATCATAATTATAAAACAGTAGACTCTAGTTTATATATGCAAATTCACACGCCAACAATCTCTAAACTAATATATACAACATTTAGGATAGATCTCATTATCAACCAGATAACGATTTTGTGGGAAACTTTTTTAAAAATTTTCTAAATAGTTATCCTATAAATAAATCGTATCATTGGACGAATTAACTATTTACTTCATAAATCTTAGTTGCATCTAACAGTCACAAATTATATGACTAATTTTAATATATAAATTTTAAGTTTTATTTCAATTATAAAAGAACTTAAAACAAAACTTTAAAACAAACAATACAAATGATTACATTTACCTCTAAAGCTAAACTAGCTTGTCGTTGACTATCTGAAAATTCAAGATTACCCATAGCATATAAAAGATTTGATAAAGCGCCCATCTAATAGAAGAAAAATGAATGATGATGATGATGACAATGATGTTGAAGATGTAAAATCTTAAATTAAAACTTATAAAAATCAATGTTGATTAGGTTAAAATTCTTTTACAATAAATTATCATTTCATGTAAATATTATATTTGAAATTTTAATAGATTTTTAAAGCATTTCGAGTTAGTGATAAATACTCAGTTTAAATACCTTAATCATATTTCTTTTCACTGATATATAATCGAGAAATGTTTATGTCTTTCTGAATGACTACACAAAATGAACATTAAATAGATTCATCTAAAGAACTAGTCTTTTTAGTTTAGCGAGGAAGAGAAAAGAACTATAAGAAGTTAGTTTTTATTTCACGATATTGACATTGAAGTGGCGCGAATGATTAACGCAGTGGACAAACATATCAGATGGTGAGGATGAAAGTATGTTTAAAAAGATAATCATGTAATAACTGGTTAAGTGAAATCAATCTAACTTAGTATACAGTAAATGGAATAATGTGAATAAATATTTCCAAAAATACATAACATTTATACATACTTTCTCCCAAATAAATATCCTCACACGATTAATAATTGTTAAGCATCAATAACGAGAAGAAAAAAAAGTGATATCCCACTATTCTTTCAATAAATAAGGAAGAGCACAGAGCACAATTAAAAACCAGCCGTCATACAGACAAGATGCTGGAATTTATGTTAAAAACAACTGATAGAAAAAGACAGCAATGAACACCATCACAACAACATTAACATAATGGCTGATAATTGAATACATAGAGAACATTATGTTTGCTACATGTACCATCAATCAGTTAGGCAAATGTCAATGGTGTTTTTTTGCTCAAGTACAAAAAACAAGTCACTACATGATATAATTTGACAAATGCATAATAAATCTTCGCAAACACAAGCTAATTTACGATTATTCAACAAATCGTTGTTTCGCTGGTAGGTTTAAAAAATAGTGCGCAAAAGTGATATATATGTCATATATTCACGTGATTTTCTGCGTAAAATTTCAAATATACCGACGTGTTCGTTCGGGAACATTCATTTTGCTAATGATTTAATTGTAATTGGTCTTCGCTTCCTAGGTGATAAAAATTGGCGCATTACATATGGTTTTGCATATATCATGAAATAGCGCCTAAAATTTCATACACATATGTATAGTCAAGAAAAGTGGAGATTTATCAAATTAATCATACTTATACACATACACACACGGCATATAATGCATCGAATAGTAATTTCAAAATGCGAGGACAATAATGTTAACTAAGTAGCTCTAAAAGGAATTAATCACCTTAATATTAATGCGATAAATTGTATCGAATATTATTTAATTTTGAAGTATAACACGGCAAGGCTCCATATAAAACGGAATATTGTCAAACTCTCCATAGACAAAACGAAATATATATTTTTAAAAATCTATTAATTTTACTTCCTGTTTTACACTCAATTCAATAATGCTATTTTGTATTACTACCATTATTATTGTGTTTGTTAAAGTAATTTCCAAATGGATAAATAGAAAATTCAATAATAGATCTTATTAATTTGGACATTGTTATGTGTATCTGTTATACTTTAAACAATACAAATTGGACAGAAATGCTAGCCAGTCAAGTATATAGTCTAATTCGGTTGTTCTGATAGATGCATAATTGACTTAACTACAATACAGATTTAATAGCCTAGAATTGAGAATTTCGAACATTGTATCACCTATGAAGCAGTAAACCATTTTATTATCTATCAAAAAAGATGTAAATATAATTTAGTAGTCTACAATTTAGCTATTTGAAACATATCTATGGAAAGTCCAAAAACGCACAGGTCATATGCAATGGGTCACCGGTTTCTTCGAAGTAATACTCAGTTAGAATAAAATTGCCTACAAAAATGCTGACGATACGTGCAAAGAACTGTGTAAGATTATAAATCAGTTGATGAAGATGTAAAACTAAGGTGATTAGAACAAATGCATACAAAATCTTTGCATTATGCGAGCAAATTTATAACTATTTAACAAATTATCATCTCGTTGATAGATTTTTTTAAAAGAAAAATGACAAATAGAGAAGTGACATAATTGACTCAATTTACTGTGATCAGAAATTTCAAGTGATAAACGCGTTAGACCCAGTGAATTAAAAGACGACATCAAAATATTTACCTTGATTATTTTTCTTGATACTGTTGAAGAATCTTGCGAGAGAATGCTTTGGATGCACGAATTCGTAAGAGGTTAGCAAGAAAGGAATACAAAAGAAATATACATTGGAGATATAAGTTTAAGTGTTACAAAAAAATCGATATAGTAATATAGTTCAATAGCTCACTAAAAATGATATTGTGGTGTATGTTACTTAAGTCGACAAATAGAAGTCATATGCAGCACCAGTAAGAAGTGGAATGCATGAAGGCAGAAGGCTAAGAAAATCGAGTTGGAAAAAAAACAGAAAAGGAAATAGAAAGGAAACGTGAATTGGAAGAATCATACAAAATGTCAAAGACAATTGATGGAATATTTGCAAATGAAGTGTTTAGTCTATAGTTCTCATATTTTACGAAAATATTCTGTAATTTTGTATTAAATATAATATTGGTTTTCCCCACCCGAGTATTCATTCACAACATCACTGCATAAAAGAAATCTTTGCATAACAACCACTCTCAATAATAAAACTAAATAATAATAGCGTCTAGCTTCAAGGTGAATTTCCAAAAGTTCTATTTAAAGACGTAACCAATGGATGGTCAGCATAAAAGAAACGGTTAACACCAACTTCATTGAATGTTGGCAAGATTTAGTTAAAATTATGAGTGTGAACCCTTAGGGTTATCTCCAGAATGTAGATGAACACTTAAGAGATGTGAAATCTTTCAAGTCCTTTTGAATTTTCAATACACCTAACATGATGTTAGGTTATAATTAAAATTGTAGTTTTAATTTCAACTGCATCGAATTGCGAATATATTCAAGTTGGATTATCATATGCAAAAAGTACATAGGAACTGAATGATAATGTCGGTTAAGAAAACCGAAAATATTGAATTTGATTCAAATATACAGTCAAAAAAATTTGAATGTTTGATTAAACCTCTAGATTTTGCATTGATTCTCTATTAAATGTAAAATGTCAATGAACTTAGCATTAGTCAACTATCAAAAACTCATTTGATTTCTACAGTTTTTATTTAAACTTTATATAGAGTTTAATTAATAATCTTTTCAAATTAAATTCAATTAATGTATAGTAAGTTAACATGAAGACTAATATACGATACAATGTTTTTATATATTAATACGTATTACTATCAAATGATGACCATCGAAGTGTGATTAAAAATAAAAAGCAAATGTTTGCTTATTTAACTGATTTGTTATATATATACTATTATCTGCAATTCAGTCACATGTACCTAAATATTGAGGTTTTTTGTCATTTAATAGGACAAAAGACAATACAAGTCATGACAAACATGAACATATAGACTAACCTGTCATACATATGTATATATTTCTATGGATAAACTGGGATATTGAAATTGAAGAGAAACTATTATTTCATTTTAATAATAAAAATATTTTTCTTTATAAAAAAAAATCAAGTGGATAACTATTCTAATATAAAAGTGATAAAACTGTCCTATTGAAGAGTAATCATGCACATATGAACAGCATGCTTGACAATTTATATTTCTTCAGAAAATATATACAGGACAGATTATAGGAGACAGAATACTGAGTCATTTTACGCTGAATCTTATCAGTGGTGTCACAATAGATTCTATTAGAATATATGCAATAATACGAAATTTCTAAAATTGACATTGATTGAATGAATTTATTACAAAAAGTAAGCTATACAGTTAACACACATAAAATAGACAAATATAGTCAGGCATTAAGTACATATATAATCAGTCAGTCAACTAAAACGTAGGACCAGACACAAATATGTAACCGTCCAAGCTGCCACACATTATTACCACAACAAGACCAACATCAAATTCATAGAAGTAGTCACTACAATTGTAGTAATATATAAAAGAAAGATCGTGTATAAGGATGTAATATAAGAAATAATTAATTCATAGAACGAAAGGTATAAAGCAATTTTAATCTAACGCTTTTAGGGAAGACAAACAGTGTATACACCTACGCCATTGTGATCGATTCTGAGCCATGTTACCCAGAGTCTCCAACCATTGGTTACGATGGTCACGTGGACTCCAACCAAGTAGTCTGCATTTAACAACATGGCTAAGACTAGAAGTTAGTAACTTCAAGCACTGATGCCACGTTTTGGTTTGGTCGCCCCTGACTTTCTTCCAAACATCCCCAACACTAATCAGCATTGCGCGTCGTGGTAGTCGGTGTTCAGGCATACGCAACACGTGGCCCAAACATCTCAGTCAATGAAGATTCACAACCTCATCAACTGATTTACCATCATTACCTAATACCCTGTGTCTAACCTCACTATAACCTAACTGTTGATTTCAGCAGATGCGTGTAATATTTCTAAGACGTTTGTAAGAAAGTACTAGTAAATACGGGTATCCTGTACTCTTAATGCCACCTTTAGCAATCGTAAAGTAGAACAAAACAAACTGCCGCACAGTATACTCGTCCCTTAATTGATAGACAGATATCTCACCTTCGCCATAGGTGATGTATGTTGACAGAAGCCAAACGAGCTTTTCGAATCCACGCGGAAATTTCGTCAGACGTCAACCCATTAGGGTTGACCAGACTTCCAAGATAAGTGAAATTGTTGACGCGTTTGACTGCTTCACTCCCTATGCTTAGTTCAGGTGTTGATGCAGGCCAGACCTGTAGCAACAACTTGCATTTAGAGGGACAGAAATACATCCCAAACACCTGGCATATAAATTTCCTACACATCATTTGTTGACTACACAAAGTAAATTATCTGCTGTAAAGTATTTTTTCGTGAGATAATCGTGGTTAGTGACAAAGGGAAACAGAATGATTTCTGTTTGCTAATTCTAATCGGAAACCAAAAGTAGGGGAAATTAAGAGGGATCTATTTCTTCTTACACTGTTTGATCTATTGCCTAAACAAAAGGTTATTTGCTTGAAATGTTCACAAGATAAGTCTTCTGAATACTAGTGGCAGGACAGTAAGTAATTTCAAGTAATTTTCTTTCCTTGGTCAGCTTTAAAGTGTCTAGACCAGTTTTGTATTTACCAATCACGTATACAACATGAAGCTACTGAAGAGTTTTTAGCTGACGGATCAACGACATCAAACCTCCCAAAGAAACTGATGGTTCTGAATACCGATTAAAGAGTTTGCAACAAGTGTTACGCATGAAAACCCACTGTTTACTGATGCGAATAAATAAAGCTATCATGTACTGATCTGAGTTATCCAGACTTTAAAACTGATGGGTACATTTACTTCTTTCCATCTTTCTTTATGCCATAAACATTTCGTTATCCCACATCTATCTATCACTTGTACACTTATCAATTTTATTATCTTTCTCCTAGCACAGGAATACATCGTTTCGCACATATTAATTTTAAGAGACGTACTTATCGTGTGATACCCTACGCTGGTGTGTTTATTTGTCACATTTACACATACAAACTGAGGACTCTTCACCGCTGTACCTCGAAAAAACGTTTATTTTCTTTGAGAAAGACAAGAACAAAGTATCAGAACTCGATAACTGTTGCGATGAATGGATGCACATAACAGATGAAACTTCAGCGAAGTATTTCCAAAATGTCAGTAGTTAATCGAATAATAAAGTAATAGTTGTTGTAAGTTTGTTTCACAAAAAAGATTTAAAAATTAGGAATAAATAATTCTCAATCATTGTATCCGTTACAATAGTAAATTGCTTATTCTACTTGTTTAAGCCATTAGGCTGAAATATAAACTGGGAGGTTACTTTGCGCTCTTTTTTTAAAAGATTTGATATGGATTAAATCACTGTAGTAGTAGTATTCCCGCCCAGAAAAGTAGAAGCTCGTAGGCCTTTCAGAAAAAAATAAAAGACATTTCAAAGAAAAGTGTGCGAGATTGAACCACTGGAGAAAGCAAAGCAAACAGATGCATTAACAGTTCACTCTGTTGCGTTTTACATGCCAGTAGGGGAAATCGATATCTGTAGTGAAGATGGTCGTTACAGTCCACACTTTACTATTACTTTCGGAAACTTGCTAACACCTAAAATGCGTTTAGAGATACAATTAATACATCAGTATGGGACGTGGAACTGTCGCAAGTATGCCTTTTATATTTACATAGAATGTGCTCACCAAAAGCATATGCATTCCTCAGTACGCACATGAGCAGTGATGCGCGCGGTCCCAAGCAAAAGTTAAATATATATGTAGAACACATGGACCAAGATCTACACATTCCATGACACACACATAGGTATAGATGTTATTGCTCACAAGTGTACCTTACATGCACATACAGAGTGCACAGATCAAGGTCTATACATTCCATAGTATACTCACCAAGCCATAGTTCAGCGGTTACCAAAAGTTTAATGAATAACAAACAATCAAATCAATTGGGATACAAGTCATCATTGACGACGTGCTTTCATCACGCTCATGTCACAAACAAGTTTGGTGTCGACTCCTACTCGCTGATTACAACACAGTGTATAGCCTTCGCTCTGTCCCACTCCTGACACATCTAATGAGCCTTTCCAAAACGAACCCGATCAAGCACCGAAAGGAATTTTTCTCCAGCACTACACTTCACACACATCAATACAAAGTTAACTGTCCCTCCCTACTAATCAGATTTTAAAACAGAGCGGATGATTAACTTGATCTCCATCTGTGATAGAGTGGGTGGTAAACCCGGTCTCTACTTAACTGCCCACGTTAGCTCATGAACAGAGTTCACTAACTCCTGGGTACTAAAAAGACTACACGAACCAGTTTCTATTAGTAGCCAAAATATGCAAGAACAAGTAGATAAACAATTACTGAATATTGCTTACCGAAGACATTTAGCTGCAGCTGCTTGTTGAACAAACACCGATAATGGTTGATTACCATCGAATTCTGAATCTGACCCTTGATTTTGATGTCTATGATTCTTTTTCATCGTTTTTTCCGTTTTACCGCTGTTACCGTTAGCACATGTGCTAGGGTATTTGACATTTAATTTAGTTGACTTTGTATTGCTCATAGATAGAGGTTTCATTTCTGGCATGCCACTAATATTACGACTATCTAACGAGATAGGATGAGAAGCTGGAAAAAAGATAAGATGGCAAAGTGATATTAAACAAATAGCATAGTGTTTAATAATTATAAGTCTAAGTATTGTATAGATATTTCTAATATATGACAAACTAAGAGTCAGGGATAAACTGAGACAGATTTTTCAGACAATTAAGAGTACTTATTCCTGATGTACACATTACTTGATATAGTTATCAATACAAACTTCAAGTAATTTATATGCTTACAAAAACCCTGAATTTACTACAATCAACTTATACTTGCTTCCTGTTCACCCTTTTTTTCCGTACCAACTAAACATTCACTGATTATCGATTTTCTTATTTTATTGTATTATGTTAGAAGTGTGGTAGGTTGATGGAATATACATCCAAGACTCTATGTTTCCTCTTATGATCGAATATGAAGTTAGATAACAGTTCATGATATGGGGATATGAATAATAAGGTTGAAGAAGATAGATATTATCAATATAAAATGATTATTTTTACAGCTGACTCATATTAATTGTCATTATATTGGAATTAATTTCAACTTGACATTGTAAAAATGACATTAGAGTATTTTACACCATTTTTAATATCAAGAATTATGTAGACAATTTAATAGAGCCTACCGAACTTCTGTAGACAATCATTTGGAAACATAACAATAAGATAAACCAAAAGTTATCTTTCAACCACATTCATCTTTGTCCTAACTACTACTTACATACTTAAATTACTGTTTTAGTGTATGTATAAGTCATAAATCAACTTTATTATTATGTACAATCAAAAACAGAATATGAAAGAAATGTTATTTTTACGATCAAATTATTTAATTACACTTACGATAACTTTCCTCAGTACTGTCCATATGAGATGAACTTATTTCATCATCGTTATCATCTGATGTTGCTTCGGTGAATAATTTACCTAGCTGTATTTCATGTTGAGGTTTTAACAAGGTAATTAAAGCCATTAATATATCATCAGCAATATCGAATCCCATTAGAACACGAAGTAATTCAATAACTAATACATAAAGACAAAAATGGAAAGAAGGTAAAAAAAACAGATTTGGTACAACTTTTTAATCAGAGTACAATATTTGAAAAATTCCCATATTGTGATTTAGAAGAACATATATCAGCGAACAATATTGTTTTCGATTAAATCCTCATCAGGTTTTACTCTAATATACAGTAATATTTATATACATACATGAAATTATTAAACCAATCAAGGTAGTTTATGAGTCAATGATAACAGTGGAAAAGACTACGTAAATAAACATAATAAGTGAAAAGTACAAATTGGTAGTGTGGCGATAGGTGTGTTAGTTGCGATAAGAATAATAAAGACTTGAATCAATGTTTCATGATGGGAAATAGGTCAATCATTAGAAAATTATAGACACTGAAATAATGTTCATAAAAACTATAAGATTACGTAATAAGAAGTGTTCAGATAATCGGACCGTGAAGCGTATATTTGAGAAAAGAAAAGGGTGGGAGGGGGTGAAGAGAAATAAACGAAAAAAGAGTACGGAAAATAATAATAATAATAAATACAACCATAAACTGCTTTGATTGACTTAATAATTTGGTGTATGCACGTAAATATTACTGTATATTAGAGGACTTAATCGAAAACAATATTGTTCGCTAATATATGTTGTTCTAGAGCACAATATATTTAAAAGCATCTAATGTCTTTCTAACCAATATTCAAGTACTATAGTTTCCTAAACGTTTTGTAAAATATTGAAGTTCACCAACTGAGATTAGTAGTAACAGTAAACATAGAAGACTCCTGGATGAATTTGCTTATGCTTCGTTTCTAGTTTACCTAGTATATCAATACGGGATTTTCAGTTATATAATTTAGACGAAAACATTGTTCAACATTGGCACAACTATATTTTTTATAGTTTTACATAACTTTTGCTCATCGATGCGTAATTGTCCCAGACTGTATGACTCAATGAAAATAATAAAAAACTGAATCTGTAGCAATTTATTTTGATTAGAATGCATGGGACAGAGTAGGGCGTAGTTTTCCTCCCAGAAATAACTATTTTAAAATGTTATGGGCGTCGGTTTAATATCCAGTATTCCCCGAAACTTCTTACTTACGTACGCCTGTTACTCCTAATGGAGCATAGGCCGCCAACCAGCATTTTATAGTTCGATCCAATTGATGTTCATTCTTCTCATGTATGTCTCCATTTCTCAAGGTAATGTGTTCTTTGGTCCTCCTCTTCTTCTTTGGCCTTCAGGATTCCCATGTGAGGGCTTGCCTTGTGACGTAGTTTGGTGCTTTCCTTAATCCGTGCCCTATCCACTTCCAGCGCTTCTTCCTGATTCCTTCTTCCGCTGGGGTCTGGTTTGTTCTCTCCCACAGTAGATTGCAGTTAATAGTGTCCGGCGAACGGATCCGAAGTATTTTGCGTAGACAACTGTTAATAAACACATGTATTTTCTGGATGATGGCTTTCGTAGTTCTCCAGGTTTCCACCCTATACAGCAGAACTGCCTTGACATTTGTATTGGAAATTCTGACCCTGGTGTTGGTTGACAGATGTTTTGAGTTCCAGATGTTCTTCAGTTGTAGATATGCTGCTCTTGCTTTGCCGATCCGCGCCTTCACATCTGCATCAGATCCACCATATTCATCAATGATGCTTCCCAAATATGTAAAGGTTTTTACATCTTCCAAATCTTCTCCGTCAAGTGTGGCTGGATTTTTGCATGCTGTGTTGTATCGGAGAATCTTGCTCTTCCCTTTGTGTATATTGAGACCTGTTGCTGCTGAGGCTGCTGTTACACTGGTCGTCTTCTCCTGCATGTGTTGTTGCGTTTGGGATAGAAGGGCCAGATCATCTACGAAGTCTAGATTGGCCAACTGCATCCTAGATGTCCATTGTATCCCGTGTTTCCCCTCAGATGTTGACGTCTTCATGATCCAGTCGATCACCAGGAGAAAGAGAAAGGGTGAGAGTGAGCAATCTTGCCTGACACCGGTCTTTACCTCGAATGACTTTGTCAACTATCCTCCATGCACCATTTTGCAGTTTAATCCATCATAGGAATTCTGTGTGATATTGACTATCTTTTGAGGCACGCCGTAGTATCGAGGAAGCTTCCATAGTGTTGTCCTGTCCACGCTATCAAATGCTTTTTCGTAGTCAATGAAGTTGATGTAGGGTGATGAATTCCATTCAATTGATTGTTCCACAATGATCCGTAGAGTTGCGATTTGATCTGTACACGATCTATCCTTACGGAATCCAGCCTGTTGGTCTCGAAGTTGGGCGTCTACGAAGTCCTTCATTCTGTTTAACAATACCCTGTTGAAGACTTTTCCTGGTACTGAGAGAAGAGTGATGCCCCTGTAGTTATCACAGCTGCTGAGATCGCCTTTCTTTTGGTATTTTGATCAGAAGTCCTTCTTTCCAGTCTGTTGGTACTTGTTCTTCATCCCGAATCTTATTGAAGAGAAAACTAATAGAAAACTAACTCGCTAAAGAACGCTAACCAATATTTATATTCATCTGTATAAGATATCAGCATTCGAAAACAGGGAGACGATATAGTAAATTCTATGCATATTATATATACCTTATGGAGAAAATATACCGAAGCAAAAATGGATGTATCAATTCATCTTAAAGCAGATCTTAAAAAGAATAATGTTAGAATAGACATTCAGTGATATTTCTATTTACGTCAGAGTCTAGAAAATGCACCTCAATTAATTAATTTACGCAGATACATACTTGTAAAACCTCTAAGATAAATAAACATTTTCGTAAGGAACGAAGTTAAAGACAGAAATCAAGACATCAGATACCATGAAATTGAACAGACTTTTACTGAGAACAACTTTATTTTAAGAAATACTTTAAAAACTAATAAATGCGCTACATACTTGATAGAAAAATAAAGTTACATATGAGCTATAAAAGGAAAAAAATTGATTTATGACCAACTAGATGTATTATGGCATTTGAAATAGCAAATAAATCCTATACTTAGCTCTAACATATATGCTAGATAGAGCTATATATAACCTGAACTGTTATATATTGTAGACAGTTTTAGTCAGTTCATTTGACTGAATTTGAAATCCCGGTGCAAAGAAAAAATTGAGGGATATTTCAGACATATTTACAACACAAGGACAGCCTAGAGAAATATGTGAACTTAAACTGACACAATCCAATGCTTCAGTGGAATCGAATTTTCACCAATAGATTATATGGATTGAAACATCATTTATCCACTGAAATTTGAAAAACTCATACACAAAACAACAATGATAACAATAAGAATAGTACATAACCTAATGTGTATCAAGTTGTTGGATTAGATGAAATTATGATTTTACCGTTAGTCAGATCAATTTGTTCAAGTTACTTGTCAATGCAAGGTTTCAAAATCATATCACAAAATCTATGATATAAAAAGTAGAAACTAAACTCATTTATTCGTTGTATGCATATAATCTAAACTGTATCTAATGGTGCTTATATAAAATCCTTTGAATCAATTAGAATATACATGAAAGCCATAACAGATGACGTACCTGCTGATTGTACTTCCAAATGCAATGACTCCAGTAAGTAGATTATTCTGTCGATTAAGGCCCTATTGGCAGTATTACGCTTTGCCTAAAATAATAATAATATTAATAATGATGAATTTATTGTTTAATAACAAAGCTAATTTACAAAATATAATGATTGTTAATGGTGAATTAATCATATAATGTTCTTGTGTTCAGAAAAAAAAACCTTTTTATAATAAAAAACAGCCTTCCAGATCAGTTTTTAGAATATCGATAATACTGTTAGTGAAGCAAACATTAAAATCATGAATACATTGTCAGAAAAAATGAGCTGATAACTGATAAATAATAATGCAAAGTTTAGTTTATTCACATCAAGATTCTTCGGTTAAGATAAATTATTTAAACAAGCATCACTGATATTCGGAAATCAAAGCTTTATGAGAAGTTATTACTGGATAGGATAACCTATGGTGATATAGGCACATTAGTATAATGAATGAATTCAGTTATGAAGCATCTTACAAAGTCAACGAGGAAAATGTTAGCATATGTATAAGTTTCAACCAATCAAAAAATAATTATATACCACCCAGATCAATTAGCATACATGTTTTCTTGAATAAGGTCTCTGAGATTGTAGAGTAAATTGGTTAAAAATAACAGACTTCATAACACAAAGTTTATCACAACGATGGATATGCATTTATTCTTTATCCTTCACTAAATAATAGAAATTTCGTGAACCTGAAGACGCAGCACACATCGATGGCGCGAGATTCTAAATTTCAAGCTAAGGAAGCCTGTTGTCCTATTTGGCACAGTGTTCGGACGTTATAATCTCCAACATAAAGTTTAGAGCGTGGTTTCAAGAGACCAGGAATAACGTTAAGCGTACTCGAATCGTTTGCCCTAGTAGTGCGAGGTGATAAAGGGATGTGAGAAGGGTTAGTCGTGGAGATAAGAGAGCTATTAGGAAGTGTAGGAAGGATTTGAATGTGACCAACTTGGTCTCATGTACTGTTACGGGTATATATATATCCATGCATTCAATATCATAGAGCATAATGACAAAACTAAATAACAGTATATTGATAGAGCATAGAATCAACTGCATTAGTAAATATGGAAATACAATTCTTTTTGTAAAATGTTTTTGAATAAGTTATGTTAGCGGTTATCGCTATATATGTACCCAATTATAAACAAAATAAACGCAAAACATTGACCTGAAATAATTAGCTGAATAATTATGCAATATTATATTAACAGGTAAAAAACGTTTAGTGCTTTATTTTTGTCCCCAAGCTTTAATATTTTAAAGTATGTTTTATCAGCTGACACAGGGTAATTAACATTTTTTGGCATGTTAAACAAAAAGTTTCATGAATTTGTTGGAAAATGAATATTGTGACAAAGAGAATGGATATGTGAGCGTCTCTATGCGTGTGTCCGAGAGAAATTACAAAAATATTATTTATTTCATTAAATAACACTTTTTGTTAAGCCTATTTCTCTTCCAATTCATACTAATATTCACAATTACATGGACGATTACACTACTGCTTCGTGTTCACAATTTTATAATCAGCGTAGTAATGAAATTTATTATTTATTTATTTGAACACAAATATTGGTGCAAAGGGACACCGAATATATATGCGCCACATAAATCATTCGATTTGTGTGAAGGCTGAGGTACTTCCCGCGTGCCCAGACCGAAGCGGACATTCCCCATCCTCGGCTGTACCAGGGCATTTGGGGGTGTACTAATGAAAACATATTATCTAACACTGTAGTGATCCAAATTACTTTAAAATGGATGGTGGAACAATGAAGAAATCAATTTAAGACCAGTTAAGTCCGAGTTTATTTATTTTTCACTTGAAATTTCAGGCTGAGAGTAGTACTTTTAGTAAGTTACATAAATATGAAAGTCATTCATGAAATTTAAATGTTTTTAACTAATGTATTTATGAACAGACAGTTGTTAGTCTTTGTATGTAGATGTGATAAATTAGTAGATAAAGCTATAAAACAACATGGATTGAGATAGTTAAGAACAATATTACAAATGTACAAAGACCAATCTCGATTCGCCATGCTGTCTAGTAAGAGAAAGGGTTGGAATAAGTCTAAAGGGTAGCTAGACAGAGATATGACTTCGATCCGCGAAGTCATCAACTTCCAA
Organism: Schistosoma margrebowiei; assembly: GCA_944470205.2. NCBI lineage: Eukaryota > Metazoa > Platyhelminthes > Trematoda > Strigeidida > Schistosomatidae > Schistosoma > Schistosoma margrebowiei. Next base: position 52,326,567 of record OX104024.1, read on the forward strand.
TTTGGAAAATATAAGTAGATAGATACAGACTTTACGGTTGTAATCAATAAGAGAGATAGAATGGATGATAACCCATAACTTCAAGTGACATGACTGTAAATCGATCGCACTAGTGCCAAAGTATTTATTTTTTACCTTTATAAACTTGGAATATAATGTTATTTCGTCTGTTCATTGTTCGATCTAATTTATCCCGTTTTTCTTTTTATATTTGGTTTTTCATTACTAGCGACATTATTTCATCATATGACTTGTTATTAGTTTTTCTTCACTGTGTAGATGTGAAAAAATGACAACTTAAAACTACAGCTTTAATATACCTTTTTTCTATTTGACATTAAACTCTTAATGAGTATTTTTTTATCTAGAAAGCAAAAACTGGTTCCATGATAACACATCATTTTATAAATGAAACTGACTTTAAGCTATAAGCTAGAATTCAAAAACTGATAAGATGGATTGTGTAATAATTAAAGAACATTTGAACAGTCTGTATGCGTTTTATCATTTTACATAAAAGTACTAAAGCATATACATCGAATGAACAAGGAGTAAAGTACATGTACGCTTCAAAGAACTCCATTACGCTTTGTTAAACTATTAATTATCAACAAAATCTCAACTAAACATATGCGTTTAGAAAGGGATAGTTTTTAATTCATCACTAGCATGATAAAATGATACATCTTGCTGAGCTTGGAGACCAATCTAAACTAGAACTAACTTGTATTGGTTTCTTATCATAACAAAACTCAACAATATCCACAACACTCATACAGAATATAGTTTGTGATTGATCTATATTTATTACTACTGTGGTGTATGTATGTCAACAGACATAACTAGTATGTAACATCAAACGGATGATGAATGCATGAAATCAGAATGCTGAGAAGGCCGAATAGAAAAAAAACGGGAATGTAAACAAAAAAGAATTGTGAATTGGAAGAATCATACAGAATGTGAAAGACAATTGGAAGATTTGCAAATGAAGCATTTAATGTATGATTTTAAAGCAATTAGTCCCTTTTATAAATTTCGATAGAACAATGAGAAGACGGAGTTGATCTGAAAAAATGTGATGTATTAGCGCTATACATTTCGAACAATCTGGTCACACATATACTTGTCAGGGCATTTTTGTATGAAAATTAATAAAGGTCAAACAAATAAAAGTACAATTAAAATAACTAAGGGGAAAGAAAGAATAAGAAATTGTCGCGTTATCCTAGGCCATAGAATGACTTAAGGATTACCAAGGTAAAATGCCCTGACAAATATATGTGTGACCAGATTTGTTCGAAATGTATAGCGCTAATACATCACATTTTTCAGATCAACTCCGTCTTCTCATTGTTCTATCGTAATGTATGATTCTTAAATTTTACGAAGAAATTCTGCAATTTTGTATTAAATGATAAGTTGTTCGTTTACACTACTATTACTATCATGTCGTTTGTAATATGTCATCTAATCTTCACTAAGCCAAGTTGCATTTCACTCACCCAGTCGTTGAAACTTATATCCTATAACCATTCTATAACTATAACACAATCTTATCAATCTTCGAGCTCTGATTAATTAATATCTGACTCCTTGATGATATATATATATATATATATATATATATATATATATATATATATATATATATATATATATATATATATATATATATATATATATTAGTGCGAATACTTAGTAGTAATTAACTAAACGACTACATTTATCTGAATTCATAAAAGCCTAGAATTCACTCAAATCAAAAACGTGAAAATAATGATGACGTGCATTCAGAATACAAAGATTAATGATGCTATTGATTATTTAAGGTCGAAAGATATTGGTTAGTCGATAAAGGTCTGAAATCTCCCCACACTTCTCCGAATGGCCAAAAGCAGAATGAATTTGTGAAACTTATTTGAAATGTTATAATATACCTGTAAAATTCGTATACTTTGAAGTGCTAATTGTTGAGCTTTTGGTGAATTACATGGTAAAACGCCAATTAATCCTTTGTAAACTTGATCAGAGAAACGAGGATTGCCTTCAGCTAGTATTTCTAATAAATCTCTAGCAGACTCTTGTGTTTCCTCTGATTCTGACTTGGCCATACATTCAGCAACAGCACGAATGCCTAGAAATTGTTTTAATCGAAATCGCACAGGTGACCTATATTATTTATACTAACTGGTAAATATCACTACAAATTTAAAAAATTATTTATGATATTATAAAATATGTCAATGATTTATACTTCAAAATTTGGATTATAAAGACATTAATATCAAACAATTATCTTTAACTCAGTAGTTCTTCGTTGGTTATCAGAGTAGCTAAATGTACATCTATGAATAATTTTGACAGAAATATTATTCCACAATGTTATACTACACATATCATTTGATTATGAAAAGATTCTCTTTCACTTGACCAATATACCTTAATAACTAAATTTATTTACCAACAGAATAGTAACATATTATGATTTTTATTATTATTTATTAACTGGAAATGTGAATCGAACAGTCTTAACACAGATTGATTAATCAAACAGTATCTATCATAAGTGGTCACATCTTGTGCTTTTTTCTCTCTTTCTCTTTCTCTCTGATGTTTCTTTTACTTCATAATGAAAAACTGCTCAAATTCAATTAACATTTATCAATCAATGAAGTAATTGTTTTTTTTAAACAAATAATACACATATATTATTATTATTATCATCTTTGTTTTCATTTTAAGTATAGAAAAGAAACTTATTTCCCAATTTTATTATCAGTAATAAATTCAATTAAATAAAGGAAAAATGGTTAAGGAGATGAGAGAAGAAAAAATATAACTAAATAACACTAGTAGTTGTGGTATTAACAGGAAAAGTAGTAGAGACAAGGAGGAACTATACAAATGATATAAACTTCATGAACTTAATATTTGAAGGATCTAAGACGTATACAAACGAAAACTACATGGCTAAACAAGGAATATAATGCAAAATAACCAAAAAAAAGACAAACTTAAGGGGGAGCGACAAAATGAAACATAAATTAAAAGAAAATTAAGTAAGATAACAAGAAACAAACTAACGTTTATAATGATAAATAAAAAGGGAAAAAAGCAATTATTTACCATAACATTCACATATTGTCTCCTTGTAATGTGTACCACCATTGGCAACGCAAGATAATACTTTAAGCGCCCAACGTTTATCTACTTCTTTTGCACTCGATGAAATGCATACTTCCTGTAAACACAATACACCACCATGCTCCAAAAACTCTAGTAAATAATTATAGCTTTTAGCGAAGAAGGTTGATGGGTGGGTAGGTAGATAGGAAAATAAAAAGAACACAAAGGATAAAATACAAATTGATTGTTTCCTTTGAGATGAGGAGATTTATGTGATTTGTGAATAGATATACATACGAAACGTCATTAATTGGATGAACAAACTAGCTTATAGTAGATTTTTTTACAGGGTATGTAGCCTAAAACTTCTAGATATTATAGACAAAGTGTAAGCGATGAACAGCGTAAAAAATATACATTTTTTTCGCTAAACCTAATCCAGAACTGGATATCATAAGGGAAAGTGTGTAGTGTTGCGATATTGTAAACTGTGACTGTGTTAATAAAATACATTTTGCTGGTATAAATTTTACTTAGATAACGGCAGTCCAAAATTTATTTTAAAAGATGTAGAAATGTAAAGATTATTGATAATCGACATGTTGAGCTAAAAGACTCAGTGTGACATAACACTAACTGTAAGCATGGATTACATCCAAATTGCTTACTGCATACTAATAAAGATTATCAAGGGAAGATCGATTCGAAAATTTAGTACTATTATGCATAACTTGCAATATCAGTCCGTAGAAATTAAATAAAGCTATTGCCCTTCTGCATAAACCTTTAAAGCTAAAGCTATCTCAAACTGAACAAATTTTCAGTGATTGTTTAGATTAGCCTGCCTAAAATGTTTAAATATATAACAAGAATTGCAAATTAACTAACCAACTATTTATCCATATAGAATCCTTGGTTAATATTTTAAAGTCGTGTTTTTTGTCAATTAAGCCTACTGATCATTGTCAACCTAGACATCGTAAAGCTATTACTTGTAACAACTCCTTGTGGCTGACAATATATGAAGCATTTCTTTTAACAACAAATGAATAATGTCTAGGTAGTGTGCAGAGTATTAAAAAAAGGAAGGAAAGTCAGTCTGTGAAAATGAGGATTTACATTAACCGAAATGGCTGAAAATGCACTCTAGATTTTAAGTCCACATCTAATCCCATGATCGACGCTGGTTGAAGAATTGGAGTGAAAGAAATCTAAAGTTAATCATGTTAAGTCATAGTATTAATTTAAGTAAGCACACTAAAGCAGTAATTCATTAGTTGAGGAGTCGGATCTTCAGCCTTCAAGTAATGGATTTTAACCCTATTACACCTATTTCAGTCAGGACAGTTAGTACCAGTAACCCTTGGTTCAAAGACAAGTACATGGATTTGTACCTTATAAAGTAGTTATTAAGTTAAATATAGGCACTGAATCCTATAGAGCCATTTGGGTTCACAAGCTTATATTAAACCAATAGACTGGATTACCGTAGAATCAGGAGTTTAAATACGAATAAAATAAGTAAATTACACAAACCGTGTAGATTTATTTCTTTTTCATTTCCATTGATAATTCCTAACAATTTGCACTTTTAGTATATTATAGGCTCAGGATCGATCACAATGGCGTAGGTCTATACAATCTTTGTCTTCCCTTAAAATATGAGATTAAAATCGCTTCATATCTTTCTAAAAGCTAATTCTTTCTTCCTGTACTATATCCTTATATACAGTCTTTCATTCAGATATTACCACCATTGAATTAACTACTATGAATTCGGTGTTCATCTTGCTGTGCTAATGAGGTATGGCAACTTGTACCGATACATATATATGTCTGGTCCTACATTGTAGCTGACTGACTGATAATTTATTTTCCATGATCACTGAATATTTATACAGTTGTTTGTATAAAACATTGTTTTGGTGAGCTAGTACAGGCTTTTTATTTTATCCATCGCTTGATTTGTGCTTATAAACTTATGTTCAGATCACTACTCCTTTCCTTAATCGTGTACTGCTATTCTATAACGGCTTGTACTTTTCCTACGTATAAGACAGTGAATTTAATAAATAAAGGTACCTCTTAGAGAGGGAGTATATATACCTAATCAGTTAATTTTAAAATTTGCCAGGTTCTAACAAACGACATATTTATATGCATTTTGTACACATGACGAGGTAGATGTTGACTTTTTAGATAAACAAGCAATATTACCTACATCTGTAACTATAAACTTCACTACCTGGGCACATGTTATGAGAAAAACGACATAGAATGCAGTCACAAATCCCAATACACTGATATAACTAGAATTACACGCTCAAACTGTAAAGAAACGTGGGGAATCTGGTGGTCTGGGATCGAGATGCAATAACAAAATTGTCGCATCCGTCTGAAAATAAAATTGGATTATGTTTGTAACAGATCTATTACGAAATGGTAATGAACGCCAAGTATACCAACCGACTAACTCTACCAACCAATTTACTTTGACAACCGACAATTATAATCACTAAACACAGGAAAGATAAAATTTGATACACGAAACACCATTAAGCTGTCGAAATATAGTCCCCAACTAATAGAATAAGAAAGACTGGCCTTCATTTGTCCGCACCACACTACTTAATAAGTCGAAAATGAATAAACTTTTTAGACACAAAACGATACCGTTTTTAGATGAAACTAACCAATTAGTCAATAAAGAAATTGTCTAACGTCGTGTGAGCCTAAATTAACCTAAGGATGAACTCATGTGATAGCTAGTTGTAGAATTACTGGCTTAAGATTGAAAAACCATTGAAATAATTGGGAAAATTAGGTAATCTAACCATACAATAACACGCATAATACCGATACATTCGATCTTAGTTGTGCTGTAAATGGTAGAACGTGAACTGATAAGTTAATATAACTAGTTGTACAGTATTCCGAAAAACCTTATAACAAAAGTCTTACATAGACTATTAGAAATAAAGTTTTTATTTACAGGAGCATGACTACCATGAGTACAAAACTACACAAATAAAGTACGCATATAGTGATGGACCGATGAGCTGATTGGTTAACAACTTCGAAGAATTTATCAATAATAATAATAGTTACCAGGATACTGGCCAGAGTACGGAAATCCTACTTTGTTCATTCCCCAGTTTTTTAAACTTCCTTTATATCAGCTACAAATTCTTTTAAATTAGATCAGTTTTAAGGATACAAAATCGGAACTAAGATAAAACAAATTATGATAAACTTGTAAATCAAAATTTTTCTATGGATAGAAAGGCAGTTTTACATTAGTTTACCTGTTTGAAGCTGATAAAAATATATGAAGAGCTTGAAGTTGTTCTGTTAGACAAGTTCCTGACATGTAACTAAAAGACACGAAAAAATTTAAAAACATTACACATATTTGATTTTAAATCTACATTAGTGTGTAGTACATCGGGCCACAAACTGCTCTATGTGCATGGGGTAAAAACGCTACTCAGATGTTCAAACTGAAATAAGAGAAACACGACAAGGACCTGGGACCGGACGATTAAATACTTTAATTAATAGGTCAATGCTCATCAAAACATTATTCAAAAGTATGATTTAAAGAAGATTGTGGAATATATTCTTACACGACCATAAACCAAGTATTAATTTGATGAACAATTATTCCTACTTACGAATACCATGACAGAAATGACACAAACTAAACAAGATACTTTTTAGTACTGAAAGTTGTGTATTTTCACAGATAATTACTTGAAGTAGTGACTTAAACCTGAAAAAACACTGAAAATTTAAGATTTTAGTCTACAGAACTTTACATACGTTCTATTTAACTTAGCTGATAATTAAAAATTTTCTTCGAGTACAAAAATGGACAAAGAAATGAAGGCTACTTCTTGACATTCTCTGGCAGTTTAATATGATTCTGGCACATTTGAATCGAAAAAACCTATAAACTAACTAATCTGACAGTTTTGAATAAAGTAGTGATATACATATGTAAGAAAAACATGTCCATATTTACATTACTGTCTGTGACCAAACTAAAATTTTCATGATATTTACGACTTACAATACTCCGGAAAATAATTGAACAGGTGGTGGCTTATTGGTTATGGTGTATTTAACTTCAAGTTACTAGATCACAAGTTCGAATTCCACCCCCACCGCTTACTTTAGCTTAGGTCATTGGGTAGAGTATTAGTAGTCCATCTGCTTAAAGCATGACTTAAAGCTGGGTACAAGAATTTATGCTTGGTAAGTTACTCATGAAGCCTAAACTGCTTAAACTCAAGCAGTTGTAAATCATATTCTTTTACAAAAGTCCTGCAAGATGACAGATAAAGCAACAAAAATAAAAACGAACCACATATCATATTATATGGAACGAAATTGTTAATAACTGTACATATACATACGAAATAATTAATAATTAAACACACAAATCATCCAATGAACACAATCGAACACCTGGACGATATCGCATACACAAACAAGTCAATACCATGAACATGACTTACGTTAATTTTATCCATACGCATATTCTAGCCAAAAATAAACTAGCCATTTGGGCGAATTCTGATTCTAAATCAGGTCCAGTACAATTATAGTATTGTTTAATGAAATCGCCAAGAAGCTGACGACGTTTTTCTTCAGATGAACAATCCCACTGACGTAATAAATAAGTTACATTATACGTAGCAATATCCTGTTTCGCAGATGCCATGATCTAGAGTAAGAAAAAAGTTATATACATCGAGTGTGTAAAACATTACTACTTACTACCCACCCGAAAAAAACTCTTTTCTGATATTTCTATAGTTGATTAACTGTCACAACGAATTGTCGTTTATGGGTAGTAAAAGTATTGGGCTACTTATACTATACATAACCGTAGCAGTTAGCATTCCATGATATAAATATCAGCATACAACCCAGAAGAATAAACATTTCGCATTCACAAGAGAATGAATAAATTACCCACCAAATCTATAAGTACTTCGTACTTTAATTGTTGTCATCAAATTTTCAAAACTTTGACATGAAAACTGTACAATAATTCACTCGACGACAATCACAAATAGTCTGACGAAGTGCACTTCAAGTATTCATGAAAGTTGGTTTAACGTTAGCTTTATGACTTTGATAACTGATAAGTAAATGAATTACATTTTTCTGATACTATCTATCTGAAACTATCTATACGCTTTTTATTTTCTCTTACCATTCAATTTCCACCTATCTACGATTTTTCTACCCTAGACTAACGTGAATATTCCAACGGTCTGATCATCGAATAAAACGAAATCACATCGGAACAGTAGTGAGCGTTGACTGTACTTTTCTTCTAAATTTGATTTCAACTGCAGCTCAACACAATTTGATTCACCACTAAATACATAAACCAATATTAGACAGCGTTGTCGTATATCTAAGCCATTAGAAGTACATAGCTGTTTTGCACCACGACGTTAACTACTGTTTGTTTATGTGGTTGAAAGATGATGAACGAACTCTCTCGAAATGAAATTAAGAGTCACATATATACCTTTGGATGCTATTAGAGGATTTCATGTTTAACCCATATCAATCAGGACTAATAGAAAACATAAATATCAGTTTGATTAGGAAAACAATGACATTTTCGTAAATATACTGAACAAAATCCTAGAACACTGCTGTATTTATTTCGGGCCAACTATTAAATCGTGATATGAGGACCGCTATTGATTTCCCAGATAAGACTGGTTCGAAAACAAATTTTAAAGCATAGGTTCAGAAGCATTTGTGTTAAAACAGCCCAGCCAGTTAGAACATACAATTGCCTCACCATCCTATCTTAAATTTGTCTATGATGTTCTGCAAACAGTTCCACAGACGGTATTATTTATTTATTTATTCGAACACATACATATTGGTACAAGAGTGAGCCGAATATATATGCGCCACACAAAACAATGAGAATTTGAAGAGAAGGAAAAAGAAAAAGAAGGACGGTAAAAAAAAGAACAATAAGGGAGAGATTGGTGTAAGGTAGTGAATTAATAATAGTGGTAATAATGGGGGAACGGAAAGGTACAATCAGAAGAAATCCTTCAATTATTTATTTATTTAATATTTATTTTAACACATAGATATTGGTACAAGGAGTCACCAAATACATACACGCCACATCTCATTCGACATGTCTGAAGGCTGTGATACTGCCAAGGTGCCCAAACCGAAGCAGGCAGTTATCTTAAAGGGCCAAACCCCGAGCCTTTGACCTAAAGGCCTAACCCACAAGGCAGTGGAGCATCGTGAGGAGATGCAGTCTCATGGTAACCGGTGACCAACGATTGGTTCATACGCCATTTGTTCCCGCAGGATACTGGGGCCCATGTGCACCATTGGTTTGGAATCCGGTTAAAGCGCCGAACATTCGCTTTTCGTCCCCCGCCACGAGAAGGCGATGAGTAGGACTTCCCTGGCAGAGGCTATATACGCGTGGCCATGTGAGAGCATTTCGAGAGGGAGAGTGAACTCTCCCCACTCTCGGCCGTACCAGGGCATTTGGGGGCAGTTAAGGAAGATACGACTATTTTTTATGAAAGTAAAAGTTACAGCAGGATCGCCACTGGCTTATATTCTGAGCCATATCTGATAACGTCTCTAATCACTGTGTCGCCCCATCTCTAGGACCTCAGCCAAGGAGTCGTGAAGGACCAACACAAGCCAGCCTTTTGCAGCTTTCTTTCATACCACGACACCATGTCATACACTGACCACCTCTCAGTTTTTTCCAACCAGTCCCAGCGTCGGCAAATAATGCACGACGTGGAATTCTCTGGGACGACATTCGTAGAACATAATCAAGCCACCGAAGTCGGTGTTTCAAGATGGCGACACCGATTGCATTATCGTCTCTGTGCCCGAACACACGATGCCGAACCTCTGCATTACTAACATGGTGTTGCCACTGGATGTCAGCAATCCTTCGGAGACAACGATGATCGAACACAGGGAGTCGTCTAACGTCCTCAACTCGGAGAGGCCAGGTTTCACAAACAGAGCAAAACTGCTCTCACCGACGCGTTGTAGATCCGACCTTTTACAGCCAGACTAACATCACGAAGGCGCCAAAGGTGGCCCAGATTGGCATAAGCCGCTCTGGCTTTCACTATACGTGTATTGATCACATCACTGACGCCACCACCAGCACTTATGCAGCTACCTAGTTACACGAACTTCTCGACTACGTCTATCTGCTCACCATCCAGGGTGAGTACAGGATTAAAATTCTGCCAGTCTTGTAAAAGTACTTTGCACTTCGAAGGTGCAAAGCACATACCATACGTACGGACACTGATTGCCAACTGATTAAGTGCACATTGCATGGCTTGGGCATTATCGCACAGTAAGACAATATCATCCACATACTCAAGGTTGAGAAGTCTTTCTTCAGGCAATAGATCCACACTGCCAATACTTACATTCATCAGAGCTGTTCCCAGATTGTCGTCAATGGCAAAGTTGAAGAGGAATGGTGAGATTGGGCAACCCTGCCTAACCCCACTGCTCGAATGGAACAATGGAGAAAGGTGGTTATATGCTCTCACTCTACCTGAGGTTTGTATATAGGGCTTTTAGGATGTTAATAAACTTCTCAGGCACACCCTTCTTCAATAGACAATCCCAGGCAGCCCAGATGTCAAGAAATACAACGATTGTTGGCTTTTGATAAGTATGGTGGTGTTCTAACATTTGGCGGAGGGTGAAAATATGATCAATACATCCTCGACCAGAACGAAAGCAAGCCTGCTCCTCGCGAGTCAATCTTTCTCGGGTTTCGAACAACCTACGAAGTATGACGGAAGCCAATAGCTTGGACACAATCGGAAGTAGACATATCCCCCGATAGTTGTTACAGGAACAACGTGAACCCTTTTCAACTATCGACTCATTCCATGACGTTGGTACACTCCCTAGCTCCCAAACCTTTGTAAACAACGTCGTCAATTCCTTAGTCAAAAAGTCATCCACAGACAGTACATGGTGGTAATCGAAAGTTGCTGAATGTATTTAGCCCAAAATACTATTTACACATTTCTATGAAAATTATACAGTCTAGTTTTCGAACTGTTACTTCAAATTTATTACAGACTGTTTGCACCTGACCTTAGTGTTTTGCAGCAATCTATTTCCATCTAGTCCATCAGCAAAGGCAAATCCAACCATTATTTCGAGAGGGTAATGACCACTAACATCCAAAATGATTTTATCACAATATCAGTATTAGGACTATACATATAATAAGGAATGAAATAGGCTTACAAATTGAAGCTATAATAAATGTTCGCCAAAGGTAAGCTATTAGGATGGATTTGCTTTTTTCGTTTTAACTGATAAAAAAAATAGGTATATACATATTCCCAAATTTTCACGATTGGGATATTAGTCAAGCAAAATGAATGTACTAAGCTTCAGTAAGATGATTAAATTGCCCCCAAATGACCTGATACGGCCGAGAGTAAGGAGAGTCCGCTCTCCCTCTCGAAATACTCTCACACGGCCACGCGTATATAGCCTCTGCCAGGGAAGTCCTACTAACTGCCTTCTCGTGGCGGGGGTGTTGTTTACGAAATTGAGAGGACGAAAAGCGAATTTCACTTACTAGTGAAGCAGAAGCTTAGGTACTTAACTATGGACCACTCATCAAAGGTTAAAACTGATTTACATAAAAACAAGTGATGTTGTTTGTTCTCATAATGGATGATTTTGTGATATCGAATGAACTTGTAAATGGTTAGCCAATGATAAAAAACAAAGTATGACCTAGGACATGTGTATGACAGTTTGATTACCAATTTATTACAGAAAACAGTCACTGAGTGAATTAATACAGCACGGTAAATAAGGCTAAGAAGTTGGTTGTAACAAAGCTGGCAACTGCCTACCTACGAACATGGATGCATTTAGGTTTAAATGTGATTAATCCTAGCAGCGACTATAGCGAGCAAGAATTCTATTGACTTAAATCCAACCCCAGTTGATCCATACGAAGTGACTTGCCATCAAGTGGGCCTCCAAATGCCCTGGTACGGCCGAGAGTGGGGAGAGTTCACTCTCCCTCTCGAAATGCTCTCACATGGCCACGCGTATATAGCCTCTGCCAGGGAAGTCCTACTCACCGCCTTCTCGTGGCGGGGGACGAAAAGTGAATGTTCGGCGCTTTAACCGGATTCCAAACCAATGGTGCACATGGGCCCCAGTATCCTGCGGGAACAAATGGCGTATGAACCAATCGTTGGTCACCGGTTACCATGAGACTGCATCTCCTCACGATGCTCCACTGCCTTGTGGGTTAGGCCTTTAGGTCAAAGGCTCGGGGTTTGGCCCTTTAAGATAACTGCCTGCTTCGGTTTGGGCACCCTGACAGTATCACAGCCCACACACAAATATGATGAACTCCCTATAATTATGGAAACTACCTTACTTCCCATCAAAGAGAAAATGCACCACGTTCACCAATGATCGAGTAAGTTTAGTTATTGAAAAAATCATTTACAATGTACTCGGAAGGAAAGAAATAAAGCTGAATACCATAATACCAAATAAAGGTAAAGCTTCACGAATCAAACGTATATTGAAAATTCCCATTTTGCCATTTGGTAAATAAATTCGTTCCTTCTTTATTTATCAAACGTATATTGTTTACGTGTTACTTGTGTTCTCTGTCAAAATAAAAGCGTTTGTGGCAGTTTTCTATCACCACAAAAATTAATCCATGTCTACAACTGGTAGATAATGAACATTATAAAACTTCCGGTAATCGCAGAATAATTTGTCGCAACAATCCACACTTCAGTTTTATTGTGGTGTTTGTATGAACTAACGACTCCCTTGTACTTGCTAAATGCTTGATTTTGAATTCCAAATACAGTACATTCGTTCGGACTTATCTAGTACTTCTTGATCCAATTGAGTTATTTCTGGAGCTCCTAGTTTTTAATATAATTCAAATACTCCTAATTATCACATTGGCATCAATGTGAGAAATATGTTTTAAATGAAGCCACATCATTCATAACTTTGGGATATGAAGATTCAAGATTATTTCGTGGGGGAAAATAGTGTTGGGAAATCTATGGTTTAAATTCTAGATATTAGTGGTTTCGGTATACAACCGACATAGTGACTGTATTCAATCCAAAGACCCAGGTGAGTCAGTTCCGATTTCGGTTGTTATTTCTGATACTAATGAGTACATTCTAGATAATAGAGGTTTTATTCTATATACTGTCGGACAGACACAGGATGAACTTAAGAAGACGCACAATCGATTACAGACACTTAGAATCTAATTTAGGCTGTGGAAGATGTGCTGTTTGTATGAATTAACGATTCCTTTGTACTTGTTGAATGCTTGATTTTAAATTCCAAATACAGTACATTCGTTCGGGTTTTTCTAGTACTTCTTGATCCACTTGCATTATTTCTGGGATTCCTAGTTTTTACTATAATTCAAATACTCCTAATTATCATAGTTAGATGCATCATATTAAGTATTTCTAATTGGTATTTAAATGCCATGTTAATTAAAAAAGCTTATCAGGAGAGTGCCAAAAAATTCCAAGTATGATAGTACGTTACATGAAAATTAAAGCCTATAAAATAAGATGAGTATGAACGATACTGAACAGACACAGACATGCTGTGGACAGAACGACGAGTAAACTTAGTACTCCTTTTTAGTGTTTGATTAGCACTGCAGACAACCAAAGTATACAAGGTGTAAGACTTGATGACGCAGTTATATATTACATGCACTAAGTGGATTCAAGTCACCTGCTAGTAATGTCAATTGGTAACTTAATGCACGCTGAGAGGTATGAAATAAGTGTATTGACAAGCATATCGGTTTAAAAAAGCTCTGACCATGTAATAAGAGTATCAAAACCAAATATTTAAGACAGAAAGCAATGGGCATGCATTAAGTTCGCCAAGTCAAAGGAAAAGTTTAAAAATATGAGGGCACCTATCCATCATCTTTTAATGAGAATCTGAGAGAGACTTCAAGGTTTTCTTCCCAAAGTCATGAAAATTCGTAGATTTTAGTCAAGTCTAGAGAAATTCTGAGGAAGGCCAAAAGTTTCATAAAGTTTTGAGGTTTCAGTATTAATCACTTGAAATCCTGTATGAAAACCCAGACCAGGGGAAATCTTGATACTCTAGTCGTATTTCCCCGAAATTTCCTATTGCAGCTTTGCTGAAACCTCCACAAGACTGATAAACATTTCCCCAGAACTGTTAGGTTGAGCAACGATCTAAAATTAAGAAGAAATTTACGCTTTACATGATCAATGAAGAACACATTTATGTTCCAGTATGCTGAAGGGAAAGTCATAAATAAATAAGACTGAGAGAATTTTCTTAACAAGAACGTAAACAAAAATTCAATAAAATGACGTGAAATACACATAAGAAAAAATGGACTGTCTTTAATAAGAAATTTTCGTAAATAAGCGGTTCAATCATAGACAGAAAAAACAAACCTCCAGCAGTAATTCGAAACGACTACCACAGTCGAAAAACGAAAGCCCGCAATAGCTCACATGGCAACCCTCAAAGATACCAGAATGGATTTAAACACACCTCATTCAAACTAATTCACTCATACTTATAAATTCGTCGTTTTTTACGTACACTTTACTTGTGCAGAAAGAAACAGCAACTCTGTGGCACTTATTATGGCTGTACTTACGATCTTTCAGCTGTTCTCGAATTACATACATTTAGTGCAAGCTGAACGACAATATGAGGTAATTTCCTGTTGTGACAAATAAAATCCAGTAATTATTCAAAGTGTTGGCTATTCGCTGCATCTTCCGATAAATTTGATTTCTGTGGGAAATATGCCTTTTACATCTTCAGGTAGGATTTTAATTTCCATGTATACGGTTACATGTGTAGCGGGAACATTAAGATAATGTTAGTGGGACAACCTGAAGCAACTTCAGTTATAGAACAAAGTTTAGATGGGTTCTTCAATGAAAGAAAACATTTAAGAGTAGTTAGTTTCCCCTGACTGTCGACCGTATGTATAATAGTTCATAGGTCCTTACACTGATAGCCTGAAGAACAGTAAATTAATGTGATTAGAGTCACTGAGTAGGGAATTCTGAAATATTATTCCTCGATGTCATCTGTTCATATTTGAGTGTCAAGCTTGATTTATAGTAGCCAGACGTTTCTTGTTATTTTCTAACTAACATTACAGTAAAATCCAGTTTTTTGTCTTCAGCTATAAGGATAGAAAGTCTATCGACTTACACTGATCCTTGCATTTTGTAGCACTGTGGAGGTCCAATCCCATTTTGAATAGATCAAAAGAAGATGCTGACATTACGTGTTCTGGTAGAGAATTTGATGAGACTAAAATTTATCATGACTTTTCAGAGACGCTAAAGTGACCTTGAGAGAGTCCATCTAATGACTAGGACCAAATGAGGGTTATAAACCAGTGTGAGGAATTAGAATTATGGTTTACTCATGATGGCTGGGATTAGGAATTACATTTAAGGTTTTCATCACGAACTGACATCAGCTATAACACCGAAACTCTACTTAGCCAAATCGATGGGTGAATTTCGCGCCGAAATCCGAGATCTGTAACCTCATACCTGATTGATTGGGCCATAAATTATAGTCTCAACGAGGATTCCAGTAAATCAGTACTCGGTGCAAGAAAGAAAACTCCAGACATAGACGATTTGCCGTCGAATTTTGGACCTTCTTAGAATACCTTATCATTAATAGACGAAAGGGAATTTAATTCATGTTAATACCAAGGTTCAGTACACGACAAGCCAATATTATTCCACCCCGTATTCTCGGTAAGATAACGAAAATAAGTTTAGGTGTCTCAATCTGTCTTCATAAATAAAGCCAGAAAAACGTTTTACAATTTTAGTCTCGTCGTTAGATTTGATCCAGCATGTCCGCTTCATACTTGAAATAAGGACTCGCTCCTTGAATTCTACTTCCCACTTGTGGTTGCACGAAACCGGGGTGTAATAAAACAAAAATTTCTCCATCCGTTTACTGAAAAGACATACGAATAGCCAATAATAGCCTACAGTCTTTTGCAGCAGCAACCTTATAGTTACTAGTAGTTTTGAGGTCGCTGCTTAGTATGACTCCCGAATCATTGTAGTTTCTTACTTTAGGCAATACAAATCCACATATTGTGTAGTGGTACAAATCACCATAGCTATTTGATAGAGTCACTACACACCTTTCAGGATTTCCTTCTAGTGACCTTCCGTCCATCCATGCCACAAATCATTTGAGACCATCCTGTAATACTATTTTATCTGACATACTGTGTAAAGGTCTGCAAATATTTGTGTCATCGGCAGAGACTAGAACGGAAGACTTTGCTATAGTTGGTAATTCATCCACATACAGCAAAAAGAGAAGAGGGCTGAGGGTTGTAGTTTGGGGAACTCCACTTTTCACAGGTTCCCACTCCAAGGAAGCTCCATTTACCTTTGCTCTCTGTCTCCTGTCATGGATAAAGTCACTTTTCTAGCCCGTGATCTCAAATGGATTTCAAAACCTTCCAGTTTCAATTTACGATCCGAATGGGAGACCCTATGAAAGGTTTTACTTATATCTACAAAATTCACATTTACAGGAATATTTCAATCTTTTGCAGCAGCCCAATCTTCTCTTGCAATCAGCAAGTTTGCAAAACATATTAGGCCTTTCCGGAAACCATGTTGTTCTCTCGACCAAAGATTATGCACTTCCACATAGCTTAAGACAGCCATCGGAATAATCTTTTCCATTAATTTGACAACAGCGCTGGTCAGACTAACTGGTCGAGAGTTACTAACTGAATCTCTACCCCCAGCCTTATACAACGGACAAATTATCGAGTCTTTCCAGTCTCTGGGCAGTCTGGACTGCCGCACTGACATATCAAACAGTGGTGCTAAAGGTTCAGCAATTATATCTGATAGAACTTTCATAATCCTAAGATAAATATCATCAGAACCACTGGACTTATAAGGTTTAAGATGCTCAAGTTGTCTTAAGACAGCACCTTTCTCAATGACTACGTGATCCATCAACAAGCCGCCACAATCACAATGAATCGTTGGTCGTTCTTCATTACCAATAGAATACACTTCACTGAAATTTTCCGATAAAACTCCAGCTTTTTTATATCATTTCTTGCCAATATTAGCGGATTTTCTTGTATCGAAAGTAGTAGAATTACATCGCTTTTCTGAGTTCGCCTTTTTATATAGGAGAATAGCCGTTTCGGACTATCTTAACAATCCCTAACCAAATTTTTTTCAAATGACCGTTTGGTATTATTTATTAACGCTTTACACACGGTCCTGATCTTACAATAACTGGATCTGTACTGTTCTAAAACAGTAGAGATGAATATATAACAAGGCTTTTACCCGCATCTAAAAAGTTTCTCAACTTATTTAGTTATCCATGGTGAACTGTTATTCGGTCTACGTGGTACGAGATATGGTATAAACAAGAACGTAACTGGATCAAACTTGCTTCTAAATATATACCATGCTTCTTCAACCAATAACTCCGCCTGTAGCTCTTATAGGGTTAATGCCGGTCCCAAGCCAGGGTAAAGGAGGAGGGTTGGGCATGGGGTTAGCGTCCCCATCCCGTAGAAAACTATTTCGCTAAACAAACGCTTACCAGAAAAAATAATCCAAACCATTAAAACTCTGCCCTGAAAGTTAGGAGGTCTTCATTTAGAAGAATTATGACGCTTCGTGGTGAAAGCCGAATTCCTTCGGAAGCCACGAGGCCGATGCCCCTTCTAACAACCAGAGCAAAATTTTTTATAGGTACACGGAACGTTCGAACAATGTAAGAAACCGGGAAGACCAGTCAAATAGTAATGGAAATGAAGAGATACAACTTAGCAGTACTGAGAATCAGCGAAACCCACTGGACCCAAGCTGGACAGAAAAAGCTAGCTACGGGAGAGATGCTCCTGTACTCCGGTCACGAAGAGAACAATGCTCTACACACTCAGGGACTCGCTCTTATGCTGTCCAAAGTAGCACAAAATGCACTTGTAGGATGGGAATCCCACGAATCCAGAATCATCAAAGCATCATTCAAAACAAAGAAGGAGGGAATCTTAATGAATATTATCCAATGTTATGCGCCCACAAATGACAGCAACGACGACATTAAAGATCAATTCTATGATAGGCTGCAGTCAATCATAGAGAAGTGCTCAAGAAAGGACCACCATTCTAATGGGAGATCTAAATGCCAAAGTCGGAATAGAAAACACCGGATATGAAGATATTATGGGACGACATGGACTGGGAGAGAAAAACGAAAATGGAGAAAGATTTGCAAATCTATGTGCATTCAACAAATTGGTCGTAGGAGGCACAATATTTTCACACAAGCGTATATACAAGGCTACATGGATCTCACCGGACTACAGTACAGAGAACCAGATAGATCATATTTGCATCAACAAAAAATTTCGAAGGACAATGGAAGATGTGGGAACCAGGAGAGGTGATGACATAGCTTCAGATCACCACCTAGTTGTGGCCAATTTAAAACTGAAGCTAAAAAAGAACTGGACAACTGGACAAACAGCAATACAAAGGTTCAATACAGCCTTCCTTCGAGATACTGACAGACTCAATAAATTCTAGATACCTCTCAACAGCAGGTTCCAAGCCTTACAAGATCTACTGAAGCAAGAACCTACTATGGAAAAAAACTGGAAAGGAATCAAAGAAGCATTAACTTCAACGTGTCAAGAGGTTCTGGGCCTAAAGAAACACCATCATAAAGAGTGGATCTCTGTAGAAACTCTGGACAAGACCAAAGAAAGGAAGAACAAGAAGGCAGCAATCAACAACAGCCGAACATGAGCAGAGAAAGTTCAATCACAAGCTTAACACACAGAAGCAAACAAGCAAGTAAAGAGGAGCATTTGAGCTGACAAGAAGAAATACGTGGAAGAACTAGCAATGACGGCTGAAAAAGCTGCTAGAGAAGAAAATATGAAAAAGCTTCACGATACAATGAAGAAACTATCAGGGAAATACAGTAAACCAGAGAAACCGGTCAAAGACAAAGAAGGCAAGCCAATAACTGAAACTCAACAACAGCGGAACAGATGGGTAGAATACTTCGAGGAACTCCTGAATAGGCCGGCTCCAATGAATCCACCGGACATCGAAGCGGCACACACAGATCTTCCCATAGACGTCAACCCACCAACGAAGGAAGAAATCAGAATGGCCGTCAGACAAATCAAGAATGGGAAAGCAGCGGGTCCAGACAACATTCCAGCTGAAGCACTGAAGTCAGACATCGAAGGAACTACAAACATGCTTTACCTTCTACTCAAAAAGATTTGGGAGGAGGAACAAGTGCCGATGAACTGGAAAGAAGGGCACCTCGTCAAGATTCCAAAGAAAAGAGATCTGATGACATGTGAAAAATATAGAGGCATTACACTGCTGTTCATACCAGGGGAGGTCTTCAACAGAGTGTTGCTGAACCGGATGGAAGATGCAGTAGACGCTCGACTTCGAGATCAACAAGCTGGATTCCGTAAGGATCGGTCGTGCACAGATCAAACTGCGACAATACGGATCATCGTCGAACAATCAGTTGAGTGGAACTCGTCACTATACGTCAACTTCATTGATTATGAAAAGGCATTTGACAGTGTGAATAGGAGGACGTTATGGAAACTTATTCGACACTATGGAGTTCCTGAGAAGATTGTCAACATTATCCGGAACTCATACGACGGATTACAGTGCAAAGTCGTGCATGGAGGACAGCTGACAGATGCATTTCAAGTAAGGAACGGAGTCAGACAAGGCTGTTTACTCTCTCCCTTCCTCTTTCTTCTGGTGGTCAACTGGATTATGAGAACCTCGACATCTGAAGGAAAACATGGAATACAATGGACAGCTCAAAATCAATTAGATGATTTGGATTTCGCAGATGACCTAGCCCTCCTATCGTATACACACGAACAGATGCAGACAGAGGCAGCCGGTGTAGCAACAGTCTTTGCATCAGTAGGCCTCAGCATACACAAAGGGAAAACCAAAGTCCTCAAATTCAAAGCGGAGAACAGCAATCCAATCACTCTTGATGGCGAAACTCTGGAATATGAAGAATCCTTCACATATCTGGGAAGCATAATCGATGAACAAGGAGGCTCAGGTGCAGACGTAAAAGCAAGGATTGGCAAAGCAAGGATCGCATTCCTACAATTGAAGAGCATATGGAACTCAAAACAACTTTCAACCAATATCAAAGTGAGAATCTTCAATGCCAACGTCAAGGCAGTTCTACTGTAGGAGCTGAAACTTGGAGAACTACAGCAACCATCATCAAGAAGGTACAAGTATTTATAAATAGTTGTTTACGCAAAGTACTCTACATCCATTGACCGGATACCATCAGCAACAGTCTTCTGTGGGAGAGAACAAACCAGGTTTCAGCTGAAGAGGAAATTAGGAAAAGACAATGGAAATGGATAGGACATACATTACGCAAATCGTCAAACTGCATCACGAGGCAAGCGCTAACTTGGAATCCTGAAGGGAAACGGAAAGGAGGAAGGCCTAAGAACACATTACGTCGGGTAATAGAAGCAGATATGAAAAGGATGAATAGGAACTGGAAGGAGCTGGAAAGGATTGCCCAGGACAGGGTTGGATGGAGAATGCTGGTGAGCGGCCTATGCTCCTTCACGAGAAGTAACAGGAATAAGTAAGTAAGTTTTTCAACCAATGAGTTGGTATCTATTGAGCATTCTGTCTTTGCAGCGCACTCCGAAATGACTGATATGTTACCTCTCTATACATGTGGCAGAGGCTTAACCTGGTCATATATCATGTCACCAGCTCTAAACATGAGTGACAAAGCAGCGTGATTGATGTGCACAAACAGTGGAGGAATATTTACGGTGGCCACATGGTTGATTACTAAGTCCAAAAAGAATAACCCTGGCCTTCACCAAAATATGTGGTTTTGGATACGCGCTGTACTAATGCATTACCATTATCAGGAACCTACTACCAAAGGAGTTTATAGATCCTACCGAGGCAATCTCAGTCCAACTAATATCAGGTGCATTAAAGTTTCCTAATGTCAAGCATCTGCTATTTACAGTCGATTGCTGAATGTTCTCTAAAATAAAGCCATCAGCTAAGAAGATTAGGCTGCGATAGATGATACCGAGTATAAGTGTGTAAAACCCGATAGTGTACCCGCAGTTAATGACCTCACTAGCCTCACTATAATGGGATTCGCAACCAAAGGGTTGGATATTTATATTATTGGCTATGTACAAAAGGACGCCACCTCCTTTCCTATCACTTCTTCGTTAGTGGTATCCGGATGATTCTGGAGTAATGCTGAAGTCATAGTGAGTGGTGTGTATTTATTTGAGGTAAATTAATATTGAGATGATATGTAATTGAGGTCAATGTTCATCACCAGAATTTATTTTGCCCAAACCTCTCAAACACATTACAACAAGAGCACAACGCATTCGCTATGTTCGCTAACTTTGCAGACCGAACAACAAAATGCAATATAATCTCTAATGAAATTAGTAGTTATCCATTTGTTTTTCGAAAGCTCTTAAAGTCCTGACTAGTTATAGTTTTGATATAACCATGAAAGCAAAATTGTGGGATTACCCAGTTTTTTTATTAGTAATAATAGTGTTATGAATTAAAGCGTTCATTCATAGTCTTATGTTCATCTATCTCTACTGGCATATACACACAACTCTTCCCAACTCTTGTCGTCCTCATTCTTCCAGTAAATTTAGTCGATGTTAAAAGTTGGCAATGTCTAATTTACAAACGGTCAGTGAAAATCCTTCAACCTTATATGGAAAAAGGTGTGATCATATGACTTGTGCAGTAGAATGTCGAAACAATAGACGCTTCAGTGTCCATCATAGGCTTGGGACTACTCAAGTATCATGAAGATATCCTAGGTAGGGTAGGATCAGACAATGCTGCTTTTCCGATACCTTACAGATGTTACTTTGAGGATGAAAATGGGGAGGACGATAATCACTAGTAGGAACAGAATATTTGAATGAAGGTGGAAATAGGTGAGAAAGTGGTCTTCATGTTATCGTCAAATGACAGATTTCAATCATTTGTACTTCATGTAAACACCACTCTGGTAATTCCTCAGGTGAATACGGAGAGACTCCCTTCGTGTATGTTTCCCTTATGACTATTCCCTTCTGATTCTGTTGCACATACTGATTTCCGTTGTCTGTATTTTTGGTGTTCACTGTTTGATTGTAATTATGATTACAATACCATCTACAAACTATGAGTCGCAACTAACTCCCTGGTATTGTTAAATCAAACGGGAACTATTTAGCCTTCGCTTTACTTGATACAGTTTTATCGCAGTCGCTACACCCAACCGCCATACTTTAATTACTACCCGGTGGACCAACTGTTTCATCCCATGTTATTGATTTGAAGCAGGTTGCTTGCTCGTCATAGAAACGTTAGTTATCAATTATTGTTAGCTGGTCATTGTTGAAACAAGTTAAATTAAGCGATCTTGTTGCATTTGGTGGGACACTGTCCGTTTACTGATGGGGATACCTATATAGTGTCAGTACCAGTTGGAAAAAGTTTATTTTTCCGTTTGGTCTTTCTTATAGTACATCTTCAGTACAACGCGGAACATCTGTCATGTTAATATGAGAAACCTAATGATTAGTACAGTTTAAACATGTCACTAAAAAGTATAATAAAGCGAGTTCATAGAAGGTTAAAGCCTCGTTTTCAGCTAAAAGCGCATTGCCATGGGCTGAATACCGACAAATCATCCTCCTTGAAATCCATGGTGTATTGAGAATTGACGCCGAGTGTTCCGCGACCTCACTTGTATATGAATAGGTGTTCTGAATTTAGGAGTCTTCATATTCCACCCTCAACATGAAAATAATATATAATTAATAAGCAGTAAGCCAGGTGACGATAGTGCGAGCTTACAAGCGAAATCAAACTACTACATCAGTCAGTCATCTACAACGTAGGGCCAGGCACATATATGCATCGGTCCAGGTTGCCATACCTCGTTAGCACAGCAAGATGAACACCGGATTCATGGGAGTGGTTAGGTTAAAGGTGGTAATATATAGGAGAAAGATTGCATATAAGGAAACAGTACCGGAATATAGAATTAGTTCGTAGAAAGAAAGATATGAAGCGATTTTAATCTCTTAGTTTAAGGGAAGACAGGGAGTGTATACACCGACGCCATCGTGACCGATTCTGAGCCATGTCACCAAGTCTCCAACCATTGGTTACGAAAGTCACGCGGACCCCAACCAAGTAGTCTGCATCTACCAACATGGCTCAGACTAGAGGTTAGTGTCTCCAAGCTCTGATGCCACGTTTTGGTTTGGCCGCCCCTAATTCTCTTCCAACCATCTCTGACACCTGTTAGCATTGCACGACGTGGTAATCGGTGTTCAGGCATACGTAACACGTGGCCCAACCATCTCAGTCAATGAAGATTAACAACCTCACCAACTGATTTACCATCATTACCTAATACCCTGAGTCTAACCTCACCATTACTTACCCGGTGATCCCAGCAATGTTTCTAAGACATCTGTGGTCATGGTTCTAATCTACTGTCCTAGACAGTCTACAGACGCCATAGTCGGTGGTTTCGTATTGCGTCATGTTCCAGCCATTTTGTTAAGGCTCTTAGTTCACTGTGCAGATATCTTGCTAGCTGTAAGTGAGATAACTGGCAAGAAAACTTTAATGCATGAAACTAGAACTTCATTTAAGATAATCATTAGGATCCTTTTCTTATCCATTAAACGTACAATACTATCCACATGATACATCATGTTTACATAACAATATGCTACATGGACGAGACATAACACCAAATGTGCTCCAAATCGACCCCCGTCATTAGATGCCTTTGTTACAGTTTACGGCACAGTGAATGCGTCCTTACACGTTATGATTTGCAACACTTGTGTGGTTTGTGAAGGATCTTGCAACGCTATTAAACTACGACCAAAAGTAGGTAAAACCAGCCAAAGATGGAAAAGATAGACACATCACTGACGATCAACCAGAAACTGGATATTTAAGTGTT
The DNA here is from genome assembly GCA_944470205.2 of Schistosoma margrebowiei. Classification (NCBI taxonomy): domain Eukaryota; kingdom Metazoa; phylum Platyhelminthes; class Trematoda; order Strigeidida; family Schistosomatidae; genus Schistosoma; species Schistosoma margrebowiei. The sequence continues at coordinate 52,350,891 of OX104024.1, forward strand.
AACCTTGGACATTCTCATCTGATTTTCTGACTAAAAATAGCACGACAAATCATGTTAGGACATCCCAGTACCAGTGACTACCAGAAGGGTACCTAGATTCCAACAAACAAGGTCAGCGTAATCTGGGGAAACTGAAGTGCACAGAACGCCCAAAATATTCGAACATTCAAAACAAGCGTGACCTACTTATTGGTAAACTGCTCTGCAGCATCGATGTTGTGATTCCATTGACTAGTATAGAAATGTCTGATGAAAGTATATATATATATATCCGTCATTTTTGCTTAAAAAAAAAGCTCGTATGGAGTGATACTTACCACCATCTCATGTCAGAACTTTACTTAGACAAGAGATGCCCCTCCAAGCTTTACACGACGTCTGCGAAATAAGCTTCACGATTTATTTTCAGGACGATAAAGTAAACCGTACAGGAAGTAAAGACAGTATGACCCTTTATTTCCCCATTCACTACAATAATCCTCAAATCGAGAACCTACAACTGCGTCTAGCTAAATGATTCAGGCTATTAAAAAAACATTGTCTTCATATTCAAGTGACTATAGATTCAGTTTGAATTTTAAACAAATGCAGTGTGAGCGGCCACGTTACCTCATGCTTAAATATATAATTGGAACTTTAGTGTGTTAAGACGAAAATCATGGTTTTCGGGATACTTATTTTTTACTTATCCCAAAATTTACAGCTTACCAATTTTTGAAGCCAGCACAAGCAAAACAATAAGACTTTATTAAGATGCAGCAAATGATTGAAAATATAAGACTTTCAAGGTTATTCCTATTAAATACGTTTCTATATTGTCATGATCATGTATTTTTATTCAACTCAATAACCTTTGCCTTATCATTTACAGTCCATTAGGTATAGCAAACTAGATGGCCATAAACGATTTACTTCTTTCTATGTCCCGAGTCCTAGTTATGTAGATAATGATACCTGTCGTTTACGATGTCATGGTCTCGTATCTTGCACATGAAGAATTAAGCTCATAAGCCTCGGTAAAACAGAATAATATAAGGTACTGGGTTAATCTTCCAAGTGACCTGACTAGTCGAGATTTCATATAGGTGAGAATACTGTGTAGGTTATCAACCGTTAGCACATACTTTTCATATGCGTTAGTACACTCATTGTGAAAACGAGAAGAAACTCATCATATTTTATTACAAACAAAAATCCAATATGACTTCTACAACGTTTACGAACCAAATTCTACATACGCCATTGAATGACCGTATCCACAACCGATATGTTTCACTTTGTGATTTTGATTAAAACACCGGAAATTTATTTGATATGGTTGTGTGATGTAAGGAATAACTTCTTCTTGAGTCCAATGTTTTTCTATCTGACTTTCAATTTTCGTTATAACACCGCACATACCATGCTCATTCCACCCCCAAACCCATAACTGTTCATTTGAATCTATAGCCAATGAGTGCTCTGAACCACAAGCAACAGATTTTATAGTCACTTCATGACCAGTATTCAAATGAAAATGTACTTTTCCAGGGTGTACATCGAAGTTCGGGAAAATCTCATTAGATTTTCCTATAAACTTGCTTAATACGTTAACAGTTCGTCCAAGCTGTCCAAAGTCTGATCGACCCCACGAATAAACTTCTCCAACACCTGGAAATATAAAGCAAACACATTGTTAAACAAATACGTATATAAAAATATTTATATGTTAAAATTATTATGCCGAAAAGTGACTTAATGAAAAAAACAATATCAAGAAATTACAGCTCACGTTAAAAATTTGGTGGCATAATTGGTAAAGTAACCGTTAAACTATTCACAGATAATGCACCGAGTGATCAATATTAATTATAAAAATACCTGTCAAAATAACAGTGTATCTTTACTAAATGAAACTAGTAAATCTTTAAACAATAAAAATGAGCATTCCCTACAAAGAAGTTGGGTAATAACAACCATCCACTATTAGAAGTTCCTTTATTTCTTGATAAGTTTAAACCCGATTTCCTTTACATCAGTTCGGACAACCATACCAAACTTTGCACAAAATTTACAGTTCGAACTCAAGTGCATAAGCTTGTAATTCATCCCTGAATACGAAATAGTTATTTTTGACATAATTTATTTGATTTTATTAGAGATGATATTGAATAGTAAGTAGTTTATTAAAAATAAGCTTTTATAAATAAATGTAGATAAGGTTGAGCGTGAGTGACTTGAGCTAACAATAACTTGCCCGTGACTAGTTTTGTTTAAGATAAGTGAAAAAACAACTCAATCGATCAATAATAATTAGGTAAATAATCTATTTAGTATTTCAATAACCTCTCTCTCTCTCAAAAATGTAATATGTAGGTATAAATAAAAACTTTTAATACATAGTGTATAGTTAATATGATTATACGAAGAATTAAAAGGTTACGGTTTTAAGTAGACTACTGATTTGACTCTGGCTTGCACTATACGTGCATTGGTCTCATCACTCACGCCACCACCAGCACTTATACAGCTACCTGGATACACGAACTTCTCGACTACTTCTATCTGCTCACCATCCATGGTGAGTACAGAATTAGGATCCTTCCAGTCTTGTAGAAGTACTTTGCACTTCGAAGGTGCAAAGCACATACCGTACATACGGACATTGATTACCAACTGATTAAGTGCACATTGCATGGCTTGGGCATTATCGCACAGTAAGAGAATATCATCCGCTTACTCAAGGTCGAGAAGTCTTTGTCCATGCGACAGATCGACACCGCCATTACTTACATCCATCAGAGCTGCTTCCAGAATGTTATCGATGGCAAAGTTGAAGAGGAATGGTGAGATTGGGCAATTATACAAACTACTCAAGAGATAAAAACCTAAATCTGAAAAATGTTTCAAACACAAACTGGGACTTGTTTACATAGGAATCAATCAGAAATATAACAGATGTTATCTTCAACTCTGATTAAACCGCGTTACTTTACATAAACATAAAATGTTGAGAAAGACTGCAAAAAGAATTCTGCTAGAGTCATAATACCAAGTTGCCTAACAAACCAAACGCTTAGTTTTTATGTATGTTGGAAAGCTGTTAATCTTGTGGTCCATTTTTTGATTTATTTATAAATATAGTTGTGGATAGTCATCCGAAATCTTGAGAACAACTAGCTAATGCTAATTTATTAAACAAAACTATTCGCTTTACCTACAAATTTTTCCTTAATCTATTGTTTAGCACAGATAGATATAAGTACATTATAGTCATACTCAGAGATAAACAAAAAACTCCATAATATATTATTTGATACACGAATGACAAGCACAGAACCAAACATAAACCTTCGCGGTTGAAAATACAAACGTATTAAAGATTTTTGCAAAACATCTCAACGACTTTCCGTTGCATATATACATTGCGATATACAGGAACAGTAGGACAAACTCTCTGAGATAATTTATGGTGAGAATTCTTGCTGTACTAAACAAAAACACTGAATAAAGCGACTACTATTACTTTTCAGCTATTATGAAGGCGACACCATTGCTGCTCTTAAAAAACACTGTTTGTCAGTTTAGCTTTCTCATAATTTAGACGGTTACTGTGAAAAGTAGGCTCTAACCAAGCTCAAGGAATGAATGGTTTTGCAACTGATTATTTCAGAAGTTAAACTATGAAGTGACGACGTTTTGGATACCAATTGTTCTTTAAAATTTTGTGAGGAATTTATGTACAAATGACTTGACTGCTGTACAGGAGTTAGCTACTGGTATATTCTGCGCACAACATTATAAAACCATATTCCCACATACAATACTAAATAAAGCAATTACTACTATTACGATTTTACAAAAGTGTTTTTTTAAGTATATGAGGGAAAAACTAAGCATTATTACTAACTTCTCACATATGCATAATGTTTTTAGTATATTGTTTTCTATTATTGTATCTCTTTCAATACTACTCGGGTGTTTAGTGAGTGTAAGTTTTAATTGATTGGCTTTTTTGAGTTTCCTGTAACATAGCACTTACTTTTGCGAAATATTTTTTTAGTTAGATGAGTCATAAAAAATACACACAATTACACTTACTAATAGGTGTTACTTACTAGTTCTAACGAGAACATGACTCCATCCACACACCACTTGTTCTATTTCATTGTTATCAAATAATTCGGCATCATACCAAATAGGAGATGAAAGTCTACTTTCGATATTCGAAGAAAGACCGTGAACTTCTAATTTGGGTTTAAAAAATCTAGTATCTCCAAAAAGAGCCAGTTTATTTGTTCCTAAAGATGAAGAAATTATAAATTTCTATTAAACCAATAGATAAAAAAGATTACACTTACAGGAGCTTATGACATACTTGTTTTCGCAATTGAATGATACGCACCAGCGGCACAATCGACCCATTCATTTGTATCGCCAAATACAGAGTTCAATAGAGTGGGACGGTAACATATTTGTTTCGATTCGTCATAATGTTCAGCTTTAATCAACACATTATCAAACAATAATTGTTTTCGGCGATTAGAACCCCAACCATACAGTTTTCCGGAGACTGAAAAATAACTTGCTATAAAGAAAACAAAAATCACTTGTCACAGAAACGACATGCCTTAGACCTGCAGATATAGATCGAACAGGCTCTATATCAACACGAGCCTACATTTGCATCATATTTACCCGATAAAAACTTACAGGAATTATGCTTGAATTAATACTTTCTCTACCCAACTGTCCATATTCATTTGAGCCCCATGAGAAAACAGATCCATCACTTAGTACTGCAACAGAAAAATCCCAGCCACACGATACTTTAATAACAGTTGATGGAAAACAGTAAGGAATAATTTTAAAGTGGTTGCAGTCATTTGAACGACCCAGCTGACCAACAGAATTCAAACCACAGCTGAATATATTGTTTTCTTAGTACATAATATTACTTTGTTTTTCATTTACCGTCAGAAATCAGAGAGTGACCACCACCTCCGGAGATCAGGGCGACCGGATCAGTGAAGTTAATGATTTTAGGTTCATAAGCATCTTTATCATCTCCTGTACCTAGCTGGCCATGGCTGTTTGCACCCTGTAAAATAATATTATTGCAAAGATTATGATAAAAACGAATTGAACTCACCCATGTAAGCATAAGAAAGAGGAGACTTAAATTGTTGCCTGAGTTCCAAATAAAGATAGGTAGAAAATAAATCGGTTTACTGATGTATTTGGACAGCTGATTTACCACAAGATGCTGAGCAAAGGTAAAAAACACAAGACTGTTATCTTGAAATAATAAACACTAATAAAGTGAGAGTTATTTAAATACCTTAATTCGTATTAGTATAAATTAAAATGGTGCACATGAAGATCCGTTGGAAAAACACTGGAGTGACGAACACTTAGATACTCAGAGCTCACCGTTTGTCTGCATGAAAACAAAAAAGAACTTATTAACTTTTATAGGATATTTACTAAATTAATCGCAATCCAACTTGTTTTTAATTAACGACGCACATAAAATCTGGCACATGGCACCAAAAGACGGAATATGCCACAAAAAAGTAGGGGTAAAACGAAGCACACCTAATCCATACAAATATGGAGACAAAATTGTGGAAAAAGAGTAAGGAGGAAGATCGTAATTAAAAATATATAAATGGATAGATATGAGTGGACGAAAGTAGTACATAGTAGGAAAAACAGTACAGTTAGAATGCAACTAGAGAGAATTTTCCGCCATATCAGTTTTTTGTTTTTATGAAGTATTGAAAGAAAACTACAGCAGAAGTGCTATTTGTTTCAGTTCTGAGTCATGTTCTAGCAAGTCACGTTTTAATAGTATTACTACTACACGCACTTGTATATACATTTTAGAGTAACTAAAAACACATTCCCAAGAACATGACGTTGACCTTCCGATTACAGAGGTACATAATTCAAACGCTAGATATGAGAAGTATTTCGGAACAAGATTACTTTGATCAAATCGATGAGATTCCTTGGTTCATAATATCCGTTCATTGTTTTTCCAACAATAAGCAACAGCTAGGAATTTCCAAGACAACCAAAAGACAACTGTTACTTGATAAGTGTGAAATTTTTGAATGCCCAGTGTTTAGAAAGTTCGAAGACTTGCATGGGTAGTTTCTGAAAATTAATGAGAAAGAGTGACTACATGTGACAATTGTGAGCATAATGAGAACTTTGAGTGTTTTCTTGAAGTCAGCCGTGGTACGTTTCGTGAAGTATATGAACAAATTAACAAGACAAGTCTGAAACTTCAGCACGGAACACATTACTGCATCAGCTGATACCACTCAGTGCTAAAAACATTATTTCATGTATAGAGGTTCCTTGTACTCATCAAAGTTGTCTAAAGACAGTTGTTGAGTTGATTTTTATCACATAAATTATACATGACTCAGAATTTTAGTGAATATTCGGTGGTTTTTCTAATGTCATATGATATTATATATCAAAATTTTCAGTCTGGAAATCTTTGGTTTACCGCGAAATAACTTGGAATTCTGTGGGAAAACGTAGGCCATAGGAAATCTTGGAAAGTAATTTAAATTACTTGGAGGGACTGTTCTCAAAAGTGAATGTTAAACAATTATTTACTGGAACACATTGCGAGAGTAACGTACAACTTTAGATCACGCGGCTATAATATGGTACAGTCTTCAGTAGTCTTCAGTAATAAGGATAGGAGGTCTGTCGACCTATATTAATCCTTGCAGTTTGTAATACTGTGGAGGTCCGATCTCGTTTTGAATATATTAACAGATGGTGCTGATATTGCATGTTCCGGTAGAGAATTCCAGTAATTCACTACACGGTGCGAGAAACGGAAATCCAGACGTAAACGGTGTGATCTCGGTTTTTGAACTTTCTTCGAATGTCCTCTCAAATGATCGGTTCTAGACGGAAGCAAGAGATAAGACATGTTAATACCAAGGTCATCGTTCAGTATACGATAGGCCAATAATAGATCACCCCTTATTCTACGGTAAGATAACGGAAATAAGTTAAGGTGTCTCAGTCTGTCTTCATAAGATAGGACAGATAGACCTTGCACCATCTTAGTAGCTCGTCGTTGTACTCTTTTTAGCATATCTGTTTCGTATTTTAAACAAGGACACGCTGCTTGAATCTCGTATTCTAAATGTGGTCGCACATAAATCGGGTATAGTAATCTAAACATTTTATCATCTAAATACTGGAAAGACCTACGAATTGACCATAATACCTTATAGCCTTTCGCAGCAGCAGCCTTATAGTGACTAGTCGTTTTGAGATCATTGCTTAATATGACCCCTAAATCTTTATAGTTTCTTACTTTGGGTAGCACGAATCCACGTAGTGTATAGTCATACGATTCATCAGAGTTATTTAACTGCATCACTACACTCTTATTAGGATTTACTTCTGGTGACCACCTATCTAACCATGCCACCAATGAGCTAAGATCGTCCTGTAATACTATTCTATCTGAAATACTATGTATGGATCTCCAAATCTTTATGTCATCAGCGAAGAGTAGGATGGATGATTTTGCTACAGTTGGCAATTCATTTACATAAAGTAAAAAGAGGAAAGGACGCAGGATTGTGCCTTGGGGAACTCCACTTTTTACAGGTACCCACGCGGAAAGAACCCCATTAACCCTTACCCTTTGTCTCCTGTCATGTAGAAAGTTTCTTATCTAATCGACGACTATATAATGGATTCCCAAACGTTTCAGTTTGAATTTAAGACCAGAATGGGAAACCTTATCAAAGGCTTTACTTAGATCTATGAAAATCACATCCACAGGAGCATTACGATCCTTTGCCGCAGCCCAATCTTCTCGTGCAATGAGATTTGTCAAGCAAGATAGGCCTTTCCGAAAACCATGTTGTTCCCTGGAGAAAAGATTTTGCCCTTCAACATAGTTTATAACAGCTATCCGAATGATTTTCTCCATCAGTTTTACAACTGCACTAGTTAAGCTAACGGGTCTATAGTTACTAACTAAATCCCTACCCCCAGCCTTATACACCGGACTTATTATGGCGTCTTTCCAGTCTCTAGGAAGTCTGGACTGTCTCAGAGACATGTTGAATAGTATCGCTAATGGTTCAGCAATTTCATCTGATATGGCTTTCATAATCCTAGGATGAATATCGTCAGGACCACTGGACTTATCAGGTTTGAGATGCTGGAGTAGCCTTAAAACAGTATCTTTCTCAATGACTACAGGATCCATCAGCGAGCCGTCACGGTCGCGACGAATCATTGGTCGTTCCTCATTACCGATAGAAAACACTTTACTAAAGTATTCCGACAAAGCTTCAGCTTTTTCGGCATCATTCTCTGCTAAGATTAACGGATTTTCTCGTATCAATAGTGATGGAATTCTATCACTTCTCTTAGTTCGCCTTTTTATATACGAGAATAACCGTTTCGGACTATATCTAGAATCCCTAACCAATTGTTTTTCGTATGATAGTCTAGTCTTACTTATTAACGCTTTACAGGCATTCCTAATCTTACAATAACTGAATCTGTATTGTTCTAAGCCAGTAGAGATGAACACATCCCAGTGATTCTTCCTTTTTCTAAGGAGTTTCCTGACCGTTTTAGTTATCCATGGTGGACTATTATTCGGTCTTCGCGGTACCAGGTATGGTATGAACGGGGACGTAGCTAGTCTAAATTTACCTTTAAATACGGACCATGCTTCTTCAACTGATATGCTAGTATCTACTAACCAATTTGTCTTAGCAGCACATTCCTGAATGGCTGATATGTTAGCTTTCCATACATTTGGGCGAGGTGTAACCTGATCGTATAACATATCCCTAGTTCGAAACGTCAATGACAAAACAGCGTGGTCGCTGTTCACTAACGGCGGGAGAATATTTAAGTCGACAATATCCTCAGTCTCATGAGTGATTACCAAATCCAGCAGAGAAGAACCCTGGTTAACACCAAAACGTGTGGGTTGGGATACATGCTGTACTAGTGCATGGTCCATTATTGTTATCAGGAACTTACTATCAAAGGAGTTTATAGATCCTTCTGTGGTCATATCAGTCCAACTAATATCAGGTGCGTTAAAGTCTCCTATTATCAAACATCTGGTATTTTCACTCCAAAGATGAATGTGCTCTAAAACAAAGTCATCAGCTAGGCAGATTGGGCTCCGATAGATGACACCTAGCATAAATGTACTACATCCTATAGCCAACTTACAGCTAATGACTTCACAAGTGTCGCTATCATGGGATTCGCTAGTAGAGGAGCGGATATTTATGCTATTGGCTATGTATAACAGGACGCCACCTCCTTTCCTACATCTATGTCTATCACTTCTGATGCAATGGTATCCGGATAATTCTGGAGTAATTTCTAAGTCATCGACTAACCAAGTTTCTGTCACTGCTACTATGAGTGGCTTTAACCTGTCCACTAGTGCTTCTAATTCATAGAACTTATTTCGTAGGCTACGAGCGTTGACATATAAAATTCCTAAGTAGAACAGCCTATCCACACAGGCCTTGGTAGCATTTGCTTTCAAGACCTGACTATCCGAAAACCCACTAGCCGGAGATTTTCCTCGCCGTTTTGCCGACGGGTTTCAAGTTCAGCTAGTGCTTTCTTCCTTTTTATTCTATCTTCGAGAGAAACGTCAGGTCTAACTCGGATGTCAAAATTGTCGTGACAACGAGCGCTACTGAACAAGAGATCCCGTTGCTTCTTCGATCCTAGGATTACCTTAAGGAGTCTGCATGGACGGGGTTCAACATTGTCCTCGGTCCTCTTGCCTATTCTTACTAACTTTTTAACCTGAACTCCTTTGGAGTTATCTGGTAAAATACTACGAATGTATTCTCCTAGCTTTTCTAAGTCATGCGCGTGTCTAACTTTCGGATCAGGGTCACTTGACTCCCGCAATTTGCTCACAATAATATTCGATGTTATTAGATTTTTCTTCTCAGTTACGCCAGGATGGGTTTCACTCTTACGATCAGATCTTGGTAGTGCAACTTGTGGCTCACAATTTGAGTCCACCAGTGAGTTACTAACTACCTGTGTACTGCTTACAGCTTTTTTCTTTTCGTTTAGTTTCCTACGTACCGTAGTCCATTTTTCATCCCTCATAACACTGGGACTATTTGGCACGGTGACTGTTTTATCCAGATCTTCGGTTCCCACTAAAGGTGCATCATTAACAATGTCAGTACTAGGTGGTACTACTCCCCCTGTTAATATCAACGGAGATTTCACTTTTACGTCGTTCAGAGTCGGTTGTTTGAGGCGTTGCGTAACAACACTGACACATTCGTCACTGTCAGTGCCCGTGTTGTCGGCGCATATGCCATCATTCTTCTTACAGGCCAAAGCCAATAGGCTCATAGCCTCCTGTATTAGCAATGCCTTGTTGGCACAGCAAAACATGCAAAGCCAATGTGAGTTAGGCTTCGAACATCTTTTATATGCAGTGGGACTTAAACGGGTGCACATTTTGTGGAACCATTTATTGCATTCGTCACACTGCATTCCCTCCTCCACAGGGAACAAACAGTTTGGTTGTCCACATTTGTGGGTACTACCAACCATTTTAGTCTGATCAAGGTGTAACACACAATATGATCACGGTATGAGCCACAAGACAAACTCTAGCAAGATGTCAGACCTTAACTAAAGTACTTTGATACAGAGCAAGAATGCTTTCGAATGTAATAAATACACAAAAGCCAAAAAAACTCAGTAAAATATCACCTTAACTGGAGTAGATTCGATTAAAGTGTAAATCGTAGTTTTGATACGTAATTTACGATCACAACAGTTTACTAATTTAACGAGAAACAATACCACTGTCCTTTTTAGATAGCGCGCGTCACTTACACATATTCAGATTCAGATTTGTGTAGTAAGGACAGAAGGCCTACGGCCTATGTTATTCCTTTACTAATGTGCTTCTGTGTGTGTCCATTCTTCCCTTGAAAGAGTCAATTGTAGGTGCTGACAACACTGCTTCAGGCAGCAAGTCCCAAGTATTGATGACTCGGTGTGAAAACCTGTATGCCGCGAGTATTTTGTTCGTTCTTGGCTTTTTTATTCGCCTGCAATGTCCTTAGAGGTGTATCGATCTAGTGGAGAGAAAAAGAGAGAGTAATTTGGGTACAAAATCGTTTTTCAATATTCTATACATCAAAATTAGATCTCCCCTTAATCTACAATAGGACAAAGTAAAGAGGTCCAGATTTTCAAGCCGCCCTTTGCATGGTAAATCCCGGAGTTCTGGAATCGCACGGGTAGCTGCCTTCTGTACTTTTTTTGGGATATCCGGGTCACATTTAAAACAGGGGCTTGCAGCCTGAACACAGTTCTCAAGCTTTGTTCTCATTAATTAGTAAGGATGTGTATACTGTGGTGAACGTGGTAGTATCTAACTTAGTGATTATCCGTTTTAAAGCCCAGAGGGTTCGAAACCCCTTAGCTGTGACCTCCCAGCAATAAGCCGTCGTCTTAATATCATGACTCACTGTTATCCCTAGATCTTTACGAAACCGGACTACGGGTAATGGCGCATCCCCTATGTTGTACCTATTAATCTTTGAATCCCAAAAGTGTATGTAGACACACTTTACCGCATTGATAGATACCAGCCACTCCTTAGGCCAGTTAAGCATATTATTTAAATCTGCCTGAAGAGCACATGAATCTGTGTCTCCAGTTATTACTCGCCAGATCTTTACATCTTCAGCGTATAATAACATTGGAGACTGTACTATACTTGGAAGATCATTAACATAAATTATGAAAAGCAAAGGACCTAGGACGGAACCATGAGGTACTCCACTAAGTACTTTTCTCCAGATGGAGCACTTGGAATTTATTCTTACTTCCTGTCTACGACCTACTAGGAAATCCGGCAATACCCAGGTTTTCCAACTTCAATAGCAGTCTATTAGTTGGCACCTTGTCAAAAGCCTTACTGAAATCTATGTAGACAACATCCACTGAGTTTCCGTCGTCTAGCGCATTAATCCAGAGCTCCCTAGATATAAGGAGGTCCTTTGTACAGGATAAACCCTTTCTAAAACCACGTTGTGCCATATTCAGTAAGTTATTGGTTTCCGTAAATGCCGTTATGGTCCGTTTGATTATTCTTTCGAGTATTTTAATTACAACACTGGTGAGACTTACGGGTCTGTATTTGATGGAACTTGTCGTGAACCTGTTTTATGTATGTGAGTGACGATTGCGTCCTTCTAGTCCATAGGTAACACCTTGGTCAAGTGACATTGAATATCACAGTCAGCTGGGCCGCGGTATAATGGGCAATATGTCTTAAGATTTTGGGGTGTAGTTCATCTGGTCCTGTTGACTTTTCCATGTTTAAGGTGCTAAAAGCCTTAAGCACATCGTCTAGATCGAAGTCCACGGTCAGCAGATGGTTTGTTGACTCTTTATTTTGGTCTGGTTCTTTGTCTAGATGAGGTTCCTGAGTGAAAACTGCCCTAAAATATTCAGCCATAGCCTCTGCTTTTTCCTGATCTTCCTCTATCATTTCAAATTCATTCCCTTCTTTAATTAGGTTGGGGATCCAGTGATGCATCATTGTTCTGTACTTTAAGAACGAGAATATTCTCTAGGGCTGTTTGAGTGCAGATTGTGTCAGCTGCAATTCATATTTTCTCTGAGCTTCCCTAATTTTTGTTATAAACTTGTTTCTTACCGATCTGTAGAGTTCCATAGTATCTGCTGTGCCAGCATCTCTTCTTTTGTCTTAGCAGACGCCGAATACCCCAGTCGTGCTTCTTCTTCTTCTTTAGAACTGTCCAGGGTATGTATGGTTGAGTTACCCAAATGTTTAACTGCCTGAAAAGAGTCCATGCCTTTTGTACTGATGCCCTTGAGTCGATTTTCCAGTTTTCAGCTGATGTTGCGGAGTTGACTGCCGTCATATCTGCCTTCCATATATTAGGACGGGCTTGCGCAACTGTTTGACAGGCAATCTCAGCCATGAGTTTGAGTAAGATGACTGTATGGTCACTTCTCCTTAGTAGTGGGAGAAAAGTCATTTGACCAACGTCATCACTGTGTGTAAAGAATAAATCCAAAGGAGAAGAAGAGTTTCTTAAGCCATATCTTGTTGGGTTTCTGATGTGTTGGAATACAGCTAATCCAATCAAGGTTTCTAACATTTTGCAGTCGAACGACGTTATCGATTACCCTACTTTTAAGTTTATACACGGTGCACTAAAGTCGCCTACTACAAGGCTTCTACCTTTGTTACACTAGGGCTTAAGTCTACTTAGGAGAAAATCATCTGCTACGCATTCTGGACTGCGATATACTACAAGTAATTCAATATCATGCCGTCTACATTTCGGCTTACGTCATCCCAGTTCACATGTCCCTGAAACATGTGCTACTGTCTCAGCTACTCTTATGGTTAAAGTACTTTTTGTGTACATGATAACCCCGCCTTCCGCTACAGTCTATTCTGTCAGCCCAACTGGTTAAAAAACCAGTCACCTGAGTTTCATTATCCAGTAATTCTGACGTTACCCAAGTTTCCGAGACAGCAATAACATTCGGTTTTTCCTTGTCCACCAGTGACTTGAGCTCAGCCATTTTATTTAATAAGCTGTGAGAATTTGTGTAGCATATCTTTAGGTTAGTGGAGAACTTTCCCTTACCACTCAGAGTCGTTTGTGGATCGCTTTGCTCCGAACTTTCACAATTTGAAAACTCTTAAGAACGAGGTTTCTTTCACCGTTTCGACGACGCTCATTTGTTTCCACTTCTGTAGCTCGTCTGTTAATACGACCAGCTAGGATGAGATCCTCATGGACGTTTATTCCGGATCCAATCAGATTACGTGAGTTACCTAGAATCAGGTTCTTTTCTTCAACCGTGGCAAATGTAACCTTCAAGAGGCGGCTTTTCTAAGGACTTTCAGAATCCAACTTTTGTTCTATTCTATAATGCTTACAAATACTAACTCCTGAAACTGTATCTGGGAGTAGTTTGCTTATTAAGGACTTAATACGACTGAGATCGTGTTCAAATCTAGCCTTTGGTTCCTTATCAAAAGATTCTCTTAACTTATGAAAAATGACTCACCTCTCAGAGAGATCTGTCTTGACACGCAGTGGAGTTTTTGTTTCTGATAGCGTCTTTTCCAGTGACTTGCCAACCGGCTACGTTTTGCCTACAGCTTTTCTCTTCTCCTTTCTTTGCCATACTTAAGTTCATCTATCATCACTCATGACAACCACACCGGGACTATTTGGAACGGTGATAGTTTTATCTGGGTCTTCAATTTCCACTAGGGGCGTATGATTACCGATGTCAATATGAAGCGGCACTTCACTCATCGTTATTGTTAACGGAGATTTCACTTTCCCATCAATCACAGTCATGTGGTCTAACGGGTCCGGTAACAGCACGTACTACACTGACACTTTCTTCACGTGTTATCATCGCAAGCGCTATCGTTTTTCTTACAGGCCAAAGCCAATAGGCTCATAGCCTCCTGAGTTAGTAACTTCTTATTTGTTCAGCAAAACATACAAAGTCAATGCCAGTTAGCGTCTAGCATCTTTTGTATGCCGTCGGACTTAGACATGTACACATCTTATGGTACCACTATTTACATTCATCGTACCACATTCCTTCCTCAACTGGAAACAAGCAGTTTGGTTGTCCACATTTATGAGTTTTACTAACCATTGTTATTTGATTAAAAAGGTTTAAAACACAATCTGATCACAATGTGAACACGAGTGTCAGTCAATGAGTAAAAAAAGTTACCACAGTGCAAAGTTTAGCAAACAATTCAAACCTTAACCAAAGTACTTTTAGTTAAAGTAGACCAAGAATGCTTTTTCGTGCAACAAGTACACAAAGCAAGAGTAATCACGACAAGTAAAAAAATCACTACCCTTTTTAAAAGGAGCGTTGATTTCTGTATTTATCCAGTCACATCAAGTATTGTGATATGTCTTAGGGCAGCAGAAACGTACTTCGGTGTTATTACGTCAGAATATAATGATCTGTAATGTGAGAAACACAGTGTATTCGTTGGGATTATTTTAGGAATGTTTTTACAATGTATTCTATATTTTAACCAACTAGGTCCGAGGTAAGAAATTATGGAAGAAAACCGTAAAACGGTGTGAATCCGAGCTGGTAGACTGAATGAAGTACTAGTAAGCAACGAGAATTCTACACTAAATACAGCACTCGAATAGGAAAAGAGAGACACAAAATTTCAGCAGAACTGTGAGAGAAAATACTGAGGAAAAACGACACAGTATATACAGAATTGTGTAGGATGAACTAACAAATAAAAAATCGATGCGAATTTCTTGTCCCTGTTGTATTATAAACAGAAATATATATCGCCACAACTCACTTCTACGTTAGTAAGCTGATGAAGATGCCAAAAAATGCCACTCAGAATTTAAAGCGCGATAGACCGGCCGTGTATATTTCATAAGCAAAGCATAACCTAACACGTATGTCACATCACATCAGCACAGTGAATAAAAACTCGCATAGTCCATTAAAAATCAGCAGAGTGAGTTAAACTAATGATAGCGAGATGATTAGGCGTACAGAACATATTTTATGAAAAGATAATTCGAAAAACACAATATCTGTAGTATCAAACGAAAACTCTTCTAATTCTCTGAAAATGATGCTGGCCCTTATAAGCTTGACAGTACACACCTAGTTAAAATTACTCAACCAAACATCTGAACCATAGCACTTAAATGTACACCAAGCTGCAGACCAAACTCCGTCTGCAGCTAACCTAAGGCTACTGTTGTTCACAAGCCCACACGAAGGAGGAGGGTTGGACATAGGTTCAGCACCCTCATCGCGTATAACTACAACCCTGTTAGAAAACTCAAACCAGAATAAACAAATTAAGCCATTTAAACTTTTTAACCCGGTTTGAAAGAAGAATTAAGACAACTCATGGTGAAGGCCGAGATTATTCGGAAGTCACGGGCCAGATATCTCTTCTAGTAACCAGAGCAACTATTAAAATAGGTACATGGAATGTTCGGACAATGTAAGAACCAATCAAAGAGCCACTGAAATGAAGATATACAATCTGGTGGTGCATGGAATCAGTGACATCCATTGGAATCAAACTGGACAGAGAAAGACAGATTGAGGAGGGATGCTGGTGCATTCTGGTCACGGAAAGGAATATGCTCCGCACATTCAGGGAGTTGCTTTGTCGCTGTCCAAAGAACCACGTAAAGCACGTATAGCATGGGAATCTTGTAGTGACATTGGGCCCTAACCACACAATTCTTAAAGCTGAACACGAGACATTTATAAAAACAGATATTCAACATCTAAAATGGAGAAAAACCCATCAATGGAGAAGGAGGGAAGAATAAATTCAGTGGGTTCAAATTCATCGGATGGCATGGCTTGGGCTTGTAGGAGTGGTCACACTTACGTAACATAATTGTTATCGATATTAAATACATTTTTCTATCTACAGCCTAATTGTGTTCTTCATAATATATTAGTAATTGTTATAATCTGATGAGTCACAGTGGACAGTGCTGTGACATCCACATGAAGTCTCATAGATTAGGCAGTTACATCATGACAAATCTTCAGTTTTAGGATTCAGTTTATTATTAGTGCGGTACTAATAACCAATTAGTCCATAATTCTACAATCTCATGAATCATCGAAGCATCTTTCAAAACAAAGAAGGAGGAAATCACAATAAATGTTAACCAATGGTATGCACCAACCAACGATGGCAACGACGACGATAAAGATCAGTTTTACTCGAGGCCAAAATCAGTCAAAGGGATGTGCTCAAGAAACGACCCCTCCCATTCTGATGGGAAACTTAAGCGCCAAAGTCGGAATGAACAACACTGGGTATGAACTTATCATGGTACGACTTGAACTGAATGAGATAAAGGGATGAAAATGTTCACAGTTTTGCAAATTTATATGTATTCGACAAAATGTTTATGGGCGGCATTATATCCCCCACACAAACCCACACATAAGGCAACATGGGTCTCACTGGATTACAATACACGGAACCCGATCGTCATATTCGCATCACTAAAGTATTCATAATGGCAGTGGAAGACGAGAGAACCAGGAGAGGATCTGACAGAAACCTGGATCACGATCTGGCAGTTATCAAAGTGAAACGAAAGCTAAAGAATTAGTGGTGTACCGGGGAAAAAGCATCAAAATAGTTTTATACAGCCTTCTTTGAAGATACTGACAAACTCAACATATTCAAGATAGCTATCAACAGCAGGTTTCAGGTCCAACAAGATCTACTCAACAAAGAAGTAACTACTATGAAGGATAACCGCAAAGGAGTCAACGTAAGTCTCTACTGCTAACCCCTCTATATTTGATATTGTGTCTCGTGCGATAATGTTCTAGTTAAGCAAACCACAACTCGGGGTTACTACGATCGAATTCTGAAAGTCGAACTTTCGCAGTCAAATCAGTGTTTATCTCTCTTGGTGATAAATCCTCTAGGCCATGGGTTTTTAATAAGTCTGACATGAATTATGCGACCAATATAGTAATATAATAAGGACGAGATTTTAGAATTATGGTCTACTTTAATGTTATTACTATTACAATAATAGATATAGTCCTTAAATTGTATATATGTTTTTATTATTATTATTATTATTCAAAAACATAATATGGGTACATAAGTCTTGTGAAGAAACCATCCCGCGTTTCTTCAAAAATAAAATAATACACAGGTTTCAACAATGTAGGCATTCTATTTTCCATATTCAAAAAAGAAATAATAATAGAATGATAATAATAAATCAGGTTCTGTCTAACTGAGAAGAATATTGAATTAACTCTAAAGAAGGGAAGGGAGAAAGTAAGGCAACAGCAATAAAGGAGACGTGAAATACGCAAGTGGTTTAATAGGCGTGTTAATGAACACAGAACAAGAATGAACGTATTTGTACGTATCGTCAAATTAGTAACAAAAATAAAATATAAAATAATTAAGAAAAAATAACTTATATTGCAGTAAGATATGACGCTGGAATAAGTGTTTGTGTAGTCATAGTTTTGAGTGATGCTATGAAAGTCACAATTAGGTCAAATGGATAACCAAATATTGATATATGTGAGTCTTATATGCATAGTGAAGATAAGACAAGTCTGAGAAGTCAATTTAAGTGTAACACAAGTTATTGCCCTAATTACAAACTTCGTAAATTAAGAATAATATTTACTTAAATGGAAAAGAGAAAAGAAATGAACACCTAGTGAAAAGGTCAAATATAATAATAATAATAGTGTAATGGATATATATATATATATATATGGTGAAGAATTTCAGGAGTTAATTTGTTTAAGCGTAACACAAGATAATTTGTTATTAGTTTTAGGCTTTGGATATTTAGGGATAAAATATTTTTGTAAGGACAAAAGGAGATGAAAAGAATATCTTATGTATCGAGGGACTAATAATGATATTATTAACAGTATTAATTATGAATATGAACATAAGCAGACTTCACATATTAAGACGAATAAAAATAAAATAAAATAGGCGTTGAAAGTTTCAGAAGTTACACTTTGCTTTTGATGTGACTACCTAATCTATAAAATCTTACGTGGAAGTCACATTATTGTCAACACTGACTCGTCCTACTTCTGGAGAACATGTTTAGGCTGGTGATAGAACAACATATTCAATATCAATAAAAGAGACAACTTACACAATAATTACCACTCCTGCGAGATTGAGCCATGTCATCCGATGAATTAAATACAGATCATCATGATCTGGAACTAGCTCATATGTATTAGAATTAACAACTGAAGTTGAAACGGACTTATCTGGGTGCTGGAACTGTTTATAATCAACATGTCGATTGTGTACTGGGATCACTAGCATCTAAAATTCGAAACATAGACTTTTCAACACAATCCGCGCCACGAACTAATAAAGGGTCCTGATGTCGCAATATCATGACCAACTTGACGTTCCCAACTCGCATTATCTTCTCGCACTTCGATCATTATATGTGAGTATATAGGGGATATGTAGTGGCATTGGACCATAACCACACTATCCTCAAAACTGAATACGAGATTACTCGGAAAATAGGTATTCAATATTTAACGCGAAGAAATACCTAACGATGGAGAAGGCGCGAATAATGAATTGAATAGGCTAGAGTTGATCGAACGGCATGGCTCGGCCATGCAGGCGTGGTCTCTGCTGAATGTTACCTTATATCTTCTTTTCATATTAAATATATTGTTCTTTCTCTAGCCTAACCTTGTTCTACATCATGTATTGGTAATTGATGCGATACAGTGAGTTGGTGTAGTTGATGGTGTGACTTCCACGTAAGATCTTATAGATTAGGCAGTCATATCATGACAAATCCACAGATTTAGGATTAGGTTTATTATTAGAGCAGTACTAATATCATAGTAGACCATAAGTTCTACATTGGTGAGCCCAACTAAAGAAACGCAACCTATTATTGTTAATCCTTATTTCCACCTTAACCTTCTCAATCGGTTTTTATTTTTGTAAACCCAGTATTCTGATAGTCCTTTGATTAATGGTCACATATATTATCGTAATGTTATATCTATTAGTTCACATAACTTACTAGCTCAATCGATAATAAAAGTTGATCATCTATATCAACTAATTAGCTTTGATGGTTCGTTAACAAGCTTTAATAGCATTTACCTACTTCAGCGACATAAACTTGTTTAAACATCAAGCTCTAGCAAATATGACCTGTAAATAGCGTAAATATACATTGGCTAACAATGCAATTAAGGATTGAATAGTTATCTGGATCTAATTCTTAGTGTTTCTTCGCTTAACACCTCATCCTGTTTTAAACTATGCACTATCCTTTTCTTCCGACCACTGCCTGCCTAATTTCATATTCTCGAGTTCCATTGCCAAACAACAAGGATGACACTTCTCTAAAAAAATACGGTGAGTTTCAGCCATAAGTTTCCTGCAATCATAAGGTCATTTTAGATGGCTCGTTCAATGGCTGACAATTATCTGGATTCATTCGATTGTTTTGATCTGAGCGAGTGGCAACAGCATCAAGCACCCTGGAATTAATTGCCATACTGCATGTTTTATTGTGGATACTTTTGGATCATTACTCCTCACGAATGGCGTTATATATGTCGTCCACTGAATAATCTAATTTTCAAAAATAATCCAGGCGAGTTCAACTATTTTACTGGATGATTTTTCTGTACTTAACATGTATATGTTTTCCAGTTGTGTTTGCCACATATTTATAATTATCTTTAGGCTAAATGCAATAACTTCTTATAGAATGTTTATAACGCATCATGTTCCTGCCTGAAGTTTCACAAGCAGTCTAAACTTTAAAATTACTTGTCTGGTCATGTTCATTCTTTTTAAATCGTCATATACGTCAACAACCTGCATGTTAACCTGGTTCATACATACGTTACACTATATCTCCATGTCTTCTAAATTTAGAAATCATCTGGATCGCCTCTAACATTTATTAATAAACCCATCATAGTCGTTGTTGGTAATCGTATTTGGATTTATGGATTGGTTTATCATATTAGCAGTCTAAAGTGCAAACATAATTTAGATAATAAGATTAAAAATTTAGGTACTATCAACTGCACTAGTAAAATTACTAAATCCTCAGGTAGTTGTTGGTTAAACAAACTTTTAAAATCAAAACTCCGTAGCCTACTAGAATTAACATTAAACAAATATTTCTGAATTGAAATTTGTAATTAAATTAGGCGTCTCGGATTCTTTAACGTTATAAATTTCTGATAATTTTGAATCACCTAAAACAACAATGCCTATTTTTCCACTGGCCAATCTTCAATCAACACTATAAGTAATTAAACATAGTAGTTTCAGGATATCTTCATAAAGCATTGTCATGACTTGACAATCACGTAATATGATTGATAAAATTAATGAAACTATTAACAAAATCGGTCAGCAAATTGACTTATAATTATCACTAGTGTTGTTTTTCTTCATTCACTACTGATGATTACAGTATGTTTCTCTATCAGTTGCTCATTCAGTAAATATCTCAAAACTTTGTCAGTCTAATTGGAGGTTTAGCGACACAATCATGCATGCAAATAATCAGTATAAGCAGTCGAGCAAATATCCTGCAAACTGAAAACATCAATGTCGAATTTACCCCAACACTGACTAAGGTTCAAGCTATTATCATAGGCATGAGTTGGGAGTGCACTCCCCTTGGTTACAACTTATGTTCTCCCTGATAATCACATGAGCATCACTCACTATTAATCATCTTGTAAAAAATTATTTAGCCAAATACACCTTGCAGCACCACATCACTTAGTAATATGACACATAGGTTTAACTAATTTCAATAACGTATAACCACTATATCTCAATTAAATCGTGTTCCGCCTTATGATAAACTGCATACTTTCAACTAACTTGTATACCCAATCCGCCGGCAAGTATAGATATAAATAAATAGTCTGCCGCAGATCAGAACATTGAGTCTAGAGCATGTCTCTTAAGAATACACTCATGTTTAACGATTTGTTCCTAGCTATCTGTCCAAAATTCACATAATTACCACTCACGTATTTAAATTTTGTTTTGATAACCATTCATGTGTATTAGTAGTATTACTAAATTCTATCACGGTCAAGTAAAAATGAGGTTGAGAAAATCTCCCCGTAACTAAACAAACCGTATCAAACTAACTGGAACACTAGTTGGAATTCTTCTCCACGGTAATACTTTTGTTCCTTCAGTTAGCCTACTAATACAGATGCAATTGGAAATCGACTCATATGGACAACTTACCGGCATAATCGTTATTTGATTTCATAAGTTAGACTAAAAGTAGTACTAATATTAACATTTCTACAATATTCATAACTTTAATATTTCTAAACACAAAATACTTACTACCTATACGTAAAGTTATCAACCAACGGCTATTACACACGCATCGTTTTATTATTACTATTATTATTATTGTAATCCCATTTTTTTATCGCTCAAATAATCACTCAAATTTTCATTGTAAGCGTGTTAAGCATGAAGGCAGATATTTTAAAATTATTACATGTATTTCCCGACCAGATGCTGCCGTCTTCTTTTTGATTTATCTTTCAGCTTGTCATCACCCGGAGGAATCTTACTATTCTTGGTAACCTTCGGCACACTACAGTCCCATCCAATTGGGTATCGAACCAACACCACGTTGATTCTGGTGGGAGAGTAGTGTAGTGGCATTGGACCATAACCACACTATCCTCAAAACTGAATACGAGATTACTCGGAAAATAGGTATTCAATATTTAACGCGAAGAAATACCTAACGATGGAGAAGGCGCGAATAATGAATTGAATAGGCTAGAGTTGATCGAACGGCATGGCTCGGCCATGCAGGCGTGGTCTCTGCTGAATGTTACCTTATATCTTCTTTTCATATTAAATATATTGTTCTTTCTCTAGCCTAACCTTGTTCTACATCATGTATTGGTAATTGATGCGATACAGTGAGTTGGTGTAGTTGATGGTGTGACTTCCACGTAAGATCTTATAGATTAGGCAGTCATATCATGACAAATCCACAGATTTAGGATTAGGTTTATTATTAGAGCAGTACTAATATCATAGTAGACCATAAGTTCTACAGATATACACTTACATATAGTTTGGGGCATTACATCATATGACTCTGAACTGCATAAGAAATGACGAACTCCTTTTGCTTTTCATGTTGAAGTACTCAAGGCCATTTTTCAAGTTATCAGATAAGTATGCATTGATATGTTTAATTAACACATGTGATTTATCTAGACTAGATTGATATACCAAAAAACAAAATGGAAAATATGTATCCGCCTCATACCCATTCGAATAATCTTAGAATCGATTTGAATTTTCTGATAACGTTTAAGTTCTCAATAAGCGACAATCTACTTTTCCGATGAATGTAAGGAAATGAGCCGCATTATTAACATCCTCAACATCTTCCTTGATCACAGTCCAAATTTCGAACCCTTCCATATAATTCTCATCAAAATTAAAATATGAATGTATGTTCAATTGTACCATCACAGAATCCTGCTCGAGATTCCAAGTTATTAGTTTGAAGTATTTGAATTACTGTACAATCTAATGATCTCCGAAATAGCACAATTTAGACCATAGAGAACTAGATGGGCAAAAACGAACGTATTGTATTTAGAATTTGAAATTAACTGGACATCAGGTACAAAAAAATCATTAGGTTATACAAATGCTATAATAAACCAACCGAGTTTTTTGGGACAGAGCCAAAGGTTTGACGGTGGATATACTATGAAATCAGAATACCGAGTATCACCATACGATAACTGAAAGTTATAAAGCTTGTGATAAAGTACTCCCAACAATTCCAATTTATATAACTCCGTCTCTGAATTCTATACACCGATAATAGGCAACGTAGATGATATGAATGTACGGTATCAATGTGCTGACTCTAATGATAGCGTCGATGAAGAAACTTCTCTCCCTCCATGAGCCCGTTAGATAGTATATCTGATCCAGCTAGAACTTTGTTCTTGACTTTTAGTTGATAATTATGTGTTAGGATCTGGTCATTTAAAGATGTTCATAAATAATATGGCTATTTTCAGTCATAAAAATGTTGAGAAACTCTCGATCTGTGAAATTTTTATTGTTATTTCACTGATATGAATATAGCTTTTGTTCCCAAAACCAGTCAGACTAAGAAACGAAGTGTTGAGGGGTGGTTCAGGTTGGTAATAAATTGCCGAAATCCCTGAAGATGCCACAAGTATTCGGAGTTTGACAACACTTATACATGTAGCACCTTTATAATCGAATTGTACCAACCCAGTCAAATCAGAAGTCAGAAATGAAGAGGTTCGAAGATTTACTTGAAGGACAATTGGTATCTCCAGAAGTGTTTGGTCCAAACTGGTTAACAATTGCAACGGATGCGTAGCACAGTGTACCTTCTTAGATTCGGATTTTTCAAGTCCCGTTTTGTTTAGTAAAGACATCAGACCTACGGATTATGTTTTTCCTTTCCGATTATGTTTCTGTGAGTGTCCAGTCTTCTCTTGAAAATTCTGTATGCCACAGGTATTTTCTTCATTCTTTACTTTATTACTTACCTGCTATGCCTTCTAAAATGTCTCGATCTATTGGGAAGAAAAAGGAGAGGGTTCGTAGAACTATGGTCTAGCTCGTTATTAGTACTGCTCTAATAATAGACCTTGCACTAAAATTGTACATTTGTCTTGATGTGAAAACTTAATCTATAAGATCTTACATGGAAGTCACATCATTATTTCATCTGACTCGTCGTATCGTAACAATCCGCAATATGACGTTCGTCAGTTGTAGAGAATACATTTAGATAAAAATATAGGATAATATATCTAATCTGAGCAAAGGCAAGTGATACAGAATGGCCATATTTGCAAGACCGAGCCATGCCATCCGATCGAATGAATATTCTCGCGTTCACCATTATTGCCCCTCTCTCCGTGTTAAATCGTGAATATCTATTTTCCCTGTTATCTCATGTTCAGCTTTGAAAATTGTATGGTTAGGACCAATACCACTACAGATATACTAGGTCCAAAATCATTTCTTATTATTCTAAACATCAAAAAATCACCTCTTAATCTGCGATAAGACAGAGTAAAGAAGTCTAGTCTTTCAAGCCGCTCTTTATATGACGAGTCCCGGAGTTCTGGAATCGCACGGGCAGCTGCTTTCTGTGCTTTTTTCAGGATATCCGAGCCACCTTTAAAACGAGAGATTGCGTCCGGGTGCTTTTAACCGCAACTCAACTTCGTAAATGTGGCATTCAGCTTAGCAACCAATCAGAATGAGGCAGGAATTATTATATCCCCCATCTCTGTAAGCAATGGCGGTCAGCTTTCTTCGTTCTGTGCTTTTTTCAGTTATTTCTTTTGTGTAGCTACAGAATTTAATGTTTCACTGTGCTAAAATGCAGAAGTTAATGTAATACTCCGATAGTTGGGGCAAAATGTTTCCTCATATTTATGTTTTCTGGGTGTTAGCTGCTGCTACTGAAGTCAATGTATTTCTTCAGCCAAGCTGGCTAGACTTATCGGTTTTGTTTTGACTTGTTTTCTAGATATTCAAAGCCGAAGTTCGTTTTTTTAGCTAAAATAATTGTTGCTGCCGCCTGTGACTGACTGTCCGCATGTTCGTTCCTGACTCTCCTTTATGATGTTATCGGCAAAATGAAAGGAAACGATATCCGGTTTTTAATTTTACACAGTATTATGGACAGCACTATCCCACCAACGAGTCAAAATAATACTGAGTACCTGGCAATAGTGGATATCAGTATTGTTTTCGAAAGGATGCAGACTTCCGTTAACCATAGACGAAGTCACAGATGCTACCATTCTGTTACAGAGTTTCAGTTTCAGTTTCGGAAGGACAGGAGGCCTGATAGCCTGTGTTAGTCCTGGCAATGGTGGTCTCTCAGTTGATCCAACTTTCTGTTGAAAGAATCGACGGGTGGGACCTCAACCACGTGCTGAGGTAATGAGTTCCACTCGTTGATGATTCGATTGGAAAGTAGATAGTCAGCTGACAAGTAATTTGTTCTGGGCTTGTGAACATTTTTGGAGTGTCCTCGTAAATTCTCCGTTTTGGAAGACAAGAAAAATGAGGTGCAAATTTATCACTAAGCAATTTTAAAACTGTAATCAAGTCGCCTCTAGTTCTGCGATACGACAACGAGGAAAGGTTTATCTTGGCCAGTCGAGCTTCATACGGAAGCTTCGTTATTCCAGAAATCAGCTTAGTTTCCGTTCTCTGAACTTTTTCCAGAAGCTCACTGTCTTTTTTTAAGCAGGGGCTAGCCGCTTGTATTCAGTACTCAAGTTTAGAACGTACGAACAGTGTATACAAAGTCAAAAACGTCTTAGCGTCGACATGACTAAAAGCCCTACGTATTGACCATAACGTTCTAAAACCTTTGGTGGCGATTGCAAGGCAGTGTGCAGTAGTCTTTAAGTCTTGGCTAACAATGACTCCCAAGTCATTATATGTCTGGACGACAGGTAGTTCGGTGTTATTCATCGTGTATGTATCTGTACCTTGATGACCGATATGCATCACAAAACACTTGGAAGTATTTATCGACAACTGCCAGGTTTGAAACCACTTAAATAATTTCTTCAGGTCATTTTGGAGTTTTAAGCCATCACCCTCACATCGTATCGCTCTCCATATCTTGACATCGTCAGCATATAGCAAGACCGATGATGATAGGAGACGAGGAAGGTCATTTACACACAAGAAGAACACCACTGGCCCCAAAACTGTACCCTGGGGCACTCCACTAATCACAGTTTCCCAGCTAGATAACATTGAGTTCACCCGTACTCTTTGTTGGCGCCCAACCAGAAAGTCTTTTATCCACATCAACAGACTGCCTCCAATCCCGACATTTCTCAGAGTATATAACAGCCGGTTGTGCGGAACATTGTCAAAAGTTTTGCTGAAATCAATGTAGGCTACGTCTACAGGTAACTTTTGTTCATTAAGAGCGCACCAGCTTTCACGAGCCACTAATAATTTAGTGAGATAGGAGTAACCTATTCTGAAACCGTGCTGCTTCTCCGAAAGGATCCAGTTTTTATCGATATACTTAAACAGCTCCTTCTGAATAATCTTTTCTAAGATTTTAACAACCACACCAGTTAGGCTAACGGGGCGGTAATTCTCAGGTTTGTGTTTCGTACCTGTTTTGAAGACAGGATTTACTATGGCGTTTTTCCAGTCTTTGGGTAAACGACCCTGCGTTGCGGATAGGTTAAAGCATATACTTAAAGGGTTCGCAACGAAGTTAGATTATTCCATCAGTAGCCTAGGATGTAATTCATTGGGCCTCGTGGATCTACATATATCAAGCTTATTTAGTAGACCAAAGACATCGAGTTCTTCAATGGTCACGCTATCCAGTGTATGTGTGGGGGATCTGTATGCGCTAATGGGAAGGGTGCTTCTATGGTGTATGCATTGCTAAAGTAGTTCGAGAACACTTGAGCCTTACCAAAGTCGTCCTCCACTAATGATGCGGACGTATCGTCCCCCCATAGTGCAGAAATATTTTCTCTTCCTTTTGTTCTATGGTTTATATATGAGAACAAGCGTTTAGGACATTCTATGGATTCCTTAACAATCTTTTCTTCGTACAACTTTCTAGACTTACGGAGCGTTGACGCACAGGTATTCCGGACTTTTCTATACTGGGATTTAGTTTCATCAGTCCCCAGTAACCTAAATCTATCTCACATTTTTCTTCTCTTACGGAGAAGGATGCAGACCTCTCTACTGAACCATGGTGGGGAGTTTCTCGGCCTCATTGGTATAGTCCAAGGGATTTGGGGTGTGGTAACTTTTAAGTATGAACTTCGAAATGCGTCCCAGGCCGTTTCAACTGAGGACTGTGGGTTTATTGTCCAATCTACTAACGATGCTGAGTGCATGATATTTTGCATATTTGCTTTCCAGATGTTAGGTCTGGATTGAGCTGACCCGTGGTCGTGATTGACAATCATATGGAAGTCGAAAGTTAAGACTGCGTGATCACTTCTACCTAGGGGTGGCATATAATGGAGGTTCGCAACGTCATCCACATAGTGAGTGAGTATCAGATCTAGTAAGGATGATTCAGTGTCCAGGTCGTACCTAGTCGCTTCTTTCACATGTTGCACTAGAGCACACGTGATAACCGCATCAACCAGTTCCTGCTCGAAGGAATTTTCTGACTATTCAGTTCGCAGATTTTCCCAGTCTACCATAGGTGCAATAAAGTCCCCTAGGATTAGACATCGACCACTTTGTGACCAAGTATTGAGATTGCTTAGCAGAACTTCATTTACATCACAGCTTGGACTGCGATAGACCAAACTAATAAGTAGCTCTTGTCCCTTGCATTTCAAGCGGCAACTAACCAATTCACACGTCCCACTCTCATGGGATACACTGTCGATAACGGCAAATAGGATAGCATTCCTAATGAATAGAGCTACTTCCTCTCCTTCACGCTTCTGTATTCCGTCGGTTCTTACTAACGTAAAACCCTCGAAATCAAGTTCCATACTATCTATAGTCTGTGTCAGCCAGGTTTCTGTAATTGCGATTACGTCTGGCTTTGTAGAGTCAACCTGTACACCTAGTTCCGATAACTTACTGAGTAAGCTCCGGGCATAAGTGTAGCAGATCCGAAGTCTATTTAAGTGGCTTCGTGCTTCACTCAGAGTGGCTTCGGCATCATTCTCTGTCGAAGCCTCACAACCCGAAAATTTACAATTTTTAGGTCCTTTTCGCCAGCGTCTAACCTAAGTTGTAGTTCTTTTTCGGCTTCCCGTCTTTTTACACGGTCTGCCAACGGTAAGTCCTTTCGGATAAAGACTCTTGAATCTTTTAATTTGTGTCCATTCTGTAAAATTAGGTCACGTTCGTTCGAAGATTTGAATACTACTTTACGCAGTCTGGAATGATTTGGTTTCAAGTCCGCTAGACTCCCTAGTCTGTACACCTTTAGCAAGGTGACCCCGGTGATATTTTGAGGCATGAGACGGGGAACAGAAGAATCTACTTTCCATGAGCTTTTGTTTAAGGCAGGCTACTTTGGAGATTGATTTTTTTCTTTGACCGGCGTGAGTCATCTATTATCGAACTAACCTTAGTTTGCTTCATGTCGATTTGTGTGTCTTTAGATCGAGTGCTGTTTGACGTGTTCTGACTACGCTTGCTAAAACACTTCTTAGCAGCATCAACTAGTAAGATGGTCTCAGTTAACAGGCTGCTTGCATCGGAACAGCACTGTTGACAAAGCCATACGCAATCCTTTTTACTGAACAGTTTAAAAGCCGCAGGCGTTAAGTTCGTGCAAACTTCGTGGTACCAGCTTTCGCACTCGTCGCACTGCATGCCGCTTTCAAAGGGGTAACGACAACACGGAAGTTGGCAACGGCTTTTTTTACACTGTCCGGTCATTTAAAAGGAGTCCTTTTCAAAAAGGAATGAGGTGCAGTGATACTCAGAAACAAAAAAAATAACCAATGACCAAAAAGTGAAGAAGTGTAGATTATTAAGACCAAAAGTAATGAAAGACACAATTGAAAATGAGGTACCCAAGAGTACCAACGACAATACTAATTGAGAGAACGGTAAAAACGGTACTCTAGTCGAACACTTTAACTGAAATGAATTCAATTAAAGTGAAAACAGTAGTCATGATACGTAATAAACGATCAACACAATGAAATTTGCTCAGCAAGGAAATAAACCTCTGTCCTTTTTAAATGGTGCACATAGGTTATAAAAAAATATGCCATATAGCAGTAATGGAGGGGTTTCACTCATTACGTAGTGCGTTAAAGCAAGCTTAACATTGTAAAGCCGAAAATATGCTATCGGTGTGTAATGTATGTCTGCTGTTTTGGCCATAAAAGGAAGCCGAACGGTCATGATTAGGAAGTAAAAAGGTAGTTAACTGTTATTGAGCTCGCTTTTCTATAGATCATATTTCACCACTCGCAAATTTGTGTTTTTTTTACGGTATGATGTCAACCGTCATCTAATATGTTCACCCTTTCAATGAAAAGTACCTGCCAATTCTCACCTTCATATTCGAATTATTTTTGGACAACTATCTTCCAGTTTGAGTACTTAGTAAACCCTAGGAGACTAGATTTCTAGTGTTCCATTAGTGTTGGAAGTGGCATTGCTTACCTATCATATGGCATTTGAATAAGAAGCTATGAGATTAGACGCAGGGACGGTTAGGATGTGTAATG
Organism: Schistosoma margrebowiei; assembly: GCA_944470205.2. Lineage (NCBI taxonomy): Eukaryota > Metazoa > Platyhelminthes > Trematoda > Strigeidida > Schistosomatidae > Schistosoma > Schistosoma margrebowiei. The sequence continues at coordinate 52,380,795 of OX104024.1, forward strand.
CGTGTCCATCCGCCAGCTGACGTGACAACTCATGGTGGTTAGAATAAGTTATGTGAGGACTCGAGTCTGTAGGTTTCCCGAGAAAATGACGAAGATATGTACTAAATCACTTAAATTTACCATTTCGGGTTTCTTCAAAAAATGCAATAATACACAACTTTCAATAATGTTGGCATTATACTTGCGATATTTAAAAAAATTAGAATAATAATAGTTGAATATTAATAATAATAAATCGGGTCTGTGTAATTGAGAAGAATATTGAATTGAGTTTAAAGAAGGAAATGGAGAAAATAAGGGAATAGAAATAAAGGAGACGTGAAATATGCAAACTGTTTAATAGGCGTGTTTATGAACACAGAACAAGAATAAACAACTATGTGTGTATCGTTAAATTAGTAACAAAAAATAATTAGGAAAAAATAATTTATCATTGTAGTAAGATATGACGCTAGAATAAATGTTTGTGCAGTTATAGTTTAGAGTGATGCTATGAAAGTTACAATTAAGGGAAAAGGATAATAAAATATCAATAAAACCAAAACACGAAATATAGGCCAGTCGAACTTACCTAACAGAAGATAGAGGATATATGTATTGCTTTCAGGCTGAAGACATCAGTCAGTTGTTCATAAAAACATAGTTTATAGTACAACGAACCTTTCTTCAATAACATTATGCACTCATGGTCTATCCGGAAACAACCAACTATGTGATTAAACTCACTATGACCTGGGATATCATCCCAGCGTGCAATGAACGTACAATCTAACGCAGTTGGTAGTGGCGTATAAAAATTAAAAACAGCAAAATTAACAACATAATCTGGTTGTTTAATTAAAAATACACTATGAAATGACAAAATCTGTGGTTACTTGAACGCACAGATGACCGTTATTACACTGGGCGAAACATTAAGTTTACATGGTTGCGTTGCGGATAAATTCACTCTTGCATCCTGAACTCAGTTTTCAAGCTTAGTTCTCACTAGGGTTATATATGCTGTAGTGGACATGGCAGTATCCACTTTCGTGAATGTCCGTTTTAAAGCCCATATTGTTCTAAACCCCTAGCTACGACCTCCCTGCAGTGAACCATGGTCTTATGATCATGGCTCACCGTCAAACCAAGATCTTTGTGAGACCGAACCATGAGCACATGCACTTCCCCCTGGTGTACCTATATACCTTTGTATCTCCAAAGTGCATGTAAACACACTTCGGCGCGTTGATAGGCACAGGACACTCCTTGGGCCAGATTTTAATGGCCAATAGATCTGACTCCAATTAGATCGTACGAATGATTGTTATCACCTATTCTTGTATATAATCGTCGACTTAATCGCGTTAGCCAATAACGGAATTAAATAAGTCGAATAACAAGAATTGATTTGTGAATACATATATTTTGTATATGAAGAGAATGAAACAGAGCCGAGCAAAATGACACGCAGGGAAGATGGCTGGGAAGCCAACTCCATCTTAGCCAAGCGTTACTCAATATTTATTATTTACTTACTTACTTACTTACACCTGTTACTCGTAATGGAGCATAGGCCTCCGACCAGCATTCTCCAACCCACTCTGTCCTGGGCCTTCTTTTCTAGTTCCATCCAATTCTTGTTCATTTTTCTCATGTCTATTTTCATTTCCCGGCGTAATGTGTTCTTCGGTCGTCCAATTGCATCCTAGGTGTCCATTGTATCCCGTGTTTCCCTTCAGATGTTGACGTCTTCATGATCCAGTCGATCACCAGGAGAGAGAGAAAGGGTGAGAGTAAGCAACACTGCCTGGCACCGGTCTTTATTTCGAACGACTTTGTCGACTGTCCTCCATGCACGATTTTGCAGTTTAATCCTTCATATGAATTCTGTATGATATTGACTATCTTCTGAGGCACGCCGTAGTGTCGAAGAAAATTTTTTTATTCAAACTCAATGTTTATAATCAGACAAAATAAAGCTACAGACATGCAGTGAGTCATGGGATATGATGTGCACTCACATATACGCTCATAAAAAAAACAATAAAGACTGTTAAGCGAATAACTTGCAAGGTCAACATATGACTCAAGTAGAATGAGTAGAACAGAATGTCGGAAAACTAGAATAAGGTATATGGGCTTAGCATAATAACTGATACTACAAGCTAAGTCTGCCTGAGTGCGCATGACCTGTGTCTCCTGTTATTTATCGCAAGCGTTTACATCATCGTATTGCAGCATCAGGGACTCAATTATATTTGAGAATTCATTTACGTACAGTATAAAAAGTAAAGGACTTAGGACAGAATCCTGTAGTACTCCCCTAAGTACTGAACTCCAGGCGGAGCATTTTGACGATGCCACAGGTATTCGGAGTTTGACAACGCTTTAACCAGTAACACCTTCTACTAAGAATCGTACCTACCAAGTGAAATCAAAAGACAGAAGCGATGAGGTTCGAAGATATAGTTGATAAGCTATCAATTTACCGTGGATCGACTGATCTAATCTGACTAGTGATTGAAGGAGATGTTGAGCACGATTTTCCCACTCGTGATCTGGTGCGGATGCATGACCGAGCTCTCTCAGCTGGGTTAGTCCATTAAAACGACTGTGGACAGCATCCAATGTCGAAAACTTACAGAGCCATTTATTTTGGGGATTTATTTGCCGCTACTACTTCGAATTCACTCTTACGTTCTGTCTAAGACCTACCAGGAAATCCCCAAGCGATTTCAGAAGGGGTTCGACAATGCCTAGATTTTTCAGCTTCATTAGTAATCTATTTCTTGGCACCCTACCAAATGCTTTGCTGAGGTTTACGTACACACTTATTTCATGCCGCCCAGTAGCATTCCATAGTAATTGCCGTTGGTTTTCAGAATGTATCTGAAATATGCATGTTTGAAATGAATCCCTCAAACGATGCTCACTTTACAGATCATCACTTAACAACCAATGTACATCTACTATCATTTGAGGCTGATAAATTGGTTTTTCATTGGGTATTGAGTGTAAATAGCGGGGTTTATAAACGTTTCTTGACGTTGATGTTGATCTGTAGGTGGTGAGTGTTTTTTGTTCGTCCTAAAATAACTCAATAAAATGAGAGTAAGCGCAGATTAAGATAGTATTTATTTTGGAGTTTATTTCTGGATCTGTTATGAACACCAAAAACTCATCAAGTATACACAGTTTCAAAACCTTTTGGTTTCAACAAGTTAAATAATATGCCAAGATAACAACCTCGATAGCCTCGTCTTAAATAGATATGCTCCGTAGTTGCGGAGCGTGCCGTTTCAATTGTATCACTAGCTGAACTACATTTTCGTAAGAAAGATATCCAGTTACATATTCAATCCGATCACTACAAATCACGACTTTCATAAGTTGGGAGATTTAGAAGGCATATATTCACCTGTATCTTAATATAATACTTTAGGACTTCCAACCTCACTCAATTAAATGATCCGTAGTGTAGTGTCTTCCGGTTGGTCCTATGGAGATTAACTCATTAAGTCAGTGACTTGACATACTAAAATATTCAGGAGCATTATCTCACTTTTGGACCTGGAGTTTGCCGCTCTTTCTGTTAGTTTTTTTTATAATTCCTTCATTATACGTCACAACCTTAAAAAGCCGTATGCCTGTCAGGGATATTCAGTGTTGCCACAGCGAGTAACTTAAGCTCTGGAGATTTACCTACCTTTGTCAACCTACGACATATATAGGTGTGCTAAGCGTTGTGCCTAGCTAGTTGGTTTCCTCATTCGCTATCGAATAACGTACTGAAGTTTTTTGTAATATTTTCAATGAATAAAATTTAGCTTCATTACAAACGCTCTCGCAAAATTGCATCAATTCTCATGTCAAGACTGTTCTGCGATTATCCACGGCTGGTTTATGCTGCTTCAGCGTTCCTATATTCGAGCTTATTGTTTATTTAATCTTAATTTTTCAGAAACGTCATGTCTAATGTTTAACTCTTTGAACTAAACGTCCAGTTTTGGATGAGAGGTAAATGAGATGCTGGCAATTTCATCCAAAAATCCAAATGATCAAGAACTTCCATTGCAGAACCTAAACTCTTTAAAACAAAATATACCAAGTACACGTACCGTCTCAAGTTTTCCTGCTCCTGAAACTGACAACACAATTCCGATACCGCAACCCCAGTTTTCAATATCATCACAGGCGTTCAGTATGTTTTTAATCAGGTCTATTGAAAAAATCGCTAGCGAACGCGAAACCCGTAAGTCTAACAATTCAGCTGTGAAAAAGGCATGTGAGGAGGCTCTTGTCTTGCTAAAAGAACAACCACAAGTGTTACCGAGCAGTAAAATCTCGCCAGGAAACGAATCTAGCACACATCTACCACCTCTAAAATCAGACTGTGGTATATTGTTGAGTGATGAAAGACTTCTTCGTCCATTCCAACTGGCCTGTACTATGAAATCACCTAAAATTGTCAGCACAGCAGTCGATTCATTGCAGAAGTTAATTGCTTATGGTCATATTCCAAACACAGCTGTTTGCTCTTCTGGAAAAGTTCGTATAATTGAACAAGTTGTAACTACCATATGTTCATGTTTCCAAGTGAGTCCTAAGATTCATAATTTTTATTATCAGTACAGTTGGTTTTCGGACCTCAATTATTGCCAATTTATTACGTTAAGTTAATCAGTAACCAATAACTTGTATTGTTTTCATCGCTACCAGAGATCGTTTACATTTCGCTATCGATAATACTCGATGTGAAGTATGTATATCTAACAGAATATATGGTTAGGATGGATATATGTAGCCTATGTATTCCTGATCATCTACATCAAAAAGTAACTGCACATGTAGTGCTTTTATATGTATTTCATTTTCATACCAAACAAAACTTTAGTACAGTAGGCTACCATAAAGTATTTTAATAATATTAATAGTATTAAGAAATAAAAATATAAGGGTCATACATTTAATCTCACCGATGGCAAACAATTCACACTGAAAGTCGCCGAAATGATATTCGTAAAACATCCCCAAGCAACATAATTCCAACAAAACCCAATCTAGATTTGGGGAATACCACAGGATAATCAGAATCCAGGTCAGTACAGACAAAGGAGCGGCAGTAATATAGAGCTACGGCAAAAAGCTCTGTATGAGATCTAGCTTGATGTATAGAAAAGACGCTACAACTCATCTAGATATACTCTATTTACGAATTCTATTTAAGCCTCATATCTAACATATTTCTACTCAAATAGTAGAATAGATGTTTTAAGCCATTTAATCTGTTTTAAACTTGGAAATAATTAATATTACTTCAAACACTGTTAATGTTGACTGGATGACTTATTCAATGTACAGTAAACCGGAGAACCATGTACCTATTTGTATTCGATAATTTTGATGTTTGATTATATTTAATTAAAGAAGCTTGAACCAGATTGCCAGGCGAGATGTTAGATTTACTTCAGATTATTTCGCTGAGATTTTACAAATATATTCTTCCTCTTTAATGTCTCACATTAACTCGGCGCCCAAATATTGTGAAACTATGCGATCAAATTTAAACGAAAGTTCTTATTTAGTATTCTCGAGATTTACAGGATCAGTGTAACTCATATCTACGACATTTTATGAAAGTTCTTATATTTCCATATTGTTTCTCTAAGTGCAACCACTTTTCAGAACAATTATATTATTTTGTCAAATTTTTTCACATATAGGGTGTGCAAACTGATGATGGCATTCAGTTACAAATTTTAAAGGCACTCTTAACTGTAATCACAAGTTCAGTCGTTGAAATTCATGAAGCTGATATCCTTCTTGTTGTAAGAACCTGTTATAACATTTTTATGGCTACAAAAAACCCAATTAATCAAGCAACAGCACGTGCAACTCTTACACAGATTATTAGTGTATTATTTCAACGGATGGAACAAAATGCATTTGAAGCAGCAATTGCAATTAACGCACATATTTCTCTTAATTCTGATTCAACTAGACCAGATGAGTGTAACAAGCTTGAACAATCGCCTTTGGAAAATTCAACACAAATATCATTTGAAAATGAATCGGATTCGCTAAAAGTAGGTTATCCCCCGATCTAATTTATCAGGAAAATCTTAAGTTTACATGTGACTTTTGTTTCTGACGTAGTTGCTGATTTTCGGCGAAACAGACACACTATTATTCTTTTGATTTTCAGATTAGGATTGATCACTCCTTGTTGGTCACTAAAAGATAGCTATTGTTGTACCCTATCCTGTAGTGTTGACCAAAGTTTAAATTAATTCAATGTAACTGTAGAAAGCAGGACAAAAATATTTTATTTAAGAGTGGTTTTCAAGAAGGCATCAGTTTGAGTTTCATATCTACTGGTACTAGTTTTTAACAAGGAATAAGTTTCGACTTCAAAATAATAAGAAGGTATGGACTTAAATTTCAGAGGAACAAACTTCTGGATACATTTCAGTTATAAATTCCAACGAGTATCAAACCTAAATCCAAAGATTTCCATTGAATGGTTTTAATATTGATTGTAAACAGGTTTTTTATAAATAGTTATTTTCCAATAAGACATTTACAGGGCATTACCAATGACACTAGATGTAGGTAAACAATAAGTAACAATATGAGCTCAATTTTAACCGATGCATTGACCAAAATAATACTTCGAGTTTTACATATCACTGATTAACCCACTAGTGATGTATGATTTTTGTTTTTTCTTCGAATTTTTTTTACATGTTAAATTTCACCTTTAGAATTTCTGATGACTTTCATTCTCATATTAGATTCAATGATGATCTTTCTGTATTCACTTGAATAATCATACCCAGTTATGGAAGTTATTTCAACTCACTTATCGTTTTGATGAAGTTCATAAATGCTTCTCTATGCGCATAATTTTCCTTTAGCTACGTTGTAATTTAGCATTAATTTGAGCACTATCAGTCTTTCACAATTGATTGGTCACTGGGCGGTGATAAATGTCATATGTATCAAGTCCTTCATAGTGCAGATCGAATGCTATCGACCAAGTTGCAATGTGGCCACTAGTCTAGGTAACTCTACATTGCGTGTACTACGTTGAGATAAGATGGTGGTTGGAGGTAATCAACAGGAAACCGTGGACCTAGGTTTCGTGCTACTTGGCACTCGTCAATAAGATGTGCCTCTAATCTTGAGGGAACGGATGCTCCCTGACGGACTCGATCCCGTGTCACCCAGCTTCATAGTCAGAAGCGTTACCACTGGGCTATCCAGACCGCGACCAAGCTCCTGTAGGACTGAGATATATTCACAATTGACTGATCACTGGGTAATGATCACTGTCATTTGTGTCAAGTCCTTCTTAGTACAGATCGAATGCTACAGGTCTTTACACACATTTTTACCTGTTTCTTTAAATAAAAGAAGTGTACATCACTAACCAGTGTTCCTAGTGTTTATAGTTTGGTTTTCAGTAGTGATCTTTCAGTTGTCCAACACTTAATGTAAGGGATTAAAGCGGTAGAAAAGTCTTTTTACTGGGTAAATGAGCTTTAATTTAAGTCACTTTTACAATCAGGATCTTAACTTGATAAAAAAGATGTACTTTACATTTTTACTTATCATACTCATATATCATCCAATCACACTGGCTGTTTTGTACACGGTTTCTCTGAATGATTAATGTTCTTAATGATAATAACCATTTTTCCAGTGAGTTAAATATCAGATTTAGAATATAAACAATTTCAAATATGTTGGTGTATATCTTCCTTTACTGTAATGTAGGATGAACATAATACTGGCGAAAAATTATTAAATGGCGATGCTCATATCAACAGTTGTGATTCTCCTGATGCTGACAATGGCTATATACCTTCGAAAGAAGACAAGGATTCTGAATCGAAAGTTAATAAGATCGTGGAAAACATTCTATATGAAATAATAAAAAAAGTCGCAGTAGATGACGAAGACGATAGTAATTCTCTGTCGTCACCTCATTGTATACCGAATTCTGAATCGCTACCTGATATATGTAAATCATCCATAGATTCGTCACGTTCTTCATCCATTTCAATTTCAGTAAATACTAGCCTTAATCAAGAATGGTCAAGTGGTAATGTCACTCCTAGTATTGTTAGTGCCACTGCTACAACTACCAATAACATACATGAGTCGGATTTAAGAGATCCGAATTCTACATTAGTCGTGGATAATAATTGTGAAGTTGTCACTTCAGCGCATGTTACACAGAAGGATGCATTTCTTGTTTTTCGTAGCTTATGTCGTTTGGCAGTGAAAGATTTCACGGGTTCAGACTCAAATGATCCCAAATCACATGCTGTTCGCTCAAAATCTTTGTCATTACAATTATTACTTAATTTGTTACAACAACCTGGTCCGTTATTTTCAACGAGTGAAATATTCATAGCTGCTATTAAACAGTATTTATGTGTAGCTTTATTTAAAAATGGTACTTCACCAATTGTGGAAATATTCGAGTTATCTGTTGCTATTTTTCTTGCCCTATTAACATATTTCAAACCATACTTGAAAAGACAAATCGAAGTATTCTTCAAAGATGTCTTATTACTCATTTTAGAGTCATCCAAGTCATCATATGGGCATAAATTAATTGTTATTGATGCATTGAAACGTATATGTGGTGATGCACAATGCTTAGTTGATATTTATCTAAATTATGATTGTGACTTAAGTATGGCGAACATATTCGAACGACTAACAACAGATTTAGCTAAAATTGCTCAAGGACGTTATCTAGTCGCTGAACATGGGAATAATACGTCGTCATCAATTCAGCAACAACAACAAATACTACGATCTAGTGGTTTAGAGTGTTTAGTACTGATTTTACGTTGTATGACTGAATGGTCTCAGGAGCTTTATGTTAATCCAGAATCCCAGTCGTTTTTGGGTTCTGAACCAATGTTGGCGAATAGTGGCAGTAATTCTAATACAGTAGAGAATGCTGGTGTGGATGGTAACCATAATATGACTTCACTAGGTGAGTAGTTTCAAACAATATTTATTCAGTACTATTACTTTATACAGTATATGTGACTCGATCGTCTTGGAATTCAGCCACCACTTTCAGGACTTCATTTTAAAGCCATTTATTAGTTCAGTCTCGATAGCTTATTATTATAAACTGATCTTCATGAGAAATAGACCTTTTCGCTATCATGTGTTGTTAGTGAAACTGTGCTCCCAGCCTAGATACTCGGTTTCTGTCCATTTTTCATAACTTCAAATCCACAACATGTACGTCAGTTTGGAAAGGTGTTTATGCCATTAAACCAAACACTCGGAACCACCCACAATGGTGCAATTAGTTGACGATTTTCATTTATTTATCTCAATCATTTACATTCCTCTCCAGGAACCTAGACTTTAACCTTGATTTCAATATTAACTGAAGTGAATCTACTGTAACTTTTGAGATGAGTGTGGTTTAATTTAGATCATGTAATGTAAATGCATTCATACTTACTGGTAAGATTAAATTACGGGGAAATTTACCGGTATATTTGTTATTGAGGCACATGAAATAACTCCTTTGGTAAAATTATATGTACATGAATTTAGGTTTCTTAAAACTAATCAATTACGGAAAATCTAATGTTTGTAGAACATCATTACGCAACTATAATAAAATGTTTTACGACTTCTGGCATCGAATATACATTGGTGTATTGTGTGGGGTCATTCACGTCCTATAAACACTTTTGATAAAATAAATAACATTCTATCGCTCAATTCGAAGTATGAAAAGCAAACAGATTTTTGGTTTTATCGTGTATACCATTCATATGTGTTCATGTGTATTCTCCTCAATTTTTAATTCTAATCAAGCATATTTATTGTGTATGCTAGTATAGATGGAATCAATTAGGTTTTCATTCAAGAGCATTTGTATATGGTATTGAATTTAGCTTAGTATGATTGGTGTTTTTAAAATAGCACTAAAGTATGATAACAGCTGACAGTAATCAGTTAACCATTCAGATTGTTGAAATATGTTTCGTACCATGAATAATTCCTCTAGTAGCAATGTTAGTCGAGATTAGGTAGCGCGAATGAACTACTGGTAATACGAACAAGAATAGGATATCCGACTATGCTGAGACTGGTTCTCAAATATAGTTGCCACCATATACTTTTAAATTCTTGCACTTTCCATTTCTTCTGGTGTCCTACTGGATTATGAAGACCTCTATATCCCAAGAAAAGCACGGAATAGAATGAACAGCTTGCATGCAGCTAGACGATTTCAACCTTGTAGATGACCTAACTATTCTATCCCATACACACCAACAAATGCACATGAAGATAACTAGGGTGGCAGCAGTCTCTGCATCAGTAGGCCTCAACATACACAACGGAAAAACCAACATCCTCAAATACAACACAGAGAACACCAACACAATCTCACTTGGTGGAGAAACTCTGGAAGAGGTGGAAACGTTCACGTACCTGGACAACATCATCGATGAACAAAGAGGATCTGATGCAGACGTAAAGGAAAGGACTAACAAAGCAACGACAACACTCTCACAATTGAAGAACATCTGGAACTCGAAACAACTTTCAACCAACATCAAAGTAAGAATCTTCAATACGAACATCAAGACAGTTCTACTGAATGGAGCTGATACTTCGGGAACCACTACAACAACCATCATCAAAGAAGTACACCTATTTATAAACAATTGTCTATTCGAAATACTCAATATCCGTTGTTGTCCGGATACCAGCATCAACAACCTACTGTGTGAGAGAACAAACCAGCTTCCAACTGAAAAGACTGGTGGTGGTGTTGGATAGAACATACATTACAAAAATCATCAAACGGCATCACGATGCAGGAGCTAACTCGGAATCCTGAAGGGAAGAGGAAAAGAGGAAGACCAAAGAACACACTAGACCAGGAATTGGAAGCAGATATGAAAAGAATGAGTAGCAACTGGAAAGGATTGTCTAGAACAGATTGAAATGGAGAATGCTGGTGAATAGCCTATGGTCCTCTACGAGGGGTAACTTGCGTAAGTAATATACCCTGGCATGCATCTGAGTGATTTGATTCTTTATCTATTCCAATTTTATTCAACATTTTGGTGTTAAATGGTTTTTCTGAATTTTGCTGTCTTTTACTTCTATAGATAATTGTAGCCATATTTTAATAAATATTTAAATATTATAATTGATTATTACATATATGTTTTTATCGAAATTAGGCACTGTTAAGCCTTATGATGACCCTGAAGCATTTGAATCTCGCAAGGCACAAAAAGAAATTTATGAATCTGGATTAGCATTGTTCAATCAGAATCAACCTCTTCGTTGTTTGCAATTACTGCAAGAAAATGGATTGATTGGAGAATCTGTTGAGTCAGTAGCACAGTTTCTCTTAGTTGAAGATCGTTTGTCAAAATCACATATCGGTTATTTTCTCGGTGAAAATGAACCGTACAATCTACGTGTTATGTATGCATATGTTGATCAGTTTGATTTCACTGACAAGGATTTTGTTTCTGCTATGAGGTGAGTTTATTATCTTTCAACTTTACTACTAATGGATCAGGATTTCTTTGTGATATTCAGTTGTCAACAATATGTGTTTTTAACTCATTCTATTTAATTTAGACTTTAATTGTCAAGTAGTATCGTTAATGCATAAATATATGCTCACATAATGAGTATAGTTAATTGTCCTACTAATGAATATGCACCGAATGAAGTAGTAACACTTCCTTTAATGTTTTCTTTTCATTATCATTTGATTCCTTGATGTTGTTTGCTGCATCATAACGTTCTAGACGTGTTTACTACGTGTTTTTTTTAATGTGTTGTTAACCCTCATTGTTTCTATACAAGACAAACGCAACATGTTACGTTTATTTTGTTTTCTCTTTCAAATCTCAATGACCAACATTTATGTGAAATTTGATTTGTTAATGCTTTATTCGATTTTATGTACAACGAGATTTCCCCCCTTTGGATTTGTTAATTTGAACATAAAACTTCTAAACATAGACTCATAAGATATCCGTTCATTCAACATCATTTTAAGTTGCATCACAACTATTAAGGGTAATTGTTAGTGAAAGCTACAGTATATAAGCATGTGTGTAACTAATTGGCTTATTATAATTTTTTGTAATTCGAGAGATTGTTTATTATTTTCTTATTTCCAAATTAAAAATAAATTATCTCTATTAGTTCGTGAATTTCATACATCTTTAAATGAAGTGATTTTTTGTCAGGTAACTTGTAAACAGGGAACGAAAGTTCTTCATTTTGAAGATAGTCTTAATCCATTAATATCAACTGGTGAACATTAAAAACGAAGAATCATTAGACAGCTGCTGTTTCGTCTTATTTTGGAACTTTGCTACGAGATATGAAAGTCCTGAAATCGATGCTCCCTTGTGAGTTTGTTAATGCATACTATTGACAAGTATCAAACTAGGACAAAACAACTATCTGGTTTTCCATACTTTCCAATGGTTTAACTTACGCCTGTTATTCGTGGAGGAGCATAGGCCCCCCATTAGCACTCTCCATCTGCCTGTAGCTCTTCTAGAGTTACTGCCGGTCCCAAACCTGGGTAAAGGAGGAGGGTTGGGCATAGGGTTAGAGACCACATCCCGTAGAAAACTAACTCGCTAAAAAAACGCTAGCTTCAATGGTTCAACAGCTGATATTAACTGGTGAGTGATAAAAAGTCCATTTCAAAACAAATTAATAAATTGCTTTACCTAGTTAAATTGTTTTATTATTTTTTTGCATTTTAATCAAAAGGGAATTTTTATCGGGCTTTCGATTACCCGGTGAAGCACAGAAAATTGATAGACTTATGGAAAAGTTTGCTGCACGTTATTTTGCATGCAATCCAAATAATAATGTATTTGCTTCAGCCGATACTGCATACGTTTTGGCTTTCTCAATAATCATGTTGACTACAGATTTGCATAGTTCTCAGATTAAACCGCATAATCGTATGAGTAAGGTAATGAGTTCGTCAAATAATTCTTTTTAACAATATTTCATTATATTTCTTCTTTTTTTAAGAATCCAATCAGTCACTAGGATATCATAGCTTATAGAAATATATATCCAGCGCCTTATATTTGTTAGATTAACCTTTTATTTCAACGCTGAATATTATCAAGATTTATTATGAATGAAGTTTATCTTGAGAATTTGATGCATTAGTGCAATATATTTAGAACAATTGGATCACACATTTATTATTGATTTCCACAAGTTTTTGATTTCATGTGATAATGCTTCTTGATGCCAGCGCTTTGGTGCTAAGTAAACTTTGTACATTAGCAGTTAGGATGAGTTAATAGGTTTTAAAACATGTTCATGAATTTTCAGTTGTGTTTGTGACTTCATCAGTTTAAGGATTTTCTTTTGTTAATTCATATCATTTGAAGATTTAGTGAAATACAGAAGCGAAATCAGAAACCACCATTCTTAAAAAGTACACTCGCTGAGTATCCTTATTATTATTCATGCGCATAGTACATCAAACCTAGCAACCGTACTGAAAAAAGAACGCGAAAAACCTATTTATTTTATTCAAATTAATGATTTATATGCATTATTATAAAAAAATTGATTTTTTTCGTCATTCTATCTTATTATCACCATATTTAAAAGGAGGATTATATACGCATGAATCGTGGCATAAATGATAGCCAAGATTTACCAGAATCTTATTTAGCTCAAATTTATGATGAAATTGCTAATGCTGGTATAAAATTGAAAGCTGATGATAATGTTACCAAACTTACAAAAATTTCTACATCAACTGAAATCAGCCCTAAGCTAGATAACCGACGACAAACAGGAGATGGAGAGATTTTAGGAGATTCTGTAAGTTTTTTTATTCGTAAATAAAAATAAATAAACGAATTAAAGTTAATTTACATTGAAATCTTTATCTTCAATGGTTTGATAAACGTTCATTTTTTTGTATTTACTATCTTACTTGTATTTAACATTATTTTTCTTCTACTATCTTTTGAAGTTGACATCTAAGTTTTATTTAAAAAACAAATAATTTGTATATAGCGTGAAATTTTATCAAGACGAATCAATTAGTAAACATTACATATTTCTTATTGTTTTACAATTATTAAGATAGTTACCGTAAGTTTGAAACAATATCCTAAATTATGTTTAAATATAGTTCACAATATAGATTAGTTCGACTGTAGTCCACTTCTCATCTTTTTATGGAATAGTATTTTATAAGATTTGATTTGATGAATTTTATGTTGTTAAAATGAAACTAAAGAATGTTGGTCGATAAATGGCTTGCAATAATACTGAACATAGTCAACTGATGCCTGCTCACGAGACCGAGTTAATAACATAAGTTCCCAATGAGCTAGTGTTAGAAGACAACATAACTTTCTAGAAGAATAGTTTATTCTTAATAAAATAACATATCTATATACAAAATGTTGACAAAGAAATAAACATGATTAAATGTTACTGATGATTGAAGAAAATCAATTTTGTAGGTGATTAACTATCCAACCATTTAAAACTTTTCCCATTGTATTACACCGATAATATGCATTGTTGTTAATATACTTGACTAATTTTTTATTTCCTCTAGTTATTGTTCAGTATGGGCTGTTTATCATCTTTTTCCCATTAACAGATTACATTGATTCTCCTTTGCTCTAACTATATTAATTAACGTTTTTGGAAACAAAGTTTCCCGAGATTAATTGTTTACTTATTGACTTTGAGCACACTAAGACTTTATGCTTGACAACCTAGCGACTAGTTTAGGAAATTCAGCAATTAAACCCTTCTGCCGATGAACATCAATTGGAGAACTATTGAAAAGTAAACAGAACTAGATAATATTTGCTTATAACTATTTTGAAGAGAACTCTTGATGAGACTATAATTTATGAATGACCTTTGAGCGACGCTTAAGAGACCTTGAGAAGGTTCACCTACATACTACGGCTAAATGAGGGTTATAAACCAGCGTGAGGAATTAAAATTAATATTTACAGTTGATGGTTAGGGTTAGGAATCAGATATAGGGTTTTCATCACGAACTGACATAAGCTATAATGCCAAAACTCTATTTAACCAAATGGATGAGTTAATTTCGCGCCAAAATTCAAGACCTGTTATCGTAGATCTGATTGGGTCATCCATAAATTATAGTCCCCCTGATCTCTTAGTTTAACTCACTCTTGATCACACATGGGGGATCGAAGCTCAGAGCATACGAGTATCTTAGAAAGAGTTCAAAATCGAAACAACTGTCTAGTTCTCTCTGATTTTCAGTGATATTTCAGCAGACTTTAGTATATGATGCGAATAAACTTCACAAAGTCGTTCAGCCAAATTATTGCCGAATTATTTTTAGGTTGCCTTTATGACAGATTGATCTTAGTTGAAGGTACATTTTAAAATCATGAGATTCTGAACATCTATCTCGTCCTAATATGAGACTTTTTGGCAGTGCGCACGCACGACCACACTAGGGATTAAACTAAGAACATTCAGGTTTCATCGTAAACGGTTAACCATTACAATCAATCAATCAGCATAGAGCCTGGTACATACTTGTGCTGGTTCAAGTTCCTATAGGACAATACAACGAGATGTATAGTAGGGAAATTAAATAAAGTACCAGTAATCATATTGAGAAAAACAGAACATTAATCCTGTGATCATTAATGACTGAACTAGTTTTTTTTTCCAGCTAAGTTAATCAATTTTTGGAAAATATTATACTTTGATGTATTTGTTTAATTTTCTGTTTACCATCCTTCCATTATAAAACACAGAACGAATGGTACTAAATTTTTATTAAAGAAAAATATTCTTCTTAAATAAATATTTATTTTTTACGTAACTACAAATACACACAATTATGTGTTTATCATATTTCTTGTAAAAAACAAATAAGCATAAATCAAATACACATTTAACTACGGTTACACATCAATAACAAGGTCAATATAAAAGGAACATAATAATCAAAAAATAAATAAAATCAAACACTGAATTGATGTTTATTACTTACTACTTTATTTGACATTTTAACATTTTTTTTTGTCTTTATCTAATATAATGTGACTGAAATCATATTGTATATTTGTCATTAGTTTTATGATTGAAGTCTATTTTCGATAACAATAAACTAATATTATTTTGTCAAGAATGAATAAATGTGTAGATTACATTTCATTCTCAGCATTGTCTGTAATTTAGTCAGTAATTAAATTGTATTAAGTGTTATTGATTTGTCAGTTACAATAAGAAATTGTTAGCTAAAATCAAACAAAAATTTATGTGAAACACAAACAGAATGTTCAATAAATAAAGAATATCAGTGTATCTATTATTTAACTGATCCAGTTCACAATCTAATCATATTATTGATTTTGAATAACCTCAGAAAGATTATCAAAATATCTCTTGCTCCTGGTTTCTGATTTCAATATCATTATATTTTTTAATCATCGCCATCATCATGATATATTTCATATAAATACATATTAACCCATTATGAAAACCCTATCTCGAACTGTATAATTTTAACAAAAGTGGTATGCTTACTAGTGGTAGTGGTTAGTTTACGAATTTCTAGTGAGATTTCTTTACTAATGAGATTCATAGCGTAAAAAATACCACCGATCGCGTTGGATAATCATCATGTTATGTTGAGAAGTGATTAAATTTGGGATTGTTTACCATTAGATTTCAACTCAGCGGTCTAAATATTTAACGCGTTCTCTGCGAGATTTACTAGATATTGAGTAGTTATGCATCACTGACAAGTAGCAAACCATAATAAAACAGCCGTGTAGTGTTTCCCAGTTTTCAATTTTTTTTTCAGCTCATGTAAATCCATACTAAAATTTAACTTTAACAGTAAATAATATTTACCGAAAGTTATTCAGTATCTATAAGTATACCATAACTTAATTAAATTTTGTCACTGGTGTTAACATAATTATTTAAAACAGCTCGAGTTTACTCTATCTGGAACACCATAGAGATATTCCTAAAAACTCAGTGTTTCATAACTAGTGTTTATAAATTATGTTAATAAACATGATTATTCTGATTGTACACCAATCACGTTAATTAAAGTACATTCCAATCCACAAATATTCGTTCTTATAATTTTCAAAGTCAATACAGGTGTATCCAGTTAAAGAGATTAATCCATGCAATGTTAAACGAAGAAAGAATTACCTCTAGGAAGTTATCTATGACAAAATCGAATCTAAATTGGGAAAAAGTAGATGTCTCTAACATAGTCAATCCATATGAACCTTAACCTTAAACTCTGTTTTTACCAAGAATGTTCAAGTAAATATTTCCTTAGTAGGTTTATCTACTTTGATCATTGGCAAATGTCACCACACAGTTAATATTTCAAGGAATCTAACTGTACCTAGCCCCTTCCCTTGCAATCAGATCTTCCTGATCTCCTTCACTTCAAATGAATCACAGTTTTCTTAACTTCTCGTGTTGAGTTGAAGGTGAGATACCAATATCTTATTCAGGATGTTGGTAGATATTGAATGATTGAGAAGTAGTCTGTAACTTGACCGAAATTGTTAAAAGGAGGTTGGAGCCTATAAATCTTGTTAGAACTTTTGTGGTTTCATCAGTGACTTACCTTTCTCGTTTAGTTGTGTGAGTTAGTCATCAGTTTGTGTACATCAATCATCCTAGTATCCTACCAGTCAAGTGTTCTGTCATAACGTTGGATGATCTCTTTCTAAGCCCCTCTATTTGTGATAAAACATCACCATCATGCATGCCGGTTATTCATAGGAATTACATGTTACTGCATCGATGCAGTCAACAGTATGACCTCATTCTCGAACCTGAAAATTGTATCTTTTAATCATACCGTTTCTCAACCGACTTCATCGACATCTTAGAACCTCAAAAAAAATAATTGTTCGTGTGGAAAAAAGACTATTGAGTCGTTACATTCTTATGTTAGCTAAGACAAATTTCAGTTAAAAAAATGATAGATTAGTGTAAACAAATCATGTTAAGATGTCTAGTGATACCAAGACCAATACGTAATTTATTGTAGTCAAATTTTTGAAAAGACATATGCTATTTCTTTTCAAATTTATAGAACTTAATAAAGCATATATCCCGGAGTGCATAAATATAAAATATTTAATATAAATCGTGTTACTCAATTTCATATTTAGTGTGGTCATAGTTTTCTATTTCCTATAACAGGTTTAAGCCAAAAAATGTTTAGTGTCTACTGCGAAGTATAAACAAGTCGAGTAATGATAATTCATGATCAATATTCTTTGATTGTTCATGATTTTCTCTTACATTTTAATTTCCAATTATATAGGTAATGTCTGGTTCATCTGAATTCACTTGTGCAACCCATTGTGAACATGTTCGTCCAATGTTCAAACTAGCATGGACACCGTTTCTGGCCGCATTCAGTGTTGGATTACAGGTAATAATGTTTTGAAATTATTAACCACACAGCTTCAAATGGATACTTTACTTTGTTAAAGTGATCCTATATGTATTATCCCCAATGCTGTAGATAGTATTTAATGTCATTTGTTTGAATTTTACAGTTGTTATTATTCAAGACTAAAGTGGTCAATATCTGGCAACTTATTTACTTCTTGAATGAATAAGTACCTCGGTCCTGTTTTGGATTTTAAAGTTGGTTTTATTGTAGGATATTATCATTGTTAATAACATACTTCATCTAACTGTTTAGTATCACTAACAATGTTCACACAGTTATTTGAGATGTTAAATATTAAACGCCTCAAGTTTCAACCAAATAATTTTATTCCCATATCAGCATAACATTGCTATCAGTATACGTTACAAGGCGAAACACATGTGTATTTATCGCTTTAAACTGGCGATGTCATAATCAAAGGTAGTTTACACTTTAATTCGCCCGTGAAACTTCAAAAAACATTAGAATAACTATTTAGCTCCAGTGCACGTATTTTTTTGGAGTCAAACTAAGCAGTTAAAGAGAAACTTCATTTTACTTTGTAAACGATTTATTTTGTCAAACGAAAGTTCCACTAATCTTTGTACGGACATATTTAATTTCCGAACTTCTTTTTTCCTCTGTTCATGCAACCGATTTTTTAGCCTAATCAACATCCACGTAAGCCACAACTATTTGATTATAGATGTTTCTGAAGCATTTCTCACCTGCGATGCGACTGAGGTCAATATTATTAAGATGGGACGCAAGATGCTGTTTGAAACTGACAGATCGATTGGTGAAGTCATCAATTTTCTCCGTCTGTGAAGATTAAAATATTTTACACAGGCCTAGTTACCAACTACCTAGACTTGCGATACTGTCTGACAAAGGAGTAGGTTATAAGAAAGCCATAGATATAAAGATCAAGGCATATCATTAGTCCATGAGATCATTAATGACTGATCTGACCTGTGTTCTTATTTGAAAACTTCCTGGTTAGAGCCCTGAAAGTAGATATAATTTAAAAGTGCAAGTGGAGATTGAGATGACTTGAAATCAGTCAAATTTTCTCAGATTCATTTGTTTCTTATCTTTTTAAAAAAAATCTTGATCTCATTTGTTTCTTTTAAATCACATTTCTAATGTTTGGCTTATCACTTATCCTATATTTTTTATTTTGCTAATTTCTTTTCTCAATGTATTGGTATAAGATGTAGTAACTTAAACTTATAATACACATTGATGCCACGTTTTACATTAGCTATGACTTACTGTCTAATATTTGATTCAGCATAAACCATACAAAAATTCAATCTATTTCATTCTTATTTATAATGAATTCTAATGAGATAATCTTTCATTGAGCATAAATCGTTATCTTAATATTCTTCGAAGATTTTTCGGTTCGTATATATTCTTTTCATGTAATTTCTTTCTATTAGGCGTTGATTAGCCTTTTTATTCGGTAATATATGTATTATATATTTATTAATTAATTTAATGAATTTTTTTATATCGCTGTGACTTTTTTAAAGTGACATATTTCTTTTTAGTTCAAACTATCATGTCTTATTATAATGTAATATGAGTTTAGAATTTATTATTTCTTAAGTGTATCTGAAAACTCTCAATTTCAAAGGTTAACATGATAATATTATTAAGCGCTTACTTAGTAGTCAAATTACCTTTCAATCAATATATTACAACGTTATATTTTACTCTGCCTATTTTTCATGGCTGATTGGTTTCATCAATTCACAGTGAGAAAGAATGTGACCTTGTCGTTTCAGACACAGTTAGTCTCAGTCATTTTAGACTTTCTAACTTTAACCAGTGACCTGTTGTCTTTACTTCGTTTATATATATATATAATTCTTTCAAAATATTCTTGTTTCCAACAGGATTCTGACGCACTAGATGTGAATCACCTGTGCTTAGAAGGTATTCGATATGCCATACGTATAGCATGTATATTTCATATGGAATTAGAAAGAGATGCTTATGTACAAGCACTAGCACGATTCACACTACTATTAACAACATCACATGTAAATCCTACTATTACGAATGGAAATTCATCAGGTATAAATGGAAATAATCATCAAACTGTTAATTCTCGTCGTCCACGATCTGAGAAGATTAATACGAATGCATCATCTACACTTAGCAATGCTTATACAAATGCATTAGGATCAAATACTTCTAATCCAGCTTTATCTACTCCAGAAGCGATGAAACAGAAAAATATTGATACAATACGTACATTGATTACAGTTGCTCAAACGGATGGTAATTATTTAGGACGTGCATGGTTAGAAATTCTACGGTGTATATCTCAACTGGAATCAGCACATTTAATTACTCATGCCATTTCATCGACATATGGATTAAATACTAACAATCCGCATATTGTTAACCGTCCAACACATTACAGTAAGTTTACATAAATTAACTTTTCATTAAATGGTCTCTGGATGTAAATCAACCATACTTCTGAATACATAGAATAGACATTGAATAGACTTGTTCATTTCAATCTTATTTGAAGTTCAGTGTAATTTTATACTTGTATTACGCTAATTATTGTGTTTCCAGGTTTACTCATTTCCAGTTAATGGGATCTTCATGAATAAAAACGTGTATTCGGTTAGATAGTGACGATGGATATTTTATTTATGAACTGACTGTTTTCGATATTTCTTGGACTAACTTTCCCTGTAATCACATCATGGATTGCGAGCAAATCCTTTGTGTCAGTTTGTGTCGTCGATCCCTGTATACCATGTATCATCCACTGCATACTCCATAAAACCCCATTGTAGTAAGGAACCTATGAGCCATATAATGTTTAGTTAGTATACGTAAGTAATTAGCTGATTCTACCATCCAAATTGTTTCACATTGTATACTGATAACGCATGTAATGAATCAAATAATTTTTAAATGGATGGTAACTATCTAATGTCATTTATGTACTCAGTGCCTAATTTTTACATAAATAATTACTCGTCCCGACGACAGTTATTATAGATGATTTTATATCTTGGTTCCTGACTGAGTATCTAATACAGAACTGTTGTTGTTTTTTGTGTTTACCGGGAAACTTGATTCTTCTAAATAAATATTTCCTATGTTGTTTACAACTCGGGTTCACAACTACTTTTGAATATCTATACATATCACCATGGTTTTTTCTCTTTCATTGATTAATATGAATTCCGCTATTTTTTTTAAAGCCATGACAACTGGTTCTTATTGTTTACAACAACACGGTTTGTTCACCATACTACCAAGTGTATATATCTATTGATTTTTTTGTATACTAACTTTGAAGTATCTCTTTAATGCTTGTGATATACTCTTCCCATAAGTCGTAAAGGGTTGATGTCCATTTGTTGAAAAATAATCTATTTCAAATCATATTTTTATGTTTGTGACCTTCAACTTGAATGGTTAGTTGCTGTGTATTTCCAGTCGACTTGATGCAAAAATAACTATTTTATGGTTGTATGCTTTTCTTTGAGATATGTTATCCACCTTATTGCCACATTTTGTTCTATAGGAAGGTGTCTTGGTCGTTAATACACTCATCTTTCAATCAGTAGGTCATCGTTTTGAGTCCCACTCCACTCTCTAGAACCCTAATTAGCGAATTGTAATGGGCTGATAGATGTCAGTTTTGTTCAGATTTTTTTCATACCTCCGGACCTTTTCATAATTAATCACTCAGTGCTCATAAATAAAGGATGATTTTGGATTTGCTGGAACGACATTCGTTTTACACATTCAAGCCATCGAATTCGGTGTTTTAAGATAGAGAATTCTAGAATTCCAACGTGGCGTGCTACTATTGGTCAGTAGCATAGTATGTCGCTAACGAATTAGCTGAAATATGATGTTAATTTAACAAACACTAATATCTATAAATACCCATGATTTTCTGTACAAAAACGAACCTTGGAGTAAAGTATTTCTCTCACACTTTGCGTCTTCTCTCTGGTGTTCAAGTCTCTGTGTAGTTCTAGCATGCGGGTTATCAGAATAGCTTAGGAATCGAATATAGCGTTCAATCGACAAGACTTATCAATAATAAAATGTAAATGTTTGAAAGTCATGTAAACTTTGATATATCACAGGATTCTTTATAAATATTTATTAAAGTACTCCGTTTTACTTGTGTATCAAACAAAAGAAAGTAGGCTATTGGCATTTTTTCTAAAATGTATATTCATTTAGTAGTTTTCCATACTGTTAGTGAGGAATTTCATAATTAAAACTTTGACAAAAGATAATAGGAAATCACAGTGATAAAAGTGTATTCATTTTGAGTGATCTTCAAGCCTACAATATAGATGACTGGTTGTGTTTGGAATAATAATAATAATAATAATAATAATAATAATAATAATAATAATAATAATAATAATAATGTGCATTGGTTTGCAAAATACACTAACAGCTTCACATTTAGTTTAAAAATAACATTTAAGAACTTAATTTATATGAACCAAACTTATATATTTACTATTAATAATAAGCTATTGTCTTCTTTATAGCATTGGTTATTTTGATTAGAATCAAGTAATTTTATTTTATTTGCGACAGTTGATCTAAACAATATTCAATTTTGTTAACATAAACCCTTGTCATATATATACATAATTTTATTCCTTTTTAAGGAATCAGTTGATGCAAATAGATTATACCCAATACGATTATTGACTGATTACATCGATTATTTTTCTCAAAGCGGAAACATTTTGAAAGCTTATTTAGGACAAAATTATTCCAGATTATATGTATTCGTTTTTTTAAATGAAAGTAATTATTAACTGAATACTTGCTATTTAAACTAATTTTGTCCAGTCTAGTTATTTGGTTATTCATAGAATAATGATCCATATAAATTTGATTTAACGTTTAGAAAACTACGAAAAAGGTAGTAACACTTTAGAGATGTTGCATTCCGATTTGGAATACCTCAATAGACTTGGAAGTTTAATGATATGTGTTGCTTGAAAGACACAGTTTTCTTATGGGTGGATTCTACATTATCTTTTGTTGGTTGTATGATTTTGTGGAAATATCCTTCCAAGATCTAGAGTAGCCATTAAATAGTTATTTCCCATTTGAATGATTGAATTTTTTAACTCCAACGGATACTAAGCTAAAGTATCTATTTATGGTTTCTTTCACCCTAAATTTTGTCATTGTCTAATGTCACTTGAATGAACAATAAACGTCATCATATGTCAGGCAGCTTTCTCTTTTTTAGTACGCAGTCAGTCCTACAACAAAATACATATCCTCGGCTGTACAAAACTAAACTCGGTGTCATAAAAACTCATAATAAGTATGCTAACATTTTGACAGACTTAGAATCCAACAGTCTATATTTGGAATAATTGAAATTATTTTTTGGAATTCAGTGCAATTATCATTTAATTTTGTTTAAAAAATACAATTTATACTGTTCTTATATTTCAAGCTATAGAGCATGTGTTTACTAGAATAAGTTTAATAATCTGAACTACTGGATTCTGACGAATAACTGGAAATCATAGTACTATTTGTAAGAATTGATAAACTTGAATACACGGTTGTATATATAATGAAATATATAAACTGATAGTGATTATTAAATATGAATAGAAACAACTTATTTCTCATTAGTTTTTAAAAGTACTTCAAATTCTCTTAATCCACTGTGTTTTTTAATAAATGATATTTGTTTTTCATATCTTCATTTGATAGAATACATTAAGTTATACAATTTAAATATTAATTCCTTTTAGATTCATATAACAATTCTTATAACCAGAATATAAATGAATTATCTACGGTTACTTCATTAACAACAGAAAATGGTTCTATCAAGTCCAATAATTTAATAGCATCTAGTCCAACAGTTACATCTAATCATTTTGTAAGTTCCAATTTGAATGAACCTGTAGCACCAGGTAGTTTAGCGGCTTCTATTGTCGACTCTAAAAAAGCTGCTGTTTTACAAGAAGTAATGGGAGAGACTGGATCACAGAGTGTGGTAGTTGCTGTTGACAAAATTTTTACAGGATCAATCCGTTTAAATGGTGATGCTATCGTAGAATTTGTAAAAGCTTTATGTCAAGTAAGTTTATAAGTAATTTTTTAACTTTTCAAGTATTATAGAAATAGTTTTCATTTAAATTCAAATTAATTTATTTACTCGGGTGCTTAAGAGTAAACCGGATTAAGTATAACGGCTAATAATAATATTAACATCTGATTGGTCAAACTGAAGTAGGCAAAGTGCGGAGCTGGAACCATGAACTTAGTGTTTGAAAGTTGTATGCCATAATCACAGCCATCACTCCTCCATAAAATATAGTATAACATGTCTTTTTCTGAAAAGTTTATTTGTGTTTTAGATTCACCATTGTTTGATTATT
Source organism: Schistosoma margrebowiei (assembly GCA_944470205.2). Lineage (NCBI taxonomy): Eukaryota > Metazoa > Platyhelminthes > Trematoda > Strigeidida > Schistosomatidae > Schistosoma > Schistosoma margrebowiei. Next base: position 52,405,722 of record OX104024.1, read on the forward strand.
TTTATTTTACTGAATACTTTTCGAATTTCGTGACTTACCCGAACTTCATCGTAAAAAAGCACGGTTCAGTTTTTTTTATTCTTTGTAAATAATGAACTTAAAACTAACTAAGGGATTCTCCTTGAATCCCATAATCATAATATTTATTTAAGTACTTTTCGTGTTTATACTGGCTGGATTGCTTTCATGAGATAGTATCATGTTATGGAGATCGAATTTAAACCTGTTAAATGAAAAATAATTAATTTCATAATGTTCGTTGTTACATGTTGATTTAAATTCTACCAGTAAAGTTTTTGGTCTTATTGTAATCTAATGTGATAATCGTAAAATACCTCCTCATTTGTGTTATACTTTTCAATTATCTCGACAGTGTGATACATTAGAATACGTTGATCTTAAGTATTGTATAGCTTATTTTGTTGTGCATGCTACAGTTATTAGTGCTACAAGATGAGTTCGCCTCAAACAATATTAGTCTGTTGTTGAGAAGTCAATCAGATCTTTATCAAAAGCCTAAACACAAATAACCGACTTCAGTTTGTCAATATTTTCAGACATAATACTATACACTACATGTCATCAAATATATATATAGCGTTTATTTTTTATTACTCTATAATTATAGGTTAGTCAAGAGGAATTGAATCTTCCACAAGCAAGAACATTTTCACTTCAGAAAGTTGTTGAAATTTCATATTATAACATGGGTCGTATTCGATTACAATGGTCACGTATTTGGGAACATATTGGTAGTCATTTTACAACAGCTGGTCGATCAGTTGATGAAGACGTTGCTGAATTTGTTGTTGATTCTTTACGTCAATTATCAGTAAAATTAATAGAAAAAGGTGAATTACCTAATTTTCATTTCCAAAAAGAATTTCTTCGGTAAGCAGTTTATTAATTAAATCGTAAATGTAAATTTTTTTGTCAATAAAGCAGAAATTTAATGGGAATTGTTCATTTTTTGTGATTAGTCTTACACCACAGACAACAAAATCAACTATTCTATGTTTAGTCACTAATAATTATAAGTATAGATAGTACTGTAGAATTCGAAACACTAAGACAGTAGAACTGTCTTGATGTTCGTATTGAAGATTCTTACTTTGATGTTGGTTGTAAGTTGTTTCGAGTTCCAGATGTTCTTCAATTGTGAGAGTGTTGTCGTTGCTTTGTTAGTCCTTTCCTTCACGTCTGCATCAGATTCTCCTTGTTCATCGATGATGCTGTCCAGGTACGTGAACGTTTCCATCTCTTCCAGAGTTTCTCCACCAAGTGAGATTGTGTTGGTGTTCTTTGTGTTGTATTTGAGGATGTTGGTTTTTCCGTTGTGTATGTTGAGGCCTACTGATGCAGAGACTGCTGCCACCCTAGTTATCTTCATGTGTATTTGTTGGTGTGTATGGGATAGAATAGTTAGATCATCTGCGAGGTCCATTGTATTCCGTGCTTCCCTTGGGATGTGGAGGTCTTCATAATCCAGTCGGAAACCAGCAAAAAAGGAATGTGCAAAAATAAGCAGCCTTGTCTGACATCGGAATTCACTTGGAGTACATCTATCCGTTGTCCTCCACGCACGACTTTGCAGTGTAGTCCGTCGTATGAATTTCGGATGATATTGACGATTTTCTCAGATACGCAGTAGTGTTGAAGAATACATAGGCAATAATATTTAATATCCAACTGATGTAAACGTTTCTATTAAAAGATAACTTTACAAATGTAAGCAAATTATCACAAGTTGTACTTTTATTTCTGTTTAAAGTCAACTTGTTTTTAAATAAAACAAAGGGATTGTATAGAAAATAATCTTGCTAACCTTTGTAAAATGTATACAGAGTACAACTACTGAAACGTTCAATCATACTCAAGGTCATGATTATACATATTACTTTAGATAAAGTTAATTGTTAGTTTTAGAATAACAAAAGTTTCTCAATTAAATTATTCAGTCCTGGAAACGTAAAATCCAATGGCAAAACTATTTTGTTCAACTTGTAAATCCTTTCATTTTCAATCTGTTGTAAATGAAAAATACTTTTTACAATAAGTTATCATTAGTTTATTTTATTTTATGAGTTCGGTCAATTTTTATATTACAGTTTTATATATTATTAAAGAAGTGTTTTCTTATTGCACTTGCAAAGATTGAAATGACTAATACACAATGATCATTTAAATCAACTTATTGGTCAAATAAAACTGAGGAGCTTACTTACTAACTTACGCCTGTTACTCTCAATGGAGCATAGGCTAGTAAGTGTAAGTAAGCTAAGTAGATTAGTATTATTATTATTATTATTAATTATACTACGTTCCATCATACATTACTGGAAGTAGCAAGCTCGTGGTCTGATGGTGAAGTAGTACCTCTGATTGTTTAAGGGCAACAGTAAGGTGTTTTTTTCATATAATCAGCATCTACAGTAATTCTACCTTTCCACAACGGCAGATTGAGGTAAAAATGGTTGACGCTAATAAAAGTAGCACTCCTCGTTATACTCCACAGATTTCCGTCACTGGCATTAAGAGTTTTGAAGTACGGAACCAACTTATTTAAAGTCAAAACAAACAAATGCAGAGTAATATGAATTTATTTTCGTAGTTTCTCATCAACTGCTGATAACCATATATATATTGAAAGTTTGTATTGAAGTAGGGTAAAGTGTGAAACAATTGACATAAATGAATGTAAAGAATCGAAATGACGAAAGTCATCAATAATAACTCTATGTATATGTACAGGAACAGGTCGGAGGTCATTTGATTTTGGGATAAAAGCAAGGGGTTAGTGATAGATTAATAAAGTGAGATTCAGAAACATCAGATAAATTGTGTGATGATTTTAGAGGTTATGAAGGGTTTACATAAGGTTTCTGGGATTAAAAAACTGATAGGATGGGTTACGTAATAACTGAACAAAATTTGAAGAGTTTACATAAGTTAAGAAAATTAAATGAATCCAAATGTATGAGTGAAGGGGTGGTTTTAATGTACACAAAATAAGAATTCGGTAAGGGAAGACTACATAACAAAATGAACACTAATAAAATAAAGGTAATAACAATGATTTACCAGGGTAGTATTAGGTTTATTACTGTTTCATTTTGGATGCATAAATCAGGTTTGAGTTTTTCTTATCGCCATTTTTGCAGTAAATTTAAGAGACTGTTTCTTTGTCTGCTAATAATTTTGAAGGTTTGAGGAATGTTAATGGTGTGTCCCGTGCTAAGTAAATGCCGAGCCATTGCACCCTTCGGTCTTAAGTTCTTTGGAACATGCTCGGAAATGCGAACATCTCTCTGTTCTTCCAATGCGTGTTTTGGTTCGTATCTTTTTTATCTGTGAACCCCACTTAATGCCTATGATTGTTGGGTTCCAACACCAAATGACCTCCAACCGAGAGAGAGAGAGGGAGGGAGGGTTATTATTGATGACTTGTCATTACAATCCCTTTCATTCATTTATGTCAATTGTTTCACACTAAATCTTACCCCAATGTAAGCTTTCAATATATAGATGGTTGTAAGCAGCGATGTTGACAACTAGAATGTGATAATCGCCCTCATACCTCTAAAAGGATATAAGATTACCTCGCCTGTCATAGATTATTTAATGTATAAAATAATGCTGATGAAGTAAGAGATTATGAATATTGAACTGAGTATTAAGTAAATTGTTTAATTATTTGGGAACTGTAAAAAATTAAATTGTATAAAACTTTCAATTGTGAATATTTAGATGGGAAGGAAATATGTGCATTAAGTAAACCCATAGGGGTTATCGTCAATTTATTTAATGCTTAGTATATGTTTTGTATCCTGCTTTTTCGACTATTCTTCCGTTCATTTAGTAAGTGGTTGCGAAATATCAGAGTATAATTTTTTTTTTACTAAGAATTGAATTTCAAGCGTACTCACAACAGTCTGCTATAAACGCCTATAGTGTATTCCAGATCCAAATCCCAAATGAAAAACATCAATATAGTAAAAATTAAGCCTTGAACTGAAATCTTGGGCAAAAATTATACCACTTACTTACTAAATGAACAGAAAAATGGCCGAAAGCACTAGATACAACACACCTATTGAATATTGAAAATGTTGAGGATAACATCAGCCAAATAGATGTTCTATCATCTCGTAAGAGGTATGATTATTATCTTATTAGTTCTAAAGTTGACCAAGTGAGAGTTCCTTGAAACTTGGTCATTTGTTTTTCTTATCATGCATTTAGACACATAACTGAATAGCATAACTAGTAAGTATATTATTCCTCACTTATTTTTTCTCCTTGTTTGAATATAAAACAAAGTTAGTTCTCTATTAACAATCACCTGGTTGGAACATATAATTTTATTTGTATATAAATATTTTAAAACAATCTAAATTGGATTAGAAAACTGACCATCAACTTATCATTTAAACTACTGACCTTTAATCATGTATAAAATGTATGTAGTTTAATCTGAAGGGTGTTTTTGTTCCTAAGAAATCGCTAACAATGACACTAAGTCATGATCTAATCTTAAATACACCAAGTTTCACTTGTTTTAAACATGTGATCTTTTAAATAAGTCAGTAACTGTTATTCTTCTTTTTTCTAGGATGTAAATCACTTTCACACGACCCTGAAATGTTAAAATTGCTACATTTTGTTTTTCAATTTCTTTGATAAACCGGATATTGTGTATTTGTTTTTTTTTGTTGTATAGTTCATCCTTTATCTACAAATTGTTTTGCTACAACTTTTATGTCAGCTGACATATCTCTGTCATGTTCGTCCTTGGCAATGATAGATTAAAAATGTATTTAACGCAGTGAAAATTCATTTAAATTCGTAATTTATTGTAAATCATTATAAGTAAAAAAAATATAAACGATTGATTTGCAAATCACGAGTATAAATATAATACGGTGACCATGAGACGGGAGAGCTTTGAATTCGTTCCTTTATTGGGTCGTAGTTGCTTTTTGTTTAGTAAGAGCAATTGACTAGATTGAAACAGCAGTTTAGTGCTCTTTCAATTCCCTGTGATTTTTCTATTGATGTCAATTCTTGTTACAAATCATCTTCCTGTTCCGTTTTCATTTTTAAAATTAAAATCCGCTTGTAATATTATGAGCTTAACTTTGGTTATCATAGGGTTAAAGGGTTCTTTTGGACATTGCTTAACTCATTTCCAACAAATTTTTTTCAAGGCCTCAAGCAATAAATATGCTTAGTTATTATTGATAGTTAACGAATATGTATTATCTGTACAATTATTATTAAATATCTTACTTCATCCAATGAAAACAAACTGTAATATACCAGACTATTTTATCATCAATGAAATTTTTGAAAATTTTCTCAAATAAATGTTTCATTGTTATTTATATCTATCATTTGTTCAGTTTATTTATTTATCTATTTTTAATATAAACTTAATGTATTATATTTTAGTCCTTTTGTAAATATACTGGAAACTGAACCAAATGTCAGTCATAAAGTTCAAGATATGATAGTTCGTTGTATTTATCAATTAGTCCATTCACAATATTCGAATATACGTTCTGGATGGACAAATATTTTTGCTGTTCTACACTTAATAGCATCGTCTTTAAATGAAGCAATAGTTGATATGGCATTTGAAACTTGTCATTTCACTGTGAAAACTGTTTTCAAAGAACATTTACGTATTGTCGTTGATGCTTTTCAGGTAGATAGAATTATTTTTCTTCTTTTTTTAAATAATGCATGTAAAAATCACTATAGTAGATTAGAAGTTAATATTCATATTTGTTGTTTATAGATTTCATAATCATGATATTCTAAAATACATGAAAAGATTAATTACACGTGAATGTATAACGCTAATAAATAGTTCAACTGTTTAATTTGTTGTATACTTATCGGAACCATTGAATTATCTATTCATTTGACTGATGAGCAAATGTAGTTAACGTATCTGTTCACAATTTATTTCGTTATCTACTTTTCATTTCTACGTTTTTTGAAAAAAGATCAGAATTTTCACAGTTGAATTTACGAGTCGATCTAAGCTAGACTACCATTGAAAGCCTTGAAGCACTAGACAACCGTTCCGTCCTAGTATGGGACTCTTCAGCAGTGCACATCAGCGTTCCCTCACTCGGGACTCAAGCTCAGGGCTTCGTGTCTTTAACGAGAACGCTTAACATCTAGACCACTGAGCCGAGATCCGATGGTGTTAATATCTAACTTCAACCAATCTATGATCTTGCACAACTCTTCATCCATTACTTGAAGTGAATAACTTTCCATCCTACATGGATTGCAATCCACTAGCTTAGATCGACTCGTGAATCAATAGTGAAAATACCATAATCTCCACAAATCCCCGTGCTGATAATAAATCAGAAGTGACTGAAATTCAAATGTACGAACAATGAATTGACTAGTAATTATCAATTCACATAGAGGAATAACTCTACTTGTCGAAATATACTGACTGAAGCTGAGAAAATATTCACATTATTGTCAGATAGCTTTTAGTACTCAAGAGTTAACTATGTCTTGTGTTTTTTCTCCTATAGAATTTTATTTTAAAAGTAGTCTGTCATTCTGTGCTTGAAGATGGTGAAGTATTTGTAATCACTTTGTCCTTTGTACACAATTTCAAAACAAGCGAAGTGGCGTTCGTCAGGGCTGCCCACTCTCTCCATTCTTGTTTAACTTTATCATTGACGTACTTTTAGAGTTAACACTTTCCTCATCTAAATTTACAGGGGTTGAACTTCTACTGGAAGTTTCACTTGTTGACGTAGAATATGCTGATGACATAGTTTTATTTGGTGAAGACGCTGACAAAATGAAGAGTCTTCTGACCACTCTAAGCAACAATGCAAGCATGTTTGGAATGCGATTCTCCCCCACCGAAATGCAAAATGTTGCTTCAGGACTGGGTTGCATCGACACCCAAACTAATTACAGAGAGTGAAGTAGTTGAACGTGTCGACCGCTTCACTTATCTTGGAAGTCTCGTCAGCCTTTGTGGTTTGGTGTGTGACGAAGTCACTGACAAGTGGACTGAGCCATGTTGGTAGGTGTAGACTATCTGGTTGGGGACCGCGAGATGATAGCAACCGATGGTTAGAGACCCTGAATGACATGGCTCAAAATCGTTTGCAATGGGGCAGATGCATACACTCTTTGTGTTCTCCTAAATTCTGATCTCCTGATTCCTCATTGTCTCTTTTTCTCTCTTCCCAAGTTTATTTCACCGGATTATACTCTTTAAATAACATCTCCAAACCCTAATCTTTCCGATTACCGCTTATACTCTTACTACCTCTACCACTACGGGATTTGAATCGACCAGTGCATCTCTGTGCTAATGTGGTGTAGCAACTCAAACTGATTTACGTACGTACGAGGTTCTACGTTGTTACTGACTGACTGTCAGTCGTTCAACGTGTTAGTTGAATTGGGTGATTAGAAACGTACAGTTAGTTAGTTGAATGATATTAAATTTTGTAGATAACTTATCATTTAGTTACTTATGGTGTATCCATTCAACCCATTGACTAAATATGTGTTCAGATTATGGTTTTTCAAACAATCGTCTTTTTAAAAAAATAAACCGGACTTTGACTTCTTTTTATTTGATCTTTTTTCTGTATGTTTTGTATACAATTTTCAGCCTTTAGTAAAAGCATTAGCTGAATTCGCATGTAATCCTCGATTTCCTGACACAGCTATGGAAAGTATCCGTTTAATTCGTATTTGTGCATGTACAGTAGCTGACAACGAAACAGTGTTTATTGGTCTACAAAATCCTGAATTTCCTATTGTAAATAATAATAACTCGATGGAATTACCCAATTCTGATTTGAAATATGTATATTTATTACCTGAAGATGATCAAATTTGGTTAAGAGGTTGGATGCCCGTACTATGTGAATTATTTCGTATAATAAATGGGTATGTGATTTATTTATTTGTTTATAATTTACTCTGTTTTGTAACAAATTGTTCAACAACCTCTGCATACTATTTGTCCTAATAATCACTAGGTAATCACTAGTTTTGAAAGCTAATTATCAGAGTCCTAGTGATAAGCTATGATTAGTCGAACTTTAAAATGTCGAAAGGGCGACATTCTAAGAAGTATGAATGGTAAAACTGAGTTTTGTATACGAACTGGCAAACCTCAGAACTGTACAACATGTCGTACTCTAGTAGTCACGAATGAACCAGAACTCAAGCCAAAGAAAAAGCAGCGATCTTATTCAAAGGTAATGTATTTGTAATACGAATTAGGCTCAAAATCATGTACAAAGTAACGATCGTTATATATAGACACCGCATATAGTTACCCAGCATTAGAAATGAATGATGGTTAAGCAGTATCGCTAATCAATTGAAGTTAAAAATATAAACCGTTGGATCCCAACTCAAATCATTTAGAGGTTAGGGACTCGGCTAAAGACCTAAAGGTTTCTTGGCTCGATTCCCAATGAGGTCGTAAATGCGCACTGACGAGGGGCTCTATACTAAAATGAATCAGATAGCCAATGTTTCTGTTTTGAATAGAATTGTCTAAGTAAGGTCAGTTCATGATACAGACTGTAAAGCCGATCAATTTTTAATCTTAGGTGTATGTGATCAGTTTTTGTTAAAACAATTTTTCTTAGTTTCTTTAACCGAACGTTTGATTCTTTATTTTTCTAACACTAGCTCTTGTTTCAAATGGAGTTTCTATTCTGATATTTCAACATAGTATTGTCTTTTTTTGATGAACCTGACGTTATTTTGTACGTTTATTCTACCCGGAAAAAGAATATTCACTTGATTTACTTATGTTTGATGTTGTGCTAATCTTTTCATCCGTCCGGCTTTCTGGCTATTAGGAATAGTCATGGGGCTGCTTTGGTAGTTGATGTTATCATGTCTTTTGACCAATGAATGAGTCAAACTCTCAATCCTAACTTTTTATATACTACTGTATTATGCAGTATGTCATTATCGAAATTTTACGGTTATTTGTATTGCATGATATTAACTGGCTTGTTTATTTCCTCTCTTTTCCTTATAAAAACAAATATATCATTATGTTTTATTTTTCCTTAGTTGTAAATTAGATGTACGCACTCGTGGCCTTACTGTGTTTTTCGATATATTAAAATCACATGGCAATAAATTTAAACCATTGTGGTGGCGTGAAACATTTGCTGTTATCTTTCGAGTTTTTCAACATTTCCGAATCTCTTCAGTATCATCAGAATATAATAATACCATGACAAATGTTGATTTGGAAACAGTCGATCATCATATTTCTTCGGTAAAAACACCTCCGTACTCGAATGCATGGAATGAACAAGCTATCACCAGTAATCGGGGTATTCATCATCAGACTCTTTCAAATATGGAACGTACTGAATGGATGAATACAACTTGTAATCATACGTTATTTTCTGTTGTGGATATATTCACTCAATTTTATGATGTGTTACATGATATTCTTTTGGGTATGTCAATAATTTTCATTATATTTTCTTGAAAATACAGCAATTTCTCATATATATACGGTTAATATATTCGAGTTGTTAAATATTTTTATTATTAACACTATTGATCATACAAGAAAAAGCATTCTCAGAACATGCTTGCGAGTTTTTCCCCACCGGCAATTTGTAACTGTTTAATTTTACAGCACTGAATATCTGTAATTCGCTTTCAGTAATAATTTAAATCAATATTTGTGAATGATATTTTATATAGTCTAATCTCCCACTCCGCTGACTAACTGATATGCAGATAGAATTATTATAAAAACAGTTTATTGCTAACCATTGGATTTTAAGATACAAGGCTAGTGAAATTATTCGATTCCACGATATATAAGTTGTGATCTATGTAACTCCAGTGCATATATCATTTAAACTAACTGTTCTAATATATGTAATTTTGTAGTGTCTAGTGCCTTGTCAAGCGTAAATGCGTTGTTCTAGCTTCCGGAAAGACCGCTTTATTCATTTTTTTCAAGTCTCACTTTGAACTTGTTAATTATTCGCTTATTAACCCTGACTTTTATATGAGCATATGTGTGTACTGCTTACACTACGGTCAAACCGGAGTCAGATACTTGGACTAAAAAGAGTTGTCATATCTAACATACTTTGTAATAAACTGACTAAAGATAAACATATGGATCACTAGGTTTCGATTAAATGGTTTGAAGGTATTGTACACGCTTTGCTAGACCTGTTAAATCCTATCCTCAGTCCCACCTAGAAGGTCCTGAGGGTACATATTTGAGACGTTTCAAAATGGAACAAACCACATGTCTTATACTTATTTCTGTTAGTAGTTCGTCAACAGATCTTGTTTTATCATGAAACCATCCTTGAACTATACACATCTTTTCGTATGACATCTCAATATATAATTGGCACTTGATATCATCGTAACAAATAATTTAGTCTACCGTACACAAAAAATATTTAATCATTAGTGCCATTTACTGTGTTAGGGTAAATATTTCTTCTTAAAAAGGTATCTACGTTAATACAGGGCAGTAAGATGAAGTTTAACTAATTTACTGTTTTAATTCGATGCACATAGTTTCAGCTAAGGTTTGTGGAGAAAAAATATTGCAATGTGATCATTTTACAGGATTTATAACTGTTTTATCAGTTAAGTATAGTTTGTAGGAAACTAAATTCTTTTTTTTTTGCAATGTTTTTAAAGTAGTTATCGGGTGTGACTTTCCAAGCACATATTAAGATGCTCACTTTGTATTGGACTTCATGTGCATATATAACAATTAGGAAACCAATGTGACTTGAGTCAATTATGTGCCTTATTACAGTGAATTTATACTCTCTAATTGACTGCATTTGACGTTTACAATTTTATGATCCTACTATTGAGATATTTGTACTTTTACATTCCCCTGATTCTCAGATTTTAGGACATTGTGTGTTGGAAGTGATTGCGAACTGAGGGTGGGAAAACAGGCACTCAGCTTACTGACTGCTAATGTATGATTTCCTTCCTGTTTTTTATTTCTATTCTGAAATCATTGAATGTAGACAGCTTGTAATTGTGTTGTATAAGTTATTTGGTCGTGAACCATGTATCCAGTACAATGTAATCCAGTCTTCGTATAACGTAACGACCGAGTATTTAGTTTAGTGGCAGCATAATATAGGACACCGGCCATATTATTGTATCATAGTAGTGTAACATAGGAAACAAAATATGTTTAATCTGCCGTCATTGAAGTATTAAAGACGGGAAATTTCTTTCTGATAAATTATTAAACATTCTTGACTAACATCAATTTCATTCACTACTATACAGTGCTAATGTGTTACTTTCAGTGAATTTGAATAAAAACAAAAATCGAAATGTGATATTTTAAACAGAATCTTAATTCTTCTTCTGCCTAATTTTTTTTGCAAGTCCACTGAATGCCCCTATATTTTCTATATTAATCTACGTAAAATGGATTCATCTATATCGTTACTATTGGCCTTTTACCGTATCATCGACAGTGCTCAGATCACTAGTCATGAACATCATGGACTGATGCCGTACTCTGATCTGACCAGTTTAAGTTGTTTCCCAATACATATCTGCTTCACTAGGTCTCCAGAAATGCTAACCTAAAAATGATATCACTTACACTCCGTTTGATGTACTTTCACCGATCACTTCACTTGTGAATAATGAGCTTCAATGATAATATAACATACAAAATGAATGTACCATTCTTTTTAAGCTGAATTCCATTAAATAACAGTTGGTTAATTTAATTTACTAGTTAATCGGTATTTTATTTACTGTAGATGATATTTACCAACAACTTCGATGGTGCTGTTTACAAGAATATGAACAATTAGCTCGTTCTGGAACAAGTTGTTTGGAAACCTTAATTTTATCTAATGGTAAACGATTCAATGATAAAATTTGGGAATCAACAGTAAATTTAATTGTTGATCTCTTCAAATCTACAGTACCCCATCAATTGCTAACATGGCGCCCAGTAAGTGTAAATCAGTCTTCTTAGTAATACTGTAGTGAACAAGAACACGGGTAGGGACAATCGAATGTGTTTAACACAAAATTACAGGACTTGTTAATCAAATCTAACAGTCATAAAGTAAATGCTTAATTCGCAAAATGTCCATCGATTGTCTCAAAGTAACTCAGACTTCATTGTTCTTGCATTTTCATGCAAATTGCATTCTGTTTCCATTATTTACTGTTCGATCCTCTTATGTCTCTGCTGCCAGACCTGTTCACGACCAACATCATATACTACTTATGTCAATATATGTAGCACACACCACAATACGTTTAATCTAATATTATTCAAGATTCTGAAATCAATTTTGAAATCGGATGAGTAGAAATTGTAATTTTTTAATCATCTTATCATAATTAGATGTCAATTTGATATAATTTAACGAATAGGAAGCATTAGACAACTGTTTTTATTTTCACCAGGTTCCTTATAACGGTTTAATCTGGTACATTCACTTATATTGACAAGAATGCTTTTGGGTTAGATTCAACAGATCAGTGCATTTTTAGTCACAATTATTTCATGATAAAATTCATTTGCTTTCTAATTTTTCCAGCACTTGTTCTTTCGAACGTGTTCAGCTCCAGGAGGATAGGTTTGATCTCCAACGAGCAATTTTGAATTTGAAAAGTTCTTGGATTAGTAAAAAGCTCATGGTACCAGTCTTTTGATCTTCGATTTCTCAATGCTTAGTTACGTTCTTCAAATATTCATCCCTCGTTTGTATAGTTATGTTTGAGTTAGAGATTCTCATACTAAATTCAACCTACTAGCGAATATTGCTTCTGAGAAAATATTTATAGTCGAAATGTTTTTCTTTGCTTGACAAGATCTTAGCATACTGTCAAGATAAAACTTCCTTTTATCTACCTCAAATTAATTATGCTGTAAAATACAAAGTTTGAATATTATCCATCAAGCAAGCGGTTATTTTCATTTAATCATGTTAATTATCTTATTTCACGTGTGATATAATTCAGGAAACTGTCAAATAACTTTGCCATCAAATAAGCATCTTTCTAAATCGTGGAAGTGAACTTTTTAAGTTGGTGGCATAGCTTTTTGTAATACCTAAGATGTTTTTCCTAATTCACCTATCAAGTACATACGTTTTTTCTACTTAATTTTTAATCACAATCTTATTGGATGCGAGTACTGCCCAAAGCTAAATAGGTATAACTAAGTCCAAACTCGCGATCTAGCTATTTCAAACTGAATGCTTTAACCATTTAAAAACCTGCAGTTTTCTTACTGTATCAAATATCATTAATGGTATACTATTTGCATACATACTTTGTTTAGAAACACTTCATAGAAGTTATATTTCAGTGTAGTTATGACACAAACCGTGCCACTACATCCAACTTTGTATCCCTAGGGAAATAGCTAGTGTTTAAAGTGCCAAATAAATTTCATGTGTTTGTTTATTTATTTATTTTCATTATTGTAAATAGGAACAAATGCCAATTGAGATCAACGATCAAACTATGGCTACATCATTTGAAAATACCAATCAACAATCTATACCTGGCCATGTTGCAAGAGCACATTTATTCGCTGATTTACTCAATAAATGTGTAGTACAATATGAATTAATACAAACAGTTGATCATATTTTATTTTATTCAGCTCACAGTAGAAATGAAGATATTCACTATTTACATGAAGCACGTCGGTTAGCTGTTGCATCTTATCCAGCATTTGAAGTTGCTTTACAAGCGGCTACATCATCAAACCAACCAACATTATTCAATTCGCCATCTTTTCTTACTAAAGATAGCAATAGTAATAATAATACAGGAAGTAGAATATCAGTAGATATCATTAATCATGATTATTCGAGTACAAACAAAACTATAACTAATCATAAAGATGATCTACGTAAGTGTATTCTTATTTGTTATTCTCTCGCTTAAAATTTCTCCTTTCTTAGTCATATAAGTTTACTGAATCATCGTATAAAGTATCAGTTTCTTTCGCAATTTTTTTTTCGAAAACAGAATCCGTATTTTCATAGTCGATCTACACTAGATCACCATTGAAAAATAGAATAACTAGACGGCCGATTCGTCCTAGTATGGGACTCCTCAGCAGTGCACATCCACGACCACGCACTTGGGACCGGATCCCAGGACCTTCGGTCTTTCACGAGAACGCTTAACCTCTAGACCAGTAAGCCGAGACCCGATGGTGCTAATGTCTAACTTTAATCGATCCATGATCTTGCACAACCCTTCATCCATTACCTGAAGTGAATAACTGCTTCCATCTTACATGGATTGGACCCCACTGATCACGGCTTCTCACTAGTAACTCCAAGGGTTACATCTTGAAGTTAGTCACTAGTGAGCACATGATTATTGTCAGTATGGAGATTTATGCAGATTGTAGTATTTTCACAGTTGAAATCACGATACCGGCTCAGTGGTCTAGAGGCTAAGCGTTCTCATGAGAAACCGGTCTCGAGCTCGAATCCCAAGTGCAGGGGCATGAATGCGCACTACTAAGGAGTTCCGTACTAGGACGAAACGGCCGTCTAGTGCTTGCAGGTTTCAATCGTAATTTACTTTCGATCGACTCCTGATTTCAACTGTGAAAATACTAAAATCATATTATTAATCACAGCAAATATGATTAAGATCAGTGTCTGAAAACTGAAAGTCATTTTTGTTCAACCTTTCTCCTGACTAATTAATCATGATAAACTGTTATTTAGGGGTTAGTTTTATAATCGTCGTTAAAATAATGACCACATATTAGAAGAACCCTAGTTAACAATATTCACTACAGTAGAAAATATTTGAAGTACAATAGCCGGGCAAAATAAAGTAGAATTATAATCAATTTTTTGGTAATTAGGCTTATTGTGATAAAGTGAATTAATCCATCCATCCATTATTATTCTTTGTAAAATGAATTCGCTTCTATGAATGCCCTATACTCATTTTGTTTTTAAGTTCACTGAATGTAACATCTAGACTGATGTCGAAAACAGTCCAGATCCTATGACTCCTAAATTTATCATGTAGTTATGCATAGCTTCCTTTGTATTAGGCATTTTCATTATCTATGTAGTGCATTGAACAATTTACTTTATAAACTATTCCATGGTTAGATTCATTTCGTTATTAACTAAGTAAGCAAGTTATAAAAAATTATTGTAATAAGTCTTATTATATTGCTTAGTATATAGCTCAGTAGCGAAGTAAATTTGCTAATGAACCATAGTTTTCTCAATTCAAAGAGTATATCATGCTTCTGTGAGATTATTCAGAAATGATTATTTTGATAGTCACATATTGCCTCTGGAGCGTTTGAATAAGATCTGGGCTATGCATTCATTTATTTATTCTAAATAAAATTGTTTTCTTCTCAAACATGTGGCTTAGTGAAGTAGTAAATTGATTGCAAATATTGTCTCTGACTTGATCGGTCTAAATTGTTCTTTCTGAAGTCTAGTTTATTTGTGATTCATTCTTTCTGTCGAACTCAATAAAACTTTACCACTATTTTTTCTATTGTAGGCATTTTAGATTCTTCTGAAAACCTTAGTGTACTTGAAAATGAAAAGGCTAGTACTCAATTCTTTTTTGAAACTAATCTAAATAATACGACTCAGTTAGTCGGAGCTAGTCCGTTACCGTTTGATTCCCGAGGTATGTATCCTCATTTGTCACCGCAACAACGTTTTACTTTGGCAAAGTGTCTGCTAGATTCACATGCATTCGCTAAAAAATTTAATTCAGATGATGAACAACGAAATATTCTATTTCAAGCAGGTTAGTTTTTTCTTATGTTTTTTATGATAAGCTGTCACTGATAATAACGTATTTCTAACAAATTTTAAACGTTGTATACTCACTCATGGATGTATGCAATTTAAATAGTGAAGTACCATTTTTATTGAACAAGGAAACATTTCAGTAAAACCATTGCTTGCAGCATACAGCATTATATGTCCTACGTTGTGAAGCTTTTGGAATCAAATAATTAAGTTGACTCCTACACAATATTTTTGCTTCTCCCTTAGTACTCAATCTGCCACTTGGTCTCATTTCAGTAACTACAGTCATGATTAAGACACACACACAGTTTAGTAACGTTACTGATAAAGCCTGTTATTTTGCTTCAGTTTATGTTACTTGTAAGTTATAAATTATCAGGATGCTATTAACCAAACACGCTGGTTAATTAAAAAGAAATTAAACAGTGTAATTCATTCAATAGCTACTATGCTTCTATTATGCATTAGGTTTGACAAATTTTGAACCATTCATTTTAAATTTTGGAATTATTGTGTTTAATCGTTGCATGGGATCCACTTTTTTTTCTTTAAAAAAAAGCAAACTTTCACAAGGACAACAGATCCGTCGATGGAAATGTTTTAATAAGACTAAATTTGCGCCTTTTTCTCTATGCTATCCCGGATTACAGTACTTTGATGTTTAAGTAGGCATCACATTTTTTAACCAGCTTGGTTTGTGATATTTGTTATTGTCCTACACTCTCCTAAGCATTTCATGGCTGTTTCAGTAGCCTTATAAAAATATATGGAGGGCTTGGGAATAAACATATAATCACTAGTCCTGACACATAGAAAAGTCTAATTGCACAATAGTTAAACAATAATGATTACATCAAATTGTAATAAAGTATCATTAGCTGATTGAACTAATTTCAAAAGGCAGATTCATTAACCAATTTATTGACAATATCTCTTGTAAAATTAAAATTGTTATTGATATACTAAATATTCATTCGACATACCGTAATCGGGTTACTGATTGATCAATTAATTATTGATTAAAATAAAACTAATAAAGTTCACAAGGTGAACAATAGAACTACTCAATCTTTGATTGTTTTAAATCATATATTATGAAGAACGTAGGGTATTAGGGAATGATAGTAAATCAGCTGGCCAAACCAAAACGTGGTATAAGTCTCAGTCCTTTAAGTCACTAACTTCTGGTGTTAGCCATGTTGGTAGATGCAGACTACTTGGTTGGGGTCCGCGCAATT
Source organism: Schistosoma margrebowiei (assembly GCA_944470205.2). Taxonomy (NCBI): domain Eukaryota; kingdom Metazoa; phylum Platyhelminthes; class Trematoda; order Strigeidida; family Schistosomatidae; genus Schistosoma; species Schistosoma margrebowiei. Next base: position 52,422,805 of record OX104024.1, read on the forward strand.
ATTGTAACCAATGGTTGGAGACTCTGGGTGACATGGCCCAGAATCGATCATAATGGCGTTGGTGTATACACTGTTTGTCTTCCCTTAAACCATGAGTTTAAAATTGCTTTATACCTTTCGTTCTACGAACTAATTCTTTCTTCCTGTTTCATATCCTTATACACAATCTTTTATATATTACTACGATTGAAGTGAATACTTCTATGAATTTGTTGATCTTGTTGTGCTGATAAGGTGTGACAACTTGGACAGATGCATATATGTGCCTAGTCTTATGTTGTAGCTGACTGACTGATATGAAAAACCAATTGAAAATGAATTTCTTTGCTCTAGTCGTTTTCTTTACTAAATGTGAAAATGGGAATTTTTCACTATACCACATGTTTACTTCTGTCGTACCATCTTATCCTTTTCACAACCAGTCTGCTAGCGATCAGTCAGAGGTGGGAGTTCACTACCTTTAAAAAAAGACAATACAATTTTATCTTTTACTCATGGTCAATTGTTCTCGTTACTTAATTACGTATTTTTTCCTTGTTTGTTGTCTGGAGAAAATTGATTCTTTTATTCAATAGTCATTTGGATTATTGTGACGTTACGTAATCACAGTGATGAAACAAATGCAATATAAATCGTTTGTAGCAAAATTTTGATGTACAAATTAGAAATTTCTCTCTTTTGTGAGAGTTTCATCTGTACTTCCACTACCTTTTTTGATTTTTGAATGTTGCAGCATAAATTAAATTGTAACTACTTTATGAGCATATTTGTTTATATTCATTTCTGAATGCTTTTATTATTATTATTGTTTTTATGAGAGTAGATATCTATAAAATTTCATAATTTTCCTAATTCCAATTAATTGTTTGTTCTAGGCTTCAAAGTTAAAGCTAAACCGAATTTATTAAAGCAAGAAACACATAGTTTATTATGTGCTTTGCGTATACTATTTCGTTTAGCTGAAGAAGCAAGTGATATACGTGAAAAAGTGAGTAATAAATGAATTAATTTATTCATTATAAAATTTCCCGTAGAATAATTCAAAATAGGGAATGGTTATGCTAACAATAGCTTTCTATGACTTCATCATCATGCTCTACATGCAAAGATGAACAGTGGTCAGCAGTGTAATCCAGGACGCGCGTCTCGTCCTATTCAGGACTCGTCAGCTGGATGTGCCTGCAGCTATTGGGACTCAGTATCTAATTGGATAACGTGATGGCGTTTGAAGCGAACGGTACTGGGTTTGAGTCCCAGAGTGAACATCAACTCTGAGATGCAAGTACATCCAGCTGACGAGTCCCGAATAAAACGAGATGCGCATCCTGGATTCTGCTGTTAGCCACTTTCCTTCTTTGTTTATAATGTTTGTGAATGAAGGTAATGCGCACGGTATGCACCTATAACAATAAGAGACTGGTCAATTGCAGTCCCAAACATCAGTGGGAAGATTCAGGTAAACAATACCAAGTGAATTCAGACTCTACAGTTATAAGTCCATAATAATTGTGATATTTTAAAAAGACTAAAACAAGCCATGCATTAATGAATTTTACAACATTATATGTTAAAAATAGTGAACTTTTTCATTTGTTACGACATAAATACTTCAGGATCGTGTTATTTGTAAGTTAGAAAGTTCATATAATAATAAAGGTCAGAATGGTTCGAAGTAGTGTCAAGTTAAAATAAATCGTTTGAATAAAATGCATAGTATGGGAATTTCACCTGATCTTTCTAACTTACAACTAACACAATCAGGAAGTATTTGTCGTAACAGATTAAAAAGTTTACTATTTTTTAACATATATCACAATAATTATTAGCTCTGTAACTGTAGAGCCTGATGATAAAGTTATAGACAACAATTGTCAGCTTAACTATTCCCTGTTTTTGAATTAATTTCTTGTTTGAGTATTTTTTTATAGATATTTCCAATTTTCATTGATGACATTCTGAAATGTAGTATATATATGGTGTACTCTCAGAGATATTCTTCTGTCATAAAAAATTGACATCAATTTTAGTGATTGAATGTTCAGAGTTGTTAAGTTTTCAATTAGTTAGTCTCGGGTTCTAACCTCTCAATCTGTCTGTCACCTACTTCGACTTACGCAACTGAGTGTTGTCACTTTTCTTCACATTTACAAAATGTGACCCAAAGCTAGGTATATAAAACCGTACTTGATAAATGAAGTACGAAACATTTTAGTTACGTTATCGGTTCTTCAGTTGAATTTTTAGTTTCATCCTCTACCTTCAACATATGGTTACAGTTTCTTTCTTTATTCAAACGATTTTATCAAAAAGTACATGTGAAGACCCCATTGTAGATAGTTGGGGTTCACATAGTTATTTTAACGAATAAATCGATCTTGAGTTCTGAAATTATTTGGTATTTTTATTCCATTGAGTCATCCTTTCATCTCGATTCATTTTGTCTACACCTATTCTTTTCTACTAATATCATTGATACATTTACTCTTTCATCAACTCTTGTGTCACAACATGAAAATCAAATTAATTTCTTATGTATAACTAATAATTTACTCTATATTTATACAAAGTAAATATTTTTTTATCACTTTAGAGTTATGAATATTGTTAAATCTCATTGGAATCACTTGATTGATCTAAGTTAAATAACCATCGAAAACCTTAAAACACTAGATAGTCATTTCATTCTAATATGAGACTCCTTAGTAATACTTTATATTTGCTTTACACTAAAATAATGAATAAACCGTTTAATTTCTTTCTTCCTTTTACACCTCTTTTTTTATGAATAGGCTGATGAATTATTGGACCATGTAATATTGGATGCTTTTCATTATTACCATGGTTTAGTTATTGATGGACATCGACATGCATGGGATCCTTGTTTAGTATTAATTATTACACAATTAATTCAATTATCACCTTCATCAAGATTTCATAAACATGCTACTTGTCTATATCCTGGTCTGTGTGATTTAGTTGCAATGGCTGGTGGTATTTCACCACAAGTTGCTGCTTTAATGCGTGTTTTTCTGTTACGTTGTGGAACCTTCTTCATACCTATAACCAGTGGTGGTGGTGGTAGTAATAGTAATAGTAGCAATAGTTGTACGAAAATGGAGAATTCTTCATAAACAGTGTAAATTTACATATGTATCTTTGCGTTTTGATTAATTACGATATAATTCATTTGAAGTATACTGGAGTGCCAAAGAAATATCTATATGGGTGGTGGGATATACATATATCTATGTCTGATCCAATAATTTTATTTATTCTATCCATTTCTCTTATATATTTATCTTTCACAATTTTCCTATTATTTTTCATTGTTTTCCACTATTAAAAATCTTATTATAGAAAAGCTTAAGAATATATCATCATAATCATTATTTTGTTTACTTGTTTGTGCACGTATATGTGTTGTTCTTTCTTCTTCTTTTTCAAATGAAGTTCTCTTTAGATTTACATTCCATAAGATTTGTGATAAACGTCGATTAGTATCCCTTGTCTTCATCTTCTCCTTTTTTTTTATAAAGAAAAACTAATTATTTTATTCGAAATTATCCATGAATTCCACTACCCTTAACACGTATCATTAATTCTATTTTATTTGTCAATTTTGTCGGGGAAAAAAATATAAGAAAAAACACAATTATTATAGTCTACATCAATATGAATTTATTCAATAATCCAGTGCCTTTTTGATAAAATTAAAGTTTTGTGACTGAACGACTTACAATGATGATGATGATTTGGTGTATTGTTTTTGTGATGCTTATCGTTCAAATTAAAACAAATCACTTATTATATTGTGCTTTATTTTTTGTTTGTTTGTTTGTTTATTAAGAAAAAAAAACAAAAGATAAACAATTAGTGAATAATTGTTTCACTGTTTTGTTGATATTTAATGGCATAACTACTTATTGTCTAAATGAACAAATGAAAATACTTTACCCTATTATTATACATCTTTTATTCTTTTCATTGCATATCATTATTATATGTTGTTCATTGTTATTTTCTCCATTATTGATCATAATTATCATCATTGTATGTAAGTAAATGAAGAATAATGATAAATATTCTATTACATAACTACTGTAGTTGTTCACGTGTTAAATTTTCTCTTGTAATTTAATTAATTTGTTTCCCTTGTCAATGGCTGTGCGATTTCACTAAGAAATATTCATCTTTACACTGATTTTCGTCCTTTTTTTTGCGTGCATTCCCCTCATTTATTCACTAACTGGGTTTTGTCTCTCTCATCATGTTGTGTTTTCTTTTTTTTTTATGTGAATATTGTATTATATTCTTTTCGGATAACAATTTCTAATCTAGATTTAGACAACGTAGAACATTCTTTTCTGGTTCCCTATCCATCACTAGTACAATTATATAATTGTCATCAGTTCCTTGTATTCATGACAGTGATTAGTGGTTAGCTGATTACTTAACTGTTGTTATTGTTATCGTTTGTATTGTCACCAATTTTCTTGTATTATTTTCAAATTTACTGAAACATGTAACCCTGTTTATTTATTTATTTGTTTTCTCTCAAATGTTTCTTTGTTTATTCTCCGGAGATTTGCTGTGTGAATAATTTTGTTCTGTTTGTGTATTCATTGTAGGCTATTCGTTATTTTATCGTTTTAGAGCAATAAAAAGTTACCTATGATTATTGTTATCATGATTATTACTATTGTTCTTACCATAGTGATGACTGTTCTTTTGAATATTATCTTTTTAAAATAATAACAATAATCGTCCAGTGTAAACAAAAAGTTCATTTATAAAATTAAATAATTTTTCTTATTATTATTTCTTATTTTTGTACTGTGTAGGTAGCACTTTATAATTTAACCTAAGCAATGTTAACTCGGTTGTTCCACAAAATGTAAGACACCAAACCTTCAGGGTTGGTAATACTTCTAAAGTAAATGAAGCTTTCAATAGCTTCAAGTACCTCACTGCCTTGAAGCAAATTATCCAAGTATGGAAGATTAGAAACAGAGACTATAGTTGTAAAAGCATAAAAATATGAGAAATATTGAAACCCGTAATCTAGAGGGAAATGTTTATGTTCTAACATGACCGATTTTGAGACGTGTCTCGTAAGATCTGTCCAATTTATTATCGCGATTGTCACTCGGATCCCAACCAATTAGTCTGAACTCACCTAGACAGCTCAGAAGGATTTTACTTGATGTAAGGTGGTTTGAGGTGGTCATTATGGAATCCTAAACTTATGTTTCGTGCCAGTCGACTCGCATCAGCAAAACGTAACTTCAGTCTTTAAGGAAATTGTGCTTTCTATGAGGTTCAAACCTGTATACCTCATCTCTACACTCTAAGAAAGTGCCAGCGAGGTATTCGAAATGTATTGTTTACAATACTCAGCCCCTTAGTCTGGTGCGCACATCATAATTTGATTGATAGAATACAATCAGCGCTAGTTACAAGACGAATATGAAATTAATCACTATTTAGTAATCAGTCAAGTTTCCACACTACCGAGAATTTCATTTTGTAACATTGCATCTCAAACAGGAAATTTTATTAGGTTGTATTATCCTTTATTTTGTTGGCCAATTTAAGGATTTCTCGACCTAATCCCCGACCAACATAGTATATCGGTTTGTTCATGATTAAACGTTTTACTCATAAGACATTCATATACTAAACAGTTTACTTGCCTTAAATTTTGTATTTAACTTTAACAGTATTCACAATATTTCCACTGCAAGGTTTTGGTACTTAAAAAATACCAACTACACGAACAATATATAAATATTTTTCGCTTGTCATGATCACTTCACGGTTTAATAGCAAAATATAATGAACTCTCAAGGCGAATATTGTCAATTTTGACAGACACTTGGATATCTCTTCTGTCATGTGGATTGGTGAGCTCGAAAAAAATCTATCAAATCCTCCCAAAATATTGACTATAATGAAACAGTTTACTTCTTATTTCGTCAAGAGTTTAACCATAGCATTTTCGAACAAGAATTTTATTTAATAAAGTTACATAAATCCAAATATATCTGTCTTATAAATGAATTAACGAATTCAAAGATAATAGAATAACTCAACTGACTACAAATAAAGAATGTTGTATAAAATGTCATGTTGAACTTTTAATGCTTATTGGTGGTTCATTTTAAGCAATCTACATTCAAATACAGATGTTATGTTTACAGTTCAATGTGTAAATTGATGTTTAATTACGATGTTGTGATGTAAATCTACTTTGTTGACGTATATGATAGAATATAAGGATAGATATGATGATAATTAAAACAATGATAATTGGTAATAATGTACTTAGTGTTGCAATGAATGCATATTGAATATTTTGTGATTTCTGATTATTATGGATAATATTATTATTATCAATATTAAATTCATTAGGCTCCTCCCAACGACCATTAATTTTTCTAATTATATTACCATTTTTATCATGTATTTCATTTGAACTTGATTCAATGAAATTATTTGAATCACTTAGTTTAAATAAATGTGAATCAAATGAAAGCTATTTTCAAAATAAAAGAATAGTTATATGGTAAATATATGTCTATAGAAGGATAGGAAAAGATTGCATCATAAAGTGATTTGAGACTACAATTATCAAGTGAGTTTACGTAATAATCAGTGGGTTAGGGAAGGATCGAAGGATGAAAATAAATTACGGGTTATATTTGTTAAGCGGTCTATTATCTTCCATAATTCTGACTAGTAAATTTATAGAAAGAAGGCATTTATCAAATTATGAAGTAGATACCTGTCTCTACCCGACATGGATTGAACTCCACTGGTCACGGTTTTTCACAAGAACTCCAGGAATTCATCTTGAAGCCAGTCATTAATGAGTACATAATGATTATGATCAGAATGGGGATCTGTGGAAACTGTAATAATCTTAATAGCTGAATTAATGAGTCGATGTAAGCTAGACCACCATTGAAAATCTGGAGGAGCTGGACAGTAGTTTCGTCCTAGTATGAGACTCCTCAGTAGTGCACATCCACGATCCCACATGCGGGACTCAAACCCAGGAACTTTGGTCTCGCGCGCGAATGTTTGACCTCTAGACCGCTATTAAAGTGACTACATACATCCAATTAAATCATACCATGAAAATAAATATTTTAAATGATACTTCCAGATTACTGGAGAATAAAAAGTTGAATAAAAATGAAGTAAATAGTTTAAAAATTAATCTTATTAAATTGTAATGAGAGCAGAGTAAATTTTAATAGAGTGATACACATTGTTTATTTACGTTACCAAGATAGTTGAGTATTAATCATCTACATTTCCCAAATACAAAGGTTAAATTAATCCACCTAGTTACTATTGTTTTCAACCAATCTAAATAGGATGAGATTATTCTATTTATTGATTATTTCAACTAATATTTTAAAAGAATCAACTCATAGGATTATACAGTAATAATAATTCGATTGTACACAATTTAGTTAGTTCGAAGTAAATGTATTCTATAAAATTTGTAGATAATTAGCAAAATAACTCTGTGAGATGTATTTGAAGATTATCAATGAGTGGTTAACTTTGGTTGGTTAAACAATATTTTGTTATACTTCGAAATACAATCACCTGTGGTTATGTATTTAACTTACAGCATTCACTTCATATTGATTATATATTGTAGTTACTATGTAAAGTCCACATACCTTATTCTAGCTTTCTAACAGGCCAATCTATTCGTTCTTGATTCACATTTTGACCTTGTAACTTATTCGCTTGTCAACCTTGACTACTTTTATGTAAGCGTATGTTTCGATAATGTAATAAGAAGACGAAGATTATCAGAATTATGTGATATATTAGCGCAATACATTTCGAACAATCTGATCACAAATATACTTGTTAAGAGCATTTATATATATACATCACCTTACCATTCAGGGGGTGATTCAAATAGCCTTTTATTGAAACAAAGACTTTAATCAGTTATCAACAAAACGTATTGCGCAGCAAAGGTCATTATCAAAGAAAGAACAAGGTGCATGTTTCATCACAAACCTAAAAGACATGAAAACAATTGTGTCACATCCCACTGTGTTTACCAATTTAAATGTGTGTGTGGTCACACATACATAGTGAGGAGCAATCGTGAACATGTACCAAAATGGGTGTAGAAACAAATACAATCAAGTGACCCAATAAGAGTAGAGGATAAACATCCATCATCCTCTGTTGCTAAACCTATAAGTGAAAAGGGCCATACGAAATTTCAAACCCCCTTTGTGTTCAAAAACAGTTTGTTCTTACGTTAAACCTACCCTGATAATATTGACTTATTATCCAGAGTGATTAGGTTTCGAATTGTGTTCACATTATTATTACTCTTATTATTATACTTATCTCCTCTTACCCCATTTCCAGTCTAGTTGACCTTTTATTTTTAAATATAAATGCTCTTAACAAGTATATGTGTGATCAGACTGCTCGAAATGTATTGCGCTAATATGTATATATATGGATTATCCACACTGAACCCCTACATTTATTGATACATTATCCTTAATAACATAGTAAACTGGAAGAAAATATAAAGACACATAGGGAAAGATATCGTTTTAAACCGTTCAGTCAGTGACTTTTAGGCAGGAGTTTCACATTTCCTAGTTGATTTCCGTAAAATAATCATAATCTATGGTTTGAAATGACTAGGAATCAATCACAATTCTATCAATTCACATCATTTATGTCTTTTTTTCCCAAATCTTGATTCTTAACATTATCTTATACTTTTTATTATAGATCGCCTTTATTTCTTCGAAAAATATTTAGTGAGTTATTCAATATTTCCTTTACCGAAAAAAATTGTAAATCTACAGATTCCTAGGTGTCATTACCAAGGTTTGATTTGATGCATTGTTCCGTTGTACTATTTAAACTTGGATTAATTTTAATTTGGTTATTTATGCTCTGAAGAAGTGACTTACACTAAGTCACGAAACGTCAGAAAATCCAATTTTCTACTCATTGGGATATTACAAACATATTATTCTTATTTATCTACAGATTCCTGTTTATATAACAGTATGAACTTATAAAGTGATGATCCAATTCTTTTACAACTCAGTTACCAAGTTGTCTTTTACTTATGCTTTGAACTATGCGTTTCATGCACAACCAAGTTATATTGCTCTATTCTTCAAATCAAATTTAGTAAAGAGATATGTAAACATACATTTCAGTGGTTAAAAATCAAGTCATTCATAATTTTAAAGTGCATTTCTACCGTGCAATACACTGAGTAATCACGTTGTTTTTCGTATGTTTTACAACTACTTAGTACATATCCTGGTTTAATGGAATTTAATGGCTGTAATTAATAAACAAGGTGTTTAAAATACACTAAAATAGTGTTCATATAATTATGATCTAAATACACCTGTTACATAATCTAGTGTCGTTTACTGTGTTAAGCCCATACACCTTGTTCTAGCTTCCGAACAGGCCAATCTATTCATTCGTCTTGAGTCATATTTTGATCTTGTTAATTATTCGCTTACCAACCTTGACTATTTTTATGTAAGCGTATATGCGTGAATTTCTTATCTTAATAATAACGTCTGTTAATTATTTTGTGTGAATATAATTATCGATTAACGATTGATGAAATCGAGTTGGCTTACACGCCTTCTCTTTGCTCGTTTATCTGAATCAACGGTTGTACAAAGTACACTTCTTCGAAATTCGTTCTCGTATTATTTAATTCCGTTATTCACTAACACGATTTAAGTCAATAATAATATACAAGAATAACCAGGATGTATATTTCGATAGTAGTCATTCAATAACAATCATTCATACGATCGACCTGAAGTCAGATCTCGGGCCACTAAAGTAGTGGGCCCGACGTGATGAGTAGGATAAGACGTACATACACATACGCTGATATGAAAACATTCAGAGTTGATAAGTCAATAATTGACAAGGTCAAAACGTGACTCAAGAAGAATGAATAAATTGGCTTGTCCAGAAGCTAGAATAAGGTATATGGGCTTAACAAATTGCCGAAACTAGGACATAATAAACTTAAAAAAGTATGCTCACACCCACTACTGTGCAATTACAAAATGGAATCAACCTTTAAATCTGTGATTGTGCTTATTTTGACATTTTTTTCTGTGCATAATGGACAATTACTTACTTCAGTCAAAACAGATCTACCATATGGATCATTTGAAAATGATGGTAATTTCTCTTCTTTTGTATAAATCTGTAAGAATTTGTTAAACATGATGCATACTTATGTTGTTGTGTTTACAGTGTTTTTGTATACATGAATATCACGTTTCACAATAAAGTCACAGTTTTATTTTAAATTGTAACAAATAAGTACACTGAAAATTGAAACATTGATTAAATTCATTGGCGTTACAATTTGATATTTATGGTTTTTCTATAGATAATGATCATCTTAAATAAAGGAAATAGATCAAATCACATACTGGGATCATCTACAATAACTATCTATTTTGTACTTTAGCATATACAACCTTCTTGGTATTGTTATGAAGCTGAATGAATAAGTAGGAAATGATATATGAATAATATATACTTATCTACTACTTATGTTGGTGTGGCTTATTGAATATGTTCAGGTGAAAAAACTAAATCATGGTTTCACTTCATGAATTCACTAAGAGATGAAATGATACATATATAGGATGATGCAGATTTTCTTATCTGTATGCAACTAAATTGACCTCAGAAAGTTTATCTAATTTGCTAGGCATGTACATATACATATATGTATTTAGGGTATGACAGGGAGATTTAATTCAACAGTAATCGTCCTTACTTTAGAGTAGAACAACAAATTATTATCTTCCATCAGAGTAAACGTATTTTTATGTAAATCCATACCTTCATGTTCATTTATGTTACAGTTTCGAACTTTAATTCTATGCCTTAATTACAAAAGTATTTACCGATGTCTGTATAGTGAATAGATAGAATTATTGAATATAAACTCTTAGTCAATGATTTCTCATCTGTATAAATTTCATAAAATTAAATTTAAACTAATCATTTTATTTATATGTAAAAGAAAATATTAATCAGCGCTTACTGGTAAAATAAATGGAGGCCGTTTCAATTGACGTCTTACTTGTTCTTTTAAGAAGTTTGCTTGAACGCAATAATTTACCTGTCAAAATATTATTATAGAAATAATAATAGTTATTATAATATTTTTTTAATAGTAAAAATTTTACTATTTCTATAATAAATTTTATTTGTTTTAGTTATTGGTAATTGTTGTATAATGAAAAAAAAGTATAGAACGAATTCAAATCTTTCATTTCAATATATCCAGGACACGCGTTTCATTCTATTTGGGACTCATCAGCTAGATGTACCTGCATTTCAGAGTTGATGTTCACTCTGGATTCCACTGCTAGCCATTATTCATCATTACATTAAATGCTTGTGAATTAAGGCTATATCGAGGCAATATGAACAGTATGTACATATGCCAATAAGGGACTAATCAATTACAGTCCTAAACACCAATGGGTAGATTCAAACAAACAATATCAAGTGAATTTAGATATGTTGTTTATTTCTCATCATAGGAGTTTTTCTGTTTTTAATGATCAAGTATTATTATTAGCCTTATTCAATATTATATTTTTGGTACAATATGGAGTTCTCAGCGCAGAGTATTTCAACAAGTTTCCATTTCTTATTTCTTGATCGATCCTGACGATAAATATTGAGTGATCACCATTTAATTGTTAGCAATTCAGGAATCGAAATCTGAATAATGTACATTCTTTTCAATGTATATTGTCAGAAACTACAATGTTTCTAATTGTGCTCTTTTCTAACTTGTACAGAGAAAGGTCGTGAACTTTTCACAAAGGCATCTGAATAGGCCGTGCAATTAATTAACATAATGATCTGCTGAAACAAACAAGAGTCAGATAACCTGTTGAAATATCTTTACGGCAGGAACAGGTAGCCCAGATATTCAAGCAGGCCTCCTATATGATCTTGTGTTCGGTTAACTCTACAACAAATATATTATAGATATGGTCTTAATAAATTGAAAATAAGCTGGTACAGTAAAGAGAGAGTTATATGTATGATTTAACTAAATATTTCCTATTTACTCTCTAAGGATGTGATTTTTTCTTTTATTGATGAATTTGATTGATAGTTTTATCATAAAAGTCTTACAAGGTAAGAAATATTGCAGTTAGTAAATGCTGTTGTGAGTATAGAGTTTTGGGGACTATTGAGTTCTTACTAAGTTTAATGGGTTTCATTAAGCTCGATTCCCGCTTACAGGATCGTTGATGAGCACTTCTGAGGAGTCTTACGTAGGAGGAAGTGGCTATACAGTTCATCCACGTTTTGACTTGTGGTTTAACATAAATCGGTTCATGATTTCAATAAAATGCTGTTGTGTTGAGTTGAATACGTAATTCAGTGTGTGCATTAACTCAAAAAATTACTTTATTATGAATTTTAAACGTATACAGATTGTTAACACAGTAACCATGATCAAAGGATTGTTCAATTAGGTGCTACACTTTGAAATAATGTATGTGGTATTTCATAAATTATGATTCTCATTTTAAACCATGCTAATTAACAAGAACTCCTATGTACATTGAAGATCTCAGGACATGAAAAATTCGAAATAAAATATATTTGACAAATTAGTGTTTCTCGTATGCAACTAGTTTCAGAACGATTTCTAAATTATATTAAGAGGGTTTTTTTATCATCCCTAATAAGGTATTCAGATGATCCGCATATTCGTGTATAAAAGTCCAAATGAAGGACTGAATGGAAATGTAATTAAATTGGCTTCCCAAATCATCATTGTATAATTATCAGCAAAAATAGATGTTAGCGAACAGTAAAAACTATGACGTGTGTTTCGTCCTGTTTGTGACTCGTCAGCTGGATGTATTGGCATCCCACAGTTTATGTTGATTCCGAGACTCGTACCCAGTACGGTTTACTTTAAACGCCATTGTATTATTCACTTAACTAATGGGTTCTGATAATCACTAGCTTGTGCAATAAAGTGAAATTCAGTTCACTTGTATTAGCTGTTTGAAGTTTCGTTCTGATGTTCACAACTAAAAATGATCGATATCTTTTAAGATATTTGTATCCTTTGACGATTTCCTCGATAGTCCCACTGAAATCACAAGTATTATACGCAGAGATGGATCCAAACAATCAATGAAAAATTCATGTTCTATACAGAAATATTTAGAATTAATTAAATTTCAAAACAATGGTCTAGTGGTTAAGTGCTCTCGCGCGAAGCCAGTAGGTCCTGGGTTCGAGCCCTGCGTGGTACGGAATCGTGGATGCGCACTGCTGAGGAGTCCCATACTAGGACGAAACGGCCATACAGTGCTTCCAGGTTTTCCATGGTGGTCTAGCTTCAATCGACTCATGATTTCAACTTGTGAAATTTCTAGAAACCTTATAATCATTGTATGAAAAAAATGGATCCATATTAAAATGAATAATATTTTCGAATCCAGAATTATATTAACCATGAATGATTTGTTTAAAGCTTTATTACAAAACAAAACAACTTTAGTCAATACTTTTTCGTCTCCAAATTTCAATAGAATAATCTTTATTTGATTGACTATAAAACTGTCATTTTTAATCAAATGAAACTTAAGCAAACATCATAATCATGCAATGAATAATTCATTCTTACTGGTATACAATTAAAACTATTTTAATAAGAAAAAGAAAATTATTCTCAAGGGATAGGTTCTCTGTTCAATGAAAATAGTTTTTTTATACTCCTTTTAAAATAATATTTGAATACTTCTTTGGAATTTAAATTATTTTAATGTCGAAATTCATGACTGAATTTTGATTGTTTAACAGTGGGATCTACAATACACTATTCCACTACTAACTACAACCAATATATTATCAAAAGTCTTTCAAATGTTTGATATATTTATGAAATAAATGATTGTTTATGACAATAATGACTTTATTTAATGCTTTATGTTTAGTATGATATGGAATTCTCAGTAGAATGGTTTAACTATCTAAGTATCTGATGTCTAGACTTTGGATTATATATTATTGACGGATAGTAATAGCACAGTTGCTGAGGACAATCGATCGTATCTTATATCATCAGTATTAGCTGCTAACCATTTGTGGAAAAAATTATACTATTTCCATTGTTTAAGTTTATGTAAGGTTGGACAAAGAAGAAATCACACTTCTAACTCGTTTTGGTTTTTGTTCCACATTAATTCCAATTCCACTTCAGCATCATAATTAGTCATTGTAATATTTTTTTATTTTGAGTGTCATATTTTGTGCAGTATAACATTAATTCATTGTGAACCTAATTCAGTAGCATATTCGTTCCATTAATTTAGCCTGAGCTTCATTTAGTATGTCATGGACAATAGGTTTTTGTAACAAATTTGTTTATTTCCTCCATATGTGATATTTGTTAAATTAATCATCAATTGTGGATGAAACTGATATATCAATGATGGTACTTCCGAGTATAGTAGTTGTGTTTCTGCAATATGCAATAAATTTTCTACTATAGTCAGTTCCTGCATTCTCATTCGTAAACTGTTCAAAATAACCAATCTTTCACAATCCCAATAACTCCCATTTTCGCGTATTCTGCAGTTTTCGGGGTTTGCGTGGTTCATAATGCTCAGAACGACAGTTTTTTAGAGAGCACAATATCACTGAATAGAATCAGTATACCTTCGGTTATTTTGTAAAGCAAGAACTTTAAATATTTTTGAGACGAAGTGAGTTATTTTCATTCGAAACCCTTTGCATATAGACTAATTTTATGAATATGTTGATGTTTAGTAATTAAAGCTTTCTGAGAAATATTCATAAAGTCATTTAATTCACCATTATCAAAATAGTCATAAATACCTTCCTTAATGCTACAGGTTCAATTTATCTAGGAACAGAATAAGCAGTTGAAATCATGCTATAAATACGTGCATGAAATAAAATGATAATTCCAATAAAAAGTAATAGTGATGTCATCATATCAATTCTAACAGTAATAATGATTCACAACACACGAGATATGAAATATATTCACTTTACTTTCATCATCATCACAACCAGGTTTTCCATGGTGGTTTAGCTCCAATTGACTCATGATCTCAACTATTGAAATTACTATAATATCTACAAAAACCCTTTCTGATATTAGACAACCATATTCATTAATGTTTTTTTCTAAAACAAAAACACTAAAAATAAATTATTTAAAGGTATTAATTTTCTTACTTGGCATATATCTTCCATAGCAGCTAAATGTGCTGTATATCCAATTGGACATTTTTTCGGCCATAATGCAGCAAATAGTTGTGAAAAGTCATTCTGTACAAACTGATCATTGAAATTATCATTACGTAGCATTGACCGTACTGTTCCATGCTTTTGCTGTTGTTGTTGTTGTGTTGGTGGTGGAAGATTGAATGACATTCGTTCTTGTTGTACTTTAAACCATTCTGGTATTCGAGTATGTTGTTTATTGCCATCCATATCATCAGTTTGATTAATATTAATTAAAGCAGTTAAAGGGTTACCAGAATAACAACTATAGAAACCACCGAATGGTAATGAATATTTACCACCTAATTCACGATCAGTTGATAAACATATACGCATACGTCGACCAAGTGTTATTGGCCAGTAATATTGTGGACAATTATACTGTTTAGTTAAACTGTTCACCTCTTTATCTGTATAAAGACCACCAAATAAATAACCACTATCATTGTTGTCTAATATACTAGATGATGATAATGATGGATCACGTGAACACCAGTAAGATTCAGTAATAGCGCATTGAGTTGTACAGTCGGGATTTTTAAACCAGGATTTTTCACTGCATACACTATAACATTTTCTAATTTGTTGTGGTAACAGTTGTATTGGTGTATAACCTTGTGAACAAAATAAATCACCAGTAAGTGGATTCGGTATAGTTTCACCAAGACATAAATCGTCTGGACCAGTACACTTTTGATAAACTCCTCCAAGGTATAAAGTTGAGTTTGTAATTTGTTTACTGTGTAGATCACATTCCGGTGAAGCTACATTTGCTTCATTATCATAAAAAAATGATAAAGGATTCATACAGCCTGAAAAAATGAATTAAATTTAAACATTATCGATTACAGTTTAACTACATAAACGTAACTACTTTTTAGCTAACTGTTTTATGTGTCTCATCGATAGAACTTGTCTTACATCCAACACATGTGAACCTCATTGGTTAAGGCTTCTTACTAGAACCTCAAGAGTTTGCTACTAGTAAGCATACGATTATGAATAGCATGAGATCGTAAGTATGAATAATTGGCTACCAACTAAGTGGATCAAAGATAGTGAAGTTTGATTTGATATCTGATAGGGTCATGTGCATGCACTCTTCAGAAATCATATAAATGGCTAAAACAAATAATAAGCATATCCATTTTACTGAAATAGTAGTTACACATTTGTTTGTTAATGACACAAAAAATGAATTCATAGTCAGATAGTGGTGTCGGTGAATTACATGATTAAATACAATGTAACTTAGTATCGAGTCATCTAGTTCACTGATCACCTTGCAAAACTGATCCAGAATATTTGAATGGTTTGAGAGACTTAAAACATATATGACTATTCTTGAGTGACTACATATTATCAAATGTTTTAATGAAGTGTTATACAACTGGGGTTATCCTAGACGTTATTTTCCACTTTATGTCCAAATCAAACTATGAATAAAGTGCTTAGGGATTATTGTGAAGCTGAAATGTAATTTGAAATGCCTTTCGGTAATTAGGTTTCCCATTTGACTGTAGTCACGACTAGGTTTCTTATTCCTTACCATTTAACCACGGATGACAGATAAAAGTAACCAGTAGTAATAGCGTTTATTTAGGAGGTGAATATATTTACAATTGATTGATCACTGGGTAGTGACTAATGTCATAAATGTAAAGTTATTATTAATGCTGATCGTACTCTGTCAGTCAAGTTGCAATGTGGCCACTAGTCTTTGTGACTAGACAGAGCGCACTACGTTGAGATGCAAGATGGTGGTTGGAGGTGGTCGATGGGAAACCTTGGACCTAGGTTTCATTCTACTCAACACTCGTTGGCAAGGTGAACCTGTAACCTTGAGGGAACTGATGAAGAACTTGACATACATAACATTGGTCACTACCCGGTGATCAATAAATTGTAAATACATCTCGGTCCTACAGAAGGTCAATTACGGCTTGAATCATTTAGTGGTAACGTCTCTGACTGTGAAGTTAAGTGACAGGAGATTGAATCCGTCAGGGAGTAACCAATCCCCTCAGAATAACGAGTACACCTTACTGACGTGTGCCAAATATATATGGTCATTATTATCATAAAGGATCAATGTAAACTTTCATGAAGTAAGTTAATCCTCTTTTCGTCAGCTACGAAACATTTTTTATTTTCGACTTCTCATAATCATATATGGTTACTAAATTATGTTTGAATAATTACCAATGAGTGAACAAGCTATAATAAATTCAATAAATATTATCAAAACAAAAGAGATTGTGCTTAGAATGATATAATGAGTGGATCAATATTAGACCACCATCGAGAACCTGGGATCACTGAACTACTGTTTCGTCCTAGTATGGGACTCCTCAGCGATGCACACCCGCAATCCAGCACGCGGAATCCGAAAGCACGACCTCCAGTCTCGTGCGCGAGCACTTGACCTCTAGACCACTGAGCCGGCATCGAACGGAGTTAATACCAATGGAGGGTTAGAACCTCACATGCGGGATAGTGGATGTGCGCTTCTTGGGAGCCTCATACTAGGATGAAACAATAGTCCAGTTTTTCCAGATTTTCAATGGTGGTCTAACATTGATCCACTCATAATATCTATCTAAACTCAATAATTTCCACAATTCTTTACTGAACAAGGATTGTGTAGACTATTTGTATGAGATTAGGGCAGTAAATATTTTTTGTGGAAATCAATATTCATAATAGGTGCAGATCTTCAGTATTGTCTACATGAACTAATAAAATTAAGGTAAATATGTCGATTATAAGTAATGAGGTGCAGGAGGTAGACTATGGTGCAAACTGAAAATGTATCATGGAATTTTCTGCTAGCTTAATTAACGAATTAGTTAAGTACATTTAAACAATTATTGCAATTCATATAATTTACCAACTACTGTATTAGCTTTATAATATCTTTCAACAGCTGATTTAATTGTTTCAGTTAGTCGAACTATCATATGACTAGGTAACTCAGGTAATGATCTATCTGTAATTAATTCATAAATTGGTTGTCCACTTCTGTCAATTGCCACTAGTTGATTGTCTAGACCAGATTCCCAAAGTGATAAATTCACATCGGACATGTAAATAATTGGACCACCATAGGTTAAAACTTGACTATACGTTATTTTACTTTCATAATTTTGAATCTGTTAGGAAAAAAAGATGATGTTAAAATTTAATAGAAATAAAATAAAACAAGGAAACAGTCAGATTAGAAAATCACTAAACTTCAGGACATTTTCATTGTTATTAGAAGAGTTTTGTGAAGATTATTGAATTTTTGAAGATCATTTAGATGATCAATTAAGTTGAGACAATTATTGAGAATCAGAGAAGATTGAGAAACTGTTTTATTTTAATTTGTGATTACTTAGAACTTTTCACTCATGAACTTTATAAGCCTTGAATCCAAGATATTCGTGCTTTACTGAGTTAACATTCAGTCAACATGTTAATAACTGGATCTTAACTCAATAGTTTAAAGTTATATAGAATAGATAGATTGTGGCATCAGTAAAATTGAAGAATCGCATTTTGTTTTATTTGGATCTTGTCAGTTCAGTATATCTGTATCTCAATGTTATTGTTCACTCATTACCTTTTGTTTCAAAAGCCCAACGATTTATTCTCTGACCTAATAAGTTCAGATAGCCTTTAATTTATGTAACATTTATGACTTTTTCATCATAATAATTAAGGTACGAATTAACCTGTTGTTGATATTAGGAACTGAATTTCAATCAGTATTTAGTTTAAACGTAATACACTAGCTATAAAGTCTAAAGTTCCTAAACTCAA
This sequence comes from Schistosoma margrebowiei, assembly GCA_944470205.2. NCBI lineage: Eukaryota > Metazoa > Platyhelminthes > Trematoda > Strigeidida > Schistosomatidae > Schistosoma > Schistosoma margrebowiei. Next base: position 52,441,978 of record OX104024.1, read on the forward strand.
TCTATAGCTAGGTCAGAATGGGTTTTTGTGGAGAGTTTAAGAAATTTCACAAGTTGAAATCATGAGTCAGTTGAAGCTAGATCACCATTGAAAACCTGGAAGCACTGGACGGCCGTTTCGTCCTGGTATGGGACTCCTCAGCAGTGCGCATCCACGATCATAAGTAGAGACTATTGAAAAGTTTCATAATATAGCTAGACAACTATCTTAAAACTTCTTAATTTCAATGATTATCTAGTTACTAAAATAATCCATGATCTACATTATCTTCAAGTATTCTATCTATTACAATGATATAAAACATAAATGTTTAATAACTATCACAAAAAATCAATTTAATTTTTATTGATCAATATATTAGAAATAAAGAAAAAAGGTATGTATACCAATTCATCAGAGCAACAAACAAAGTAAGATTGTACAGAAAAAAACGTGAACAAAAAAAAACCAAAAAAAATCAATGAAGAAAACAACAGATCATAAATATTATTGACTTCTGAGTTTACAATTTTCATTGAATTTGTATAATATGTAATTATTTAATTTAGTGTAAATAAAAATCAATATAGAAATAATGTGTTATTTTGCTAGAACCAGTTGTATCCAAGTGAAAAACTTTTTTGTTACTTTTTTTTATTAAATAGAACAAGAATAAATTCATAAAGGGAATCAATTGCAGGAACTTTTTTTTTTACTTAGTTCATTAGTAGGAACAATTCAATAGAATTAATTAATAATTCTAAACTGAAATAAACTAATTATTTGTTCAGTATTAAGACCTAGTTTTATTTAAACTAGTCTAACTTAATAAATGAAGTAATTTTGTATAGTGATTATTGAATGTTTAATGTTGAATAAATATTGAATAATGCAATACTTAGACAACTTTGTTCACTTTATATGATTCAGTTAAAATGAATAACTTTCTTTTATAAAAAAGAAAAAAAACTATTCACTTTTCTTTATCTACTTATAAACAGTCTGTCAATAATATCAACAAGTTAATTGTAATTTTTGCTTTTATAAAAGAAGTCAGTTTATTTGACATGTGTCCAGAGTTGAAAATTGAAACACAGTTTATAAAAAAAAATAAACAAATTGTTAAGGCGATAATCAGACAATTATCTAGTTATTTTAATAGTCGAATTCATGAGTCGATCTAAGCTAGACCACCATTGAAAAACGGCCAAGTATTTAATGATAGTCTAGCTTAGAACGACTCATGAATTCAACTTGTATGGATAGTCGAACGAATAAATTATGGTTTTAATCATATACTACTTAAAGCTTTCCAAGTAAACTTCGCATTTTTAATAAAATAACCATTCATCTTCACTTGATATTGTTTTGTTTGTATCTTCCCATTGAGGTTTAAGACTGCAACTGATTAGTCTGTTATTGACATATGTGCATACAGTGTGTATGCCTTGATATTGCCTTAGTTCACTAGCTTTTATGAACAAAGATGGATAGTGACTAGCAGTGGAATCCAGGATGCGCGTTTCGTTCTATTTGGGATTCGTCAGCTGGATGTGCCTGCATCTCAGAGTTGATGTTCACTCTGGGACTCGAACCCAATTCAGTTTTCTTCAAACGCCATTGCATTATCCATTTAGCTAAATTCCAGGTAGCTACTATTTTGTACAATAAAAAAATGAATTTGACCCTGGCATGTGTTGTCATTAAAAATAAATAACGTTCCGACAAACAATTATACTGAATATAACGAATAAATAATTGTATGTTCTAATTCCAACAATCTGAAATCTTCAAAAAACAATAAAAACGCTACAATGAAGGCTGAAAAATATTTCATCGTTAAAGTCTAGAAAAATGAAATGAAACTTACTAAAGAATCGTTAATGTTTACAGATCCACCAAGTTTAACGTTAAAAAGATTAGCAAAACTTATTGTAGCTGATGCACCCAAATGCCATCGATCTTCTTTTTTAGTATTTAATGAATTTGTATCCAATGTGTCAATTTTTGCCAAAACACCTCCAGCATGAACTGAGTTTATACAATGTGTACCAAAGTCACTTAGAAAACATAATTACATAAAGAAATATATATGTTTTAATTTGTTAAATACTTAAGAAGAAAAATTGATATGTATAAAAGAACAAACAAAATAAATTTGAAATTAGTGTATTTTGTTGGACATTATGTGCAGAGATATGTACATATAAGCAATGCCTCAAGCGTAGATTGTAGTTAATTACCATCAAGGGACTGATTATAGACTATAAATACAAACTACTGAAATTTCAGCTTCGTAATCATATATGCATCATAGTTGATGGGAGACTTTTAGGCCTTAAAATCGATTACTTGTGGGTTAATGAGTGCATTGTGTTAGAGAAATTTAAATCAGAATAAAACAAGTGTCTTTTAATATCCGATCGAAACTGCTTTCTAATTCAGATCAGTTACTAATCAAATGATAATTTGGATGATTTTTTCCCACTTTATTTATTGCGAAACGGTCACTTGTCTTAAGGTACAAACTAAACATAATATTAGATTATATGAATAATTCATCTAACAGTCTAAGTCATTACTTGGAAATCTGAATTAATAATATATATAAAAGCTTTAAGCAGATTATTTGTCTATAAAAGTCAATAATAGTAATTATTATTCATAAACTGTTAATTCACAATTACTTACCGAACAACTAGATCAGCTAGATAAAATGCATTTGTACCTTGACTTAATGATTTAAAATTATCATTTGTTACAATTCCTAGTGAATTTTTTAATGTATTACCAATAAAACCCTTATGAAATAATTCAATAGTTTCCATTGTTACATTTCCATGTTCTAAATAAGCAGCAATATCTAATAGACGATTTTTAAAACGTGGATGTAATTTTGAATCAGGTATTAATTGAATAAAATAACGATTATGACGCATTTCACTTTGAACAATAAGTCCTAATTTTTGACTCTGTTAAATGAAAATAAATAATAGATATTAGAATGTGAATGATATAACCGTAAAACTTAAATATATGACTATTTAACTGAAATTAGAAATGTAAACCAGTTCAGTGATTTAACAATAATACACTACCAGAGAAACTTGGGTTCGACAACTAATGAGGTTTAAAATGTAGATTATTTAGCAGTCTTATATTAGGACAAATTGTGAACCAATATTTTGAATTAAATTGATACTTCAATAGTTGAGATCATGAGTCAATCGAAACTGGACCATCATGGAAAACCTGGAACCACTGGACAGTTGTTTCTTCCTGTTGTGGGACTCATCAGCAGTGCAATCCACGATCCCGCCTCGCGAGACCGATAGGTCCTAGGTTCGAATCTTGCGAGGCGGGATCATGGATCCCACTGCTGATGGGTCCCACAATAAAACGAAACGATTGTCCAGTGCCTCTAGGTTTTCCATCGTGGTCTAGTTTCAATTGATCTCAACTATTGAAATTACTATAATATCCACAAAAACATCTTCTGATACGAAATTAAAACTATTGAATAGGGAAAATCATCTGCTTATAATAGTATTAAATCAATAATTTTAGTATCTCCTGATAATCATTGTTAAAATAATTCATCAAATAACAATCAGTTAATTTCGTGTTGTCTTTTCCAGTTAATATAATGATATAAAGTACACATTTATCCACTACTCTGTATTCATTACTTTGATTGATGTGTGCCATTATTAACAACGACTTAACTGTAGAAATGTACAAATGAAGTGTGTGTATACTACTAATAAACATTGTCGCACAGTAAAAAAAAGTGTTCAGTGTCTGTTAGTTCAGCAATTCAAATTAAATTACCGTTGTGTCCGTATTAAGTATTGGTTAGTATTTGTTTAAAACTTAGTATATATATTAAGCACAATAGTACCTTCATTATATTACATTGGTTTACATCGCATGTTTGTGATAATTCTAAATTTCCAATCCATATCTACACAAGAATTAAGATGAGGAAACTACTTACATTACAGACAGAAAGATATTAATTCTATTTTTAATCTGATGACATAAGTTTCAGTCATACAACTCTAGTCAAAGGTTTTCCAAAGTAATTTCATTTGAGTATGGAATATCACAATAGTTCTGGTTGATTACTTAGTCGAGCTTCCAAGTGATATGAAGTTCAATCAAATCACGTTTAATTACAAAAGCCGAATTACTGATAAAATACCCTTTCTTTTAAAGAAAATTAATGGATTTCAGTAAATAAATCATTTGAAAAGCTACAGCCTTTATGTAACTGACAAACAAAGAAAACTGGATGGTTAGCATCTTTACAAGAAATATCTTAATTGTATAATTATTGAGATTTATGAATGATAAGAATTGTAAACTGATGATTTACTTTATTCCATTTGTCTTTTAATTGATTTTTTGAAAAATAGAACAATTTCATGATAAACCTAAAGCATGAAAATGTCATTCCATTAATGAACGATTAATTAATAGTCAGCCTTCATAAGTTCAAAGTACAATTGAATTTGAAATAGAAACAATATAACTATACTTATAGTAATAGTCTATTAACATAATAACATACTAGTTTTTCACGTAATGTTTCTTTATCCGATGAAAAATCTCCATTAATACGAAAAAACGAATATTCACCACCAACAGCTGAATTAATGGAATAAGCTACTAATGAATGACATTGACTAATTGATTCGTAGACTTCAGAGGATAATTTAATTTTCGAATTCTTTATTGGTTCTAAATATCAAATATATATATGTATTAAGTATATAATAAGTAAATTACACTGGAAACGGCAATAATGTAAATGTATAGAAATGATCGCAATTGTTGAAAAGAATAAATGAAGAATTATTTTATCTAATTATTCTTTATTTTAATTCTTTTTCAAGTTTGAATTGCATCACTTTCATTGGTCCTGAACATGTAATTTTAACTTGGATTATTCTTTATAATCATTAAATTTCCCAAGTTGAAATCATGAGTCAGTTGAAGCTAGACCACCATTGAAAACCTGGAAGCACTGGACGGCCGTTTCGTCCTAGTATGGGACTCCTCAGCAGTGCGCATCCACGACCCCGCACCACCCGGGGCTCGAACCCAGGCTCGAATCCAGGTTTTCAATGGTGGTCTAGCTTCAACTGACTCATGATTTCAACTTGTGAAATTTCTAAAATCTCCACAAAACCCATTCTGATAATATTAAATTTCCGTTTTTAGTTACTTTATTAAAGAACCATTGAAAGTTTGTTAACTATAATTTTTAATCGTTATTTTGATATTCTAGAGAATTCCATCTGATATTTTATGTTATATGAAGGGAATTTCTTACGATCATTTTAACTTTCTTGAAATCTTCGCCCTATCATGACATATATATTTATAATTATGTCATTGTCTAATAAGAATGTTGATTTAAAAATATTTTATCAGTTGTAAGTAGTTGATGAGAACCTGGCGATTAATTAATTCATATTATTCTGTCTTAATCTTTGTGTTTTCTCTCTCAAAATAATAAAAGGATCTATGTGTAGAAAATTTTCGAAATTGTTATCCCTTAATATTTGTCAGGTAAATCATATAGTTTGTAACAGAACATTGATAAACTATTTTCGTACTTCTTCCATTTTTTTTTTGTGTTTTGAACTTTAGATTTTGCTTGTTCTCAACATTCATCTCTTGATTCTTACATAACTATTATTTTGTTGACCATTCATCAAAATATTCTGTTCCTTCTCTTTTCCATATATTATGTAACGTAGCAACTTCTTGATTTTCGAATAATTACTTTGATTATTATTAATCCTGTCTTTTCCAATTACTCAACGTTAATTTATAGTCAAAGTGTCACTACGTGATTATTACATAACTTATCCACTCGATGAGTATATATATCAGTGTAGAGCCATGATGGAAAACTAATTGAAAAGAAATTTCATCGCTCTATTTGTCCCCTCTTTATTTACCAAATGTCAAACTGGGAATTTTCATACAGTTAACACTTTTATCCGAATATTCAAGAGTGGAAATTTCTGATGTCTTGTGACGTGATATAATTTACTTCTTCAGAATAGTTAAATAAATAACCAAATTATTTACTTATTCTGATGAAGTGACCTACATCATGTTGTGAGGCGTCAGAAATCTATATTTCTACTCATTGGGATATAACAAAAATATATTTATTCTATTATGAATAACTTTCTAACGAATATTCAATTAATTTAAAATTACCAAGTGTAACCTTGGTATTAAACCAACATCAAAAGAAGTTTAATAAAGTACATTTTGTTATTACTTATTCTGTCTTAAATCTGAGTAGTAGGACTCAATCATCATAAAACTTTGACATTGGTATCACGTCTGTTGATACTACTTACCTAATGGAATCTGGAGCATTAAAATATTCTTTTTCATTCTCCTGTTCCTGCATGTAGAATATTAGGTGTTTGCAATAAATGATCACTGATTGCTAACTAATATCATGTTTATCTAGTCATCAGTACTAATAGAATTGCAATATATGGTCAGTAATTTAAATCACTGATTATGTTTGTACGTTTTTCTGCAGCTTATTTAACATAAAAACAATAATTAGGAAACACTGAACATTGATTTACGTTTAAATAACTAGCATTCGTTAACCAGGTGTATGTTTTCTGTTTTTACGAACCTGATCACTGAATTACGTATAACTATATATAATGTGATTTTCCATTTTCTGAATGTCAGTCTGGATACTGCAACCACGAATAATAGATTATTTCCTGTAGAAAAAATCAGTGCAATATCGCATTTGACGTTTAATGAAATAAGTAGTAAAAAGTAAATTCAAGCTATGTTTCTATTGATATAAGAAAATCCTTTTATTATTGTCTTGCTACCCATTAGTAACCTAACACAAAAAAACTAAAATAATGAGTCCATGTTTCATTTTACAACTAATAATTTAAATTAAAGAATAACGTTAAAATCAATTACATACGAACAGTTATATCATCCGGAATTAGAAAGTTCCCGTCTGCAGAACGTCGACATAGTGAATATCTTTCCACATCTATTATAGGACCTCTTTCACGGTTGACCAAATTATCCCATCCAAATCCAGGTAATACACTAAGAAATTTTTGATTTGGTAAAAGTGTACATTCTTTTGGTAAAGAATATGAAACTGTTTGGTCAATGGGATATTCATTTGATGATTTCTGGATAACCGATGAGTAACTATTTGTGATAATTAAAACACTACAAAAAATAGAGAATTTTAGCAAAATCTTAATTATCCTTTGTTTAAAAAAATACGTAGATTGGATTCACTTCTTACTGTTCACATCTGAGATAATATTCAAATTCAGGGAACACTAGATAGCTGTTTTATCTTATCATAGAGCTCTTCAGAAGTGCACATCAAAGAACTAACAAGAAGTTGAACTCAGAACTTTCAAGTCTTTATGGGAACACTTGGTTATTAGAACTGCTTGGTAGGCGTCCAACGCCATAATTACCGTAGAGATCAGTCTGTGATGAAAACAACCTACAATTTAAACCAACCTCCACGAAATTATATCAGATGAATAATAGTTAATACTCCAAAACACACTACAACCAACCATTTTATTACATTTCTTTTATTATCTTTGTTCTAAGTTATGTTTTCTTGTCTCTTTTCCAATAATAATAATACTTTTTAATATAATCCATATTTGGAAAAAGTCATTAGACTTGCTATCACTTTATCGGAACACGTTTGTAAAGTTGTTAATGCAAAATTTGAGTATAATTTACAATTATTACGATAAATTTATCATTTTTTGCATAAATACCATCAGTTTTCTATTGATTGGTTCATCAACACTAAAAAGACGTTGAAAATATTTCTTGCGATCAATTACACCAAAATATTATTTCAATTATTTTGTTTTTGCATAATATAGAAACTCTAACTCCGCCTGGAGTCCCTCCGGGGGCTACTGCCGGTCCCAAGCCCGGATAAAGGAGGAGGGTCGGGCATGGGGTTAGCGACCCCATCCCTTAGAAAACTAACTCGCTAAAATAACGCCAACCAGAAAAAATTATTCAAACCTTTTAAACTCTGCCCTGGGAGTCAGAAGGTTTTCATTTAGAAGAACTATGACGCCTCATGATGAAAGCCGAGTTCCTTCGGAAGTCACGAAGCCGATGCCCCTTCTGACAACCACAGCAACCATTTGATCAGGCACATGGAATACTTGTACAATGTGGAAGATCGGGAGAGTCTTCCAAATTGCTGCAGAAATGAGGAGATACAAGCTAGAGGAGCTTGGGATCAGTGAAACACGTTGAACGCAAGTCGGACAACAATGACTAGCTTCAGGGCGGTTGCTGTTATACTCCGGTCATGATGAGGAGAATGCCCCACAAACACGAGGAGTTGCATTGATGCTGTCCAAACAAACATAAAATACACTTATAGGATGGGAATCTCATGGACCAAGGATCATCAAAGCCTCCTTCAAAACAAAGAAAGAGGGCAGTACAATGAACATCATCCAAGGCTATGCACCTACCAACGGTTACAATGAAGACGCTTAAGATCAATTCTACGATAGGCTGCAGTCAATCATCGAGAAGTGCCCAACAAAGGACATGACCATTCTGATGGGAGACTTCAATGTCAAGGTTGGAACGGACAACACTGGATATGAAGACATCATGGGACGATAAGGACTGGGAGAAATGAACGAAAATGGTGAGAGATTCGCAAACCTATGTGCCTTCAATAAACTGGTCATAGGCGGAACTATATTCCCACACAAACGCATTCACAAAACTACATGGACTTCACCGGGTCACACCACGCAAAACCAAATCGACCATATTTGCATCAACAAAACGTTCAGGAGGACTATAGAGGTTGTGAGAACCAAGAGAAGAGCTGATATAGCCTCAGATCATCACTTGCTGGTCGCCAAGATGAAATTGAAACTCAAGAAGCACTGGACAACGTGGCGGACAATATCACAAAAGTTCAATACAGCCTTTCTTCAGGATATTAACAAACTCAACAAATTCAAGCTAGCCCTCAGCAATAAGTTCTAGGCCTTTCATGATCTACTCAATGGAGAAGGAACTACTGTGGAGAGTAACTGGAAGGGAATCAAAGAGGCAATCACTTCAACATGTCATGAGGTCCTAGGTCACAAGAAGCACCATCACAAGGAATGGATCACTGTTGATAGACTGGATAAGATTCAAGAAAGGAGGAACAAGAAGGCAGTAATCAAAACCAGTCGAACAACAGCAGAAAAAGCCAAGGCACAAGCTGAATACACAGAAGTAAACAAACAAGTGAAGAAGAGCATCAGAACCGACAAACGTAAATATGTGGAAGATCTAGCAAAGACGGCGGAAAAGGCTGCAAGAGAAGGAAACATGAGACAACTGTATGACATAATAAAGAAACTCTCTGGAAATCGCCGCAAACCTTAACGATCAGTGAAAAGCAAGGAAGGCGAGGTAATCACCAACATTGGAGAGCAACGAAACAGGTGGGTAGAACACTTCAAAGAACTCTTGAATCGACCAGCTCCACTGAAGCCACCCAACATCGAAGCTGCACCCACGAACCTCCCAATCAATGTTGGCCCACCAACAATTGAAGAGATAAGCATGGCCATCACGCAAATCAAGAGTGGCAAAGCAGCAGGACCAAACAACATTCCAGCAGAAGCACTAAAAGCAGACGTAGCGGCAACTGCAAGGATACTCCACATTCTCTTCAATAAGATTTGGGATGAGGAAAAAGTACCAACAGACTGCAAAGAAGAACTCCTGATCAAAATACCGAAGAAAGGCGATCTCAGCAAGTGTGATAACTACAGGGGCATCACTTTTCTCTCAATACCAGGAAAATTCTTCAACAGGGTACTGTTAAACAGGATGAAGGAATCCGTAGACGCCAAACTTCAAGACCAACAGACGGGATTCCGTAAGGATAGATCATGTACAGACAAAATCGCAACACTACGGATCATTGTGGAACAATCAATTGAATGGAATTCATCACTCTACATCAACTTCATTGACTACGAAAATGCATTTGACAGCGTGGACAGGACAACACTATTGAAGCTTCTTCGACACAACGGCGTGCCTCAGAAGATAGTCAATATCATACGGAATTCATATGATGGATTAAACTGCAAAATCGTGCACGGAGGACAGTTGACAAAGTCGTTCGAAATAAAGACCGGTGTTAGGCAAGGCTGCTTACTCTCACCCCTTATCTTTCTCCTGGTGATCGATTGGATCATGAAGACGTCAACATCTGAAGGAAAACACGGGATACAATGGACATCTAGGATGTAATTGGACCATCTAGACTTCGCGGATGATCTGGCCCTTCTATCCCAAACGCAACAACAAATTCAGGAAAAGACGACCAGTGTAGCAGCAGCCTCAGCAGCAATAGGTCTCAATACACACAAAGGGAAGAGCAAGGTTCTCCGATACAACACAGCATGCACCAATCCAATCACAATTGACGGAGAAGATTTGGAAGATGTAAAAACGTTTACATATCTGGGAAGTATGCTAGTCGGCGGCCTATGCTCTATTAGGAGTAATAGGCGTAAGTAAGTAAGTAATATAGAAACTCCAATTAAACTGCTTATGACTTAATGGGAATGCCGAGACAATCGGCATTAGACACATATATACGGAAATTGACCTGATCAACATACATGGAGGGAGAAGCGAATTCGAACAAATCTTAGCTATGAATTATAGTTTAGACTTTGATGGTTGTGTAATGAATTAAAGATAATTTTTTGATAATGACCCGTGTTACTTAAATCGCATTCTTCACAATATTATCATTGTAAGTTATTTTAGTGGATATATGGAAGAGAAGAATTGTTTTCATATCAAAAAGTTTGTTGTTATTTTACAAATGTTTATCAAAGGATTTGATAGTTCCCAATAAATTGAGCATTGGGTAGAAAGTTAATCATAAACATGTTGTTTTCTGTGATAACCCAACGAGTAGCAAATTGTATTTCTGACGTTACGCGACGTTTCATAAGTCACTTCTTCAAAGTAAATAACGATTTATTTACCCTGAAGAAATGACTTGCATTAAGTCACGAAACGTCAGAAATAAAATTTTGTCGCCATTATTACATTTAATTATCCTTCTATGCGTTTTCCATAGTCATATTAATAATATTTACTGAATAGAGTTTTGATCACCATGATTTTCTCTTTTGAAGAAGTAAATAGTCAAGCAAGATTATAATTTATGGACGAACTAATCAGATTTATGATAACAGGTCCTGGACTTTGGCGCAATTTTCATTCATCCATTTTGCTGGATAGCGTTTCGGTATTTTAAATGATGTCAATTCGTGATGAAAACCCTAAATCTAGTTCCTAACCCTAACCATCAACTGTAAATCATAATTCTAATTCCTCGCACCGCTTTATAACCCTCATTTAGCCATAGTATGTAGGTGGATATTCTCAGTGCTACTTTAGTGTCACTCAAAGGTCATCCATAAATTAGTATCACCAATAGTCAAATATAAAAACTGGTCTTATCTTTTTATTGTACGCAAGCTGTTTACCACTTTTTGAAATATTGGATTATTGCTAATTCGGTCTATAATTAATTGTGCAAGATTTTTTCTTCATATTACCATAAATAATTGATGAATATAATCTCAAGAAAAGAAAGAAAAACAAATAGAACATTACTGACAAAAATCACATGCTATCACTAGTTATGCAATTATTAAGCATCTTAATTGATAGATTAAAGTAAGGATTCAGTTAAAGAGTTATGACAATATTTTATAGATGAGATCTTATTCAACTGTATTCTATCATGAAGTTCACGATAATTCAACAATGACTACATTCTTTTTGAGTGATATTGTTATCTGAAACTTTATGTTTATACTTTTAGTTAAGTCAAATGAATAAACATTTTAAACGAACTATAAGAGAGTGTCTTGTTTCTTCTTATTTGAAAAAGTAATCATAAGTATGTGTAGCAATTTTACATCAATGTAGTATTTTATAAGTAAAGAATGAAAATAGTCACAAATACTGAACAGACTAACGAAATATATACAACGTGGCTATGGTGTTTCGCTGCATAAAAGTTTCGAAAGTACGAAAAATAATCATATCTTTAAAAAACACACATGATTTTATCCTGGAAAAATGTTTTAATGATTTGACATGCCTTGATGTTAGTTATTTTAATTTAAAACCGACTTATTCATATTTCTAACTCTTCATGTAGCTCTTCTAGATTTAATGTCAGTCTTAAACCCGGGTAAAGGAGAAGAGTTAGGCATTGGGGTCGGCAACCCCATCATGTAGAAAATAATCTTGCTGGAAAAAAAAACGCCAACTAGATTAAATATTCTTTTATTATGCATAAAACTAGTTATGTTATGTTGTTTAACTGAACTTGAAATAAACGATTAAATTTTCACATGGTAACAGTAAATAACTTTACTGGTAGGTTCTTTAAAAATAAATAACATCACGAAATTGAATTTTATATTGTGATTTATTCAAACGAGCCCGTACAGAACTGAAATTAGTATTAAATAAATAATTCAATGAATAATGAGTCATTCTAATATCATCGGTTAAATTTTGTCCAAATTTAAACGAACTAACAATGTAACTTAATAAAGATAGTTCATCATTTACATTCTAAACTGGTTTCAATTAGATAATAGTCGTCTGAAACTAGAATCTTTTCTATATTATCAATATAAATCTACTTATTCTTTGTAAATATAATCGATTATATTGATAACTTTAATGGTTGTCTGAATTATCGGTTATTCGAATGATGTTACGACCACCTCTCATTCATTGATGAATGAACATGAACATACGTATGAAATGTGAATAATAATTCGTATTATTGATGACAAACACTACAAGTCCTAAATATATGAGTAATACCGTATTGATATGTTATATGAAGTCACAACTTCTCCAGTTCTAACTTAACTTGATAGAGAGGAAAAAAATCTTGTATAGACGTGTGAATTATGGATTTCTTTTACTTATATATAATATGAGTCATAATATAAGGTTAATATTATTTTCGTACGATACTTTTTACCCAAAATGTTGAACATGAGGGTGGTAATGTCTGTTCTGTGATTTAAAAATGAGTGTAACCGATGTTATTTAAAACTAATCAAGATTAGTATGTTCTTGCTTTAAGTAGTTTCATTAAAAAATATCTTAAATTCAGTTCTTATTTAGCGTGAAGATATAGTAAGGATATGATTATTTTATACATATGTATGTATGTTTGATATGGATAGGTATGTATGTCTGTCAGCTTGTCGATTAATTTAGAGGAATGATGATTAACTGATGATCTTGCATGATTTGGTGATGATGCTAATCAATTGATTCACCGATTATCAAACATATAAAAAAAACGGGTTTTGTGGATATTATAGTAACTTCAATGGTTAAGATTATGAGTCAGTTGAAGCTAGACCACCATAGGACGACCGTTTCGTACTATTGTGGGAATCCTCAGCAGTGCTCATCCATGACCTCGCCCCCTGCGAGATTCGAACCTAGAACCTACTGGTTTCGCGCGCGAGCACAATAGGACGAAACGGCCTTTCATTACTTCCAGGTTTTCCATGGTGATCTAGCTTCAACTGAATCATGATCTTTCCCATTGAAATATAAAAAAGAATTGAAAAAAACCCCTCATACAATGAATAAATATTATCATATCAAGTGTATATACATTTATGTAGTTATTGTTAACATCCATCCCGATGACTTCTTGGTATGATATGAATATTGTTTATAAGCTGTTTTATATATTTAGTTAAATTGAATTATATTGTTGAAAAAACAATCCTTTTATTCTGATCATAGTAAAGTCAAAGAGTAGGTAAAAAATAAACACATATTTGAAAAATGTAACAATATTTTCAATCTTTGCTTAATTTATAACTGTGTCACAACTAAATATGAGCAATTTATACACTGTGTGATCATGCTTATTCAAATATAATTTCCATGATACTATTATAACAACTATACAAAATGAACAGTAAACAGAATGGAATTAATACAATGGATAAAATGACATTTATTAAAAGATAATCACCTTGGTAAACTATTGAAATAATTCAAGTGATCACTTATGTAGTTTACTTATAAAATTCTTACTTAAACTTTAGATTGTATATATATATTAGGTAAAATAGAATTACTGACCAGTTGATTAAATGGATAAGAACTTATAATGGACTTTAAAATTATTAGATTCAATTCAGATGATTTGACTTGTTAGTTGAGAAATAAATCAAGGATACAAGTGAACATTATGTAGAACTTCTGATACATTTGTTGAAGCCACTACTTATTGAAGATAATAAATCCATGTTCCTTTAAATATTTTCCAATCTGTAGATAAGTAAATATTGCATTATATATATATATATCGAAATGCAGATTTGTGGAGATTGTAGTGATTTTAATGGTTCAATTCATGAGTTGATTTAAACTAGGCCACCACTGAAAATCTGGAAACACGTAACGATCGTTTCGTCCTAGCATGGGACTCCTCCACAGTGAACATCCACGATCTAATGGTGGTTAAGCGAAGATCAACGCATGAATTCAATTGTTAAAGTTATTACAATATCCATAAATCTGCATTCTGTTAGTAATCATGTGCTCACTAGTAACTAGATTCAAGATGGATTTCCTGAAGTTCTAGTGAGAGGCCACGATCATTGGAGTTCGATCCGTGTAGGGTGAATACAGTTATCCACCTCAAACAATGGATAAAGGGTTGCGCAAGACCATGGATTGATTGAACTTAGACATTGACACCACCAGATATCGGTTCAGTGGTCTAGATGTTAAGCATTTGAGTGTATGACTGAAGGTCTTGGGTTCGAGTTTTGAGTGCGAAATTATGGGTACGCAGTGCTGAGGAGTCCCATACTAGGAAGAGACGGTCGTCCAGTGATTCAAGATTTCCAATGGTAGTTTAACTGAGTTTGACTAATGAGTTTAACTGTCAGTATATATATATATATATATATATATATATATATATATATATATATATATATATATATATATATATATATATATGTAAAAAATTCCCAAAATAATTGAATGTGATTTTATTTTTGGGCATAAAATAGTGAAAACTGTTTATAAATACAGTATAACTTCACCGTTTACTAATACTGACTATTATATCAATGAACTTCAGGGATTTAATTATATTACTCTAATAATTAGCACTTGTATTTTAAGGTATTGATGATTTTTAGAACATAGACTAAAAAAAATATGACAACAATGTGTACAACCTTGTATATTGAATTCATATAAGCTATTAGTTGTGTTATTTCAATTTGTCAACGTCACTTATTTATCTATTCATTCTAGATGGGTTAGTTAATACATTTTAAGGAGTAAGTTGATTAGATTGATGGGGTTATAGGTTATACATGTAATACTTGCAGTACATAACTGTTTTATTTCATACATTGAAATTATTTTTTTTGTTATTTGTTAAAAGATTATTATTACTGTATAAATGAGTCACTCTTGAAAGTGTACACCTTTAATAAATTTAAATATTTTCAGGTCATATTTGTTAATGATTTTTTCATTGTAATCCTTTAATTTTGAAAAAAAATCAAGTCTTCTTTAGTCATGGTTACTAGTATTATGGTGCGTGCTACTTATATTGATATAAGTAGTATATTATGCGAGTCAAAGAAACATTAACTTCAACGTGTCAGGAAGCGATGAGTCTAAAAAAGCATCATCATATGGAATGGATCCCTATCGAAAACCTAGATAAGATTCAAGAAGGGAAGAACAAGAAAACCGCAATTAACAACAGCCGAACAAGAACAGAGAAAGTAAAGGCACAAGCTGAATACAAACAAGTGAAGAGAAGCATTACAGCTGACAAGCAGAAATACGTGGAAGACCTAGCAACCACAGTGAAAAAAGCTTCAAGAGAGGGAGATATGAAACAACTATATGACGACAAAGAAACTGGTAGGGAAATATAGTAAACCACAGAGATCGGTCAACGACATAGAAAGCGAGAAAATCGCCAAGATTCAAGGACAGATGAATACATGGGCGGAACACTTCGAGGACCTCTCAAATAAAGCAACTCCATCGAAACCACCGGATATCAAAGCAGCACATACACCTTCTTATAGGTGGCAACCCATCAACGACCAAAGAATCAGGATGGCCGTTAGACAAATCAGGATTGGGAAAGAAGCCGGACCTGAAAATATACCAGCTGAAGCACTAAAGTCAGAAACAAAAGAAACCGCAAACACGCTCCACAATCTATTCAGGGAAATTTGGGATGAGGAACAAGTGCCGACCGACTGGAAAGAAGGATATCATCAAGATACCAAAGAAAGGAGATCTGAACACATGTGAGAACTACAGAGACATCAAACTACTATCAGTACCAGGAAAAGTTTTCAACAGAGTGTTGCTGAAGCGAATGAAAGATTCAGTAGACGCCCAGCTTCGAGATCAACAAGTCGGACTCTGTATGGATTAGTCGTGCACAGACCAAATCGTGACACTACGGATCATTGTTGAACAATCAGTTGAGTGGAACTCGTCACTACACACCAACTTCCTTGATCATGAGAAAGCGTCTAACAGTGTGGATAGGAGAACATTATAGAGACTTCTTCGAAATTATGGAGTACTTGAGCAAATTATCAGCACTATTCGGAATTCATACGACGGAGTACACTGCAAAGTGATGCATGGAGGACAGCTGATAGACACATTCCAAGCGAGGACCGGAGTCAGAAAAGGCTGTTTACTCTTCCCTTTTTTTCTCTTTTCTGATGGTTGATTGGATTGTGAAGACCTCGATATCTGAGAGGAAGCACGGAATGCAGTGGACAGCTTGCATCCAGCTAGACGATTTGGACTTCACAGTTGACCTAGCCCTCCTATTCCATACACACCAACAAATGCAGGTGAAGACAACTAGTGTAGCAACAGTCTCTGCAGCAGTAGACCTCAACGTACACAAGGGAAAAAGCAAGATCTTCAAATACAACACACAGAACACCAACACAATAACACTTGATTGAGAAGCTCTGGAAGATGTGGAATCTGTCACATCCTTGGAGACATCATTGATGAACGAAGAGGTTCCGATGCGGACGTAAGAGCAAGGATTGGCAAAGCAACGGCAGCATTCCTACAGTTGAACAACATATGGAACTCCAAACAGCTGTTAGTCAGTATCACAGTCACAATCTTTAATGCAAACGTCAAGACATTTCTATCCTACGGAATCGAAACTTGGAGAACTACCATAACCACCATCAAAAAGGTAAAAGTACTTATAAACAAGTCTACTAAAGTAACATAATACCCATTTGCTGGATATCATCAGTAACACCCTACTGTGAGAGAGAAAATACCAACTTTCAAATGACGAAGAAATCAAGAAAAGACTCTGGAGGTGGGTAGGACATACGGTGTGTATACCATCGAACTGCATCACGATGCAAGCACTAACGGAAAAGAAGAAGGTGAAAGAACACACTGCTCCAAAAAATAGAATCAGACATGAAAAGGATGAATAGCAACTGGAAAGGATTGTCCAGGACAGAGTTGGATGGAGAATGCTGATGGGCGGCCTATTCTCGTCCATGAGGGGTAACAGGCGTAAATAAGTAGTTTTTTTGTCTAAATTTTATGAGAAAGTGTTTTATTAAGTTATATAAAATAACTCATTTTTGTTAACCATCTATTTTGTTTTTCATTGTTGAGAATGCTGATCAAACTTATGATCCGGTAAACATCACACTTGGCCACTTTATTCATGTCATTTCAAATTATAATTATTCATACAAATGTTATCAGTGATTTCACTCAAAGTTATGTGGATCTGTATTCTGATTCATAGTTTTATCCACCAAATTTTGTGACTAAATTGATGATCAAGTTTCAACTAAATATTGAACAAATAATACTGTTATCAAGGCGAATATTCTCATTCCAACTTAAATCAATTGTCTTATTACCATTTTAAATATATGCAATTACTTCATCATTTGAGTTTTTTTAAAACAAGTAAATGTGATCAAAATCATTTTAAAAACATGAAACCGTTAAATAACAAACAGATTTTTGAAAGATCTATCCTATAACTTGATCGCTGAACTAATTTTATTTACTCAATCTAAGGTTGATTTAGAACATTTAAATGAAATTCATCATGTTCTTCAGTTGGTCTTAAAACAGTAAATAATGTATTGATTTGCGCCTTTGTAAAAATTAAATTGATTGTTAACAAGTGATAGCTCTCCAAAGCTCCTAAAATACTTTGAGATGGTGGAGAACACTTCACTTCTATCTGAAGTTTGTGCTGATGATGTCGTTCAGAAGAACGATGAAAGCTCCACGACCAAACCATCCAGTTCAGAGAACGAAACTCCATCAAAAACCTCCTAAAATATATTATTTTCTGAATATGTTCTTTAATCGGTTGATTGAATTATCGCCGATTAAAGTATGTGTTATTATAAGTATAAGCTTGTGTTGAAATAACAATATGACAAATGTTTTTATTAAAAAAAACATATATATTAGGATAGGTATTTATTTTATAGAACATACATCAGATCAACTTATGCTTCATTATATAATAAACATTGAATATTGAACTACAAACACTGTAATGTGACATATGGCTATTTACTATAGAAACTCATTATTAAAAAAATTACTACCTGAAGTTAACTGATATAGGATGAGTATAATTTATGCCCATTTGTACATGAGATATGCATACGATTTTGTTTTACTCTAATAAATTCCAAATGATCATTAAGCGTTTTTATTCATTGACAGATTCTAAGTAGGTCAGTTAGTAAAAAAACTATTTGATTTATTTTTATGGATTTTGAAATGTAACCCAATTGTATCGAGTATTTCAAAAGATTGACTATCAGTCAATTAATTATTGTTCATTAAGACGATTGAAACATTTTTTCGTTGATTACAAAGATAATGTATTAATGTTTTGACTATATGAAATGTCTTTCAATTAAACTATAAAATTAACCCATAAACGAATATTTTTCTAAACGTTACTAACATTAGTGCCTATTGCCGGGTGTGTATGAGTAAAATGACAGTTTTGTGGCTTCTTTTATACAAAGATTATAGAAAAAAGCAACTAAAAATTGATTTGACGATGAGTTACTAATTAAAAACTTAGGTAGTAAATGGTGGAGATACACTTTTCAAGGGTTAATGAAATTAATCAAATATGGAATTTCAAACTATTCGAAGTCATCGAAAGTTGTCTTAATACCATGAGGTTATCTACAGCTTATGCATCTGTCAGTAAATTTCGAAATATGTAATTTTATGCCAAAGTCGATCCTCCTCGAAGTGTTCCAAATGACAGAAGTAATAGTTATTCGGATTTGTGTAGAAAAGAAATATGTTCAACTTTTTCTCTTGCATACATTTAATCCACTTACTTATCTTACATTAGCCAACTTCAATTCCAATAAATCAGTAGTTTTCTTAATTATAAAATGACTTTCTTTAACTAGTGTACGTACAACCTTAAATTCAAATGCCATAATTCTAAACAATATATTTGCCATGTGTCGAAATCATGTATGAAGTGTCCTCACTAAGTGTTGTGTTAGAAAGTTTTCATGTATATATTGCTAATGTCCTAAAGTACAAGATAACTAAATGGTACTCACCGTTTAACAAATAAGTTTTTTATTTAGTGTCATCGTACATCATAAATTGTCTATAAACAGCTACTTGATCTAGTGTCTGTAGAGACACTGATGAACGGAACAGTCAACTCATTTATCGAAGGCTAACGAGATGCTACTGTTCATATCTGGATATTGAATAAACGTACAGATTAATGGTGCGTAAAAACGACAAATTGTGTAAACTATTTACAGCCTTAAAAACCAGTTTATGATCATATCAATAAACTTAACAACTAATTATATATTGTTCTCGCTTGAATATATGCAAATTGTGGTCACATTGAAACAACAAATTGCCATATCTAAGTAATTATTAATAACAATACTATATGCTTTTCGTTTGTTCAACTTAAAGTGTCCAATTTAGAAATTACTTTAAATTTGTCAAATACTGTCAATGAATTTATCCATCTAGTGAAAAAGTACATGGTTAAATAAATAAATTTAAGAAATCATAATCTCCAGTTAGTCTCTAAGTCTCAATTAAGTACTCATATGTTTAAACAGTCTTAATTGTACTTCAAGACTTTCCGCAGACCGCCTACCCACTACATTGATATCAAATAAAGTCCATTGAAATGTCGAGTTAATGCGAATATTGAACACATTCTAAGTCGATCAAGGATTAGATAATAAACAATCGTTTGGTAGTTAGTGGACGGTTGGTGCAAACATCTCAATTATATTGGAGATTAATTGAAACCGAAATAATTCAGTAATATGGCCGTTGGTCATGTCATTGAGTAGCATGCGATAAAATCAGAAGAGAATACGTCTTCGCAAGATATCACCACTAATGCAGAATAGTAGCTAGTATGAAATCTAAGTTTTAAATCTCATAATGATTATCGCCAACCATCCAATGTAGAAGGCAAAATGAATCTAATTCACATCTTCGTCCATTTTTATACCCAAGTTTTTTTTAAATATAAAACTACATTTTTAAATTTTTCGAGTAAGAGTCCCATTCAAAACAACCTTTATAGAGAATCTTAAAATAGTTTTCATCACGAAATTTCTTTCTCTGAGCTGGATGGTTTATTCGTAACACTTTCATTCGAAAAATTAAAAACTGTATGTTTAAGACCGAAAAGTTCGTAAAATTAGTAAGAAAACAATTATTCATTATTTTTGGATTTCCAACGACTCTCTAGATTATTGATTTCAGTTGACTATTGAAAAATTAACCTCATGTAATATTACAAATAAATATTCAATTAATATTAATTTAGTTATGTACGACTAATTACTTACTTTAATAATCCTAGGAATTCAATATAAGCCGCAAATGTATTTATTATCATTGGAATGAATTTATCGATATTTTTCATGTAATTAATTATAAGGTTGTACATGAACTTCCACAGTTTCATTCAGTTACATTTTCAGTATTTAAATAAATAGTTTGGTCAGTTTACAGCACACATCATTACAATATATGAACAAATGAACGTATAAATACACTTGTCCTATAGAATATTTTTAATTATAATATATGGATTATTAGTAAGCCAGGTCATTTAAATTGAAAAGTTAAACCTATTTTGCGTCATTAATAAATGGTGAATAAGCTTACACATTATAACCGGTTATAGATTAATCAATGACTAGTTCATATATCAATAGGATTACTTATATAACCAAATTATTTTTGTGATATATATAATAGAATATGTCAGACTACATAATTAGAATATAAATCTATAAGCTTTATAATTATATATTTTTAATATATCAGTTTTATTAATTCGTGTAGCCATGTCAGATTAAAATTTGTGACATGCCATATGCTGGTTGGTTGGGCTACAGTAAATGTAGCCAGTAATATTAGTCTAAGAAGATTGTAGAGATTGTTGAATTATGTTGTTTACATCACAGATTGACTTTAGTTAAGTGGCCAATAGAAATCATGATGTACTGGACAGCTATCTTATACAGAACTTTCAGGTCACGCGGCTAGCGCTTAACCTTTAGACCAATGAGTCAACGTCCAATGGTTTAAATTCTAAGTTCTAAATATAAGCAAGTAAAAAATTTGTAAAAATCCCTTGTACTATTAATAACAATTATTTCCTCGCTAGCAGTTAATTTTGAGAGATCTGATGAAAAGTTGGGACGATTAGAGTCTAATCATGTTTTGCATGAGACACTAACCCACAAATAGTATTGGAAAATTGTTGCGCGAAATTGTAAACTGGTTGAAAATTGAAATATAAATCACTGGATAATTGCTTAGTAGTCCAAAACTTAGGTATTTATCACTGGACCTTAAGGTCCTGGATTTAATCCCTGGTGAACTTGAGATTGTGAACTGTTGTAGAGCAACATAATAATTACTTCCCAGTTTTCAGCAGTTGCCCAACTAAAGTCAGTTTGTAATGTACACTACGACAAATAGTACATCTGACAGTGAACAGACGTAAAATCTCGACTGCCTGAGATTTGTTCAAAAAATACAAATAATATGAGGGGAAAATTTAGGTAATCTTGTACAGAAATCTGTAACAGCGGCGCAGATTCATTCATTCTTTATCTGCTTCTGAAATTTGAATATTATTATTGTTATTTGGTATTCTTCATCCCAAACTTATGTGTTACCTTTTGGTTTTTTTAAGGTTGATATAGATTTTTTTTTATCTTTTCTACTTTTGTGTGTTATTACTTACTATATGACAATGATCATAGTAAAGTGTATTAGACTGTGACGATAAATATTTGTGCTAAGTTCTACATTCATAATGACTAAAAATGAATGGATAAACTGTTTTAGAATAACTTCTAAAACATTCATATTCATGATTTTATCACAGTTGTTGAGATTATTGTTTTAAACATATCGAAAGGAATCTTAAACTTATGGAATGAAACTAATCAACTCATTTGATGTCAACTAAGTGGTGAGAAGTCCCATACTAGGACGAAACGGTCGTCCAGAGCTTTCAGGTTTTCAATGGTGATCTAACATTTATCCATTCATGATATCGATCTAAAATATTCTAAAATAATCTAGTGCCTTTGAAATGTTCAGTAGCGAGTACTATTATTTCACCGAAAAATTAACCTTGGTTCGTCATGCTACTTTGATGAGTTATTTACTTCGTGGAATATACCTTCGGAATAAATCAAGAAAATAAGATTATCGTAAAAACATGTTTGTATATTAACAAAAAAAGGTAAATATATGCATATTATAAAGTTTATTTTAAAACGTGAGATTTTTTAATTACTTATTTTTATCCACATTATATTTAGTTTCTATAAATGAAGAATTATTTCGGTTGTAAATTGGTTTTAGATAGTTTATGTTCAAGATTTAATGGGATATTCGTTAAGTCTTCTAGTTCTGGTGGATGATTAATACCATGAAATATATTATTTATATATTGAGAATTTAAAATGCTTAACTGGTGATTATCATTGATGCTTTGAATAGGTTGAATGAACATTTTATATAATCTGGCAGTTTGAATAAGATGATTTGCACTTGCACGTAGAGATAAAGCTAACAGACTGCTAATAGTATTTGGTGTTGAGAAGACTGACAATGGTGTAGTTGTAGACGACATGGATACTATACCAGTTGTAATATTTGAAACTGCTGGCTCTAAATATTTTGTTGTATCTGACAAATCAGTTGCACACTAAAAGTAAATAGACATTTTGGTTCAAAAAAGATATTCATAAAATACATTTTAGAGTGAAACTAAAACTTAGTTGATCGTGAAATAATACGGATGGTGTATTTATAAGTTAGAAATGTCAGTCAGTCAGTAACAACGTAGAACCTCGTACGTACGTAAACCAGTTCGAGTTGCCACACCACATTAGCACAGAGATGCAGTTGTTGATTTAAAACCCGTAGTGGTAAAGGTTGTAAAATTGTAAGCTGTAATCAGAAATATTAGGGCTTGAAGATGTTATTCAAGGAGTATAATACAGTGAAATAAATTTGGAAAGAGAAAAAACAAAAGGACATGAAGAATTCAGAAGATTAGAATTTGGTAGAGCACAAAGAGTGGATGCACCTGCGCCATTGCAAACGATTTCGAGCCATGTCACTCAGGGTCTCTAACCATCAGTTGCTATCATCTCGCGGTCCCCAACCAGATAGTCTACACCTAACGACATGACTCAGACCACTTGTCAGTGACATCATGAACTTGTGCCATGTTTTGGTCTGACCACCCCTAAATTTCTTCCAACCTACTCCTATACTATTGAACATCGCACGTCGAGGCAGTCGGTCGTTGGGCATACGTAACACGTGTCCCAGCCATCTCAACTGATGAAGTTTCACTACTTCATCAAGTGATCTGCCATCTCTACCTAGTACCCGTTTCCTTACAACCGCGTCATTTACTCGATGGTCCCAGGATATATGAGCAATATTTCGAAGACACCTATGATCAAATACTAGTAGTCTACGAATGTCCTCTACTCTTACCGGCCACGTTTCACTGCCATAAAATAGGACGGAACGAACTGCTTCTCAGTAAACATGTCGTTTAGTTGATAGACGGATATCTCGCCTACGCCATAAATGACGCAAGTTGGTAAAAGCTAGTCGAACCTTCTGTATCCGTGCTGAGATTTCGTCACACACCAGACCACAAGGTCTGATGAGACTCCCAAGATAAGTGAAGCGGTCTACACGTTCAACTACTTCACTCTCTGTGATTAGTTCGGGTGTCGATGCAACCCAATTCTGAAGCAACATTTTGCATTTCGAGGGGGAGAATCGCATCCCGAACATGTTAGCATTGTTGCTTAGAGTGGTCAGAGGACTCTGCATTTTGTCAGCGTACGTACATCAGTTCGAGAAATGTACAAACAAAAATTAAACAATGTGACTAGTTCTAAACTATTGAATGAAATTTTAATTTTATTACACACTTAGTATTAGAAAACTATTATGAATAACAAACTATTATAAACACTTACAGTTGAATTGATTGGATTCGATTCATTATGTTTTAAATGATAGATTAATGATGGTTGAGTAAAAGACATTGGATAAATCAAAGGAATATTTGAGATAGAATTATTTGGTAAATAGACATATCCAGTGTTTATCATATTTATATTATTATCATTTTTATTATCTACAGAAGTGTTGGATGCAGCGTTTATTTGATTAAGTTCCATTTTGGATATCATACTATCTGTATTCCCTGAAACTGGATACAGTATATTTAACATGCTTGAGTTCGATGTCGAGTTAGATGATGTTAGCTGAAAAAGAAAAAAATCCCTCAAAGATATTTAAATCTATGTTTAACATAATTAAGGTGATAAGAATTTTCGAAAATTTTTTGACCTGAATTGATTAGCTTCTTACTAGTAAACAGATGAAAACGAAAACAAAGAACCTATCGGTTTAAAGTAGTTGCCCAATTAGTCATTCAAATATTATTAAGATTAGTAACATAATACAAAAATAAGCGTAAATAACTGTCGTTCAGTTCTTCATTCTCAGATGTGACTAAACATTGCAAAATAAAGCATATAAGTACTAGGTTTCCAACATGGTTTAGGATGGATTTTATTATAAACTTGGATTTGTACATGCAAACAATATAAAAGAATTATAGTTACACTAATTAGAGAAGTAATAAACGAGACCATTACGAACAGGTAAAGAAAAGATTTAATCAAGCTTATAGCTGATAAGGCATCTCTAGAGTGAGTATCATAAGCCATCACACACTGAAGTGAGTAGAGAGACCTAATACTGTTCTAAGCCTTACAAAGTTTTTTCTAACTGGGGTTACCCTTCACGTAGAGAGTCATATACAGAAGACTGAAAAGAAGCCCTTTGCCTGGGTTCCGTTATCATTGGAGCCGATAAACAGAGATTGCCTACAATATTGGAGGAACTGACAGTATGAAATATTTAGTTTTCCGTGTTTGCAACTGATAATATGTTTATTGTCAAATTATACCGATTTTTAATATTCGTAAAAAAGAGACCGATTCAGGTCATCTAAAAGAAAAAATAAATTACCTTTCCTGTGAAGGCATCTGGTGCTGTAACTAGCCCAACTATATCACATTTAGTAGATAAATTGTCTTTAAATTTAAACTGCTGAACATTATCATCATTTTTGGATGTATTTTTTGATCTCTCCTTTTTTTTCGCTTCACACTTATATTCTTCACTCATTTGTTGAATGAAGTTAATTAATTCAGAGTTAACGGGACTTCTATTGAATTGGTCATTGAAATTTGATGAAAGTGATGTGTTTGATTGTTGTTGAAAAACTACTTTGTCGCTTGGAATTAAATGATTAGTCGATGAAAGAGATGCTAAAGAAGAAATAACAGTTGACTGTAATGGTACCATGTATATAGAACTTATTGATATACTGGTATTTACTTTTAGGGATAGAGTGGATTGATCAGATGTTGATATATTCTTATTCACCTTGTTCAAATTACGTCTATAGAGTTTCAGCTGAGCGCGTATTTTTAGTCTGATTTGACGTGAATCAAATTGAGGAAATGAGGTTTTACAAGCCTCTTCTATTTGAGTTAAATGTTCTTGTGATTGTTGAGTAATTGAAAGATCAGGATCGAGTAACTGGTGAGTTAATCTTCGGACAAAACGCTATCATTAGAATAAAACAATTAGAATCAATGTACAAGAGAACCTAAAATTAAATTTGAATTATATTCATATGATGGCAATGTAGTATTTACATCTATGATGGTATTAGCACACTTATCTATACTAGATAGAGTAACAGACTTAATCCGATATTATGGACTTGCCAATGATATAACTACCTAAACCATAGTAGCAGTAATTGTTGTCTTTTTTTTGTTCCAAGCTCTCTAATTCCGTTTTATCTTCTCAAATTGTAGATGGTTATCATCATGGAGCAGAAATGACTTTGAATGCACCGTTAATACATCAACTTAAAAAGAGTTAAGAGTTCACGACTGATGCCTTTCATTGCTGTAAGACGTATGAAAAATGTATTACCTAAACAATTTTTGAACTAGATCATTTAAAACAACCTTATATCACATATGTTTTCTAAATTTAATATTACTATCTATATCAAGCTGATCATACCCGTAAGCTGACATAAGTTCTGTAATTATTAATCCCAGAAATTCTTCTTATTATTATCATTATTATTATTATTACAAGTTCTTACATCGAAGTCATGTTGTTATCTGTACTGTCTCATTCTTTCGTAAATGTCAGTAATGTTCCTCTCAAGAACCATTACAGAATATATTCACGGTGTTAATATAATAAAATATTTATTATAAAAAACAAAAGGTTACATAGAGTGACTACGCCTACATGGCAGAGCCATGCCATAATCATTAAATGTTCCCACATTGAAATTTTCTGACTTTCTCTGAGTGTTCAGTTACTAACGTAAGTCTTCTCATTTATTGTATATTTGGTTTCAAGAATAATGTAGTTGGGAACCAATGTCACTACAGCTTCATATTAGAAATTCTTTATAATAACAAACTTTAACCATGAAGAGTATAGATAAACAAGGATGAAAAAACTAAGAGTAAGCAGTGATGACCAACAACAAGAATATTAAAAATGCTATAACTTTAAGAAAGATGATTTGATTCGTTTTGAACTGCTAACATTCATTTTTCATTTAAATATATGCACAAGATACTAAGTACGTATTTTAAAAAGTGGTAATTGCCTTTATATACAAACGAGGTGGAATACATTTTAGTTGGACAGGAACATTTGTGATTAGGTGATTACGGTGATTTGAGGTAGTCAACAGGGAAGCCTGAACCTATATTTTTCGTGCAATTTGACACTCGTCAGATGGGCATACCTCTAATTTTGAGGTAACTGATGCTACCTGGTGTATTCGATCCTATGTCACCCAGCTTCGCAATCACAGGGCTTACCACAGCTATTCGGGTTGTCATTTTTCATTTGTAGAACATTAATTAGTCACTGAGTAATGACTAGTTTCATTTGAAGTTTTGTGTGTTTACACCAATTAGTGTAGAAATTCTCAAAAATTCAGGAAAGTAAAACGTTTCTGTAATCGGTTTTGTTAAACGGTTACTTGAAACACGAATAATCGTTATGAGTTCAAGTTAATTATGTATGTAACATGATCTTAACAAGGCTGTTAATCTAGATATTAATTAAGGTATTCGGTAAAGGAAAACAGTTGTGGAACAATTTTGTTCTGATAAGTTGACAATCAAACTATGGATAGACAAAATGGGATGAATAATTGAAAACCTATGTGTTACTGGTGTGTGTGCAACATATACTAGTCTTAGGTGAGACGCTCGCGCGCCAAGATTCAGAGAGAACTCACGGTTTTCCTATGAAGATAAATACATATGGCGGATGTGCCTCAAAATGACAGTCTTCCTGTCAGAAAAGCTGATTGGCTTCGCCAATGAGGCATGACCAACCTCGTGGCTGAAAATCTTTATATGATATTTGGATTTGACAACGTTAATTGAAACTGAGCACAAAAAGTTCAAATGAACAAACTATAACAAATTTACCCCAAATTCTAATTCTAAATATGTTGGTCTCCGTTTCACATAATGCTCGTGTTTATTTTCATAGCTTTTCAAAACTTCAGACGAACTACTGCATCCAGTCTAGGATGTAAAAGAAAAGTTCAACCTAAGGCAATTTCTAAAAATTATATCCAAATAATAATAAAAGAAAAACTTAACTTACTCTTAAATCAAGTGGTTCTTCAGATTGATCCATTTCTATCTAGTAAGAAACCCAAAAAGAAAAATACACAGTTATATACAAAGAGTATTCACTTAAATAATAATTCTACATTTCAATTACATTATTTCTGTAATATTTAAAATGAAATCATTTATTAGATTAAATTACCTGAGACAAAAGAATCTGAGGAACTCATTTGATTGAAGTGTTCGTATAATTCAGATTTTTAAAACTTTTCATTTAGATACGTTGAATAAAACGACAAAATACACATGTATATTATAAAAGAAGGATTTCCTAATCTTGCTGAATGTTAACCTGATTCGATTGTTAAAGTGTAAACTACACACAATGAGATATGATTTCAATACATATTGTTTTATAATATGATATCTTATTAGTCTAATATTTTGTAAGTATGAATACAGTCATAAATCTTCAAAGTAACAACGATTCCTAATCATTAGGAATCATTTAAAAAAAACAACCCTATAAGATCATCATTGGAGTCAATCTTCAAATTGTGGTAATTATTACTCAAATGTACAGTATGAAACTAATATTAAAAAGAATATTGCTTAGTATCTAATATTTTAATCAATGAGAAAACATGAATGAATAATGACTTAAAATGAGAAAAAAAAGAATATTTATTTATAAAGAGATAAAACCTGGAATTATTTCACTTATTTTAATAGTTGAGATCATGAATCAATCGAAGCTAGACTATCATGACAAAGCTGAAAGCATTAGAAAGTCGTTTCCTCCTAGTATGGGACTCCTCAGAAGTACGCATCCATGCCCCCACTTCGCGAGATTCGAACCCAGGATCTATCGGTCACGTGCGTGAATGCTTAACGTCTAGACCACTGAGCCAGAATTCAACGGTGTTAATGTCTAACTTCAACTAATCTACAAGATTGAGTGACACATCCGCTATTGTCTTCAGTGAGTTAATGCTTCACAACAGTCCTGTGTTCGAATCTTGCGAGGCGGAATGGTAGATGCGCACTACTGAGTCGTCCCACAATAGAACAAAACGGCTATCCAGTGCTTCCAGGTTTTCCATGATGGTCTAGTTTTAATTGACCCATGATCTCAACTATTAAAATTACTATAAATATCCACAAAACTCCTTCTGATATTTCAATTATGTTTTGAATATTACTTTCCTATCATAGATTAAAACTGACAGTTAATCGAATCGAATTCATTCATAGACTGAATAAGATATAATATAGAATCTTGCTTAGGAAGTTTTTAGGTTGATAACAAACACATTAGTTTCTACCTAGGAATATATGACTTTATGAAGTAGTTATACAGCAAGTAACATTCATAACGATTAACTTTTTGATAGAGTTTCTTTTTTCTGAGATGTGAACTAAAATCCAAAGTACGGAAATTGTCGTTTCGCTATAAAAGGTTAGTACATTTATGTGATAAATTCCTAACAGATCATAAGTTTTTCCAAGATTACAAATGCTACTTGACCATAATTATGAATTAATGAAAAGTAAATGTCCAAAGTTTTTCATTGATTTAATCTGATCAGCTATCACTTAATGTCGTACATTAACTCGAAAAAAAAGAAGACTTGAGATCTTTAGAACACTGCGATACCTACAATAAACGTACTACTTAAACCATACAGACGATTTGATCACAATTAAAAAAAATATAACACTAAAGAGTACCTAATAAAAGTTTTATGAAGAGAACACTGTCGATATTTAGTTACATAAAATTTGATAGTTAAGGACAAATAAGGGATATCTGTAAGTTTCACAAGAGTACTAAATGAATTGAGTCGGTAACTATCAAACAATATAGTCAAAACTTCAATGTAAAAATGAATCAAATTGAGGGTTTAAATATTATATTCTAACTATTTGACAGTTTATTAGTTTCAAATCATTTAGTCTTTATATAATACATTCCACTATTATAGTTACTTAAAGATATAAGATTAAACGGTAGTTATACTTAACTTTTGTAGTTTGATTTCTCTTTCATGTACAGCACAACCCATTGAGAAATACAAATTAGCCATAGATAAATGTTATAGAAACAATAAGTACATCTCTTTATTAACTTTACATGTAAATACATAATTCATTCTATATATCTAGGGGAAAAAAGCAATATTTACATAAAATTTTGATATTACTTTTTCCAGATTACTTCAATCATAATTGTATATAACATCAAACTAGACATTTCACTTACCATAACCTAATAACAGTTTAAAATATAATGAGTCATTTCTTTCGAGTTTATCTTATATACTTTAATGGTAAAAACAAAAAAAAAGTATTACTCAAATTTGAACATCTCAAAGAAACTTACATAATTCGTATACCAATATCTTTCATAATATTCTAACATAGATTCTTAAATACGTTATAATTTAAATTATAAGCCTAAAATAACATAGTAAATAATCTAATCCATCTGCCCATTGCCCTAGAGTCAGTAAATCCTCGTATATGATTGGTTATTGGATAAAGTAATAACTAATATGGATGATAACTTGGTTTCGATTTTTTTTCTTTTCAAACTATCAATCCTATTCATACTGGAATGATAGATGATACACAGGTGTGTGAGTATTTCATTTAATAATAGTGAAAATTTAAATTAGATATCAATAATTAATTGAGTTATAGTTTGAATTTAAAAAAACACAGCTACAATGACATGTATTAGCATCAACCCATAAGCTATACGTAAGTATTTAGGTACATTGAAGTGGATAATTATTCTTATGTTTGTTACCAAGTAGGATATTTTACATTGGTCAGCGTCTTCACCAAACAGGACTATGTCATCTGCGTATTCTAAGTCGATAAGTGGACCTCCCGGTAGGAGATCAATACCCGAGAATTCAGTCGACGAGAAAGTTATTTCCATTAGTAGGTCTATGATGAAGTTAAACAAAAATGGGGAAAGTGGACATACTTGACGGACACCACTTGAGGTTACAAAAGTAGATGACAGTTCGCTATAAGCTCTGACTCGACTAGTAGTGTTCGAGTAAAGAGCCTTTACAAGGTTTATGTACTTCTGAGGTACGCCTTTCAATGACAGACACTGCCACAGAACCTCGCGGTCTACCGAGTCAAATGCTGCTTTTAAGTCAAGAAAGACCACCATCGTCGGACGCCGATAAGTATGCCTGTGTTCTAGAACCTGACGAATGGTGAATATGTGGTCGATGCAGCCACGACCAGGTCTGAAGCCAGCTTGATTCTCTCGTGTTTGCAGTTCACGAGTCTTAGTTAGGCGTCTGATAATTATCGAGGCTAGTATTTTAGATATTATATTAGTTAAACTAATCCCTCTGTGGTTGTCACAGGATGATTTTGACCATTTCTTATATATTGAGACGATAAGTGATTGTGACCAGTCAGATGGAATAACGTCTAACTCCCAGATCTTAGCTAAAATATTAGTCAACCTAACCGCTAAAATTGGACCACCATCCTTAAAGACTTCTGGAACCAGTCCATCTGGACCAGCTGCCCTTCCTCGTTTCAGATTATCTATAGCCTTTTGAACTTCAGCAAGAGTTGGGGGACCTACTTCAATGTTCCATTCACACTGTCTGGGAATGGAGGGTAGTTGTAGAGTCGCTCAAAGCCAGCTGAACTGTTCTCTAAAATGTTCCGCCCATCGTTCTAAACGTCTGGACTGGGAGTAGATGAGAGTATCGTTCTTTTCCGATATAATCTCACTTACACTTGACTTATTAATTCCAGTTTCTTTTATTAGTCTGTAGAGCTGTCTTGTGTTCCCTATAGTCGCCGCCTTTTCCATCTCTTTTGCTTTCGTTGCCCACCACTGCTCACGGTCGTTTCTTAGACTTTTTCTTAACCTAGATCTGATTTGTTGTCGCTCTTCATCATGTTCGGAACCTGATGGGACAAATTTGCGAGAATCCATCAGTGTGATAGACTTTGAAGAAATCCACTGGTTCTTGGAAACTCTGTGGTTTAAGTTGCTAATAGATGTCACTGCTGCTTCCACAGCTGCTTGTATGTCTTTCCAAGCAGCATCTGGGTCAGCCTCTTGTTCAGAACTACTTAAGTGTGAACTCAGTTGTTCTTGGAACCTATTTTTGGTTTTCTCGTTGCTCAATTCAGTTCTAATTGGTCTTTTTAATGTGGCTTTTTTGCGTCCGATGAGGCGCAAGCAGATGCGTGCCCGTATTAGGGCGTGGTCGGAGTCCAAGCAGGTACTCCAGAATGAGCGACAATCTTCAACTGACCCTCTCCAACGATGACTGATGGCAATATGGTCTATTTGAGTCCATCGTTGGTTTGGTGTAGGGGGTCGCCATGTTAGACGATGTCTTTCCTTATGCTTAAAATTTGTGTTTGCTAAAAATAAACGATTGTCTGAGCACAGTTGCAGCAGACGATCACCATTATCTGTTCGCTGTGCCGGAATGCTAAAATATCCACCTAAATGCCTTTCTGTTTGGTTTAAGCTACCTATCTGGGCATTAAAGTCACCCCCTACGAGTACTATGTCTGAGCGTTTAGCTTTCTGAAGGAGTTCAGATAACTTTCAGTAAAATTCATCTTTCACATCATCTGAGCTGCAGTCAGTGGGAGCAAAGGCAGAAACGACAAAAAGGCAACGACGTGTGTCCCTATCCTTCCGAGTTCTTACGGAGCCGTTTAACCGAACAGCACATAGACGACTGTTGATGGGAATCCACTCTAGCAGTGCTTGTTCCGCCCTCATGCTTAGTGCTATGCCTACTCCTGCCAGTCCACGAGAACTGGCCATCGGGTCACCAGATACACGTAGGGTTTGTCTCGTTGGCTCTCCGTTTTGCCGAGGTGAGGTCAAGTGAATGACCACACTGGGATCCTGTATGCGTGTTTCGGAGACACAGCATACATCAATGGTACGAGATTCTAGGGTTTTAGCCAAGGAAGCCTGCTGGCCGACATAGAGTGCGTACGTTGAAGGCTCCAATGTGTAGTGTGGAGCGAGGTTTCAGTAGACCTGGGACAGAGTTTTGAGCACTAGAATCGTTGGCTATGGTGACACTTGAGGAGGAAGCCGAAGGAGGAAGTTTAGGGTTGAAAGTCGATGTAGGAGGAATAATAGGAATTGAAGAGGAAGGTTGATTATGAATACAATGGTCTTGGGTGCTGTTAGAGGTATGAGGGCGGTTATCACTTCCCGGTTGCCCACACCGTGGAAGGGTTCTTCTGGAGGTACCTGAAAAGGAAATTGGATTAGAGGCGGTCTTAGTGACCTGAGAGCGTGACCGCAGTGCCCAAGGGACAACTGCTTGAGGCCGGTCGCGCACGGCCTTTTCGTGGAAGGTTTTTGACATGTTAGCTCCGTTCTTCAAAGGGCCTTACCGCCGGAGACGGAAATCCGTGAGGTAAGGTGAGGTGTGCATTTTTAGGGTCGACCTTTTCTAACCCCACCCCTCCTTGTGGGAAGGCAGCATCGCTGTCATGCTTGTTGTCTGAAGGAAACACCTTACTGCTGTCACACCTCTGAACAGTCGGCAGTACGACTTCGCCTTCGGACCTTAGGTTTGTTGCTTTTAGTCTTACCGCTCTTCAACCGACCTGTCTGACATGGTAGGACCTTGAGGAACGGTTGTTCCCGCCAGTATAGCTCGGTTGCTTCATCACGATAGGCAAGCCCGACCACCACGTCAAGGTAGCAACAACGGTCGGTCAATGTAATACTTCTAAATTAATCTTACTAAATAAAACATTTTCTGCGTTCATCATTCACTGAAGGGGGCTGTTAAGTCATATGTTCAGACGGACACAACGAATTGTATATGTGGTAACCAGAACAATACGCAAATTGGAAAACATTTGTGAATACCATCAGTTGATAATTTTTTAATGTCAATGAGCTTTTTGTAAAACTTTTTACAGTACAAAGATTTAATATTATTATACTCTGAGATGGTAAATATATATATTTTTACGCATAACAGTCTATTCCAGTTGTGTAAATGACCAATAGTTTACTTCACATTATGAATAAAGGTGTCATAAGTGTCTTCGAATCTTTGCTTTTGTATTTTGAGACCACAAAGTAAGTGATGTTGGGGTTAGGTATAGGATACTAGGTAAAGATGGGAAATCGATTGATGGGGCAGTAAATCTTCATCAGCCGTGGTTGAGACACGTGTTACGTATGCTCAACCACTGCCTACCTTGACGTGTGATATTTGGTGTAGGAGAAGACTGGAAGAAAGCTGGGATAGGCCAAACCAAGATGTCATCAATCTATGAAGCCATTGACAAATGAACTTACACCATTTTGATAGGTGTAGGTTAGGGTTCGCGTGACCATTTTAACCAATGGTTGGAGAATATGAATGACATCGCTCAGAATTGGTGTATGCACTCTCTGTCTTCCCTTAAACTATGAGATTAAAATCGATTTATATCTTTCTTTCTACGAACTAACTCTTTCTTCTAGTACTATGTCCTTATATGCAATCTTATTTTATATATTACCACCACTGAATTAACTACTTCTATGAATCCGGTGTTCATCTTGCAGTACTAATGAGGTAACGGCAAATTGGACGGATGCACATATGTGCCTGGTCCTACGTTGTAGCTGACTGACTGACTGATGCATAAAATCTAATAGCCTCCGAAAATATGATGATTAGTCTGTTTTCAATCTTGCAGATTTATGAGGAATTTTCAATTTGGACACAGTAAATAATGATTATTAATTTTTCGTGATTTGAATGAAATTTTGTGAAAGAATATGCCATCATAAGTTATTAAAGTCGTAGATACAATTGAGAGATATATAATACAGCTAGTATTTCTGATTTAGTCTTGTTCAATAAAATTATTCAAATCCTCTTGTAAAGTTAGATTTTATTAAAATCTTAAATAATAACTTCTATAAACATTCACTAACCTATGTATTAGTGAAATGTAAATGATCTTCCACATATTGTTGTATACTCGACAGACATCAATCAGTTAAATATAAGATTTCTGTGGGTGGTCTAAATATACACTCGTTTTCAAATAATTTAAATTAGCCTCCTTTCAAAGCTTTACGATGGTTGTTGGAATGTGTATGGATCCCAAACCCCAATGATTGAAAATTTATTCCAGGGTGTTTAACTTAGTAGTAAATGAACTAATTTGAATAAAAAAAGTCATTTTAATACTTACTTTTCTTGATCTATACAGTTCACGTTAGTAGTATTTTGTTTTATATGTTCAGTATTTTGATAGATGGTAGTTACAATCCTCCATTGACCTTAAAGTCATATGATCTTTGCGGTATTTTAGCACATTTCAGCTTGTTTTATCTTCAAAGTATTCGCTTCCCGCCACTATTATTTCAATGAAATATATCTCTTTGAGTTCTGATAGCCAGTAAGCTTTTGATATACTTTCAACTCATAACTCTATCGTTAAAAGTATGGAAGCCAATTACACACCATTGAGGATGATGAGTACCTATTTTTCGATATTTACTCAGTAGTTTTCGAGAAATCTCTTTGGAGTTATTTGATGACGGACTAATTCAGTACATGTTTTATTGGCATGGTTCTAAAGAAAAAAGATGTTGACTTATGTTTCTGTCTTCTGGTAAGTTATGACAGTCTTTTCAAACAATATGTCAAAATAAATATCGAATTTAAGCTTTGTTGGGGACAGAAAATTTCACAGCTCTGGTGTAATGTAATCTTTAAAGCCTTAAAGAAATCTCCAAAATATTACGACGAATGGAGAATACTTAAAGTTATTACATTCAACGAATTCAGTTTATCTGTTCACGACATAATAATCCGCTTATAACTGTTTTTCTGGGATGGTTATTTGTACCTGAATCCAAACAGGATTGAAAATTGGAGGCAAAACTTAGTGCATGTTATACAAGCACAAACTAATGAACTTATGGTGACGTATATTCAGTGATTTTTGTAAAGACAAAATGAAAACTGCATTTTTTTCTCTAATTTGTCACACCTTATATGTAACTACATTTTTATTCGATATCTGTTGTTTTTCTGTATCACTTGTTTAAAAACGATGATAATTGTTTTGATGATTAAAATGCGATAATATTGCTGTGTTGCTTGAAATATAAAACGCTACTTACGCCGTATGTTCTTCTACTTTATTGGCCACGGTTTTTGATTGAAGACTATAATAGTGTTATAACATCCTTTTAGGGCTTCCGACACTACGTTGGACTTTTGGCACGGATTATTATCATATAATACTATTGGACTCTATGGTCTCTAACCATCAGTTGCTATCATCTCGCGGTCTCCAACCAGATAGTCTACACCTACCAACATGGCTCAGTCCACTTGTCAGTGACTTCATTGACTTGTGCCATGTTTTGGTCTGGCCACCCCTAAATTTCTTCCAACCTACTCCTATACCATTGAACATCGCACGTCGAGGCAGTCGGTCGTTGGGCATACGTAACACGTGTCCCAGCCATCTCAACTGATGAAGTTTCACTACTTCATCAAGTGATTTGCCATTCTTACATAGTACCCGTTTCCTTACAACCGCGTTATTTACTCGATGGTCCCAGGATATATGAGCAATATTTCGAAGACACCTGTGATCAAATACTAGTAGTCTACGAATACCCTCTACTCTTACCGGCCATGTTTCACTGCCATAAAATAGGACGGAACGAACTGCTTCTCAGTAAACATGTCGTTTGGTTGATAGACGGATATCTCGCCTACGCCATAAATGACGCAAGTTGGCAAAAGCTAGTCGAGCCTTCTGTTAGACTACCGTTTAAAACCCGGAGGCACTGGATGACCATTTCATCTTAGTATGGGTCCCATCAGAAGTGCGCGTCCACGACCCCACAGGTATGACTCGGATCCCTGACCTTCAGTCTTGCATGAACGCACAATCTCCGTACCACCTAGCCAGGATCCAACGTTGTCAATGTTTAACTTCAGTCAATCCGCGATATTGCACGACCATCGTCCATTGTCTCTGGTGGGTTATTGCCTCACACACGAAGCAGTCGAATTCCATTGGTCATGGATTCCAAGTTCTTAATGGTGGACTTAGAGTGGTTTATGATTTCATGAAATCCAACAATCTCCACTATCCCTTATTGCTCGATTAATGTTTAAAATGGTTTCATTTATTGTTGATGATAGTTGAGTGTACAGATCACTATTGAGTCGCTTTATACTCACTGTAAAAATTAGTCATCTCAGGTGTGCGAGAAATCCGGTTTTTATACTATAAATGAATCTTACACGTTATGTACGAGAATTGTGTTTATCGAACAGTTTTTTTTGTGTGTATTATGTAATGTGGAACATAATAGGAATCAATGTCGAAATATATGAAAATTTAAACACAAAAAATAGAATTAAGTAGAAAAAGGTGAGTCAGAAGGACGAACAGCTAGGAATGACATTAAAATTGACATTTAAAGAACAAAGAATGAATGCATTATTATGATCGATTGATTTTGCATTATATTACCCATCTCAGATGTTCTATCAGGAGTATTAAAATGAACAATATGATTGGTTTAAAAGCATATATTTTTTTTGTGCTACCTACAACATATGTGAGAATTGATTTGATTCACATGAGTTTAATATAATAGTGAAATATGAATGAATGGTAAAAATGAAACGAATGTCATATTATGAGTTCATGTTGTAGGTTGTTTTCGAATGTTATAGATTTTCAATTTAAGGTTACATTGCGATAGTATTCAACTCAAGTATGAGTGTAGGGACTATTATATATATAATAGATATTAGTCACTCATTATATATATATTTTACATGTTCAAACGAAGCAACACTGAGAAGGTGGAGAAGATTTGTAGCTCAGGTGGATGATTTTGGTGGAGTTTTGTTCTCTGAGCTGGATGGTTTGGTCGTGGAGCTTTCATCGTTCTTCTGAACGACATCATCAGCACAAACTTCAGATAGATAGATAGATAGATCTGAAGTTTGTGCTGATGATGTCGTTCAGAAGAACGATGAAAGCTCCACGACCAAACCATCCAGCTCAGAGACCAAAACTCCACCAGAAGCAACACTGAACATTGATGAATAACCAAATAATATAATTGTGAATGCTAAAAATGTATCTGGTAAGGTTAAACGGGTTGAAAAAACAAAAATAAACAGTACATTTAAAATAAATAAATAATTTGAAACTATCCTAAGTCAGCAATTCACTTGATGGATAACTTTAAGGTTGTAGAGAGTAACTTTGTTATTACAAAGGTGTAGTGAAGTGACACAGTAATGGTTTAGAAGTCAAACCATGTGAAACAAAGTTAATTTTAATGAAAATCTACGAAACAAGGAAAGGAGTACCAGAATCTACTGAAGACATACTATTGATCCAAACGCTATAAAAGTAATATATTAACAATTTCCTACTTGATATTTTCTGTTAAGCAATGTACTGACTGCACGACACTGATCTTAAATTATTCAAAAAACACGGTAAGGATTGGTCAGATGATTCAGTTTTGTTGCTGCTCAGATAATTTTTGATGAGTTGAAACAAATATCCCTTATGTCAAAATACAATCGGAAATACTAAGCTAAAGTATAATATCAATTACTCACAGAGATTGAGTAATATATATTTGTGGAAAGCGTTATCGTAATCAAGCTTAAAACTGAACCTCTTAGAAAACAAGAGCTAAAATAAAGGTTGATGCAGCGATCAAATACCGTTAACACTTTAATACCTTTGGCTTCGATTAGGTGGTGAAGACGATTTGTAGCTCAGGTGGACGATTTTAGTGGAGTTTTGTTCTCTGAGCTGGATAATTTAGTCGTCGAGCTTTCATCGTTCTTCTGAATGACATCGTCAGCACAAACTTCAGATAGAAGTCCCTGTAGTGTGCATCCTTTGTCATTAGGTGTACCATTTTTCTTCCACTTTGCTCAACTATTTTCCATCCTAATGGGCTGTTGTAATTGGAGGTCTATATCTTACACTTGTTGGTAGAACAAACTTCAGACTACTATCTGAAGTTTGTGCTGATGATGTCGTTCAGGAAACGATGAAAGCTCGACGACTAAACCATCCAGCTCAGAGAACAAAACTCCACTAAAATCATCCACCTGAGCTACAAATCTTCTTGACCATCTCGAGATCATAAGAGCGAAATACGCTTCTCATTGTTCGAAAATGGGAGAATTTCGCCAAAAGGTAGGCTTCCACTAGAGAACAACTATATTTTCTCCATGAGTGTCTTTGCCAGCATGTTCTACCAACAAGTGTAAGATATAGACCTCCAATCAACAGCCCATTAGGATGGAAAATAGTTGAGCAAAGTGGAAGAAAAATGGTACACCTAGTGACAACGGATGCACACTACAGGGATTTCTATCTGAAGTTTGTACTGATGATGTCGTTCGGAACGACGATGAAAGCTCCACGATCAAACCATACAGCTTCGATTGGCAGCTACAGATAGTGTTATTTAACACAAGATAGCGAACATGTGCTGTTGATGTGCGCCAACTTACATGATACTTGGGTTCAAGGCTCCTAATATGTGCTTCAAGCAATTTCTGTGATCAAAATGATTCTTAATAAAGCGTTAGTACGAAATATCTTACAATTCGATCTTCGACATTGTAGTTTCTGACTTTTCTCCCTCTTTGTTCGTACCGAATAAATTTTGTCAAACTTAGTGTCCTCAGAATGTGCAGATGTAAGTTCGAAAAGCGTAAATAAATTAATTCTGGGATTCATCAATAAAGCGTACGTTTATCTTATTTATTTATGGTATCAAAGACAAAATGTTTGTGCTGGACTAAATTCTAAAACCGATTTTGGCCTGTACCACTGATTTAATTTACTTAACATTACATTTGATCGTAATAAAAATCATTTGATACATATAATTGACATTCTTAAAGATTGGTATCCTGAAGTTTTAATATGTAACGCAACGTGTGGACATATGGACTTTTTAGTGATAATAGCTGTTTAATAGAGGATTTAAATAATGTAATACATTTGTAGGGGTTAATTCGTTAGTCGTTTAACTCTTTCCATTAATCTTTGGGATTGCGATTGATCAAGCTCTTTTAGTCAATACATACCCTCGATATTACCATAAAGTCATAAGCACTTTTTCCGCAGTTTTATGGTGGCGAAAGGTTTTGGATCTCAATCCCTAACTATGGAATGCAAGAACATCCAGCTGTAGACTCTTAAGTAGGATGGAACACGCGTCCTGAACTCCACTGCTAGCCATCATCCAACTCTGCTTAAAAGATATTCGTAAGAGTCGTTTAGATCATCTCGTTATTGTTATTACTATTATTGTTAAAAGTTGCAATCGATCAGTCTCTTTCGGCATATGTATTTCCTTTGTGGATTGCTTGAATATTGCCATAAAATCGCAAGCATTTCTAAGCGGATTCGAATAATGCCCAGCATTGGAATCTAGGACGTGAATCTTATCCCATTTGGGACTCATCAGAAAAATGTACCTAGATCTTATTGCTGACGTTCAAATCTGTAACATTAATGATATGAAAATACCAAACCTTACAAATAATGTATGTTTACTATGAGCTTGTATGGAATTGATTGTAAACAATAGGATGAAATAGTGTTTTTATGATTTCAAATTTTTTTCAATTCATAATAAGTGATGATATAATATATATATATATATATATATATATATATATATATATATATATAACTACTTAAGTGATACTGCTCCAACGCATTATTGTCTACTGAAAACATTTATTTAATTATAAACGTAAGAAGTAACTGGAACGAAATGAAAATAAAACATAACAGAAATATATAAATTATAATTAATTTTATGAGTTTTTGTAAGTGAAATCACAGAAATCTTCAAAAGAAAACATCTTTTGTAATAAACATAACATCATGATATTCATCAAAATCATATATTCATACATGGAGACATTCAACCAAACTTGATCATTTCATTGAAGAGTATTCACCCTTAAATACTTATTTTAATTAGTTTGTTCACCAGTAAAATCATCTTCATAAGTCTCATCATCAATTGTTGTCGCTTCACTGTCATCTGAGTGAACAAGTTCCACTTGACGTAACATCGAAATCTTCAAACTATCATTTTCATTTGTAGAATGATCTAAAATGAATTGATTGATAATAAATCAATGAAAAGAAAGAAAAAAACGATGATTGAAGAATATTGTGTGAATTGATTTATTTTATTTATTCACATAAGTAATATAGACTTTGTAGTCACAAGTCAAGAGACAATTAGGTAAGCAATATCTTGGTGCTTTGAAAAAACTTTTAATCAAATTCTTAATTGAATCTGTTGACAGTTCCTCTTTTTTTTAAAAAAAGGGATACTGAATTTGTTTTATACAAAGAATCATATTTTGAATTTTAATTGCTAATAAAATTCTTTTAAATATTTCTGATTGAATGTATCCAGACAGAATCTGTTTGGAAATATTCATAAAAAAACTTTCCTATTGTATTTATAACACTCAGCCTTTGTAGGTTTGCACAAAAGCCTTCGAGAACGTATGATAAGGTTTATTGAAGCCTTGGATATACGGGAACTGAAACCCCCTTTATGTGTTCAAGAACAATTTGTTCGTACCCTTAGCCTACCATGGTAATACTGATTTATTATCCGTAGTGGTTACCACATTGTTTTTGAGTACTTTATTTTCTTTGTTACGGCTTACCTTTAACCTCTCTAGTTGACCTTTTGATTTTAATATAAAAATGCCTTAAAAAGTATATTTGTGATCAAAATTTTCGAAAGGTATTGCCAAATATATCACATCATTTTGATAAGCTTCGTCTTCTCATTGTATTATCGAAATATCTTTTCAGTAAATTTATCAGTTCATGTTGAGTAACTTCAACCAATCTACTATATT
Organism: Schistosoma margrebowiei; assembly: GCA_944470205.2. NCBI lineage: Eukaryota > Metazoa > Platyhelminthes > Trematoda > Strigeidida > Schistosomatidae > Schistosoma > Schistosoma margrebowiei. Next base: position 52,484,408 of record OX104024.1, read on the forward strand.
GCGCAACCGTCTTCCTCCATCATAAAATTGGACATTGGCACCGTTAAGCGGTTAAGCGTTAGCGCGCGATACCAATTGACATGGGCTCGAATCTCGCGTGCAGAACCATGGATGCGCACTGCTAGAAACTCCCATACTAAGGCGAAATGACCATCTAGTGCTTACAGATTTTCAGTGATGGCTTATCAGTTCATGATATCAATTAAAAACTCAACAATCTTCACAAATCCTATACTGAAAATGCAGTTGTTTTGTGAACTCTGTTTATAGTTGATAATTTTAATTTTTGATCATTTCTCTGAAGATCAAACCAGATGATCAAGGGGAACGTTGGATTAATTTTTAATTTTAGTCACTAAGATTTTTACAAATATATTACCTATAGCAGGTTTCTATAGGAGTTATTGTGATTTACCACCACCACCACTATTATTATTATTATTATTATTATTATTATTATTATTACTATTATTAGCATAATGATGAAGAATTGTGCAAAGTATAAAGTAAATGGTTTATAGAGTAAAATGAAATAATGTCCAAATAATTCAAACAATAAATCTTTTTTTTATTCTAAATTTCGTTAGAACAATCAACTACACCTTCTTATTGTTCTATTGAGAAGATTAAAATTCAGTAAATATTACACTTAAAACTTACTTGATTTATTTGAATGATCTTGTTTTATTGATTGTCTTAATTTATCATCTATTGATGTAGAGGATTCTATTTTCAATTTATTAATAGGTGAATTTACTAAATTCATATTAGATTTACAATGTTTAACATTTTTTAATTGATTTAAATTTGATTGTGGTAATGGACTACCAGAAAGATTGGCTAACCATTCAAGACTAGGTGAATGAATTATAGTACTATTATTATTATTGTTAGAACATTGACGAATTTGTTTTAACTGATTTAATAGTTTATTCATTTCATCATATTCATAATGTGTTAGTTGATTTCTTTTAATTTGATTCGAATTTTTTAATGCTAATAAATGAAGTAATGGATTGTTAATTGGATTCATTTGTTTATCATTTGAATATTGTTGTTTAGTAGTTAATACATATGGTAATTGTCCTGGACTAATTTCATCCTGTTTTAATTGTTTAGTATTATCGGATGAAGAATTATTTGAAGAATTTGAAGTACTTTTAGATAAACTAAATGTTTGAGTTAAAGAATTCTGTTGGAAGTAAAATTAAAAAAAGAAACAATTGTAATAAGTTTTAATGAATTATTAAGTTATTGTTAGCCAGTGATCCTAACCAAGGAATTGTGATAGACCGATAGATATCAGTTCAAGACAACTAGCTGTCCTTTATATTATGGCTTTATTTCGTTAACTGATAAACTCTGGTTTTTACACTCAGTCCTAGTTATGATTATATTGATTCAGTTTTAGACATCACGAAATCCTAAAATAAAAAGTTTTGACTAGCGAAGTTCTCAGCATAATATTCAACCTCCGAATACAGATTGGTGATATGTTAAACGTGAAGCATCAATGGTTTACAACTGCGGAATAAATGTGTATGCCGAACGCTTTATAAATCAGTAGACTTTTGTGAGAGAAAACTTGTTGTTTTAAATTAAATAACATGATATCAGGTTAGGAGATTATGTCAACAGACAGCCTGTTATAGACCAGTGGAAGATACAGTGTGATGTATGTTTTGATGTTAGTTGTTTGAAGAGCGTGAAAACGAAACGCTGGACTCAGGTTTCCTGATCGTTGGTATTAATATGTAAGGAGTGTTTGAAATCATTCGAAAGACGGTAATCTCTGTGGGATTCGAACTCATGTCACTTAGCTTCACATTCTGAGATGCTAATACTGGGTTTTGACTCATCTTCTCTAGGATTGAGATATATTGAGATTTATTGATCATTGAGTTGTGGCCAGTGATCATTCGAACTCGCATAGAATCCTATGATGAGCCTCAGTTTCCTTAAGGTCATAGGTACTTCTGACGCGTACCAACCAATCTTGGAGGCTATCTTTAACAACTTAACACTTGGTTAACTCCATAAATCACAGCTTTCCATTGGAACATTGTGAAATTTATTTCATAATCAGTCATTTGCAATTCTTCTTAATTTCAACGTAATATATCATAATACATCAAATCAATCTGTAACTCAGATGAAGAACCTTTAAATCACGACTACGAATTAAATTAAGTGTATTTCATCTTTGTATTAAGCTTATTATCACTGAAGTTATTATCATTTCTGTAGGATTTAGTAATACAAATAACTTTTTGAGTATTTGTTAATATAGAATGACTTACATTTCTTCTCGTTGTTGAACTTCGAATTGGTTCCATATTAGACATAATTAATTTCAATTTATCATATGGCACTGGATATGGTGCTTCACCTTCGGAACGATCTAATAACCACATTCCATCACTGAATGTGTCTGGTGCAGTGAGACTGAATTGCTCAGTAAATGATGAGCTTTTTGTATCAATTAAAGCAGTTGAATTAGAATTCAGTGATTGTGAATTAAATTCAGCTGATTTCTCAGAAACATTTTTCTCAGATGGATATTTTTGTGGGCTTGATGGGAATGGTGAAATCATAACGGATTTTTGTCTATTTATTAAAATAAAACGGATATATTTAATCAGTGCAAAGTATCTCAATAATTGAATAAATATTCTATTGGTCATATCAGTATAAGCTACTGAGTGTATCATAAGTAATCTTAATAAAAAAACAAAACATTTAGTCATTCGAGGTACCAAGAAACGGATCCGATTAAACGAGATAACAAACATTTAAGGAATGAAAAGAAACTGTATAAATGAAAACAGAGTCGAATGTAACTTCTTTTATGACAAATCCGCGTTAATGTGCATATGCAAGTGATAAAATATAACTTCATCACCATCCTAATCCGCTGCTATTGTTTGTTTTTGAAAATCTCTGTGATAGTACTGACTAATTAGATGTAATTTTTATGATGAAATGACACGTTCTCAGATCTTAGTAATATCAACGTCGTATTGTCGACTAATTACTAAGTGCCTTTCGCAATGGAGAGATTTGGTTGTGTACATAATATTATACGTGAGGCATTTTATATAGAGTTTATTTGCAGTAATTCACAGTGATTTTAACATCAAAATGTTATGAATGACAAACCTAAACAGAGAGCACAGGGTATGAATGTATGTTTTCAAAATGATAATGAAGTGCCGTTTGCAAATTTAGACAGTCTACCTTCTTGTTGAATTCCGTATTAAATTTTTAAGAAAGAACGACATAAAGAAATAATTATCTATACATCGAATTCGTTTGTGATATTATAATTGGCATACACCACAGATCCATGACGTGACTTACAAGATTTTAATTAGACTTTTTAAATTTGGATATGCAAAACAACTTCACCATACATTACCACAGTCAGAGTTGTAATACTTTTCGAATATCGAGAACAAAGAGAAAAGATTTTCTTGAAAACCAACCATTCTTGAGACATTGATCTGAACGACTAATAAATAAGACAGTGGAAAATTTGTAAAAATTATGCATTTCATTTATATCTGGCGACCAAACCAAGTCTCATATTATACATTTTTCGGGATTATGCAGCCAATTTACATGACTGATTTGAAATTTTACTAATCTTACTGGTAAGAATGAACACACTATCACTACAGAGACAAGTTTAAGTGATGAGCGGGTAATTTTAATCTCTCATCTTTATGGGTGCATACGGTTTGGTATGATAGTTGCGTGTATTAGATCAGGTGTGTGAAGGCCATTCATAGAAGAAGATAGGGTGTCTGAATGTTCTGCTGACACCGAATCTTAACTAAGCTGCAATTAAATACATATAGCTGATCACAACTACGAGAAGAAATGAAGACAATATAAATTATTGACTTACTTTATAGGACTTGAAGATTGAGAACGTAATTTGGATCGAAGACTGAAATTATCTGCAAATGATGGTTCAGGTGTAGAAATATGATGGGGATTAGTTGGTGGTGATCTTGAGTTTCTAAAAATACTTTCTTCATCCGGATTGTATGGTTGCCAATTTGATTTTGGTTCTGGTGTCTGATCATCAAAAGAACGAAAAAACAAACAAACAGAGTTTAATATTATTTATACAACAAGTACAAAATATAGACCAACATACAATACGAAAATGTATCCTTCTGTGAAAAGACAACGTGAATATATATATGATTGTTACTTACTTTACTCTTCGTGTGAACAAAATCATCTGGATAAGGTAATTCACTCTTATTTATACTATCCATCGGAGTAGGAATATCCAGTAGACCTAAATGACTAGTCCGGTCAGGTGATGAAGACGGTGTTTTGAGTTGTTGCTGTTCTGTTCGTAGTAGTTGATTAGTTGGACTAGGGCTAACTGATGCTGGAGAAAGCATCAATCCAATACGTTCTAATAATGCAGTTTCAACTAAATGTTGTAAATTTTCTTTGGATGAAGTGTCTAGGTTTGAGAAAACAAAACAAAAGTTCCACGTCATTCAAAGAATTTTCGTTGTTTATTTGAAATCATGAACCGATCCAAGTTAGGTCACAGCTGAAGACCTGGAAGCACTAGACGGCCGCTTCGTTCTAGTGTGGGACTTCTTAGGAATGTGGGTCAACGACTATACAGCCGAAAGTCGAACTTAAAGCCTTCAGAGAACGCTTAACCTTTGAAAAACAGAGCCAGCAATCGATGATGTTAGTGTTTTATTTCAATCAATCCATGCCATTGTGTGACCATTTTTCTGTGTGTGGGGCTGTGATTGAGCATTGCTGAGGAGCCCCTACAGTGATCTTACACAAGTTAGTTCATGGTCTCAATGAAAGTCAACCGTTTTTAAAACCCTTTAATGGAACTTTTTTAATATTAAGAAAAAACAATGACTATATTTATCACCAAATTAACTGATGGAAGACCTGTTGTTCAGTAATTTTCATCTAGATTTCATTTATAAAAATTCAGTGAGCAGAATAATGTAGTACGTTTAGGCTTATTAATATTTCGTTAAAATAAATAAACTGAAATTTAAACACTCAGAGCATAGTTTGGATCTGCTACTTCATAGCGAACGACTTGATGTTTTTAAACTACTGAATCATTACTTTACAATGCTCGACTGTTTCAAGAAAATATCAAATACACCGCTTCATCGGCAACGGTCTTCTATTACACATCGACCCAATCAGAAAAATTACTAAAAACTATTTCGTCTTTATTCAGAACATTTCAACATTGGATGAACAAAAATTGAACTCAGAATATTGAAGACCTGTGATAAGAATGATTTCAATTGGCTACCTAATAAGAATCACATGCTCTGCATTTTAAAAAATTAGCCAAATTGGAATATAGTGAGAAAACCATCCAATAAGTTTTAAGTAAAAATCAGTCTTTGGCGAGATTTCTTATCGAATGTTTGAAATCCTCGGTAATCATCTATCAATATCTTACCATGACTTTGCGATTGATTTTTAGCTAACTGATTAGAGATCTGTAAGACAAGACGTGATAAAATATTATCTTCCAACTCCGTACGAGATAAGGCATTGAAATTATTTGAAGGTTGTTCAGTTGATTGATTCGACTGAAAATGAAATCCAATGCCTTTTTCATGAAGTAAACCAGATGTATCAGTAGAAATTAGCTAAGAAGAAAGATAAAGGAAAACAGTGAACTGAAATGGGTTGTTTAAATAAAAATAGTTCCAGATTTACTTATAAACTTTTCTGAAAACGTTATCAGTCAAGTTTTTTTCAAATATCAGTTGATTGGTTAATTAAAAATGTTAAACCTGTTTCTCGAACTAACCGACCACAGTTCTCTTTAGTCAGCTTTTTTGTGCATCCTACTTATTGACATTCGATAGTTCATGTCATTACCAATCATATTTGATTTTAGGACTCATTACAATTCGCATGTATATCAGAAGCTTAAGTTCACACCATATATGTTATTGAGCAGAGTTTTTGAACATAAAGTGTTTGATTTTTTCTTGTTAATTGGTAGTACCTGTTTGATGCAGCTATGTGATATCCCCTAAGTTATAGTATGCATTAAATTTAATTCTTATCAAATCATTTGAAAGGGGGGTTTTGTTACTGTTCGCATCTGTGATGCTTTATTAACGCATTTGCAAACAATACTGTTTACCTCGCTATTACAAAGAATGACAAGCAGAATGAAGTAGTATTTCTTTGCTTTATTCATCCTTTTATTCTTTATATTTCTTTTTATTAATAGTTATGTATTCTAGGAAGAAATTCGTCTTAGCACTTGATGAGTCATACACAACTGAAATCTTCAATTAGAATACTTGGACGGATTCTATACAGTATAGTTTAACATTAGGACTGATCTGACATACTATACGCCTAAAAACAATATTGATAATTTTTTATCTATGATAATTGAAATTGAAAGTAATTACCATGGCGTGTACTGAGCTTTATTGTTTTTAAATGTGTCATGTGATTCCTACATTACACAAACGATCCTAAAATAAATAACATCTTGGCATACAGTGTTAGTAAGTTTATTATATATATCGAATAGTGAACAGTAGTAGGATTTTAGAGCGTATTTCATCCTATACGTAACTTGTCAGCCTAATCTACTTGAAACCGTATTTATAATGTTACTGAGATTTCAACCCAGTACTTTTCACTTCAAATTCCATACCTTAACTTTTAAAGTTGACCAATAGTTATCATGTGATTCAGTAGTTCAACACATACACAAAGTACTTTACAAATAGAAAACCGTAAAAATAGTCATTTACTTCCAATACACTTTCTATATTACTAACTTTGTCTATTCCTTCTTAGTATTGCTAAGTTATTTCATACAGCTGTTCTCTTGATGTCCATGTTGAGTCAGTTTTATATTCAAATATAAATTGTCTAAGGATATGCATTTTAGTCCAAACATGTATGAGATTAGATCTGAGATCCATAAGCTTCATATAGAATAGAATTAAACTGATTTGAAACTTTCTTAAAATTTCAATCAATTATATCAGGATGGGGGTTTGTGGATGTTGTAGTATGTTAACCGTTGAATTCACGAGTTAATCTACGCTAGATGACCACTAAAGACCTGAAAGTGTTGAATGGTTTAGTGTGGGACTCCTCAGCAGTGCACATACACGATCCTACACATTCGAACCCAGGACCTTCGGTTCCACGCGTGAGCGTACAACCCTTCATCCATTGTCTGAGGTGGCAGTATAGCTTAGATCGATTAGTGAATTCAACTGTTATAATCAATTATACTACAGAATGCCTTTAATATCGTTTGAAAGAGATCTATCAAGCTTCAAAATAACAGAAAACAATTGTTCATTTCACTTAATTAAAATACATGTACTACAATGAATATTAAAATGGAAAATTTCATAGTTTATATAAATTGAAAACTAAAATTAATTGATAATAAGACAACTAATAATATTATATGTGGACACTAATGAAAATAAAATTAGTACACAATTGAATTATTAATTACCTTATCTTCTTTATTATATTTTTTACTAGGTCCTATTGCAAGTGAATATTGATACATACCTAATGGAATTATACCTGAATTCGGTTTTGTGAAAATTTTCGCTTGCATATTAATATATTTATTTGATTGTATTTGTTGTGGTTCTGTAGTTGATTCAATTGTTTCATCATTTTGATGATCAATGAATCGTACAACTTTTGAATTAGATCTTTGCATTCGTCTTTGTAAAGAAGAAACTATTTTATAAAAAAGGAATTAAAATTACAAAATAAAGAAAAAGTAGTATTAGTTTTTAATTGAGTACACATTGTTTACTAGATAGAAAATGAATATGATCATTTGTAACTGTAATAGTTTTATAGATATAACATATGCAGATGACAGTTCACTTGATATTATTTACTTGAATCTTCCGATTGATGTTTAGGACTGACAACTGATCAGTCTGTTATTGGCATATGTACATACTATGCATGTTGCTCGATATAGCCTTAATTCACAAGCATTGTAAGCAAAGATAGATAGTGGCTAGCAGTGGAATCCAGGACGTGCGTTTCATCTTATTGGGTACTCGTCAGCTGGATGTAGTTGCATCTCAGAGTTGATGTTCACTCTGACAGTATTTTATTAACTAAGAAATACAATTAAGAAAATTGAAAATGTTTACCATATTATTTAAATCTCCTGAATCGTAGACTCGTATTTCATAATTGAACTTGAGAGATGCTTATTTAAAAAATTAGTACTGAAGTAGTTTAGCATTAAAACAAATATCCTAGATGTCGGTCATGAACAGAGTAATTACTAAAGATAATATAGTTAACTAGTATAGGTTATTTAGTTGAAAAGATCAACAATTGTTTTAAGACAGTACAGTAAAAATTGAATTGATTTTGCTTATTTTAGGAATAACTAAAGATTAATCCTACCAGAAGAAAATACTAATTACAGATAACATTTGAAATGATAAAAAAATTATTAAAGATGTATTTGCTTTATTGTTATAACGGGAGTCATTCCAGATTACATGATCACAGAAAGATTAATCCAACCGTCAAATCTAGTGTAACATTGGTGCATATTAGGTAAAAAACCAGTTATCGATAATCACAAGTATATTGACATATGTTATTTAATCATTTCGCTTAGTTTGGCTAACTAACTACGATTTTCGTTATGGCCCTGCCAACCAGTAAAAGCAAACACTTCAAAGAACAAAACGTTTTATTAAACGACTTCTATTTAAACAGTTGTAAAGTTGTGTTTACATAAGTCGGCAGTCGTGGTGCCTTATTTGTTAGATAGTGAACCCATAACTATACTGTTATCATGTTGTATCATTCTATTGCTTTACATATCATCTGAATGATCAAGTCTAATCTATTGAAACTTGTTTGCTTACATCTCATTTGCATTATGAATGAATAAGATGTATGTAATATGAACCAAATCATTGTTTTTGTTCTATACTCTACTTCTGTCCTTCTTTGTGCTAAGATTACATAAACTCTTATTCTATTCGATTCAATAGAGTCCAACATTTTTAAAGTAAATCTTTTGTAAATTTGAACCATTTAAACACTATTCTTTCACGATTACTCGAAATTTAACTAACCGTCATATTGTAGCTAACGAGCAATTAGGTGGGGACAACAAATTTATTATTTAGTGCGAAATTACAGAGTTATTTCGTTCAATCTGAAAAACCACACATCAAATACTTCGTTTGCAAATATTCCATCAACTATTTCATACTATGTCGTTACTCCATTATTATTAATATTACTCTTTGTTTACATTCCATTCCCCCCAGTTCGGTCTTCTCAACTTTCTGCTGCCAGGCATTCCACTCCTGATTTATGTTAAATACAGCTTATGTCAGTCGACATAATTAGCATACACCACAATACCATTTTGTTAAAGAAACAAATATCTAGCTTCGATCAACTCATAATCGCGCGCAGCCCCATCATCCATTGCTTGGGGTGGATAACTATCTCACCCCCGACACGGGTCGAACTCCACTGGTCACAACTTCTCACTAGAACTTCAGGAGTAACAACTTGAAGGAGGTCACTAGCCAACCCATGACTATTATTAGCATTGGTGATTTGTAGTACATTCAATGATGAGATCACAGATTGATTTTGGCTATACCACGATTGAAAACCTAGAAAATTATCCAAGGCAGGTAGTGAATGAAGTGTTACGCAAAATAACTAATTTAAGTCAGACATCAACACCGTTTGATGCCGGATTAGTGGTTTAGAGGTTACGTATTAGGACTCGAAACAGAAGGTCTTGGGTTCCATTCTTGTGTGTGAGATCATGAATAAGAACTACAGAGGAGTTTCATATTGGGACGGAGCAGTCATCCAGTGCTTTCAGGTCTTCAATAGTGGTCTAACTGAAGTCAGTTCGTGACTTCGACTGTGAAAGCAGTAAAATTTTCACAAATCCGCCATTGTAAAGAAATAATTGTTAACACCAAAACATATGATATTAAAATTTTCGAGATTTATATACTTGATATTTAAGTAAGTTTGTAATTTAATTATAACTGTGGATAAAATTGAATGTCTGAACCTACTCCCAGTTAAATTTTCATCACTTAACCGTAGGACAGCTGTCCGTGGCCTAACGGGATCATTAACTGAACGTGGATATAATGGTCGTTTAGCTCTTCGTCTATTCAAACGCCATGGAGAAGTAAGCGTTACTGGTGACGGAGAACGATCTGTAGAGTATAATTTAGGTTGATGAAATAAATCAATCACATTTCTTGACCTCGTTGGGGAACTACAAGAACTTGATGTATCCCTCATTTGTTTTGGTTGAGTGGTTAATTGAGATTTCGGTTGAGTTAGTCGTGAAATACGGCCAATCGGTCTGTTGTTTTTTTCTGATTTCTATAAGGATAAGTCACAGTGAAAATGAGTATTTTGAAAATTCCATTCATTAAATTCTCACCAAGTGAAATAGATAAAACTGAATATACACTAACCACTATTAGTTGAAGAGAAAAGAATTTCTTTAATTTTGGGGATCTTGAATCTTACCACTGTCTGTTCTATTCAAGATATAGAAAATTTAGCTAGAGGCGTCTCGGCAACATATATTTATTTTCACTATGTCGCTGGTATATCGCATCATTTAAACAGAGATAAACATGTCCCGGATCAAAATAATGAGCCCATAGTTATCTAACATTGGGTAATTTAGATAAATCTTTTAAGTTACTATATATAAGTTAGTAGTATGTTTTTATTATTGTTAAGTAAATATGAATTTCGTGTAGAGAGTTGATCCACTAACCGTGATGAAAACTTTCGTTAAGAAAATTTATTTTTGATCAAGACATTGAATAATTTAAAAGTACAGAACAGAAAATCGGGAGTTTCTGTGATTTAAAAAACTCGTCGTTGTTCACACTCTTCTGTAACGTCTTATGGCAGTAGAATAATGAGTTCAACTACATAAGATTCAACTAAAACGTGACAGTATGTAACATGGTTTTTTATTACTGAGCTAAGTTACTTAAGAAACTGAAGTTGAATTTCCTAGATAATTATATTATTTATTTGAAAATGGAAAGCAAAATACCTTTAAACTGTTTCCATAAACGGAATATGTCATCCCACTAAATTAGTTATTTTTTGTAATAAATAATTTTTAATCTTGTTACAATTCAAAGTACTTTCATGCCAACTTTCAGTAGAATGGCCCTACTGAGTACTTTTCATGAATCTCAACTCATCTTATTATTTTTTTAATGGTTATAACTTATACACAGAAAAGCTTCAGTAAACAATGAAAAGCATGTACCGGAGACTAGCAATTTATATGTTAAATTAATCGTGAAACTTACTTTATCATGAACAACTTTCTCAATTGCATCATTTATCATAGCTTGTATGCGAGCTTTCTCCGCTGATGACCTAAACAAAAGATTATATATTATCAAACAAACAGCAAAGTATACAAGTTAGTTATTCAAATCTATACATAAACGTTACTCTGAGACAGGCGGTTTTGGTGAAGTTGCGTTCCCCTAGCTGAACGGTTTTATGTTGTCTTTTTAAGTAACTTCATTAGCACAAACTTTGGATTAAAGTTGGCTGATAAACTGTTCACACATTTGATTAGTAGGTTATTCTGTAAAAGTTGATTTTTATCGGTTACTGATGTTCCTTGTTATGTCATTGTCTGCCTATTTATTTTGGATTTTCATTGTGTTCAACCTTATTCTTGTTTGACCTAACAGTTGTTCATGACTCTTTCAAGTAATTGATATTAACTGACTATTCAATCCAACTCTAACCAAACCATACTTCTGAGTTTCAATTCTTCCCAACCATTTCATGATAGACAGTGTTTATCATTCAAATCAGTTGAAGAAAGGATGGAATTGGAAAATCCAACTCGGTTTATCGTCTACACGAATAGGACTCTAATTCGCCTTAGACGAATATATACACTAGATTCCCTCCCAGTGTTTATTCTACAGGACATCAACACAATTCATATCAAGAACACGTGACTAGACTGACTAGAATGTAAGTATATTTCCACACCAAAAACCGACAACAATCACAGTAATAATAAGGGTAAGAGAGTACATAACTCATCTAGTAATTGTCAGACTATCTAATAGTCTGACTAAGAAAACAACTGATCATTATCATTCTTACCTACACAACACCAAATTGGTGAGAAATCTTCAGGGTTCTGCAAATTTGACATCGTTATTTCGAAAAGAGAACAGTGTATTTAAATGAGTTAGTCAGAGTAAGGTGGTTTGAAATTGTACGAACACTCAGTTCAGAATATAGCGTAACTATTGTCCTGTTTATCATTATGAACCCAAAGGTTTCAAATGATGATGAAACCATTGATCAGTGCTGTCATGAATCATTCAACTACTTTTAATTAACAAACGTTCAATAATTGTTTGATAGCTAATCATTACCGTTTAGTTAAAAACCACATTTTCATTTAATTCAAAATACATAATTAGTACTTCAAATATATACACGATAAATTAGTAATCTTGAAAGAATATCAAGAAATGATTATCTCGATTTCGAATTAAACCTTTTTCTATGAATTGAGATATCTATTATGATTTCATGAGGAGATATTATTCGTTCAATTTGTCCTCAATTTTTAGATTACAGCAAAAATCAAATTCCTTTGGAAGACTATACATGTTGCGAAAAGTGTTTAAAATACATTTAAAACAGTTAAAGATAAGGAAGAATCTTCCAAATGATGTTTAGGACTGCAATTGATCAGTCTCTTATTGGCATATGTACATACTACGCACATACTGTGCGTATTGTCTCAATATTGCCTTAAATTACAAGCAATATAATCGAAGATAATGATGACTAACAGTGGAATACATGACGCGCGTCTCGACACACATCCAGCTGACAAGTCCCAAGTAGAACGAAACATGCGTCCTGGATTCTACAGCTAGCCACCATCATCTCTGATTATAAAACTCAGTTTTGTTTGAAACCTAATTTGTCGTGAATATAGTAATAATTGAAACTGTAAGTCTGTAAATTTAGAAGGGATGTTAAGATCATGATAGAATAGGAGGTTGAACAGGACTCTGTTATGCGCAGAAATGAGGTTTGAAATAATGGATTATGATAGCCTTAGTTGTGCACACATTTTTGACTAGTTCAAACCTGATTTCTGTGTACAAAAGAGTTATGTTTAGTTTTTTTCTATAATGGTCTGAAAATTCCTTTTGATTTTGCAAATTGTTGAAGTGATCCAGAAAATTGCCTGCAAAAGACATGCAAGCATCAGGAAACACTAGGAAGCGTTTCATCAGCGTTCACTTCAAGTTTTAGCCAGAAATATCAAGGAAGTGAAAAGTCACATGCAGAGGTCCTGATTGGCTGATTGCTACACTGCTACTATGTTTTATAGCACTTCAAAATCTTCTAGCAACCCAAGGACATTTAAAATATTATAAAAACCCTGTATTTTCTGTATTAAAATGAACTTTGGAGTAAAGTACCTCTCACATACTTTGCGTCTTCTCTCTCGTTGTTCACGTCGCTGTCTAGTTCTAGCTTGTGGGTTACAGAATAGCTTAGGAGACGAATATAGCGTTCAATAGGCAAGACTTATCACAAATTGTTAGTGTTATGTATTATTTCGGTGTTAACGTCATTTACATTTATTAAATAGACGATTATCTTTTGTTAAATAAGAAAGATTAGTTCAGCGTTGCATTTTTTATCAGATAGTTATTTTTTATTACCTCAAAAATTACTGTTACATTTTTATAGACAATAATTCAGAATACTGTAAATTGCTTTCTTTCAAAATAGGTTCAGTGAATATCAAGAAATAATGAGATACTGATTTGTCTTCGTTCGCAACACATGTCAATAGTTTATACTGTTGATCTAAAATAGGACTACATTGAATATCTTGAGATTTTGTGTTGAATACTAAAACATTGAATCATAGTTATTGATAGCATTTGACAAAATTTATTTTTGGAAATAAATCAGTTATATACGTATCTATGTACAATATCTAATACACTTACTTATCTTTAGTTAATAAATCAAGTAATCCAAAAATCGATTGATCATTATGTGAAGATTCTAATGTAGCAAGATTATTCTCTAGATTATTACGTCGTCGATTAAGTTCATACAATGCAGTTGAAGCTTTAACAAGAGGATCATCAGGTAAATTAGATATTAATTGAGTTATATCATCTGTAGGTGAAATTGTTTTACCAGAATATTCCATTGCAAGTCGAATACTTGGAAGTAAAGTACCAGGAGTAAGTACAGGTTGGGAGTTTGACAGTAAAGCGTTTGAGTTTGTATTCTAGAAAGATAATTTGTTAGGAAGATAATTCGAATAACAAAAATGCTTGATGCATTCATATTACAAGACATATTGATCTTAGACAATGAGGACCTCCATATCTCAAAGCAACCACGGAATACAATGAAAAGCTTTGATGCAACTAGACGATTAAGACTTCACTGATACCCATGTTCTTCTATCCCATACAAACCAATCAATGCAGGTCAAGACAACCAGTGTGGCAGTATCTTCTACAGCAGTCAGCTACAACATATACGAGGGAAAAATCAAGATTGCGAAACACAACACAGAGAACACCAACTAAATCACACTAAATTAAAAGGCTCTGGAAGAGGTGAAAACTTTCACATATCTGAAAAGCATCATATGGAACAGCAACATGTGAAATTCAAAACAACTGTCAACCAATATTGAAGTCAGAAGCTTCAATACGAACATCAAGGTGGTTCTATTGTGCGACGCTGAAAATTGGAGAACTACTATAACAATTATCAAAAATGTACAGGTATTTTTTCACAAGTGTCTATGCAAGATACTTCAGATCCATTAGCCGAATATCATTAGCAACAACCTACTATCATAGGAAACAAATCAACTTCGAGCTGAAAAGGAATGAGGAAGACCAAAGAACACATTAGACGGGGAATAGGAAGCAGACATGAAAGGATGAATTGCAACTGGGAAGGATTGCCCAGGTCAGAGTCCGATAGAAAATCCTGGTAGATGGACTATGGTTCTCCACAAGGGTTAATAGGAGAAAGTAATTAATTAAGTGAGCAAGTTCAAAAGTAAGTAAATATGTAAGTTATTCATGTGATACATCAAATGGCTATACGTTGTTTCCAATTGCTCTACGACTTCTTCTTATGAATATGTCCCATATTTAGAAACATTTGTCATATAATTTCATGAATGCACTAAGACGGTTTTGTGAATATTTTATTCAGTTTAATAATGCTTGATAAGATCCCAAACCGATGCTATTTGGTGACTTGCTGAGAATCATTGAAAAATCCGTGATGTGTCAAGTGTCAAAAAAGTTTAATGAGAGTTGAACAAATCATCATTGATGCTGCATCAAGATTACGTTTTATCTTAAATTCACTGGAAATGAAATAATGTACCATTGAATACCAAGTCATTGAGTTCTAAGTTTGTTTCTAACACTTTTTTTAAACTGACTTGAACAATAGCTAGCAATGGAATCTAGTAAGCGCGTTCTATCCTATTTGAAAATTTTTAGCTGGATGAATCTTCATCCCAGTGTAGATGTTCAATAATATTATCAAAGCAATCCTCTAGGAATGTACAATTAAGTGAAGAGAATGATATATTTGCAGTCTTTTACATCAACAACTGGAAAATCTAAACTTCTTCAACCAAATTATTCTTCAATTTTATGAGGCAGTCACCTTCAGATATTAGTCTGTTAGATAATTTTTTTTTAAAATTACACTTTCATATTTGTAATAAAATATTAGAAAACATACATCGTAAAAACGGCATCTTAACTCACTGTATCAATTTTCTCTGTTTGTTCTAATTTCATACTGTTGTTTTCATCAATTCGATTACGAACATTCTGAAAAAAATTGTCATGAGTATACAACTGATAAAATTTTCAAAGGATGAAAATCAATTGAGTAAACTGCGATGTAAACAGGTAGCAAGATAATCAGTCATTATATGAACAATGACCTAAACATTTTAATAAATTATCTTGAATACATTAGATGTCAAATAATATTAAATGTATAAAGAAACTCAATTACTGAATATATATATATATATATATATATATATATATATATATATATATATATATATATATATATATATATATATATATATATATATAGTATTGGATCGTTGGGTTTCAGCACAGTGGTCTATATGTTGAAAGTTTGTATGAGAGAGTGGTTCTTGGCTGTGCAGTCGTGAATGTGCACTGCTGAAGAGTATCACATTAGAAAGAAATGGCCTTCAAGTGCTTCAAGGTTTTCAATAGTTATTTGGCTTAGATATGCTCGTGATTTCAATAACCTCCACAACTTCATACTGACAATATTACAAATGATTTTTTTGAAAATTCTAGGTGAATTTTATTAGTCACGCATCAGGTTTTCAAAAAAGAAGACGACAGTAATTAAATAATGCAATGGGTTTGACAAGTGTTTGGCTAGTTCGTTTAGTACTAATATAATTCAACTGATATAGTTACAATATGACTATCAGTTTATGTAACCTCATATCGTGTTAAATATATTGAGATATTAAGTTGTTCAGAATTTCCTGAGGACTAAATTCAACCACCCAGAAATGTAGTTATTTTCAATAGGAGAGAAACTTACAAGTAATAAGTCTTTTATTTCCCGATAAACTGAACGAAGTTCATTCACCATTTCTTTTGTTTCATCCAGTTTTGTTTCTTGTTCAGTACTGAAATATTAACAATAAGAAACCAAATAGACTATTTATCATTAGTATGTCTTAAAATTGTCATCATTGTTATAATAAATCTTTATTTTCAGTATGGGGAGTTGTGAAGATTATAGTAATTTTAACAGTTGAGTTCATTAATTAATTTAAGCTAGACCACCATTGAAAACCTGGAAGCACTAAACGGCCATCTGATCCTAGTGTGGAACTCCCTAGCATTGTTCATCCGCAATCCTACACTCGAGACTCGAACCCAAAACCTTTAATCTCACGCGCGAAGGGCTAACTTCTAGACCATTGCACTGGCATCCAAAGGTGTCAATTCCTAGATGGTTAAAAAAAATTAATTAGACATTTTCATATATCAATTCTGTAATTTTGTGCAACAGTTAATATATATGTAAGTTAAAAATACATTTACCTCTAGTCAATGCATTTATTGAGAGGTTGTAAAAGTCTTTAGGAAAGTATAAAACCAGATCGCAGCGGAGGAAGAAATCAGGAAGAAGCGCTGGAAGTGGATAAGACACACATTGAGGAAAGCACCCAACTGCGTCACAAGACAAGCCCTCACATGGAATCCTCAAGGCCAAAGGAAAAGGGGAAGACCAAAGAACACATTACGCCGGGAAATGGAAATAGACATGAGAAAAATGAACAAGAATTGGATGGAACTAGAAAAGAAGGCCCAGGACAGAGTGGGTTGGAGAATGCTGGTCGGCGGCCTATGCTCAATTGGGAGTAACAGGCGTAAGTAAGTAAAGCATAAAATCATAAAATTCATGATGAAATGTTAGTAATAATGATATGTGAATCAGTCAAAGCTTGATGACAATCTTCAGTAATAACTCAATACTAATGAGTATAGTAAAATAAATTTTTTACAGTATTAGATCAAAAATGAAGATAAATTGAACAGAAATCCCAACAACAACAACAACAACAACAACAAAACATTTAGTTAAACAACACAATTATAAACGAAAAGATCGATAAATGTGTGAAAAGTTAGAAACCGTTAAATGTATTGGGTGATAAATACCATTACTCTCTTCTAAATTATAAAATTTAAGGTATCCAACCACTGATTTTTACTAACGTAAAGACATCAAATAGAAAGCCTACGGTACAGTCAAACAAAAACCCATTGCTTTATAAAATACTATCAGCTCACATTTGACTTTCTTTTAATTGTTATTCTAGTGGACAGCAAATAACTAAATCCTTTCAGCCAATGATCAATTTTATAATTCAGTGTATTCAATTAATTAATTAAAAATATCACATAATGTAACATTATTCGCTATTCAATGGCTAATCACTGTATGAATGAATGTCTAGAGGTTGAGAAACCTAGCTCTATTCACAACTAAAGTTCACATTAACCTTATATATCGATGGAGAGGATGTAGGGGTGTTTGTCACTTCTTGATTACGCAGACCATGGAAAGATACTTCTTTTTGAGGTACTTAAAAATAAAATTTGGTTAAAAGTGACCTAGACTATCAAGGAAATTGAACACAGTGTCCAAGGGACAACTAATAATATGATGTGACAACTGGGTGAAATGTGTATTTCTTTCAGGGTTTAATATTGATTAGGACGGAATTTTTAATTAATCAACAGAATTGTAAAAAGTGAAAGAGCAAAATCAATATACTTCCACTTAAAACTTTGAAAAAGTGATGAAAAAATACAATAGACATTAATAAATGAAAAGCTTCGTAACATACTTATTATTTAAAATATTAAAATTACTAACATAAACGAGATATATCATTTGACATCGACGTTTATGCCATTAAATGTCAGTTGACTCATGATTTCAACCATTGAAATTACTATAATATCCACAAAACCCTTTCGGATATTAATCTACATATGCTCACCAGTGATTGGGTTCAAGAGGTATATTCTGGAGTTCTAGTAAGTAGCAGTGACCAATGGAGTTCAACAAGATCTGTAGTGAGATAGTAACTCACTGAAGGCAATGGTAGATGTGTCGCTCAATTTCGTGGATTATTTGAAGTTAGACATTAACACTGTTTGATGCCGGCCGGCTCAGTGGTCTAGAGGTTAGGCGCTCGCGCGCAAGACTGATAAGTCCTGGGTTCGAATCTTGTGATGCGGGATTGTGTATGTGCACTGCTGAGGAGTCCCACAGTAGGACGAAACAACCGTCCAGTGTTTCCAAGTTTTCCATGGTCGTCTAGATTTAATTGACTCATGATCTTAACAATTGAAATTACTATAATATCCACAAAAACCTCATTCTGATATTAAATGAACCTACTGTTTTGTTTTTAAATCTTCAGCTTTTGAATCCATAATCATATCAGAAGTTTCCAAATATTTTTCTAATTTATCCAAAGTTATTTCAGGATCAGCATCATCATCATCATCATCATCACCATTATCATAATTGCTGATATTTTTTAAGTTTTTATCTTGTTTTTCATTGAAAGTTTTTGTTATATTTTCACATTTTAATTTATTATTAGGTAATTGTAATCTATTATAAGATGAATGAATTAATTTTTCTTTTGGAACTTTTCTATTTTGTTGTTGATTTAACTGATATTGTTTCTGTGCAATTGTTGGTTCTGAAAAATAAATAAAAATAGAAGAAAAACAAACAAGATAAATTGTAAATTGAACATCAGTTTCAGGGAAAATAATTCTCATTTAATCAATCGTTTTGATATTGGTATTGATTGAATAACATTTCAATATTAGTCTAAGTTCAACTATATATCACATTGAACATGAAAAGAATTCGAACCCAGAGTTTAATGATTAAATATGGATTGTTTTAAATATTACACTAATAATTTATATAACAAATAGAATCATATAAGAATAATCTAGACATACTTCAGTCGACTGAAAATGAACTTAAGCTAAAGTGAGTAGATTCTTTAGTTAACTAACAAATAAGTAGTATCATATGAAATGATTCTTTACAGCATACAGAATCATTAATCAACATGAAATAAATATTTCATTTATACAGTGATGCAGTATCATTAGACGACTTATATTTGTGTAAAATACTATCGCTTATTTATAAGTGGAACTGTTGTTATTTTTTTGATTACTAAGATAATTCTTAATGTAGTTAATGAAAGCTTAAATGCAGTAAACAATCACACAATAACCTTTATAGAATATGAAAATCATACATTGAATACATCATCTATACATCTTCCTTCAGTTGTCCTTTACATATCCCACTGTCTTTTTAATTCTATTATTACTCCTATTGCTCTCCGTTATTCTCTTTGTTTAAATCTTATGTTGGTAAGCCTTCCACTAATTATTCCTAATACATACTACTTATATCTGTCCACATAAGTTGCGCACACCACAGTATTACAAGGAATTATAACAAATTCTTCTGTATGCAGGTTAATTTAGTAGTGTAATGGAGAGACAATAAATCGAATTCAGATATTAAAACATTAGGAATTACATTGACTGGCTAATTTCTGGCTGTTTTTTTATTTAAATTATTTAAATGGTAATATCCTAACTAGCTATTTTAGAATAATTTATTAAATATTGATTTCTATTCATCTAGTTGTCGGAAAAATTACGGTCTAAGGTAAGTCAGAATTAAAAAGTAACCAATTTCATATTGCTTAGTAGTCATTAGTGGTTCAATTCTATCAATCAAGTTGCAAAGTGACCATTTGGCTACATAACTCAACATTTTTGACTATCCTGTTCAATGTTTAATGGTTAGAGGCATCGTAAGAGAACTAGTATTCCCTGTACGATTCAAAATCACATCAAAGAAAATATAAGTTTCTTTAGAATTGCGGATGCATTTTTGTAAGGATTGTAAACCATGGCTCTCATAGATTCATATGATCTTTTATTTGATTTCTAAGAGTACTCAGAAATACTGTATACGATTATTTCAGTTCATTATTAATAATAAAAACAATAAAGTTCATTGTTTACCTTTGTTACTAATGACAAATGAAAAAAACAGATACTTTTTTTAGCTAAGGATATCAAACAAGATGTGGTAATGAAATAATACGACAGGAAATTCAATAGGTTAATTTTTAGTATTTTTAAAAAATTTATTATCAACCTTTAACAAACAACACAAAGCGTAGATTCAGAGTGTATTTGTAACCTTAAAAAATTGACTTCAGTTGTAAGATTATTAATGGTAAATAGCTATATAGAGTAGGGTAATTTCCTAATAGAAGATAAGAACTGTGCAACCCGAAAGTCACTCTAAAAGCTATTATAAGGTTAGATGATTGAAATTATATATCTGAAAAGTCTGATACCTAGTTGATTATCATTTGAAATAGACAATTTTGATAAATCATAAAAGTGATTAAGACATAAAGACATTCCGTTCTTTAGTGGATTTAATATAACTGAGAACGAACATCAGCCGGTGAGCTACTAAAAACTACGGAACATCAAAAGATTCCACAATATAAAATGACTGTCACTGGAAACTAGCTCAGCTTCATGGGGTTCATAGAAGTTTATTTTAAAACTGGTCAATAACAAGGGCATGATTATTGTTTAAGAGAGGTGGTTTGTTCAATGTTAAGGTGTTTTTCATCATTTACTGTCTGAATTTCGCTTTGATTTACATATATGTTGAATTCTGCTTGAACCATTAAGTTATTTAAAACTGCTTACAGTGTAAAGACAGTTAACCACGATTAACTTGTGTCAAATATTGTTACATTCGTGAAGTCATTTATTGTTGAACTGAGCTAAATGAGTAGGAGCAGGCTACTTGATTTGGGTCAGTGCTATTATCGTAACCAACTTTCAACAACATTGGTTCAAGTGGCTCAGAATGATGAGTGAATTTACCATTCAGCTTCCCTTAAATGGTGTTATTAAAATATCACCATACACTTTTTCTTCCAGAAATTAATCCTCCGATCACAGCATTTATACCCAATCTTTTGTACGACCACTATTATTGTTACTGTTTCCACTACTTTAATATTTGCCCTGGTAATTGCATCATGCTGTGCTGATAAGATATATAAACTTCAAACGAACCACATATATGCTTGCTTCTACACTGCATATTGAGTTTGGTAATATGTATATCTAATAAACTACACCTATAGAAATGATTATAAGTAGATATCACTAGGGTTACATTTATAAAACTTGTAGTTTAATCCATCAGTTCACACTTCTACGTTTATCCAACTTTTCTAAATTTCTAAATGTTTAGAGTTAATTAAGTAATACTATAACATTTTATTCACTTTGTTTATTACAATAAAATAAATAACTTAAAACACAATACAAAAAAGAATATAGTACTTGTTTTTGATTTCAAAGACTGATGATCGACTGATTTTTTCTGATCAATTAATGATTTTCCCTTGATAGTTTGATTTGTTGATTTTCGATTAGTTGGTAAATGATGATATTGTTTTTGTATTGAATTTTCTTTATTGAGTTTTTCCAAATGTTCATCAATATCACGTTCAATTTTATTTGACACAGATGATGGTAAATGTTTTGATGCATAATTATCTTGTAGTAATGATAAACGATGTCTGATGTCATTTAAATTATCCTTTAAATCCATGAAACATAGAAAGGAATAAGAAATACAAGTATGGAAATGAAACTAAAGAAATCACACAATGGTTAAGTAAAATATGAAAATCATACATCAGATACATCATTTGCACATCTTCTTTGAACTGTCTCTTACAGGCTTTATGGTTTCATTATTCCTGTTGTTATCTTGATTGATTTCAGTTTTTTTTTCTTCATTTCAATCTTCTCAAACTTCTGCTCACAGATATTCCACTTCCGAATGGTTTCATATACTACTTATATCTGTCAACATACACCACAGTATTACAAGCTTTATTTATTCATCTAATCTCCAAATTATGGTGTGAATCATAGTTATATGCTAATGCATTATGTTATAACTGTTTTACCATAGATTAAGGGAAAAAATATATTTCATTCCACTAATCTAATTACATTTACGGTTGATGTTAATTTGAAAGTTGTTAAATGTTTTCTTTATTTTATATCAAATTAAATATTTAAAATTAGATGAATTGAAAGTTTAACAAAGCTAATATCAATTGAAAGAAATAATGAGAATATGAAGGTGAATTAAAATGTTCAGTTAAGAAAGTGTATATTTATGATAACGATTTAGTGTTATTTGGACTGTCATGCTTAGTCGGTTAATGATCAGAGCTTTCAGAGACACATTGAACATTTCTCTACAAATTTCAATTTATCTTATTCAACGAATGAATTGTTCATTGAGATGTTTTTAAGGTTAAAATTATAAGCGGACGAATATTTCTACAGATAAATATCATTGAACTTATAATATGAAGGTTATGATAACAATTGACAAATGAAGTGTTTTGCTTATAGCAGTATCGTAGTTATAACTGTAAGTCGTTGAGATGAAGTCAAATATATGGCCGACTTATTAAAGTCAATAACAGTGGTACAAATGAGCATATTTATTGTCTTCGTTTAAATCTTTGTTTTTCATTAGCAATTTTGTGAGTCAATATCTATCATTAATTTTGAGCCATGTCTCCCTTTCCAGCCAAACTTAGCTGATGAAGCCGATAAATTCTTCTTGAGAAGAGGTGTACATGGAACAACAGCACAACTACCGAGGCGCAATAATCACTTTTGGAATTGGTTTTTCCTATAATTTGGCCTAGTATCCTGTTCAGTGATCGCTGATCATCTATATAATAGATAGCAATGATTTATTATGCCTTTGAGTGTACGAGGCATCTTTTCACATCCATCGAACGAACATTGGCGTAGATTGTTGGCCGCGTACTATATGTGTTGTTGTGTTTTGAGGAATGACATTTGTTTAGATTGTTGCTTGGGCAGTTGATGTATTTTGTGTATGCATATGATGACGTGATCGAATATGGAGTTGTGGTCATCCAGTAGTCTAATATATTTGCCGTAGTCTGCTAATGAGCATTTGTTTTGATCTATTTGTGGAGTGGCTGGGGTGTTCAATTTGTGGTCGTTCCCTAAGTGCCTGTACCTCTCTGTAATGTTGGCGAATACTTGATGACAATTTTCATTTTGAAACTTGCTTGTCCAATTTTCCAAAACTTTGGATGTTTTAAATTATTTAGATTTTGTTTTGTTAGTTATTTTATCTTGTGTGGCTTATATGAACTACGATATATTGAACCGATTTATATTTCTACTAGGACCTGAGTTATTTATGACTGACTTTGTTGTTTAGAAAAATATTTTTCACTAGTTAACGATTTGTAGGTTTGTCAAAAACATAGTATGTGTTATTGGAAGTATAACGAAATCATTTGAAAAATTTTACATTCAGGAGCACAGAAGATACAATATCAAAAAAGTCAACTGACTGGTGTTTAATTACACATATTTTAAGGTCTTGGGGTATATGATCTATTCAATAAACATAGCAGCTGGGGTACTAACGATTTTAGTTAGTAGCTATAACTCTCACTAAATCAATTATATTACGTACCGAAAATAGATAGGGCGTTAAAACACTCATCAAGACCATACGAAGATACTTTTCTGGAGAGAGGGTACAAAAGCTTAACATCAAATTTATGGCCAAACATAGAGAAACATCTCAGGCAATTCATGAAATGTTAAAGGGTGTTTGATAGATAAAATGTTGAGGAAAACAACGCCTTACGAATGGATGGAGCAAGATAAGGACTGAGATGGTGTAAAGACGATAATACGCGAACAATGAGCCAGTGTAAGAGCAAAGTTAATAAGAAATTTTAAAAATATGTCGGATGGTGGAACTGGGGAGTATTTCTAGGCAGAGTAAATTTTGTAGAGAATTTATTTGACAGAAGATCGCTGAGTTCACTGGACAGAAACTGGCAAAAAACGTAAACAATTTATATGAATACATTTCGCTTTTTAACTAGACATTTTTGATTTTATGTCTGTTATTTATCTGCTGAATACTTGACTGACTCATGCTTGGTACTGAAAACCTCGAGTCTGACGGTATGTGGTGACGGTGGCGATCTCCACAAATTCTAATTTTGTGTCTTCTAACATTGGGTGATTCCATCTTAAACTTTACAGTATGCTTTACACTGACTGCTATATAATAATATTTAACAGAATTCGAATTGTAGTAGCCAAACAATAAATTATTGAAAATGGTTGTTGGACAAAACAAATTCACTACTTCATTGCATTTCTAGATTAGAACTACGAAATATCTCTTTTAAAAACTTGTCTAATGAGTTTATATTACATCCAGGACAGATGGCCAAATAATTTAAGGATATATTCAAACATAATAATTGATGGTAGTTACAGTCTTCCAATTTATTACTCGGTGTCGGTTGAAATGTATAATAATTAAAAAGCATACCTGTAGTAATTCTTCATCAGTAAGTGGTCGTAACTTTTCCGGATTATTCAATAAATTTGTAGAGCTCGAGTCAGCTTTAACACAACATGGTACTGTGCACGACTGACAACAATCTGGTTTAGAGAACCAAACTTTTGGTGGGGTTTTTAACCGTGGAGAGTCAGTATAAGTACGATTTTGTGGTAATAAGCATTTTCCACCAACGAGGTCATGACAGAAACATACATCATTTTCATTTAAAGGTGAACGTGAATATTTGCATATTTCTTCTAACTGCACTGACAAATCTTGAACCTATTATAGAAAAATAAAAGTGGTCGAATGTTACATAATTTTTCACCATTACAGCAATTAACGAAACTCTAGTCAAACGAAAATTTGTGACGTTTATCAATTCGGATAAAGGAGTATGCTAGTTTAAAGAATGCCATTCATCAATGAACACCTGCAATAAGTAATGTGGTTGCCCGTTTGTTTAGTCACCAATAAATCATGATCTTTTAATCGTGTAATACTCTGTACTTTAATAGATGTTTTTGTGAGAGAATATAGCTAAAGTGGTGTGGCTGTGTGACAGTAGTGTAGGGCGTACTAACGTTATCTAAATGCTAAAATCCGAGGGCGAAACAGTTCACAATTTCGAATATTGTTATTCATTAAAACAAACAAGTTGAATCTTCACATTATCTTGAAAATATTGTTAAAAACAAGTTTTTTGGATATTTTCCAGTAGATGGTAGTGACAATAAATTATTATATGTTGATTTATGTGAACATGTATACGCATAGTTCCCTTTAGTCACTGTGTTCGGTATTTCTATGTATACATCCCCTTTTGCATACCTAAATACAAACTAAGAGTTACCGGATTCCAAATGATCGCTAAATTTTATGCGAATTCTAAATACTATTGTGCCTCAGCTATTTGTGATCATGAAACTTGACAGTTAGCACTAATAGCTAGTGCTTTGCACAAAATCACAGAACTCGAACTTTCCACGAAGTCTTAAAACCGTTAAATTCTCCTAAGTGCTAACTTGTTTCTATAGATTAAGGACAAACTAATGCTCATTTTATTACCTTCCCAACCACTCTGTAATGGAAAGAAGTCAAAAGTATAAATATTAGCTTGCTACAAACACATTTATGCTCCAAATATGGCTTACCTTTCCTTTCAAATCAATTAGTTCAATATCGTCATTGATGCTTTCTAAATTACCATCGGTTTTATTTGAAAAAGCGCTGTCGATATTGTGGTTATTACTAAGATAATCAGCCTCTTTTTGAACCAGTAGCTCGTCAGCAACGATGTCTTTGTCATTCAGGCATAAAGGATCTTCAAAAATAACCTTCCTGATTTTAAGATTAACAAATGGTGTAATGCTCAAAAATATTAGAAA
The DNA here is from genome assembly GCA_944470205.2 of Schistosoma margrebowiei. Classification (NCBI taxonomy): domain Eukaryota; kingdom Metazoa; phylum Platyhelminthes; class Trematoda; order Strigeidida; family Schistosomatidae; genus Schistosoma; species Schistosoma margrebowiei. The sequence continues at coordinate 52,511,056 of OX104024.1, forward strand.
TTATTACCTGCTTGCGAGTTTTGATCTAACTTTTGTTGTTGTTGGCTTCTTACCTTTTGTGACACTAAGCACACCATTTTTCTTCGTCAAATTTATGTTTGAAGGAATATACTCATTCATCATTTTCTGAACATGAAACAATTCAAAATTAAGACAATATTTTCCATGTAATGGTACAAACCGGTCTAATCACTTAGACATTATAAGTACTATAAAATAATCAGCATGAATGCACTTAAGTTCACTTGGGAGACTGAACATTATATATTGTAACCTGTTTTAATGTCTAGTGAAACCACTGATAAAACAAAATATCTTTGTTTTTATCAACTAGGATTCTTCTATGAAGATTTTCTACTGTTTGAAGGCAAAATTCAGCACAGACTGGTGGATCTTGGGGAATTATTAAAAATTTCCGCTATTTCGAAAGCTGTTTGTTCTAGTTTGAAAGTTCATAGACGTGAAAACGTGTGAATCCGTACGGCGTCTAACAAAGATCTTCCCGACTTCTCAGAAAAGAAGAAACATTGAGCTAAGTAAATAAAAGTTCAAGTCAATTAGAAAGTTACCCATAGCCTAGAACTCCAAAAATTATCTGAATGGTCTCAAACCTGACAGTTGCCGATCAATACTTCCAAGTGTACTGTGATGCATATTGGTCATCAAGGTACGGATACATACACGATGAATAACACTGAGCTACCTGTCGTCCAGACATATAATGACTTAGGAGTCATCGTTAGACAAGACTTAAAGATTACTGCACAGTACCGTGCAATAGCCGCCAAAGGTTTTAGAACTTTATGGTCGATATGTAGGGCCTTTAGTCACGTCAACGCTAAAACGTTTTTGACTGTGTATACAGTGTTTGTGAGTTCTAAACTTGAGTACTGCATACAAGCGGCTAGCCCCTGCTTAAAAAAAGACAGTGAGCTTTTGGGAAAGGTTCAAAGAACAGCAACAAAGCTGATTTACGGAATAACGAAGCTTCCGTATGAAGCTCGACTGGCCAAGATAAACTTTTCGCCGTTGTCATATCGCAGAACTAGAGGCGACTTGATTACAGTTTTAAAATAGCTTAGTGATAAATTTGCACCTGATATGCCCTCACTTTTCTTGTCTTCCAAAACAGAGAATTTACGAGGGTACTCCAAAAATGTTCACAAGCCCAGAACAAATTACTTGTCAGCTGACTATCAACTTTCTCATCGAATCATCAACGAGCGTAATTCATTACCTCAGCACGTTACTGAGGCCCCATCCGTCGACTCTTTTGAAAGAAAGTTGGATCGGCTGAGAAACCATCATTGCCGGGACTAACACAGGCCATCAAGCCTCCTGTCCTTTATAAAGTGAAACTGAAATATCACTGTGTGTAGGTTTTGAGCTATAGGAAATTGAATAACATTAAAATGTAAACCATCGGGTTCTAACCTAGTGGTTTGAAGGTATCTTCGTCACTGCAGTAATTTGAGGTACTGATCGTGTTTCTATGCAAACGCTTGACTGAACAATGCTTAATAAAGCCTAGGTTATGATATAGTAGCTGTCTAGTATTTTCATTATTCAATAATTCCAAAGTGCACCGTCCGAGGTTTAAGAACTTCTGAGGAAAAAGCTTTTAAAGATTTCAAATGAAAACTGTACCTTCACTTAAAAATCTATAAATCGCACAATGGAGTCAGCTATTAACAACGACAAAAATCATTAGTTGTTACATGTGATATTCAAAATATATACGTGGTTTTCAGTGTATTACACATCTTGTTTTGTATATACAGTCTTCGATACAAGGATGAAAGAAGTGCTATGTAGGTCGTGTAGATGATTTTGATGGCATTATGTTCATTCAACCGAGCAATTTAATTGTAAAGCTTTTATTGTTTTTCATTTATGAGGTCTTAAATCAGTTCAAAGAGAATGACAGTTAAAAGTGGTATGTAAACAATGGTAAAACAAGGTACAGCAATAACCAGTTGAAATCAAGGTCGTCAGTCAGTATGTGGGAAAGTGGCGACAGATTATTTCTATTTCACTTTTATAAAAGTGACATCCAGAAAGACAATGAAACCCACGACTAAATAACTTAGCTTAGAGAACGACATAATACTAAAGTTATCTGGATACTTTCAGTTAAGAAACCATACTTTTAGTGCTTTGTTAATAATTCAAGACTGGAACTTGCATCAACAGTTACAAGTTCCTTCACACAGTTCACAATGAAGTTTCAGTTATCCTTCTAGTTACGGTAGAGATAAAAGGCGACCAGTTTATAGGTGTTTAATTCAATAATGAGAGCATTAGAGTTTATCTTGAACGGCTATGAAATTTCATATGATAACAAAAAACACTAGATCATCTTACCTTGTCTCATGACTGGCATTAAAATCTTCTTAGTCAGACCAGGGTCTTACGTTTTTAATAATCTGTTATATTTTGAACGCGTATTTCTCTGTTTGGAACAGGAAAAAAAGAACTAAAAAATATAGAAACTACAAGAACACGGATGAAGCAATTAGCATTGACAAAATGTCGGTGTGGAGGCTTCTAGAAACTTCATCTAGGTGTAGCCGGTGAATTCTTAAGGAATCAAGGTAAGCATTTTACCATAAACTACCGATATTAATGCCAAATAATGAGGAAATAATTTTAAGAAAGACTAAGAGAACTCATATCATCAAGTTGTATTCCTTCAAGACCTTGCTGCAATCACAAAATTAAAACAAAGCTCTAGCTAACCAAGCTACAGAAACATTTCTAAGGATCTTTGCATCACAACTGTTTCATCTGACAAAGGAATCATTTGGCTATAGCCTGTATACTGTGGTATAAATTTAGTCGTACCATTAGACAAAAACACTCCATTAAAAGTCAATAGACAATCTAAGACGAACGTTATGCTGCCTAGGAGCTTTTATTTGGCTACATCGCTAAAAAAATTTTACAATCCTGTAAATTATGATGCTCCAAACGGTTTTTGTTACACTATACATGAAGATCTTTTAAATCAGTTCCTAAATTGTATTGTCCCAGATAGGGTTAAACCTTCGTATATAGCAAGATGCTCGGTTAATACGGTTATTTAGTAAGTGACTTGTAAAATACTTGCATTAACTAAGATACCAGATAAAAGTATAAATAAACTTGAAAGTGCACCACGATAAAATCTATGTCAAATAGAGAAATCGATATAAACAAACAAATTTTTTTCATTTTGATGATACAGAACTTCATACTGAGTTGTTTCGATTTTATATTCTTACTAGATGAGTTATCGTTTATTAATTATTACTTTACACATTTTTCAAGCAGATGAAAAACGTTTGGTTTTGGATTGTGTGAAATGGCTCCTAATGACATAAATATGACCTTTGTTTTGACCCTTAGTGAAGAATGTATCATCTTCTTACAAAAAAGCGTTGAAAAAATAAACGCTGGCTGGTATTTCCTAGTGCCATTAGAAGTGAGGGAAATGTCCAGCCTTTCTTACTCAGATTATATTTCTGTGGATAAATAGCCTAGGATAGATAGATGAAAAGAATCGGAAGATTATACTCAACGAATCACCGAAGCCAAAATGTGAAAAACAGGTGAATCGGCGTTGATAGCATAAAAAGCTAGAAGGTAAATATATGGAGTTGAGCGATCAACTAAGAACAATGAAAGCAAACCACTCACAAAACTTTAAGCACTCTTACCATGGTAGACCCCAGATTTGTGGGACTGAACGAGCAGCTACCCTTTGCACTTTTCTCAAGATATCCGAGTCATTTTCAAGCATAGGCTTGCGGAATAAACACAGTTTTCACTTCAAAATTCCTCTAATATTGTACATACTATTGTGAACATATTAGAACCTAAATGTCTGTCTTAAAGACCATAGAATACTTAACCGCTTGGCCACTAACTCGCGGCAGTGTACCGTGCGTGCGTGTAAACACACTTAGCCTCGTTGATATGCATAAATCACATTTTAAACCAGTGCATCAAAAATAAAAGTCCTCCTAAATTGCATGTAAATCTACATCTCCTCTTACATCTAATCAGATTTTTACATTATCTGCGTATTTTAGCACCAGAGATTTAACTATACTTGGCTATCCATTTGCATACAGCATAAAAAGTAAAGGCCCTAATTGATTAGCTGATATACCGTGACAAGTATTCGTACTCCTATTTTCTCTCGTATCTGCTATGTGTTCCATTTGGTTTATGATCAGTGATATACTGTGATTAATTATAGTCAACGCCTCGTATTTTCTCCTAAAGGTTAAACACCGTTGTGAGTTACACAATAATGGCTATTAGGACGATGGATACGCAAAGATTTAGGAACCATCTCGAGAAGATTCTACTGCAGATCGCTGTCAACATACAGAACTCATACGAAGGACCCAATTGCATAGATGACAGTACACGAATTCATTTCACATGAGGACTGACGTCAAGCAAGACTGACTACACTCACCTTCCCTCCATCATCTGATTGTTAAATGAAGTGTGAAGAATTATGCGCGTCAAGAGTATTGACGATGACATTGAACCTCTTAGGGAAAGTCTGATGATTTTAACCCGACAAGTGACTTATCTTTCTGTCCCAAATGCAGTAATAAAAACGGATGGAGCTTATCATAATGGTGGCGGCATCCGCAGCGTCAAGGCTGAACATTCACAGAGGAAAAAAGTTGTTAAGCAAAATACAGTGATGAACGACCAAACCGCACATCATGGTTATGTTGTGAAAAGAATGAAAGCCATTAAATACTGGGGCAGCATAACTGACATAATTGGTGGATGTGATGCATATGTGACTTTACGAAATATCAAAGCGATGGATATTTGAAACTTAGAAAAACCTTCTTCCAACACCAAATAAAACTATTTTTAAGGCAAATGTTAAAACAGTGATATCGTACGGAGGTGAGTGGAGAATATACAGAACTCAAAACAACTGTCTACAAGTCAACATCAAAGTCAGTATCATTAATAAGAACGTCAAGACAGTTCTACTGTTCGGAGCTGAAAACTGAAGAGCTATTACGTACATCATCATAAATGTATAGGTATTTATAAAAAATGGTATACGCGAGATAACCAATGTTCTTTGGACGGATACTTTCAGCAGCAGCCTACTGATGGAGAAAACAGACCAACTTTTCTGAAGAGGAAATTAAGAAAAATGCTTTGGAGCTGGACAGAACATAGATTGCCAAAATTATCAGATTGTATCTCAATGCCGGCTGTAACTCGGAATCCTGAAGATAAAAGTAAAAGAGAACTGGAAGGGAATCGTAGATAGGTATCCAAGGATGGGTAGCATCTAGGAAGAATTGCCTAGGACGTTAACAATTCTATTTGTCATTACTCAAACAGTCTTTAAATCATCTTTGATATAAGTCAACCCTGGTCAGCGAGGCTTGAAAAGAATAGGTTCGTGAATTTGAGATAATATAGCAGAATAGAGTCAATACCAACAAGTATAGAACTCCAACAATTAACCTAATTCGAGTTACGGGGCATCCCTTATACGTTCTGCTATGTCAATAGGCAATAGTTAAACCAAAATACAATCACATTCGTTAGGTGGTGTTTTGAAATATAAGTAGTGTGGTAGAAAATCGGTATGCGGTATGCTTTTATAGACTCAGTGCTCAATAGTGAAGTCATAAGCACTGAACACTGAATTCCATTTCTGAACCATGTCAACAGATGATTGATAAGGCGACTTAGTGATATAGTAAATAAACTTTAACGTCTGATGATCGGGTGAAACATGGAATTTTACACCAAACAGGTGTTTCTGCAGTCTTTATACTGTCCATACGACCGCCAAAGCCTACTTTGCATCTGAGAATATCTTTGTTCATTCTCCCTTAATCGTCTCGAAATAAAAATAACAGACCCTTCATTCTGTCACAGAACCATACCCAGGTTGTGAACAACAAATAAGTCAAACAAGTAATTAACTGGAATAAATGCTATGTTAGAAGCACAAAATTACGAAAATTGACGTGAGACGGAGAAATTGCTGTTAATAGCTGATAAATAACGAAATCCAAAATTTTCGACAATGTGTCATGTGCGCAAAACCCCGTGTAAAATGTTTTGAATTATTTGAATTATAGTACGAACTAAGAGTCCCAGAAATAACGCAACTAAATCAAAAAGTACTAAACAAGCACGAACGAATGTATTGTTTTTAGAATTTGAAACCAAGCATTCAACAAGTACAAAGGTATCATTAGTTCATTCAAACACCACATCCGCCACAGCTTAAATTGTTGTCTAGGTGTCTGTAATTGATTGTACAACTTCTTCTCAAGTTCATCCTGTGTCTGTCCGATGTTGTATTGGATAAAAACTCCGTAGTATCTAGAATGTGCTCATTAGTATTGGAATTAACAAACGAAATCGGAACAGACTCATTTGCTTCCTAGGATTGTATACAATCACCTTGCCAGTTGTATGTCGAAACCACTATCTAGAATTTAAAGCACATATTTCTCAACATTATCCTCCCCACGAAATAGTGTTGGATCTTTATATCCCCAATTTATGAATGATGTGGCTTCATTCAAAATACATTTCACATTGGTTAGAGTAAGCAATAGAAGTGTTTTTGTGTTAAAGATAAACAGCAGTTGATATGAAATCATCCAAATTGTAATCAAAATCGAGCTCATTTAGTACTTGTGCTTCACACTGAACAAGTCTCCCACAGTAAACAAATGCATTATTAGGACAAATAATATTTGATATGACATCAAGATTTGATTCTTAAGAAATAGTTTCTTCAAATTTATTAAGAATGTCATTCCAGAGTATTAGAAAAATCAGCATCTATCAAAACTACATCAGGTTTCCGATCATCACTAGGTTCATTCAACATATTTTCGTCAGATTTATAAGAAATTTCGTCAGAAATATGTGAATCATTAGAAGAAACCATATCTTGTACAATAACATGAGAAATCTGATAAGTTGATTGATTAGAAACTGTTGTCTCACAAGATTTCTGAGTCTCACTTAACTCCGAACTGCTATATGACTCTACACTGTTTTTTGAAATTGTTGATAAATATAAATGATCATTAGGAACACTGGACTTAATAGAATCAGAATTACAAGACTTAATATTAGTTGCAGCAAGATGTACAGTAATATTACAAACTGGCTGAATATTTCTAATATCACCACATTTAAAGCACTTAGAATTACGAAGTGCACATGAATTACATGGGTGAGGCTTGCCACAAGACAGACAATGATCAAATTTGTGCCCGTCTTCGTGAACTGTATCGCAACTCCTCAATAAATTGTTATCTGCATAGCCTTGAGTATGCACTGGATTGGGATGACGTGATGTAGTGGAATGTTTGATGTCCCGAGGAGTCATTCCACGAAATTTCCCTCCTTTACTGCAATCGAAATTTGCATACATAACATAGTCTAGTAGTAGTTCCTTGAGAGTTGTATAAGGAATCGATATAGGCTTTTCCGACATAGCCAGAGTTCTTAATAAGCTATATGCTTCTTTTCCTATGAATGTGAGGAAATGTGCTACAATATTAACATCCTCATCATCTTCCTTGGTCATAGCCCAAATTTCGAGCCTTTCCATGTAATCCTCAAAAGCGTCAAGATCTGAATGTATATCCAACAATTCCATCACAGGGTTCATCGCGACGTCAATGTGATAATTAGGAGTATTTGAATTATAGTATGAACTAAGAATCCCAGAAATAACGTAATCAAATCAAGAAGTACTAGATAACCGCAAACGAATGTACTGTATTTAGAATTCTAAACCAAGCATTCAGCAAGTGCAAAGGTATCTCTAGTTCATTCAAACACCACAATATGAAAACCAATTATTTTAAAGCACATGATATTTGTACATGATGTCTTTAGTCTTAATAGCGCCTCCAGTAAACATTTATTTCGTGTTGAATCAAGAATGCTGGTTTTTGAGACATTATCAATGAGGTAACATGACCATATTGGTGACACACGGCATACTCGTGTTACCACCGTCTGTGATCGACTGTTGATTCGTGTCAAATGAACGTTTATTGAAAAACAAGCATAAGTATCTGTGTTTATTAGTTGTTCAGTATACTTAATTTTACCAAAACTACTCATGAAATTAGTCGCACATCTTCAGGTGTATTAAGATCGTAGTTGGGAATCACAATGTGACGGTATTATTGATATAAGGTCAAGCATCGTTAGGCAGATTGTGAATGGATGATCAAAATGCTCATATCATTCTACTAATCAACAGCAGCCCATAAACTGACTGTTAACTTCATTGGAAGATGATAATAATTTTTTGTGCAATCCTCAAGAAAAAAAGGATCAATTACTTAAGTAACATTTCTCGAACTTATTTATAATAAAGTATGGATTGAGTTGTACACTTTTTGCTGCATTTCTAAAGTCGCATAGATTCTTCTTCATTCATTACTTTCCTCATTTATCTCATTGTTGTTTATTTTACCATCCTCTTATATTTGTTGACGTTCATTTCATATGCCTTCCCATAACATGGTGATTTAAGCCAGTTTGTTACTGTGAGAGATCCTAAATTAATGTGTTTATAAGGCTAACTAATGGAATTTAACGGAATGTTTCCACTAAACACGTGTTCAAACATATACTTATCCTCAACAAAAGAGCCAATATGTGCTTGTCATTCAGGACATCGTCAGTGATATTGCGTTAAATTTAGTAATCCAGAAAAATACCACTTTGCCTAATAAATGTAAGTGCAGTTAGTTTCAGTGTATGAAATTACATCCACCATATTTTCATCTCTTATTTACAATCAAAATATGTATCTATTAATGATAGTCTTATCATCAAATATGAAGTAACTACGGCATAAAACCAGTTTTCGTGTTATGATCTAACTGAAAATGGAAGCAATTACACAACCCTTCGAAAAATACAATATAAGTTTTTAATCTTGTAGTAAATGTATAGGATGAGGGTTTGTTAAAGATACGCTTATAAAATTAGAAATAAAAAATTGTAATCTAGCGCTAATAACTCCAAGATAACAGTAATCAATTTATCCAGGATTTCTTATTTAATCTTCTTCAAATATAGTTTCATTATAATAATCCAATGTAATTTGATTATTTCGTTCAGTATAATTTGCATGAATGATTTTTATATTAAATTTCTGTATTTACAACAACTAGATGATTGTATGCACACAAACAGGCATACTCAGTAATTGTATGATTAGTTCTAGCATTCTTTCATACAGACATAGACACTTAATCACAAGTAATAACATTTTATCAGAATTCATGGTTAAATATGCATGAAGAAAATAATCGGTACATAAATGTTAATAGAATAGTTGATCACTGGTTTGTATTCCTTTGTAAACCTTCTTCTGTAATCAAAATAACGTTTCATCATATAAAGTTCAAGATTATTCCTATCTTTTGTAATAATTTATGATCATATTAATAAGAAGTTTATAACTTTACATAAGTGTATCCCATGATTTAACGTTGCACATTAACTTACTAAGTTTTAGGAATAATTAATGTTACAAATATTATAGTTACATGTTGACTTTTCAGACTTTGATTTTTCAAAGAAATAAACTGATTAGAACCGTTTGAAATAATTTGTGAAATTATCAATGAAACAGATTACCTTCATTTCTAAGATATTAATGTTAATTTACTAATGACTTTTCTTATACTTAATTGAGAATTGCCAGGTTTCAATATAAAACATCTATCAGTATGGGGTCATGGAGATTATTAAGATTTTGACTATGATCATGAATCGATTGATGTTAGACCACCATTAAAAATTTGGAATAACTGGACGATCTTTTCGTCCTATTGTGTGACTCATCAGCAGTGTACATCCACACCCTTTCCAGCGGGATTCAAACTCAGGGCCATCGGTCTTGCGCGCGAACATTTATCCTCTAGACCATTGAGCCGGTATCTAACAGTGTTATTGTCTAGCTTCAATCAATTCACGAAATTGAGCAACCATTTCTATTGTACTGAGATAGATACCTGTCTCTACCTGACATAGATTATTCCAATGTTCATGGCTTCTCACTAGAACTCCGAGAATGTCATGATCTCAATCAAAAACTTAATAATCTCCACAACTTTAAACTGATAATTACCATGTGTTCACTAGTGACTAGCTTCGCGAGGGTTTCTCGAATTTCTACTGAGGAGCCGTGAACATTGGAATAATCTATGTCAGGTAGAGACAGGTATCTATCTCAGTACAATAGAAATGGTCGTGCAATTTCGTGAATTGATTGAAGTTAGACAATAACACCTTTAGATACCGGCTCAATGGTCTAAAGGATAAGTGTTCGCGCGCAAGACCGAAGGCCCTGCGTTCGAATCCCGCTGGCAAGAGTGTGGATGTACACTGCTGAGGAGTCACACAATAGGACGAAACGGCCGTCCAGTGCTTCCAGGTTTTTAATGGTGGTCTAACATCAATCGATTCGTGATTTCATTCTCAAAGGATATCTATTCTGATCTTGAATTCAAGATATTATAAGCGATGCAAGGATTTGCATATCAGTGTACACTTATTTTTAAAATATATTCGAAGTGACCGATTATCTTTCAGGGAAACACTAAACTCATTTCGTCAATGGAGATTCTAAACAACTTTCATCAAAAATAAACACTTTGGAGGAAAGCAAATGGTTCAGTTTATCTATTAGACATGTGGAACGCGATTTATGAAATCAATTTGAATCATGTACGTAGGAATGTTATCAAATATCTGGATGTTTATCAAGTGTTCTTATTTGGATCAAGTAAAAAGTTCTCTGATGGAGAAATTATGCAGATGATTTTAGCATTATGAATATTTAAACTCGTAAATACATGTGTTGAACACTTTGAAAACGTAAGCAGTACTAGGAATTTTATTTGTAATAGTTTGAAGTATTCGAATTATAGTACAAACTAGGAATCCTAGAAATAACTCAATTTAGACCAAGAGAGACTAGATGAGCACTAATGAACGTATTGTATTCAAAATACGTAATCAGGCAGCTATCAAGTACAAAGGAATCATTAGTTCATACAAATACAACAAAAGATTTGTCACTATTGTTGAATGACTCGGTTTTAAATGAATTGCAGTAAAAGTGGATTTTGCGGAAAATGTAAATTAAATCATGAGCCAGTTGAAGCTAGACCATCAATAAAAACCTGGATGCACTGGACGGCCGTTTCGTCCTAGTATGGGACTCCTCAGCAGTGCGCATCCACGATCCCGCACCACGCGGTGCTCGAACCCAGGACCTACTGGCTTCGCGCGTGAGCACTTAACCATTAGACCACAGAGCCAGCACCCAACGGTGTTAATGCCTAACTTCACTCAATTCACGAAATTGCGCGACCATTTCTATTGTACTGAGATAGATACCTGTCTCTACCTAACATAGATAAATCTGTGAAAATTTCTAAAATCTCCACAAACCCGTTCTGAAAATGTAAATTAATCAAAATAAAAAGTTACTATAAAAGGTGAGGTTGTTTCACTTGGGATATACCACTTGCCGATGTTTTTTTTATTGAAACACATACATAGCCATAAATTTCAGTGTAGTCACTTAATTCACTAATCCAAAAAAAAGATATGGAATATCTTGCTAGAACGTATGGATAACTTATGAGTGTTAACGTAAGATATGATGGTAGTATGAACACAAAGTCATTTGAAGTACTAAATTAAGTGTGTTTGTTAATTAAAGTAAATAAATCTTTCACATAGTGGATAAATAAATTACTTATTGGACAACTCTTTAGATTAATTGTTTGCATATGTAAACAAGGTAACTAGACTATTCTACTTCTTTGTTTGAAATATAATAGAATTCTCCAATATTTAAAAATATGTGCTATGTTATTGCTGAAACATACAGTTATTATTGATTCTAACACATATATTTATCACAAATTGTCTATTGGCTTTATCAGCTTGTATAAGTATATTGACTGAGTTGAAAAATAGTGACTGAATAGTTTGGAATATTTTGTATAAGAGAAAGAAGTACAAAGAGACAAAATTGTTAAAAGAAGAAGATCAGGCCATAATTTTGTATTATTATCATGAGCTAACTATTGATGGTAAATGATTTTTGAGATATTTTCCAGTAAAGAATACTATTTCACTGTTTACTGTATTAAACAGAAAAGATATAGAATGATTATCTAGTTTCATTACCATATTTCAATCTGACTACGATTAAATTTCCCATTAAATGTGGTCACTGTTTACTTTTAAGCCAGTTTTGCCATAAACTGATACAAAATGAAGAACTATTAAAAACCAGTAATTACGAGTAAGCGATGTTGAAACATTTTGGACTAATTGTTATATCTAGAGCTTAGATTTTTAATATAACGTGTATGACTTGAGTACTCGAACGCTAGAACCCTCCAAGCTGTAAATAAAAAGACAGAAGAAGACTGGAGAAAGTGCTTATTGGGCAAGAATCAAAATGCACAGAAAATCATAGGTATTTATAAATATCAGCGTTTTGTCAAATCAATATTATAATTTAACCAATTCGCAAAGAGGCATGTTATGCTAAAGAACAATAGCAGCATGCAACGTTGATATTCTAGGGAGCGCCATTGCGTTCTGATTGGATGTAACTCTTCTAGGGCCCCTGTAGCCTCTGTCGTAGTTCTCAGAAGCCGTCCCAACACCTCACCGAAGTTAGATTTCTCCCTTGGATCCACTTGTGGTCTGATGATTAGTTTGCGACGGCGTTCCATTTTGTTCGCTGTCTTTCTGTTCCAAGTCTTCCTTTCAGTATTGTTAGGCGTCTGTGTCGTTGATATATCTGAGATTAACTGGAGTGGAAGATTCAGCTGAATATCTCGAGGTCGCGTAATTCTTTTGTCCTTAAGGACTTGGTTTATGTGCCTGGTACATGTGCCAAAAGTTCCTCGAGATCTGTACAAAACTCTTCCCAATCTTTGTACGATTTTTCCGGGTTCATATGGATTCTTTCCGGGGCAGGACTTAATAAAAACTTTATCGCTAACGTTAAAACTTCGGAAGCTATGATTTTGTCTATGCCTATCTACTATTTTGGGTGGCAACATGGCGTTGAAAACAATGTGGATACGTCTACCAAACACGGTTTCTGCAGGTGACTTTCGCTCTGGAACAGTTGAATTCACAGAAGTTCTATAGGCCTTTAAAAAGTTTGTAATTACCTGTCTAGTTGTCCCCTCACCTCCTCCTTTCATTATTACTCGTTTAAATGTATCGACAAAACGTTCTGCTTGTCCATTCGATTGGGGAGGCTTCATCCTAGTTCTCGGAAGCCGTCCCATCACTAATATGAAATGGATATTCAGTATTGGTTTGTTTTCATTTGTACTTCAAATGGTCTATATGTTATTAAAACGAACTTAAAATTGAATTTCTTTTTGTTTTGCATTCTTAAGAACAACTATAGATCCTAATTAGTTTTAATCACAAGCTAATATCAATTGAAGAAATACTGAGATATAAACTCTATTTGACAGTTGGCTTTCAACTATTCTATACTTCATATAAATCTGAAATGTAAACTAAATCCAAATGATAAAACATATGGACACAATGTTCTTAAAGGAATCCGATATCTGTGAAATATACCATGATTTAAATGTAAATAAATAACATGATAATTAATAGTTCTTTGAACTAACTTAATGATTATACCTTTATTACAATCTACATTAAATTACAGACTAATTTTGTGTTATACAGAATAAAGATAATCTAATTTAGATAGATATAGTCTAATGATAAAATATTTGCAAACATATACTATACTACTATATAAAATTTAATTAATTATTCCACATACACACACACACACACAAAACTATTATTTACTGTAAGCCAGAAAAAAATATTGATTTTTTAACTTCTTTTTTTTTCTAGTTTGTTTTATTAATTCTCTAATAATGTAGCATAGAAAAACATTGAAAATTGAATAGAAATAGGAAATACGCCCAAAAAGTATAAATTAATTAAGGTGTATAATTTATATATTTGAGTCAATCAAAAAAAAACAAGGATTGAAAGGCTTTTTTTTAATGAGATGTTCATTTGATAATGCTGTTTATTCTGAAATGATTATTATTTTTTAGAAATCCATTTAAGTAGTATATAAATATAATAGTTAATTTATTCATTTTTATCTAATGATATATGTAAACTCAATATTACTAATTAGACAATAATTATCTTTTTAAGTTGATGTATATTTTTCTGCTCTAAATAATTTCCAAAGAACAGAAAATATACTGAATTCTTTGTTTATGTTTATGGTTTAATTTCAATGATTATGTAATGTATATCTGTATTTGCATATAGTGAATTGTATTCAAAAATTGCAGTCCAATTTACTGTTTCTTTTCATCTAGGCGACCACTGGAATAATCGATGAAATAAAATATTTTGATAGAGATCTTTAATGTAATACTTAAGTGTTTTAAATAAGCAAATGGTCAATATTGGTCATTGTCATTTGATAAAATAAATTGAAAACACATTTAATATATAAATGAATTTTTACATATGTGATTATCATAAGTCATTTGAAACTAGACCACCATGGAAAGCCTGGAAGCACTAGTATGAGACTCTACAGCATTGTTCAACCGCCTTGCATGAGATTGATAGGTCCTGGGTTTGAATCTCGCAGGGTGCGGGATCGTGGATGCGCACTGCTGAGGAGTTTCATACTAGGACGAAACGGCTGTTCAGTGCTTCCAGGTTTTCCATGGTGGTCTAGGTTTAATTGACTTATGATTTCAATCAGTGAAATTTCTAAAATCTCCACAATACCGCTCCTGATATGTGATTACGTTTGAGTTTGTTGAATATTAGTAGTATAAATTGCTTAGTTCATTTTTCTTCACTATTAGAGAAAAATTATAAAACTTATTCATCTTTAGTTGATTTTCATAGGTAATTTAAACAACTAATATAATGAAAGATTTCAAGTCCAATTAAAGTTTATCATTTTGTTTCAATGAATTACTTGACTTTAAACATCCATATTTAATAGAAACTTAGCCATGAAGTTTCATAGTTATCATTCTTGTTTTTTTTTATATACACGAATTCATTCAATTTATGACCGTAGTAATAAAGTCCTGTGTGAATCAATGCTTCATCATGAAAGATTACTTTTATTTAGTAGAAATATTTGATAAAGATTCATGAATAATTTACCTAAATTCGGTTGTTTGTTTGGGAATTAAATTTGGTCATTAGTTTACTTTCTACTATTTATTTACAAATCCAGACTATTCGAAGTCAATAATGAATATTGGTTGAAAGCAAAATTCAGACCTGTTCAAACTTTGATGACAATGAGATTTGGTTAATAAATTATAACTCATAGCTTGAGAACATAATTATATATAGTTAGACTTCACGAAATTAGTGGATCAATATTAGTTTTATTGAAACAATAGTGGTTGAATAATTAATTTACAACGAAAAAGTCTTATTTCTGTTCAACTAAACAGATTCAGTTGGAATTTTTAATGGGGATGTTTTATGTGTTGATTTGAGACAAAAGCCACTTTATTTGTAAAAAAAAAAGTAATAACAGTTAGTCACGTTGCTATAGAAACCACTACGCATCATAGTCTACTGCGGTCAGAGGGATATACTCCATATGATTAGGTCACACAAGCCTCAGCCAAATCTTATTTGAAGTGAGTTATGCACCCATATTTATTACAATATTTGGGTTGATGGGTTTCTTTTAAATGTAAAGCACGATTCAAAACTTCATGATGTGGTATCCAGACATTAAGCGCGGAATTAAAATCCCGTATGATATCATTCTTATTGTTAACAAATATAACTAACGACTTCAAAATAAGTAGCGATAACTAATAGAATTATACATTTCCTTCTAATTTACAAGTCCACAGATTCAATTATTTTACTCATTATCATAATACAAAAATAAATATCTTTCGACATCAATTGTTTATCTTCACAGATTGAAATCATGAGTCAGTTGAAGCTAGACCACCATTGAAAACCTGGAAGCACTGGACGGCCGTTTCGTCCTAGTACGGGACTCCTCAATTGTTTATAGTTTTTGAAAAGACAACATACACAGGTAACCGATTTAGAAAAAAAGTGAGACCAAAGATGATGAGAATACATAAATTAAGTAAGTGTATAGCAAACAACAAGTATAGATTTCCCTGCCATCATCATAATCAATGATGTGTATTTCTTGTTACTTTAGAAAATATCACTAAACATTTTGGATGGAAAATACACATGTATTCTAAAAAAATCTTCAGTCCACATAAAAGAACATTCAAAACTTACTTTACAACAATATCTAAAAAATGAAACGACTTGATTGTAATGTAGAAGATATATGACTTAATGTTTTTGAAAATAAAATGAGAGAAACACGATGATGACAGACTTATCCAGTGTTCAGTTGTTTTTATTTTCATTAATGTTATTTGAATTCGATAATTCTGTGTTTTCGTCTGCATGTTATACAATATATATGTCAGATATTCTCATGATACATTTCATTATTACTATGATTATTGCGTAAGATGGACATAAATAAAAAGTAGTAATGAATCACAAAAACCACTCCGATCTTTTTGAAGTACAACATCGATATTTTCACCGCCGAATCATTTCACTGTGATCCAGGTTTGTCGTGATATAATTTTTGTACTTTTTTAATAACTATGAAAAAGTTTATAAACTCTACTCGAATAACAATTTAAAAGACACAATATTCATAATTTTGGTCCCTGTAAGTTTAGTCGTTTTTCTCATTCGGAAATACTTGGTTTTAATCAACCGAATTTTATAAGTAAAAAAATTAGAAAGTGTTGTATTTTCGTGAAACATTTACATTTCTTCTTCCAATATAGACCAGTGTAAATAATGTAGAACCAATCAACTCACTGAACTGTAAATTATCCGATAAATAGAGATTCATATTTAACTATGAGATTGAAAACAATTAAAAACAAACACGTCATTTTCATGTAAGCAATTTTGTATTTTATTTCATACTAGAACAATTAAGTAGTATCTTTAAGAATAATTATGACAACCTGATTATGATGTCTATAAAAGTCGTAACAAAGACGTAAACCATGTGGGTATTCTTTAGAGAAAAAAACATTTATATCTAAAAAAAGTCGAGTATCCGAAGATACGGTTTGTGGTCTGTGGCAAGAATTTCAAGAATATTAAATATTTATCCTAACAAAAATGCCGTTTGTTTAATGAACATATGTAATAATTTCTTTGAAAGATTTGACAGCAAAACTGTTGGGAAACTATTCTCTTTTGTATCTACAGCTGTCTAGACCTGATGAAAAAAATAATTAGTTGTTGAGGAGTAAACTGTTTCACCGTAGTTTTTCATTAATAATAGAAACTAGTTTTGTAGTGAATGAGAACACAAGTGGGGACAATCGAATGTATATGAACATTTTAGTAAAATCTGAGAATCATACTGTAAATACTTAATATGCAAAATGCCATTCAATGGTTTCAGATTTCATTGTTACCTCGTTTCCACATCGAACATTCTCTGTTTTCGTTCTCTTCTCTTTGATCTTTTCAATCTTCTGCCATCAGACATTTTACTTACGATTGATGTTACATACTACTTATATCTGTCGACATCATTAGCGTACACTACAGTTTCAGTATACAACAAAATAATTGAATGATATCATTTGGTGATAAAATGAAACAAACAACGGTTCTGAGATGGTGGAGAAGATTTGTAGCTCAGGTGAATGATTTTGGTGGAGTTTTGTTCTCTGAGCTGGATGGTTTGGCTCAGAGAACAAAACTCCACCAAAAAAAACAACGGTTCATCAGTAAATTATTATTTATATTTTATAACAATACTTCAGGAACAACTATCTTTTTACTTAAATTTAGCCATATAGAGAGTAAATTGTTTGTTTTTTTAAATTCCCATCCATATTAGTTCATAATAAAAATGGACATGAACTGTTATAGAAATATCATTGTTTTCGTGTCTAACAAAATGACAGGTATAAACAAGTGATTGAAATAAATGTACAAGTTAGTGAAGGATGATTAAGGAATACTTAATTTCTCTTATATTATTAAAGTAATTATAATGAAACATAAATTGAAATCAATTACGTTTTAAAATTAAGAAAATATATCATGTAATAAATAGTAATAACAATATATTTGTGATATCCCAATGAGTAGAAAAAGCAGGTTTTCCGACGTTTCGTAACTCAGTATAAGCCACTTCAGAAGAAGAAATAAATAACCAACTCAAAATTAATCCAAGTTTAAATAAAGCAAAGGAACAAAACAAGAATCATAGATGTGATCAATAAAAACGGGTCTGAACAAGTCAACATTATCACGAAATCTCCTTTCGTATAAACCTTCAGAACTGTCCTGACAATCTTCTCAGACTTCTCAAGGTTCATCTAGAATATTTTTGCGAGAACGCGTTCACAAATGTACATACTTGGAAAATATCGTGAACGAATCAAAAACCTAGATAATCTACTGAAGCTTCTAATTCCTATAGTATTACAAATCACCATTTTTTTCAGGACAGTGATTTGTTCAGAATCTATTGATTGATTGACCGCACATAATATGGTTGCATTGTTCTTTTGTATTATATAAACCTGGGTTACTTTTAATTTGGTTATTCATTCTCTGAAGAAGTGGCTTACACTGAGTCACGGAACGTTAGAAAATCTAATTTTTCAACTCATTGAGATATGACAAGTACATTATTTTTATTTATAACAATCAACCTAATGCTCAATTTATTCGGAATTATCAAGTCAAACCTTGGTAATGATATCTATATATCATGAAATGTGTTCTAATGGATTGTAAAATAATATGTCAAGTATAATTTGTAGTGACATGATACTGTGAATGTTGATATAGTTTGTTTTTTAAAGCAAATTATAAACATGATTGAGAAAATAGAGATTGTATTTAATAGTGAATACATTTTTTTTCAGATAGCTCAATGAGTAGAAAAATTGTATTTATTACGTTTTGTGACTTAATGTAAACCAAGTCTCTAAAGTAAATAAATAACCAACATTAAATTAGCACAAGCTTAAATAGTCCAGATGAAACAACACGCTGTCAGAACACATCAAATTCACTTTCGAAATGGAAGATAAACATAGTGAACTACCTTTCTTAGACTGTTTAGTAAAAATGAATTCCAATGATAATCTCAATCAAGTCATATAGTGAAAACTGGCACATTCAAATCAGTATATTGATTTTAACTCTGCCCATTCATTCAGTACAAAACTTTCCTTAGCCATGAATCTCTTCAGAAGAGCAATCAGGTTCAGTACTTTAGGTGAAAAATAACCGATGATTTTCACATTGTGCTAAATCCCTTTGCCCTCAACAGGAAAGAAGGCTTGAATATTCATTCAACTTGAACTATTTATCCGGTCAACACAATTTCGACCCCTCTACTTATTTTACAAATGCACATACTTTATACATTCACACTCTGACATACAAATTAATACAGTGACAGGTCATCCAAACTTACCTTAACTAAGAATAACTTGAGAGTAACATAATCAGACCTGTTATGATTTTGCTTGTACTAAAAATGTTCTGTATTCCTTTCTTTGTACTATTTAATTCAGTTGGTTTATTTTTTCTGAAAACGTGGCTGACATTAAGTCAGAAAACGTCAGAAATATGTTTTATCTACTCATTGAGATCTAAAAAATATATTCATCATTAACTTTCTACGCAATTCTCAATTTATTTGAAACAATCAGGAGATTGTATTTGTTTATAACAAACAGCTTGTTTTAAATGGTTTAGTATTGATAATTAGTTGTGAATACAAGTTAGAATGGATATGTTGTCAGTCCATTCACGGTCTTTGATAAGGAAGGCTTGAAGTTTTTTAAAGAAATACTATTACCGAATTGTCTGTAAGCACTTGTTTTCGAGCGAATATCAACATGAATGTACCAAATGGTTAAAACCTAAAATAAAGATAAACGATTCAGCAGGTGAGTAGGATTTGTTTCGTTAATAGTGCTTTTTATCAGCTATATAGTGTGATACAAAGTAGATCTTATGAATTTAAACTTGGCAAGACAAATAAATAACCGAAGCTGTAAACTGCGACTGATGGAACTTACCTTTTCTTTTTGTAAAGAGACTTACGTAAAAATAGATCAGCCGCATGGACTTTAAAAAAAATGATAATATGTACATATTCATGGTGTATATATTGGTAGAAATCCTACTAAACATCTTTTAACAAACTGAGTCTAGTTACATACGTAGCAGACACTCAAGAATATTAAAACACTCAGAGTCCAGGATGGTTCTAACAGTTATTACATTATGGTGTGTTGTAAAACATTATTGGTAAGTGTTAACAGATATCGACTCTATTTAGACAATCTTTGAGCCACTGCCAGCAAAGTCTTGACTGCCTTCTCTTAGCGCGGTGTTTTCTACGGAATTGAGAAAAAGAAAAGCGAATGTTTGGTGCTTTAACCGGGTTGGTGGACATGGAGGATCCATCTAGGGGGGTTGGAAAACACTGGATCCAAACCAATGATCCACACGATCTCCTATTTTTTTAATAGGTATCATTACCAAGGTTTGATTTGATAATTTCGAATAAACTGAGCATTGAGTAGATTGTTATAAATAAATAATATATTTGTCATATTCCAATGAGTAGAAAATTAAATTTTCTGACGTAAAAGCCGCTCTGAAGAAGTGGCTTACACGAAGTCATGAAATGTCAGAAAATCTAATTTTTCTACTCATTGGGATATTACAAATATATTATTTCTTTATCCTATTTGTTTTGTTTTAATTTAATGTGTTGCAACATAAGTTTATCAGTCCACAAATCCGGATATCGCAATGACTAACATATGAATTATGAAAATATTCAATACTTCTCCTTGTTGTTAACTGTATCATATCCGTCTCATTATTTATGACCCTTCTTATTACATTGTCTATTTTAGTCTTTCAACTGGAAATTAACTTGCCATAATCATTCAAATCAATAGAATCATAATCATCGTAAATTGATAGTCATTGAAGTAAATTGTCGTAGATTTTTGAAACATAAGAACGATTGTTCAAATGAGGTTGAAGTTAATACTTACAACATTTTAGGTCACATTTACTGTTTTTTTCACAGTAAATACTTCTATATAAGGGAATAAGTAGCAAACGAAATAAAAATGGATAATTCTCAACCATTTATAAAGTTCAACTTGTTAGTTGATTTAATTCTTTAGAAAAATTGAAAATGTTGTCAAATACAGAAGGTGAGGAATATCAATAACTAATGGTTTTCAGTTTATTTAGATGATTTATAATGATTTCACTGTTGTTTGGAAAGCTATTAAAAGTACGAATGTTCTGAATAGGTATTTCGGATTTTTATTTGAAATGTCTCAGTGTTGAATTCTATTGACATCATAAATGTGTCAATGCAATTTCTTCAATTCATCCATTGAATTACCATTTGACTGGTATCACAAATTAATAAACATGACTTCCATGTAAGTCAATTCTGGGTAAATCATCTGATTAGGCGACAGCTC
The DNA here is from genome assembly GCA_944470205.2 of Schistosoma margrebowiei. NCBI lineage: Eukaryota > Metazoa > Platyhelminthes > Trematoda > Strigeidida > Schistosomatidae > Schistosoma > Schistosoma margrebowiei. The sequence goes on from OX104024.1 coordinate 52,532,739, forward strand.
AGTATCTTTTGTGCCTTTGAAGAGTCAGTAGATATAAACAAATGCTCCCTAGTAAATCATTTCAAATATACTTTGAAAAAGTGTAATATGATAGATTCTGTAAAAATATCTTTAAAGCTCGTAACTTACTATAATACTTGAATATCTAGCAGTGGAAACTCCGAGTTCAAGAAGAAATGTATATATTTGTGCTTTGACCATTTTGAACATTTCATTATTTCATCCACCTGAATGTATTTTATAACAACTGAGGTCACAAGGCAAACATCTATATTTTCTTTTGAATGAAAATTTCAGGGTTCGGTGTAACTAATCTTCTTTTATAATTTCATCTAATCAATTAGTTTTGTTTAAATGCCCCAACATATTTCCACTGAGTTTTAATTCAGTCACATAGACTACATATTTTTCTCACCATAATGTATCATAATAAATGATTAGGCCGTCAGAAAATTCATTCCGAACTAAGTGCTTGATTTATTTTAGTAAATCAATCATAAATTTATCCTACGTTGATTGCTAAAATTTAGTTTGTTTTTAATTGAAATCTATAAACAGAGAAGAATATCTTTTAAAGCAATTGGTATCGATTTAAGAATTGAGTTAATTGATGCTAATCCACCATAGAAAACCTAGAAGCGCTAGAAGGCCATTTCGTCTTATTGTGGGACTCCTCAACTGCGCACATCCATGATTTGTTGTATTATTATTAACATTTATATTGATATAAGAGACTCAGATTCAAAAAATAAACACCATGTTCGTCATAAAAAACGAACATTGAATAAAATTTCACAATAAAAAATGCATGAGTTTCTAAAACAAAAATCAATCATAAGTTGATTGAATTGTAAACAACTTAGATTAAATTTTAATTCGATCAAATGGAATAGCATTACACCACTTATTATTGTTCCATTTTAAGTACATAGTTTATTTATAATTATTAAACACAAAGTTTTCAATACACTTGGTATTGTTTGGCTTGTATCTTCCCATGGATGTTTTAGGACTGAAATTGATCAGTCTGTTATTGGCATATGTGCATACTGTGCGTATGCCTCGATATTACCTTAATTGACAAGCTATTTGTAAGCAATGATGGTTAATATCGAGGCATACGCACAGTATATACACATATGCCAATAACAGACTGATCAGTTGCAGTCTTAAATCTCAATGGGAAGATAGAAGCCAAACAATACCAAATGAACTCAAATTCACGCCATTGTACAAGCAAGTGGCTATCAGGACTCAGTAGCTGAGTGGATAACGCGATGGCGTTGAAAGCGAATGGTACTAGGTTCGAGTCCCAGAGTGAACATCAACTCTCTGAAACGCAGTTACATCCAGCTGACGAGTCCCAAACAGGACGAAACGCGCGTCCTGGATTCCACTGCTAGCCACCATCCATCATTGCTTACAAAGAGCTTGTGTATTAAGGTTTTCAATAGTACTGTATTTTAATTTCAGTAAATAAATAAATGCTATGAATTTACCAAGTTTTATATTCTTTTTTGAGATGGTGGAAAAGATTTGTAACTCAGGTGGATGATTTTACTGGAGTTTTGTTCTCTGAGCTGAATGGCTTGGTCATGGAGCTTTCATCGTTCTTTTGACATCGTTCAGAAGAACAATGAAAACTTCAAGACCAAACCATCCAGCTCAGTGAATAGAACTCCATCAAAATATTTCTTTTTATTTTGCTTTGTTGAATCTTATTTAATTGGTTATAATTTCAAAGAAGAAAAGTCATTTAATTACATAGAATAAATATTAAATTTATTTTTAATCATACTTTATATTTTATAAATTTCTGGAAGAATTAATCAGAACTCAGCATGATTATCACAGCGGGTAAATTAATTCATCTTAGTAGGATGTATAGTGATTCAATGGTGTATACGATGATTAATAATCATTTACTTCATGATAAATTTAAACATCATTGCCAATTTATATGCCGAAACAATTATCTTAAAAGGATGATAAATATACACTTTGTTTTTGATGAATCTTCTGGCTGAATACCTGAATCGATTTCCTTAACTCTTCTAATAACCCTAGGTTATTTCTACATGACATTTTGAACATGTGAAAAAAGGCACGTAATATGAAAAGAACATATTACTCAAAGGTTATTTTACGTACAGAAAATTGTGGGTATTTATAGCATTTCAGACGGCCTGGTGCTTATGAAAAGTTATGGAACCCTACTAAACATTTTAGCAAGATAGATAATCATCCATTCAGAAATGTGACAAGTGACTCTTTATTTTCTAGATGCTTCTGAGAAACTTCTATTCAATGCTGATTAGATGAATGCTTCTCAGCATTTTTAGAGCGCTTTTGCGCTATTTTTGAAGAATTTGTCTGGGTTTCCACATTAGTTTTTTTGCTGAATTTTCTTTTAAAGTCTATATAATAACTGATGAGAACTCAATAAAAATAACTTGAACGCATCTTCATTCTTTAAGAAATTAATTCATACAGCAAAGTAAGTTTTGTATTATTATAGACGGTCTTACTGAATCAACCTGAAACATTCATAGTTGTTAAATATGTGGGTAGAAAGATCTTATCATAGACGGTATATATATATGAATCATTAAATTATTCTTTTACATCAAAAACGTTTACTAATGTCTTTAAAAAAGTTTAGGTGAATTGAATTGATTTTAAAATACAGTGTGTATGCATGTTATAAATGGTATCAGTAATGACAAGATACAACTTCATAAAATGTTTATAAAAATTTCGAACGCATCAATAAATGTGACACATTTTCCTTGAATAAATGTTTCCTTTTTTAGTGAACTCTACCTGTAGTTCTTCTAGAGTTACTGCCGGTTCCAGGCCCACATAAAGAAGGAGAGTTGGACATTTGGTCAGAAACCCCATCCTGTAGAAAACAAACATGTTAAATAACGCCAACCAGATTGAACAAATTAAATCATTTAAAATCTACCCTCTAAGTTGAAGGAAGAATTATGGTGCCTCATGATAAAAGCCGAGAGTCTTCCGAAGTCATGAGGCTGATGTCAAATAGCTATGGAAATGATGAGATACAAGTTGACAGTAGCCGGAATCAGTGAAACAAGTTGAACCCAAGCTGAACAGCAAAGGTTAGAATCGAGAGAAAATGCTCCTCACACGCAGAGAGTTGCTCCAATGCTGTCCAAAGATGCACGTAAAGCATCTATTGGGTGGGAGTCTCACGAATCCAGGATTATCAACGCATCCTTCAAAAAAAGAAAGAGGAAATCACAATGAATGTTATCCAATATTATGCACCCACCATTGATAACAATAAAGACGATAAAGACCAGTTTTATGGGTGGCCATAATCGATCGAATAGAAGTAGTCAAGAAAGGAACTGGCCAACAAGATCTTAGCAAATGCGAGAACTACAGAGGTGTCACATTACTATAGGCACTAGAAAAGCTTTCATCAGAGTGTTGCTGAAGCAAATGAAAGATTCAATAGACGCCCAGCTTCGAGATCAACAGACCGGACTACGTAAGGATTGCAGACCGAATCGCGACAGTACGAATGGAATTCTTTACTATACATCAAGTTCTTTGACTGTGAGAAGGCATTTGACAGTGTAGGCAGAAAAACACTAAGGAACCTTCTTCGACACGACGGTACATCTGAGAAGATCGTCAGTATCATGCGGAATTCATACGACGGACCACAGAGCAAATTCGTGCATGGAGAACAGCTGACAGATGCATTCCAAGTGAGTACCGGAGTCAGACAACGTTGCCTACTCTCCCCCTTTCTCTATCTTCTGGTGTTTGATTGGATTATGAAGACCTCGACATCTGAGAGGAAGCACAGAACACAATAGACAATTTACATGCAGCTAGACGATTTGGCCTATGTCTGTAACAAGCGTAAGTAAGTAAATTTGTTGGTGGTTCTTTAAAACATACTTACCATCTGAAAAGCTGAAATTCGAATCACATTTTTCTTCTTCAGGTTTGTAAACTTTCTGAAACTATGAAACGACGTTTTTATTTTAACATATTAGAAATATCTAAATACTGGTGTAAGTCTTTTTTAACTCCTAATAACAGACATACGAATACACATGAATATGACACATATAAGAGTTACTTTTGAGCTCAACGACCTGACATTAGAACGATTAGACTTGCTGTATTCACAATTAATTGCAGTGTTTAGTTCCATGTATGATTTGAACTTTTATTTATTATTTGATGTAGATTATTTTAATCTCTGAAGAAGCGACTTACGCTAAACTTGTAAACCATTAGTAATAAAAATTTTTACTCATATATTTATATGTTTATTATTATATTTCACAAAATCATCTGTTGAATAAAATGGTAAATTCACTGATAATGAAATCTATTAGTTCTAACTTGTTTGAATAGTTGAAACCTTAGATAATGCTAACAACTTTGAGTTTTAAACAAATCGGTAAAGTTAATCAATTAGTTCGCATATTTTGTCTTGTAAACTGAAACCTGATTCATAATAGTTGAATTCATGAGGCAATTAAAGCTAGACTACCATGGAAAACCTGTAAGTACTGGACGGCCGTTCCGTCCTAGTATGGGACTCCTAAGTAGTGCGCATCCACGATCACGCCTCATGAGATTTAAACTCAGGATCTATTGATCTCGCGCGGGAATGGCTAACCTCTAGATCACTGAGTCGGCCGGCATCCAACGGTGTTAATGTTTAACTTCAAGCAACCCCCTTCTGATGGAACTTAATTTACAATTTTCGATTCATAGATTATGAAGCTAAATATTCATTAAATTAAAATTAAATTTTTCTTAAAGTAAAGGTCTTTTTCTATAATTCATAGTTTTAATGGGAAATTGTGACTAATATATATCAACTATGTACAGTATAAAGTAGTTGCCTGGTCATAATAACAGACAAATATTGTGTCAGATCATGAATCGACTAAAAATTCTTATTGGTTATATTGCATTAAAATAACTGACTTACAAATCTAATGACAATGATAGAGATATCAGGAAAATGTTATTTTTCAAATAAATCATGAATCATATTAAGTTAAACATTTTGTTGGTATTATATACATATTGATATGTCTTATCACACTGACACATGATTAGTCAAGAAGAAAACATATATAATATGTTACTTACGTGTAATTATATATATATATATATATATATATATATATATATATATATATATATATATATATATATATATATATATATATATATATATATATATATTTGATTGAAATCATGAGTCTATTGAAGCTAGACCACCATGGAAAACCTGGAAACACTGGACGGCCGTTTCGTCCTAGTATGGGACTCCTCAGCGGTGCACATTCACGATTTTTTGCTCTTTGTACTATTTTAATGAACTTTAATTTCTGTCTCCGTCCAATTCTCTAACATATAGTCTGATTAGTTAATATGAATAGATTATAAGATTAATCAACGTTAACGTTATGATGGATATATCATACTATGATAATAATCATAATTTACAAGCGATAAAAGAAACTTATGACAGTCCATTAAGACGATTATTTCATGTAAGTTTGAAATAAAATTGGAAACAAAAAAATCACGTTAACTATTAGAATTAAATACTCCATAATCATAATTCTCCGTGAAAACGGACGTTTCATTTTTTTATATTAAAGAGAAACACTTCTTACTAAAAGAAGTAAAATGGACGTGTCTAAAAGAAATAAAACAGAACATATCAAAGATGACATCTTGAAAAGTTAAGTCATGTAATTACTAATTAATATAGTCGTTTATCTTTTCAGGAATATATATAAAACTTCATCAAGAAACATGAAGATGCATGATATAGTAAACATTATTCTCTTACTATACTGACTGACTATAATGATAAGTAATCTATATTACATTTATTATTGTTTTGAATATATCCATTAATAAATAAATAAATAAATAATTCATTTTGTTTAATTTCTGTCATTTGTTAATTACTTTCCATTATTTACACATAATTAACTAGATAACCGTCATAACAATTAGTCATTTTGTCTAATATACACGTTATACTATTAGTCATAAAATACATAATCAGAATAATAATAATAATAATACAGTTATAATAATTATTGTTCATTTATCCTCTTAACTTATAATGTAGATAAATTTATACAATTCAATATCAGGGATATATTTTTTTTTTAATTGAAAGTTTGTTACATTGTTTCTGTGGCGCCATTTTCTAAAAAAAAACAATATACTTTGAACATTGTAAGTTATTTAAAAGGGAATTAGAAGAATAGAAAACCGAATTCACTGTCATATAATAAAATATCTGTTTATATTTTTCTATGATTGTTTATTTATTGGGGATTTACTATATAAGATTTTCAGTAGCATAGTTATTTGTGTATTTTATTGTTAATTTCTTTAGTACTTTAAAGTTGATATTGGTAACTTGATAAAAGTATTGACATTTCACCAAGTGGATCATTGGATTTTATATGGATATATATATACACTTATATATATACATATATCACTATGGTTGAGATATCTACTGTTAATGTTATGTCGTAGATGATTCTGAAAAAAACGGAGATTAGTTGATCTCAGCTTGTGTTTAAAATGATTATGTATGTTGCGATTATCAACTTTTGAATTTGAATTAAAGATGAAAATTATCTATTAACAAATTTGTTTAAACTGAATATTTTATTGCTGCTTTTATAGAAGCAATAATAATAGTAATAGAGTTTTTATAAATGTTAAAATTAATGAATAAAATGTCTTGCTAAATCGGCATATACAAATATTAAGGGACTGAAATTGTTGAGTAGCTAGCATAATGTCAGTGTAACAATGTTAAACCTTAAGTTTTGAATAAGTGTCTAGTGTTTTACTCAAAATAGAAATGGATAGGACATATATTACGAAAATCACTAAATTGCATCACGAAGTAAACCCTAACATGGAATCATCAAGGGGAGCGGAAGAGTGGAATGTAAAACAACACATTACGTCGGGAAATGAAATCAGATATGAAAAGGATGAATAAAAACTGAAAAGAATTGTGAAAAATTGTCGAGGACAGTGTTGGATGGAGAGTGCCAGTAGGCGACCTATGCTTCTTTGAGAGGAGTAACAGGCCTAAGTAAGTAAATAATTAAAACATTTATTTCAATATTCATTCAGTAATACTTAATGTAATAATAGTTATTTATATAATTCAATCAAATGATACATTTAAACGCTTAATTGAATTTCATTGACACTTAATTGTTATTGACCATGAAATTTAAAGGTATTACATTCAATTATGTAAGTAAATGTTAACCATGCAAAGAAGTTTAAGTATTTTGTCATGTTGTTTAATAACAGACGATTGATTATCGTTCTGAACATATTAAGCATGTTGGACAGTGAATCCATAATAATGGAATATCACAGAAAAAACAGTGATTACCTTCAAACCACATACACGTTCTGTCTTTTTACAGCTATTTAAATATCATGAAGTCATTGATCTATCAATTATCATACAGAAGGAATAAAGGATAATGATTAAAAACATATCAACATTAAGTCCAATTTTTCTGATAAATTTATGGATAGCTAACAGTCAATTTTTCAATTTTTTTCGAAGAACTAATCTGTTCAATGATTTTAATAAGTCGATGAACTGAAATGGTCTAGAAAACAAATAGTTATAATGAAGGTTTACATCCTTAAAAAGGATAGATTATCTCCAGTAAGTTTAACACTACTTAATGCTTGTTTTTAAAATAATTGTAAGGATGTTAGTTTCCGACAAACATAATAAATAGTAACTTTGGGATCTATTTGTGGACCAATACTAAACGTATATTTTTATCGAATAACTGTTAAATAACTAAACTATTCACAATCATATTCCCCTTATTATAAACTTTATTTTGAACCATTATCATACGTTTTACCATTCTTAAATTATGCCCTGTTTATTAATCACTGCCTCCCACATTCACAACTACATTTAGTCAAATTTTGTACAAATGTTATTTTCTATTTTATGCTACGTTGTGGTCTGTTTGATTGGTATATAAACTCAGAATGTTTGAAAAAAAAAGATTCATATTGCAGAGGCTGAGACCTGTGTTCTGGACTTAACTGGCTGGGCTAGGCAGGAAGCAGTGCCAATCAGGACTTTAGGCTGCTCGCACGTGTTTTACGTGTCGTTGATCCGATCGATAATTCGCTGCTTCTGATTGACGGCTTTGGGGTATATTAGAGGACGGCTCACGAGTGAACTCAAGGAAGTTCTAAGAAGCTAAGAAGGTGACGAAGATATTCCATCCAATCATTTTTGGAAGAATATTCCAGAATCTCTACGTGTAGCTTCCCTATTGGACATATGCTAAAACCCACTGTATGCGGATTCGATGACTATAATGATGCTTTCGTTTTTGCTAAATAAACTATAAATACCTGATAGTTTCGTACCATATTTGGCACTGTTTGGAATAACATTCCTTTTACTTGTCTTCTCATTTGCGACTTGGAGAGTTCTAGTGTTTGAGTGCTCAAGTTATAAGCGATATATTAAAAATCTAAGCTCTAGATATAACAATAATGAAACACTTTTTTTCAATTAAAAACTTTTAGGTTTCTCTTGGAATGGAGTAAACTTTTTTATCTTCTTCCTCTGAAACAAGTGGTTATAGTTATTGACAAACACTTTCAAAATAATTATCTCACTGCTCTTAATCTAAATTATCTTATATTCGTTATTTAAATAAAATCATATCTTTTACTGCAATAACTAAACATTTTCACCATCTATTTCTGTACGTTTGCAAAGAAATGATTATCAATTTTTCAAACTAAAGAGTCCTATACTAGGACGAAACAGTCTTCCTGTGATGTGTGCTACTTAGATTGACATAAGTAGTATATGATGTTAGTCGTGAACAGAAGGTCTGGAAGCAGAGAGACAAGAGGATCAAACAGTAAAGAATGGGAACAGGATGCAATTTGTATGAAAATGCAAGAACAATGACGTCTGAGTTATTTTGAGATAATGGTGGGCAATTTGCAAATTAAACATTTACTTTATGATTTTTAGATTTTATTAACAAGTTCTGTAATTTTGTGTTGAATACATTCGATTGTCCCCACTCGTGTTCTGTACACCACAAACTAATACTTCCACGTTTTCCAAGGCGGTTTAGCTTTAATGGATTTATGAATTCAACTAGTAAGTTTTAAAATAAGTGATAAGTGAAAACTCATCATTTAAGCTGAGTTTTTTTCCTATTTTGTTTCTTTTCACTTTTCGACTCATTCTTCACCTGTAAATCTAACCGAAAACTAATGCAAACTTACTTACATACATACTTACGCCTGTTACTCCCAATGAAACATAGGCCGTTGACCAACATTTTCCATCCCACTCTGTTCTAGGCCTTCCCTCCTAATTTGATCCAATTTTTGTTCATTCTTCTCGTGTCTGTATCCATTTCTTTGGTTTTCCTATCCTCCTTTGGCCTTCACGATTCCTTTTAGGGGCTTGCTTTGTGATGAAGTTGGTGCTTTTCTGAATTTGTGTCGTATCCACTTCCAGCGCTTCTTCCTGATGTCTTCCTCCTCTGACATCTGGTTTCTTGTCGCCCACAATAGGTTGTTGTCGATATTTTCTGGCCAATGGATCCGAAGTATTTTAAGTAGACAACTGTTAATAAATACTTGTATCTTCTGGATGATGGCTTTCGTAGTTCCGCCCATACAGTAGAACTGTCTTGACATTTATATTGAAAATCCTGACCTTGGTGTTGATTGACAGATGTTTTGAGTTCCAAATGTTCTTCAATTGTAGATATGCTGCTCTTTCTTTTCCGATCCACACCTTCAGATCTGCATCAGATCCATCGTATTCATCAATGATGCTGCCCAAATATGTAAAGGTTGTAACACCTTCGAAATCTCCGTTAAACTTACTCCAATGGAAATATATAGATACTTTTAAACGTTTATATATATATATATATATATTTGTATGTAAACACAAAGAAATGTAAATCACAACTGTTTACCAAAATAACACAGTCGGTTAATTTAAAATAAACAAAGAATTCCTATATGTATTATACATGTTAATTTATCTACTTATATTAGCCCAATAAGTAACACATTATTTTCTTTAATAAATTTGTCAAATAAATATTAACTAAATTCTAAATAACAAAAAACCATTCATCATGTAACATGTTACCATAGTTGTAAACTAGTAATTGATCGAATAAAATAATAAAATGTTTTTTTCAAATCGAAGAAAACATTTAAAGTAAATTTGTAAACAACTTCATAGTAACTTTAACTTCATCATGAAGTATTATTGTTTACTTTTTGTTTTCTTCTGTTTTGTTTTGTTTTAAATCTATGAAAGAGAATATAAATATCATACCGATTTATCCTTGTGAACATTTAAAACTATGTTAAAAACATAATTGTTTCATTGTAAATACGAATAAATGATTCGTTCGTTCGTTCGTTCGTTTTTTTAATATTTTTTTATTTTCTTGTCCATTGTTCCATGTTTTCATTCTTATACCTTGGTGGTTTCTTTCAAATATATATCCGAGTCTGTTTGTTTTTTTTGTTTTGTAAAAAGTATCTTAACTGTTAAAAGATAAGTGTTTTGGTTATGATCGTGTAGATGTCAAAATTGGTGATTTATTTCATATTATATTTTATGATAAGAATAAAAGATATACATTTTAGATATATTTTGTTAAGTACGTTTCTTAAATGTATTTTTGTGAATAGTATATTCTTTTATTGGAATTGTTTGGCAATTTTAAAATTTTACCAAATTTAAATATACGAAATTGCGCGAACATCTTCCATTGTACTGAGGTAGGCACCTGTTCTTACCCGAAACAGATTAGCTCCACTGGTCACGACTTCCCATCAAAACTCCGAGAACTTTCTCACGAAGCTAATCACTAGCGAGCACATGGTAATTATCAGTATAGTGGTTGTGGAGAATGTTAAGTTTCTGATTGAGATCATGAACCAATTGATGTTAGACCACCACTGAAAACCTGGAAGCACTGGACGGCCGTTTCGTCCTATTGTGGGACTTCTCAGCAGTGCGCATTCATGACCCCGCCTGCGGGATTTGAACCCAGGGCCTTCTGTCTTGCGCGCGAACGCTTAACCTACTGAACCACTGAGCCGGTATACAATGGTGTTAATGTCTAACCTCAACCAATCCACGAAATTGAGCGACCATCTCCCATTGTACGATTATATCGTTACTCTCATAAGAAGTTTATGATTTTAAAATACTTAAGTAAAGTGTAGTTATGGTAAACTATGTATTGCATTATTGTTAATTTTGAAGCGTTTACGAATGACAGATATGATCAGATAACGTTTTGTTGGACTTCTTTCCAAAGTCTGATAAGTTAATAAGATCTGTGTACATGATGTTCAATGTACTTTCTCTTATTTTCACATATTTAGACTTATTTTGATAATATTATTTATATTTGTCGTATTATGCTTTAATTCATAAAGTGTATCATGTATTAAAGTAACATTTATTGATTTTCATTCTTCTGAAAGACATTTAATGTCTTAGCACTATCGCCAGATCACATTTTTATCTAAAGTATTAAATGGTTTCAGCTTTAGGCGAATTGTTTCGTGCATATGATTTTGTATTTACTTCTAGAAATACACTTTGTTTTATAGTGTATTTAGCTGACATTACATTTGTTGAAATTTATTCATGATTCACACTTGGCATGACTTACTACTAAAACTGCTCGAATGTATTTATTTCGGTTCCTTATGAAGTCATGTAAACACACTTCTGAAAAGTTCCATTCTAGGACATAAAAACTATTCAGTACTTTTCAGTTTTTAGTGGTTACGTAATTTGAATCAGTCGATGATGTAATACCCGAAATCCAACCATATCCACAAACCAAGATATTAATAGTACGACATTGTTATAATAAATATATTCTAATTATATGGTTGAATGGTATATACGTACATGAAGAATTTCAGTAGTTATATAGATGCATCATTTGATTAAGAACAACTTAACAACTGTAACTATTTTAAAATGATCTATTAACATGATGTATAAATGATATAAATGTAGTTACAAAGTACAACTCACAGGCTACAAAGCTCATTCATTTAATGAAGTCTGATTGTATCATATGCAAGGAACAAAATAAACTGATCACTGATATCATGGATTCATAGTCTAAGAGGCGGAAGGTGAGTTCATTGAAAAACGCTGGTTCAATCATATATATATATATATATATATATATATATATATATATATATATATATATATATATATATATATATGAATAAGCCATATGTGTACACGAATAAATTATAATAACAATCTCCACAAAACCCCTTCTAGTGACTGGCTTCAAGATCTATATCCTGGAGTTCTAGTGCGAAGCAGTGACCAGTAAATTTCGACCTGGTCAGTTATGAAATAGTAACTCACTGATGACAGTGGCGGATGTTTGGCTTAATTTTGTGGATTCATTGAAGTTAGACATTAACACCGTTGGATGCCGGCTCAGCGTTCTGGGTTTGAATCCCGGAAGGTAGGGTCATGGATGCGCACTGCTGAGCAGTTCCACAATAAGACGAAACGGCCATCTAGTGCTCCCACGTTTTCCATGTTGGTCTAGCTTCAATTGACTCAAGACCTCAACTATTGAAATTAACACAACTGCAGTTGATTACTTTTTTTTAAAAAAATCATACAAATAACTAGATAAAAGCAAATTATTTTTGATACAGAATTGTTCAGGTTTGTTTGTTTGTTTGTTCTTTTTCTTTGTTCCCATTATTGAAAAACTGATGATATTTCTTAATTTTTTGATTATTAATAAATCAATATTATGGGTCAACAATATAAAGTTTACTAGAATTTAGATTATTCATTATAATAATGATAATAATTATAATCTATTTATTTATTCCTATATAATTATGAATGTTAAAAATAAAATTAGTCGTCAACAATTCTGTAATAACTAATTGATTGTTTGTTTTTTCATTTATTGATTTATTGATTTGTATTTATGATTATACAAAGTAAATGTCAACGATAGGGGGGGGGTAGAAAAAAATAATAATAAAACATTCTAAAACTAAGTGAATAATTATTTATATAATAAAGCAAAAATTTTAAAATAATAATCAGAAAATTCCTTAATTATCTTATTGATTTTCAATACTAATGATAACAATGATAATGATAATGACAAAAGTTATATCAGTGTGATAATGATTAGAAAATCTATTTGTTATTTAATTACCTATAAAGTTATGTATCATTTTGATTATTGCATGAGATTATTTCTATGACTGTAAATTGGAATATTCACAGCATTATTGTATAAATATTGTTTCTAAGGATGTAAGTAGTCTTACAATATTAGATATTGGCGACAGAAACATATAGTAGTAAATTATTTATGGAAATGTTGATCAAAGTGGTTCATGTTAGTCTCAGCAACACTTGATAGTTTTATTTTGTTAGGTTGGATACAAATTACTAGGATTGCAAATTGTCAACGTCACCTATTCTGTTTTATGCCTGCAAAACCTGTACTGCCAATCTTTAGGATAACCGATCACTGTCAGTAGGTCTGACGGCTGTTTTCTTTTTTTAGTTCAGTTTATTTGGAACTGTTATGTCGCGATGAATGGATTCCTGTTCTTGTTCAATTCAAAACAACATTTAAGTGAATGTTTTGCATCAATATGTGTACAAAAACCTATAACTACAAAGATATTGTAAAGGATCTCTTGAGACTGCCTATAAATATAAAACAGCTTATCGAAGATATCAATGAATATTTAGTTTAATCAGCTATCCAGCTAGAGATAGTTTAAGTTGGTTAGAACCTAGAATTTTGCTGCTTTATCTGGAATGTATTACTGATCATGCTACCACTACGCACTATTGATGAGCATTCATAAATCCAAAAGCTTTCATATGTTTCAACCTAATTCACATAATTTTGGAATCACTGTTAAGCACAAAAATTTGTACGAAGATTTAAATCCATTTCAGAGAAGCTTATAGCTAGGAATTAGTAGCATGTGATATGTACTAACTGATTCTCTTACGGAAGTTCGTATCCACTATACTGTGGGTACAAGTCAGAGTTATTCAAATACCTAGTGGTATACTATTGGTTGCCACATTCTGTTCAGCAAAAATAGTGTTCGAATGCATTCGGAAGAGTATTAACGTATCACACTGTCATGCATACAAGACAATTATGTGTTTTCGCTATATAATTCTTGTTTGTCTGTAAAAAAAATTTTAAAGTTTTTTAATAAGAAAATTTTAGTGTCTTTATTTGCATTCATCAAACTACAGAAAATAATATAATTTTTATTCGAATATAAATTATAGAGTTGTAGAAACTGTTGAGTTTTGATTGAAATCAAGAATTGATCAGTGTTATATCACCACTGAAAATCTAGAAACATTGGACGGCCGTTTCGTTCTGTAGGAGAGAACAAACGAGCTTCAAGCTGAATAGGAAATTAGGAAAAGACGATAGAAATGTATAGAAAATGCATTACGGAAATCATCAAACTGCATCACGAGGTAAGCCCTAACTTGCAGTCATGAAGGGGAGCGGAAGAGAGGAGGACCAAAGAACACATTACGTCGGGAAATAGGATCAGATATGAAAAGGATGAATAGCAACTGGAAAGAACTGTGGAGAATTGTTGAGGACAGTGTTGGATGGAGTGTGCCGGTGGGTGGTCTGTGCTTCTCTGAGAGGAGTAACAGGCGTAAGTAAGTAATATTCGGTTGAATATTATCTTACTTAAACTAAACCAATATGTTTTAGTTTTTGTACACATTCATCAATATTTAACTTGTGTTTGTTGAATACATTCATGTCAATATATTATTGTTTTTTCGTTGGAACATTTTTCGTTGTTTCTTATTTTTGTGAAAAAGAAAATGCTCTAACTGAAACAGTATTTACCACAGGATATTTCTTTTCCGGTAATATATCATTGAAATTTATGATAATAAACATTGTTTAGTATTATAACATTATCGGATTTTATCAGTTAATTCATTGAATTCTTTGATCTAACCTAAAAACTCTATGTTATTTCAGTTGAATATATTACACAGAGTATTTTCGACTAGCAAACTAATTCTCTGCTAAGCTATTTGTTATTGTAATGTAAGAATGATATTTTCGAATAAGTTTTGAACTAAATATTATTGAAAACATAACGACAAGAATTAGAAATACTTGAAAAGTTATTCGCTTCCACTTTAAAACTCAACATGTGTCATTTTTAACTCATTTAGGTGGTTGAACTAAAAACTTCCACACCATTGAAGTGATAAAGATTCAACATTTGATTTCAGTTTAGTTTCCGAGTTCTAAATTTCTGAGTTCAGTTTCGTCTGGATTACTTTCTATCGTTTGCAATGAACAAATATCTAAAAACAGTTAAATCTATTTGACTTTAGTCATATTGTAGATTTACAGATTAAATCATATAAGTGAGTGAGATTCTCTCAAACACCGATCTGGTTGGATACATAATAGTGTTGGAATCCTTCTTTCGAGTAGTAGATTCTCAGCATCAGTTTTTGCATTATTGTAACAAATTTTTATGTGACATAAATTCGAATTCTCATTATTCATAAGTTATATATGTAAATGTTTTTCCAATAGTCAACATCATTCACTAATTTTTATTAATAAACGCTTAATGTTGTTTTATGTGTTACAACTAATTTCTCATCCATCAGTTATTGAAGGCGTAAATTCCAGAATATTCGTTTATTTGATTTTTTTGTAAAGTCAGAAAAGAAGGCAAAAATATCAACAAATACAGTGTTTCGGTTTATTATTTCTAGTATTTAACATCGTGATAGGTTGTAAACATTTCATATGACCTCATGAGTACACACAATTCATGAATATTCTCAGTTTGTGGTTGTGGAGATTGTTGAATTTTATTAAAATCATGAATCGATCAATTTTAGACCACCATTGGAAACCTGGAAGCATTGGACAGTTGTCCTATCCTAGTATGGGGCCCCTCAGCAGTTCGTATCCACGGTCCTACTCGCAAGACTCGAACCCAGGAACTCCGATCGTATGCGCGAAATCTTAAACTCCTGACCATTGAGCTGGTATCCAACAGTGTCAATGTTTAACGTCAATCAATTCACGACGTTGCGCGGCCATCTTCGATGGATAACTTCCGCACAATTAACAGGATTGAACTCCACTAATCACTGCTTCTCGCTAAAACTTTGAAATACAATTTTGTTTGAGCAAGTCTAAAACAAACAGCTTGATGGAATTATTTGTTCAGTTGAAGAATAAAAGACCCAAGAGTTTGAGCAGATTGTTATGTTAAATGACGTAAGATGCTTAAAGGCCAATTGAATGCTCATAACATCTACTGTAATTGGCAGAGATTGCTAACGTTTCGCGGTATGAATGTTTTTTAATTAGTTTTTACCTTTAGGTAATAAAAAGAGAATTTATAATTGTTTACATTAACTTCATTGTCACATTCAAATAAAAATGAAACTTTCTACTAAGTGATTGAACAAAAATGTCAAAACAGTATTAATATAATATCAACTGAAATAAAATGTTTCAATAAATAACAAAACAAAAGAAAACATTTCAGAACAACCAACGGTTATTCACTATAGCTTGTCGTAACAGTATGAAATGTTAGTTAAATAGTTATTGTTAACTGATTACGAACGGCATGCTGTGAGAAATTACGAATGGTCATCATGTCATATTTCACGTAATTATGAATATTCGTGTATATGTATGTATGTATGTATACTTAGGTGTTTTAACTGAACCAAAATAATGTCCAACATTTTATAGGGCATTGAACTAAGAGCCATTAGCTTTTACCAGTCTTTGTAATGGATCACCTAACCTTTTGATATAGCAAATTAATGTTAATTTAAATACATAGTTCTGTTGTATATTCTGGGTCCTCAATTATGTGAAAGAATCATACGAAGGAGTAGAATACCGTACTTTATTATTAATTTGAAGACTTCAATTTCGCGAATGTATTACATGATAGTAACTTCCTCTGTGATCCATCCTACGCTAAAAATACAACTTGTGTACATCATTATTGTTAGATAATTGTTCGTCCTGCTATTGTAAAACACATACAGATAAATTAACTAAACGTATAAAATGGAATATACATTAATTATATTAGTGACTTAACTTAATTTTAATAGATGAATAATAATTCTTACGCAGTCAGTCATGTTTTGTTGATGATTTAACAGTCCGACTGTCAGATAGTTTCATGATTCTTCTGAACAGCAACATCAACGGCTACTCAAGTCAAGTAAACTTGAAAAAACCTGTCATTTGTTTATCTTCCATAGACTTTTTACTCACAAAAAAATATCAAAGGATGTCTAACTGATCTATAACCTATCTCAAAATCATTTCTACACCGGAAAGTGAGCCATCCTACAAATGGTGAAAATTACTTTATAAATAGCTAATTAAATTTTGAGACTTCTCGAGAATTATGCAGTACGACGGCCAACATTGAATTTTATTATCGATTTGTGAAACACTGAAAGAAAGCTTGTGAAATAACTAAAAAGCTCACTTCTACTTGAAGTGATTACTGAAGTATTCAAATTAAGCCAGAAATCCCTCAAGTTATTTTATGAAAATTGTAACATTGATGCAATTTATTCATAATTACAAGCGTTCTGATTGGAATTTCAACTCGTTAACATCACTAAAATGCTTTTTTAGTTTCGTATAGTCGTAATGATTGTGTATATGGTAGCCTTAATTTTGATCTTAAAATCTTATTTTACTCATTGAATAAGTTACTATGTTATATTTAGGTAACAATTAAGAAAAACTTAACACAACCGCATATGTAGTTGCTTCATAGATACCTAAGTAGTTTGTTGTATCTAATAAACAACTAGGATAATATTTCATTTGGAAAATCCATTCGTACATATGTAGTGAACACAAGTGGAGACAATCGAATGTATGTGAACACAAAATTACAGAACACTTTAGTAAAATCTAAAAACCATACAGTAAATATTTCATTTGCAAAATATTAATCGATTGTCTCAACTTGACTGTTCTTTCTTTTTCACATCAATTATTCTCTGTTATCGTTCCCTCTTCTTTGATCTTCTTAACCTTCTTCCTCCAGGTATTTCACTTTCGATTAATGATACATACTACTTATATCTGTCAAGATCAGTTGCACATAAATTTTAAAACAAATTCTAGTCTGAAATTTATTCAAAATGGAATATATGAAGTTACAAGTCTTTTAATCTGATGTTTATCTCATATATTCAACAAGCCAAACTATTTCTTTTAAAAAAATGTTCATGAAATAACTTTTCATCTCATTTTACTTCATTGAATATGTATAGGATTAAATAGGGTTGATATTCCGTGACATGCTAAAATTATTGCATCTTATACTGGAAATCATATTTAAACATGTTTATTTTTTTTATATCATACCTGTATAAGTCGACTGAATAAAAATAAATTCCCACTACAGAAATTAAACAAATTCATTTAAACTACGGCCAACCTTCGGTTTCATATTTTTTGATTGAGATCATGAACCGATTGATGTTAGATAACCTTTGGAAACCTGGAAGCACTACATGGCCGTTTCGTTCTATTGCGAGACTCCTCAGCGGTGCGCATCCACAATCCCGCTCGCGGAAGTCGAACCCAGGGCCTTAGGTCCCGTGCGCGAAGACTTAACCTACTGAACCACTGAGCCGGCATCCAATGGTGATAGTGTCTAACCTCAACCAATTCACGAAATTGCGCAACCATCTTCCATTTTACTGAGGTAGATACCTGTCTCTACCCGACATGGATTAGCTCCACTGGTCACGGTTTCTCACTAGAAATCGAGAATTCCCTCATGAAGCTAGTCACTAGTGAGCACATGTTAATTACTAGTATAGGCGTTGTCGAGATTTTTAAATTTTTGATCGAGATCATGGTTTTATGCTGATTATACATGCTGACATAATTTAATTTCTTTTATTATACCAATAATATCTTTAAGCCATACTGAAAAAAACACATTAAATTCATTGCAACTATTAGAATTTATCACCGAAATGTAATTGAATAACATTCGACTAGATATTTTTTTAGATACCTGTTGCTAGAAAAATGTGGCCGTTAAAACCTCTGATGTGGTACGAGTAAATAAGTTGCCTAATGACTTCTTTGCTAAGAATCAAAATCTAACAAGACTTTATTATTTCTACAGTCAAAAACCAGTTATAAAGGACATAAGATCAAATATTTCTTTAAAATGGATAATCATTAGATCATCAATGTATTGCTTATATATTACACATGCTTAGTTACAAGCATTTAATTGACTAAAAAACTATCTATAAATGTATTGCTTAGACCTATGACGAAAATCCCGTGATTATGTACTTCTTCGGAGGTATCAATTGTGATGCTCTATGATTCATTATTTTACATTTATAAACATATAAGTTGTGAATTTGAAATTATACAAAGTACTCAAAACTATTTGTCTAACCAATTATCATTCTGATCAGTGATTTTTTGAATGTGGGAATTTCGCTTATAACTATCAATCATAAAGAAGACAACATCTTAGTTACTGGAATCCATGTTATTGTCTTAGGCTGAAAATAAAACGTATTAATGTGATGGATATGGCTTTCCAGTTGTCATTAATGTAAACGTTATAACTTTTGACCGCCGATTATAGAGCAGGGACTTATCGATCGGATCAATGACTCGTAAACCCATATGATCAGCTTAGAGTTTTGATTGGCCCTGCTTTCCTCCTGGCCTAGGCAGTTAAGTTCAGAACACCAATCGCAGTCTCTGTATTATGAATCATTATATTTCAAACATACTGAGTTTATATACCAATCAAACAGACCACAACGTACCATAAAATATGAAACAACATTTGTACAAGAATTACCCAAATGTGGTTGTGAATGAGGGAGGTAGTAATTAATATACTGGGTATAACTCAAGAATGATAAAACGTATAATAATAGTTTATGGGTCAAAATAAAGCTTATAATAAGAGAAATATGAAAATGCATAGTTTAGTTACTTAATAATTATACAATAGAAATATACGTTTAGTATTGGTCCATAAATGGATCTCAAAAGTTAACATTCATTATTCTTGTCGGGACGTAACAGTAAGGTATGTTGATAATAGGTTCACTTGAGTATTATTCGAAATGTTTTTCCGTACATTGGAATGTTTTTATTTTTACTTATATCTATAATGAGCCGATAATAAATTTGTAATTTACCACTTATGAAAATAAAATGACAAAACAAGAATGTTTTTCGTTTGCACAAATTATTTCATATGGAATTTTTGAAAAATACTAACAGACTTAACTTCGTAAACATAAAATTTTGAAAACTATATTTATAAACTATAAGAATGTTTTCAAATAAATTCGAGTCCTACAGAGCAAGATAGTGGATGAACACTGCTGAGGAGTCTATTACTGGAACGAAATGGTCGTCCAGTTCTTCCAGGCTTTTCATGGTAATTCATGAATTCATCCATTAAATCCTAATATGATGTATTAAATTTCTAATTGACATAAAAGTTTATATTATACCTTTAAAAAACAACCATTCATATTTACAAATGAAGAGCTGTTCTTAGTTTCCTATACACACAAGAATAAAATCTAAAGTTAGTCTTATTTTTCTTAAGTTTCAAAACTCATACGTACCAAACACTTCAGCTTGTCGTTTTAATGTATTTGGCTGGAAATCTGATTGAAAGCAGACATTTTATCAGTTTTAACGATATATGACATTGAGTGAAGCGAATACAAAACACAATTAACTTGATATATATGAATAAATTGTCGAACTAGTTATAAGTTGATCTACGAAGTCGTATATATACATATGGGCTTTTAATGGTTATTGTTCAGTTAACGATGTTACAGAAAACTCAATTAATACTAGCTAAACATATTAATAAGATGACAAGTATGAAGGTACTACTAAAAATAGTTAGGATAAAGTTATTGAAAAGAATATATTCTGTCCAGCATATTTCGTTTGTAATTCATTAATATCGTGTTGTTTGGTCCCCAATGTTAACTGATTTTTAACTATTAAGTTGTATTGTGACCACCAATCCCCCTGAATTGACTTAATCTTAGTCTTGGAAGTGGTGATTCTGATTGTAAACCTTCATGATATAAACTCAAATCTTATCTCAAATAGCAATTGTTTAAGGAGCACAAATTTATTGTTCTAATAAAAGTCAACTAATATTAAAAAAACACAAATTCCCATTGATTTCGTGTAACCAACCATTGTCAGATGTGATTACATCTTTTCATCTTAAAAGATGTCATGTTTTTTCAAAATAATCAAGTGTATACTGACTTACGACAAGTTTTTATCTTAAGATAAAGTGATGTCTTCAAAGTTCTTGAAGTATCTGAAATGTATTCCAATGAGATTTTGCAAATCTCTTCTTCTTATAACGTATAGCTGGTATTAAACCTACCATATATGCAACACCTCGTTTGAGTATGTATTAACTTATCTACAGAATATAAAAAAAGGTTTCTAGTTATTATCCAGTCAGCCCCCAGCTGAATAGGAGATTAAGAAACGACGCTGGAAGTGGATATGATACAAATTGCGGAAGTCATCAGGCCAATTCACAAAGCAAGCACTAACTTGGAATCCTGAAGGAATACAAAACGAGGAAGATCAAATAGTACACTGCGCAGAGAATTGGAAGCAGACATGAAAATGACGGATAGCAACTGGAAAGAACTGGGAAGGATTGCCTAGGACAGAGTTAGATGAAGAATGCTGGTGGGCGGCCTATGTTCCTTCGCGAGGGTTGACAGGCATATGTAAGTAAGTAATTCTCCAATGGTGTGTTTAAGGAGCAATAGTTCTGGTCACATTCATCTAATCAACTAAGTTTATGTTGCTAGTCTAGAAGCAGGTTTTAAAACCAATCTAGCTTACGAAAAATCCAGATCAGAAACCTAAACACCTTAGAAACGGTCGGAGTTTATTATTTTAAACCTGATTTGTATGTTAAGAATAATATGTTCTAAATTCCCTCTGACCTTGATCATATATACCAACAATAATAATACGACTTTATTAATTTTACAAGTTATTATCTCTTATTCACCACATATTTATTTCACAGATTGAAATCATGAATCAATTGAAGCTAGACGACCATAGAAAACCTGGAAGCACTGGACGGCCGTTTCGTCCTAATATGGGACTCCTCAGCTGTGCGCATCCACGATCCCGCACCACGCGGGGCTTGAACCCAGAACTTACTGGCTTCGCGAGCGAGCACTTAACCACTAGACCACTGAGCGGCATCCCACTGTGTTAATGTCTAACTTCAACCAATCCACGAGGTAGCGCCACCGTACACTATTGTCTTCAGTGAGTTGTTATCTCACAACAGACCTGGTTGAACTCCATTGGTAACGGATTCTCACTAGAACTTCAGGAGTTTTTCCTGCTCACTAGTGACTGACTTCAGTGGATTGAAGAATGCTGGTCGGCGGCCTATGCTCCGTTAGGAGTAACAGGCGTAAGAAGAAGAAAAAAGAAATTGTGTTTGACAAAAAAGAATGAATGAATTGTACATTTACAAACTGTTATTAAACCATTTTTCATTGCTCAATCTAGCAGTAAATACTAAAGTGAAAAATTTATGCTAATTAAATAAAAAAATTTACTATTACAATTGCTCCATTTTTCTTTCCAGAAAAAAAGCTAATTAGGTCGTTCTAACAATGTGAAAAAAATATGACTACTTAAATATCATTATGGGATTGTGTAGATTATTATGTTTTTAATTGGGATCATGAACCGGTTGATGTTACACCACCATTAAAATCCTGGTAGCACTGGACGGTCTTTTCGTTGTATTGTGTGATTCAAACCTCCAAACCACTGAGCCGGCATCCAACGGTGTTAGTGTTTAAATTGAATCAATCCAAGAAATTGCGCGACCATCTCCTATTGTACTGAGTTCGATACCTGTTTCTTTCAGACATGGATTAGCTCTACTGGTCATGGCTTTTCCCTATGAGTGGAATGAATGTTTTTATGTATCCAAATGTTTCTCTATTTTATTCTATTGTATATATATATATATATATATATATATATATATATATATATATATATATATATATATATATATATGGTTCACGTCGCCATACCCATTAGTACAGTAAGGTTAAGTTATTAAGAAAAGTTCTAGGGTAGTAGAAGTGGTGACAACATTAATAGAATTATAAACGTTAAGGTATTAAAAAAGAAGAAAGGTATATCAGTAATTAGAAAACGTACAACCTAACATGTAATGTATCTACATATATATTATTTGTTACTTAAATGGGTTTAATCAGATCAGTCATGAAATTCGGAGGTTATGCTTAACTAGCGCTGATAATGAATAGTGTATCAGTAAAGAACGTGTTAAAATTCACAGTTAACAAGCAGATGACTATTACTGTCTCTGTTTTTTATTCCATATAAATAAATTCTTGATTTTATTAATTACCTCTCTTAGTCTAATGAATAGACTTTGATCTTAACTCAAAAGATTTCTTTATGATTTCTGGATTTCTGACATTTTCTTTTAATAAATTGCTACGTAAATTTTATCTTGGTAGATCCATTTGTATTTATCTGTTATATGACAAAGTTGATTTGGAAATTGTGATGTCAGCGTATAAAACATTTTGAACGATTGGATCATGTATTCACTTGTCAAAGCATTCACTTGTCAAAATGAAGAAACACTGATCTGTTCATTAATATTCTTCTTTCACAAAGAATCAAAGTGTTTAAAGCTCTAATAAAATCAAATTGTTTCCATTATATAATCAAGTAAATGGAAAGGAAATTAGATCTTTTTATATCCGACTGTAAACCTTTTATGTTCAACGAAATGTTTTTAATTAAAGATTCAATCTTTGGCTAAAGCGCATTAGATTTGATTGACATAATATTCATGATATCGTTAGATAAAACAAGGATTCTAAGAAATTGTTGAAACTTTTAGATGGGACTTACTTGTATCTAATAAAAAAATTAAAATGTAGAAGTAAATTAATCATTTTTGGATACCTCTATTGTGTGACTGTCAACTGAAGCATTTTAGAATTATATAACGTGTAAAACGATTTCTAAATCGATAAGGAAATTTCATTATTGATTTTAGATTTTTGTTTTGATATGATATCTGCCAAAAAAAGTTTCATTATTCTGGTTATAGTCTGTTTTACATAATAATTTGGTTAGATTGGCAAGACTATAATTTATGGACGAACCAATCAGATTTATGAGGACAGGTCTTGAATTTCGGTTCGAAATTCTTCATCCATTTTAGTTGCTGGCATTATGTGATGAAAACCTCAAATCTAATCTCTATCCCTAACCATCGACCGTAAATCACAATCCTACACACAGATTGAAAACCCTCACTAGTCAGTAGAAGAACATTCTCGAGGTCACTTTAGAGTCAACCAAAGGTCGTTCATAAATTATAGTCTCTTTTAAAAACCCCTTAAATTATTTGTTACTGTATATTTATTTGAGTAAAGCTATCTAGACGTCATAAAACAGTTTCTCTATCATCAACGGTATGCCTAATATAAAGGGGAACTGTTTTAATTATTTTGAATTTTTTCAGCCAACCTGATAGAATAAAATTAAATTATCTAGTGGTTTACAGTTCCATGTATTCGTTGAATGATTTTCTGAAACCTGATTGTAATACTAAACTGTACATTCATTACCAAATCAAATAACTCTTTTGTATATATGATAGCTTTACTGCGCAGAACTCTACATTGTTTTGTACAACGTTTTATTGTTAAATGTTAAAAATATTGACCTAAGCCTCAACATTTCAAAGTATCTTTATGCACATTAAGGATGTTCCCAAAGCAAATAAATTTCTTATTTCTCTGTTAACTTCGGCTGTATGAAGTAAATTATTCCATGTACCTAATTAGTGAATTCAGTATAATGGAAAGAAGATTACTTCGGTAAGTGTAATAAAAACCTCTGATTGTTTCAGCTTGTCCTAGATTGTACTTTTCTAGTTAAGTTAAATTCAATATTTCATATATAAACTTCATATTGAATAAAATACAATTTTTACAGATGCAAAGACATAGTATATTTCAAGGTTACTGATTTAATGTAGCCCTTCATTTTGTCGCCAATAAGATCGAGCGATAATGTTATCGACGGGCTCACCACTGTTGGTGGCCCTTTATCTAACTCCAATTGGATCATATGATGATTGCTATCGAAATATACATACCGGCTGTCCACGTATATAAGTATCGACTTAAATGTCGTTAGTGAATAACGAAATTAAATAAATGAAACACAAGGATGGATTTTGAAAGCGTATATTTTATACAATCGTTGATCCAGACAGACGACATGAGAAACGAAGCAAATGAAGCAAAAAGGAGAGAGCGAAGCGAAACCAATCGAAGAAGCCATGTGAACCAACTTAATTTAATCAAGCCTGACTCCATATTTATAGTCAAACAGAAAATGAACAAGATAAATAATTAACACGCATACGATTATATAAAAACAATCAAGGTAAATAAACGAGTAAGTAACAAAGTTATCATTTAGCTTAAGAAGAATAAATAAATCGGTCTGTTCAAAAGATAGAATAACTTATATTGGCTTGACAGAGTACCAGCCACTGCACTGAAATATTCTCTCATTATATTTTTTACAAAATAAATAACGAGTATTTAAACAAAAAAAGTATAAATGAAAGAAAGGAATTTAAAACAGTTAGTCCCTTTGGCATATCTCGATAACGCAATGAGAAGACGAAGTTTTTGAGATTGAGACTGATCATATGATTGACATCAAATCAGCATTTGTAGTGTTATATAGACGCCTTCAAGGACGTATACTAAGGTTTATTGAAGCCTTGTCTGTACAGAAACTGGCACACACTTTGTGCGTTCAAAAACAATTTGTTCTTACCCTTAACCTACGCTGATAATACTGATTTATTATACAGAATGGTAATCACATTATTTTTGTGTACTTTCGTATTATTATTTCTTACCTTTAAGCTGTTTAGTTGATCTTTTAATTTTCATATAGAAATGTTTTAACAAGTATATGTGTGATCAGATTGTTGGAAGTGTATTGCGCAAATATACCACATAATTCTGATAAACTTCGTCTTCTCATCGCATTATTGAAATAAGGGAAGTTTTATTTTTATGTTCCTTAACCAATCAGTATCTAACAGCTTGAATTGTCAGAATTTGGTGATTATATAACCAGAATGGATTTTGTGGAGATTTTTAGAAATTTCTTAGGTTAAAATCATGGGTTAATTGAAGCTAGACCACAATGGAAAACCTGGAAGCACTAGACGGCCGTTTCGTCTTAGTATGGGACTCTTCAGCAGTGCGCATCGAAGATCCCGCACCCTGCGAGATTCGACTTCAAGAGTTACTCCTGGAGTTCTAGTAAGAGGCTGTTACCAGTGGAGTTCAACCAGGTGTGTTGTGAGATATCAGCTCGCTGATGACAATGGTGTACGGTGGTGCAACTTCGTGGATTGGTTGAAGTTAGACATTAACACCGTCAGATGCCGGCCAGCTCAGTGGTCTAGTGGTTAAGTGCTCGCGCGCGAAGCCAGTAGGTTCTGGGTTCGAATCCTACGGGATGCGGGATCGTGGATCATATAATCGCCTATAAAAATAATCATTAATAATAATACTGATAAGAATAAATAGATTATCAGAAACTGATATGTAAAAACTAAAAATGTGAAATATATACACAAGTTATTTAATTTAAAGAAAATATAGAAATTATTACTACTTAATTTGTTAAACAATACATGAACTCGATGGGGTATAGTTTTTCATTTAAATCATTAAAATGTTCATTAATTATATTGCTTCATTATAGATTAGATTAAACTATAGTTTGTTGAATTTCATAAACATATTCTTGTGAAGTCGGTATCTTTGATCTGTGATTAGAAATCTTGTTAAGTTTTTCTGTGTATACAATTTGAAAACAATTTAGTATGTGTAAAATATTATTTTCATCCACTTAACAATCATTTTCAAATTAGAAAACTATATTTATTTGGTGTTGTTTGCTTGTATCTTCCCATTGTTGTCAAGGTTTGCAATTGATCAGTCTTTTGTTGACATATGTGCATGTTGTGTGGATTGCTTCGATATTGCCTCAAGTCACAAGCAATGTAACCAAAGATGGATGGATAGTGGCCAGCAGTGAGATCCAGGATACGCGTCTCGTCCTATTTGGGACTAGTCAGCCAGATGTACCTGCATCTCAGAGTTGATGTCCACTATAAGACTCGAACCCAGTACCGTTCTCTTCAAACTCCATCTCGTTATCCACTTAGCTACTGAGTCCTAACAGCCACATGCCAGTGAAATGGGGTGAAGTTTAAATTCAATTTGTGTTGTTTCCTTCTGTTTTCCTATTGTTCCGGAGTGAATATCAACTCTAAGATGCAGGTATATCCAGCTGATGATTCCCAAATAGGATGAGATTCGTATCCTGAATTCCATTGCTAAATTAAATGTCAATAAAAAAAACTTAATCACTTTATAAACTTTCCGTCCACTTTTTTTAAGTTTCATAATAATGTCCACATGTAATAAAATAACTGAACTCATTATTCAGTTAAAGTTAAACCACCATAAAAAGCTTGGAAACACTTGACTGCCGTTTCGTCCCAGTATGGAACTCCTCGACAATTTGATTAATCTAATTGCACAAAACTAACACACATTTCTATTTTTTCTTAAAATGTTTAAATATACAAGAAGAAATAAATATTTCATATGTTACAAGTTATCCAAATATATCGGAGAATTCGTCTATTTTAATAAACATACAATAACACATGGATTAAGTTTGTTAACAATCTTTATTGATTTTTTCTAGAAATACTTTAAATACCATTTAAGTGACAGATCGGGTATATACGATTATAGAGAAGTGATTTCTAAAGAACTATGCCTTATTTATTATTTGCCTTAAAAATTATAATCTCTATGCTTTACTACTATCAAATATTAACAGATCTAGTCTGTGACGTACGATTCTTTTTAACATTTTTGGCGTCAATGATATGACAGAATGTTATGTTAGTAATTCTTTTGAAGATTGTATCATTTTCTTACAACATTTGCGTAGAATACAAAAGAATTCATTGGTATGATATTCTAAGTATTTCTGAACATTTTTGTCTGTACATTGTTTGTTTGCTTGTTTTGTTTTTAAAGTAACAAGTCACCTTGACAATTTATATCAAACTTACAAACATAACAGTTGTGAAATGGTGAATTTTTGTTTTATAGTTAGGTAATGAAAAATATGATATAATGTTTAGGAGATTGTGTAATTTTTTCGCACAAAAGTAGACCAAAACTTGTACTCGTCAAAGTTTAACTCGTTCATTCCCTAAAATTTAAGAATTATTTTAAACCAAAATATAAGGAGGTCTTAAATGATCCTCTCTTAAAAAAATTGTACCAAAGGTATTGGAAAAGTAATGCCAATCTTCAAGTGGGTTTAAAATCGATTTTACTGAAAGTTTTCATCTTGGAATAAATAATCTAATCATGGATCAACTTAGGAAGTGTGAATAGTTAATTTTCATGACGAAACACATAATTTTATTGACAGATAAAACATTTTTGTTCATAGGTTACTGTCGGGCTCAATGTCATACACACAACCATATATACGCCCTAAACCAAAAAAATGTTTATTAGGTAAGTGGATCGTAGTCACTTAGTAACGGAGTTACGAACATAACAAAGATCATCAACATAACATATCAGGTAGACTGAAATTGAATTTATGGTCCGAATTAAAATCCTAAATCTAAATAGTTTATTCATAGACGTGAGCGCTTTTATTTTAATCTCGACCGAAAAATGAGTACACACTTTTAGGAAGGTAACTACTGTGATCAAGCAGTTATCGCCTGCCTTTAATTTTCTAATGGTTTATTAGTGTATGATATACAGTATCTTTTAATCGAACAGCATATTTATATAACAACTAGGCAAAGATTTTGGTCTAAGTGACAGATCTATCATCCCTATAAACGCATCAGAAAATTTTGGATTAGTTCTCCAAAAAATTACATAATTCATCTTTCAGAACTATTGTCTTAAAAAATAACGGAATAAGTAAAAGAAAAACTGTTTAAACTTTTGGAAAAATCTACAAAAGAAACATAAATCAAACGGCAGCAGACACAGTGTTGATGGTTTTATAATAAGTCCTATATGATGTTATGGTTTATCTGAAAAAAACTAGGTAATATCGGATGTCAATTGTGTTATTCGCCTGATCATTTCAATAATCAAAGCTGTCTCAACTATACACCGAAATGTAATTGTTATTAAAATTTGTGAAGAATCTTAGTTATATATTTTTATAAAGAATAAAATATATTAAGTACTACTGACAAATGTAGCTTATTATGCAATCAATATATCAGTCAGGCAACAACGTATAATTTGTAAGTACATACATCAGTTCAAGTTGCCATACCACAATAACACAGTGATACAATCGTCGATTCAATTCCTATAGTGGTAGAGATAGTAAGAGTATAAGCAGTAATCGGAAAGATTAGGGTTTGAAGATGTTATTCAAAGAGTATAATCCAGTATGATACATTTAAACAAAGAAAAGAGAGGGACATGAAGAATTAAAAAGATAAGAATTTTAGAGAACACAAAGAATGGGTGCATTTGCATCATTGCAAACTATTTTAAGTCATGTCATTCAAGATCTCTAACCATCGGTTACTATCGTCTCGCGGATCTCAACCAGGTAATCTCAGTTCATTTGTATGTATGTAATCTATTGTTGATTTATAACTGATTTATCAAATTTTCTATGATTCAAATCATTCTATGCTTCAGCTACTCTTTTCATTTAAACAAGATATTCACATGGTGATTTTTAACAATCTTCTTTTTTTTTCCTTTTCTAACCATAATTCAATCAGTAGATTGATACATATAATCTGTAGTTATTTTTTTTCTCCTTCAATAATAATCTTTCTTTTTTTTCCCACTATTTTACAATCTAATTCTCTTATTTTTTTTCTTTTCCCCTTGTTCTAATGGAAATATTCTGTAATTAGTTTGATGAATAAATGTATCACAATAATAATATCATAACAATATTGTGTACATTATATTCATTTCAACACTGGCTATTTATTTATACATTAGTGAAAAATGTGTTTATTCAACTGTGTTAATTCTCATCTGTTTCGTTCATTTCGCATGAGCATACAAACCCACTTACACATGTGCATACAGATACATAAACACACACACACACATAATGAAGGATTAAAACAATCAAAAATATATTTCCCAATCTATTCATTATTATTATGATGATTATTACATTCCTTGAAAACAAGAAAAAATTGTTATTCAGTTCAATGATTTAGAAATAAGAAGTAAAAAAAAAGAGAAAAAAAAATCAGAAAAGAGTTTTATGAAGCGAATATTGAAATGAACAAGGATATTCACTTGATATGTAATACGAAATGAGAACAAAAAATAGAGAAAAAGAAACAAGAACTATACTACACTCAAGACGAGGAAGAAGAAAAAGAAGATACATAGAGTTATTTTAAAGAAAAGATATGATTACATAAGTGTTGTGTTTTTTTAACAATATAATTGTGACCTATTAGTAAGTTGAAAACAATTGAAGGTATCTTAATAATTGGACATACTTATTCTTTTAGAAGTTTATAAAATAACATGATAAAATACTTAAAATTATTTGCATGATTAACATTTACTTACATAATTAAATGTAATACCTTTAAATTTCATGGTCAATAACAATTAAGTGTCAATGAAATTCAATTAAGCGTTTAAATGTATCATTTGATTGAATTATATAAATAACTATTATTACATTAAGTATTATTGAAGGGATGTTGAAATAAATGTTCTACTTACTTACTTACTTAGGCCGGTTACTCCTCGTGGAGCAGAATAGGTCGCCCACCAACACTCTCCATCCAACACTGTCCTGAGCGATCTTTTCCAGTTTATTTCAATTGTTATTCATCCTTTTCATATCTGTGTGTTGTTTGACATTCCACTTTTCCGCTCCCCTTGACGATTCCGTGTTAGGGCTTGCCTCGTGATGCATTTTAGTGATTTTCATAATGTATGTTATATCCATTTCCCTCGTCTTTCCCTAATTTCCCATTCAGCTGGAAGCTCATTTGTTCTCTCTCACAGTAGGCTGTTTCTGATGGTATCCGACCAATGGATATTGAGTATTTTGCGTAGACAACTTTTTCTAAATACTTAAAATAAATGTTATGTTGATGAACATTCAGTCAAATTTATATGAAATATTTTTGTAGAATGCTAAAATTTAAAATTAAACAAATAGCAGTGAACTGAGTTTAGATGAGGACCCATTGGAAAACTAAAAGTATGTTGAAATTTGTATCGTCATAGTTTCGAACTCCTCAATACTACGTCCATTTATATAATAATAATAATAAACATGACCGTACCTATATTAACTAATATTGCATGAGATTTTACGGTTCTTTGAGTTATTGTTTTATGAACTATCTTTTTACTGATATTCCACATTAAGTAATTTACCAGCTAGTTACATATGTGAATGATGCATCATTATTGTTGAATGATTTTAACTTATTTTATGTTTTGATACACATCAAAGAATTTTTATATAATTACTATCATGAAACAAAAAGTAATTAAAAATTAATTTCAACAATTCTTCTTCTAATGAAATACTTCATTATTGTTATTCAATATTTGAAGGTAATCGGCAGATAATTTTGAACTTGATGTTTCAGAGTAATTAGTACTCGTCATCTGGGTAGGTATATTTCCCATTTAAAGTCAATTAATAGTTTTTTGAATATTTCTTTGGAGAATTCACTCACGTTATTAAACCATATTCATACTTAACTCTTTATTATTCAGATTAAAACTACATATCCAAAGACATCGTAGTTATTCATAGATTATTATTATTATTATTCATAGATTTCATACAATAACAGTGAGTTAATATCATTTGAAGTTATTTTCTGATTGTCGATTTTTAATTAAACGAACAAGGTGAGAGATATGATTTTGGTTTGTGTTTTTATTGAATAAACAATTATTTATCCTGTAGATGAGGTCGTGGATTCGCACTGTTTAGGCGTTCCATACCAGGATGAAATGATTGTCCAATGCTTCCTGGTTTTCCATGGTAGTGCAGCTTTAATTAGCCCATGGAGTCAACAATCAAATTATTTATCTTCAGAAGCCAATCAATAACTTTATGTTATTGATTATTGGCCTCTGGTTAATGTGTCTTACTCCAAACAAAGACCCAAACAGTTAGTTTTTTGATATTTTTAAAGATTCAGCATATTGATCTATTTTAAAAACGTAATGCTTTACATCTATCATTTAATTTAGTATTGTACTATTTTTTAAATGGAAAGCCATGTTCATATCCTGTTATTTTCGTTGTTTCATTTATCTAAACGTTTATAATTTATTTTATTTATTATTGTAGTCATTATCAGTAGTATTATGTACACTCTCTTACCAATTTCCCATTTTATAAAATTCATTGTCTCTATTATATTTATCCAATTAAATCATTCATGAAAAGCTTGATCAATAAACGTTTTCATTCAATTATTGGATTTGTTTTTACAACATTACACTGTTGTCTAATTTAATCACAGTGATAAGCTAATTAAACTGAACATTTAAGTTACTTCAACGGTTGACATCACTATGGAAAACATGGAAGCACTGGACGGCCATTTCGTCTTAGTATGGGACTCCTCAGCGGTGCGCATACACGATCCCGCCTATCGAGATTCGAACTCAGGACCTGTTAGTCTCGCGCGCGAGCGCTTAACCACCAGACCACTGAGCCAACAGTGATCCAACAGTGTTAATGTCTAACTTCAACTAATCCATGAAATTTAGCGACACATCTACAATTATCTTCAGTGAGTTACTATCTCACTACAGACCTGGTTGAACTCCACTGGTAACGGCTTCTCATTAGAACTCCAGTATTTACTTCTTTAAGCCAGTCACTATTGAGTATATGGTGATTAATATCAGAAGAGGTTCTGTGGATATCATAGTGATTTCAATAGTTGAGATCATGAGTTAATTGAAGCTAGACTACCATGGAAAACCTGGAAACACTGGAAAATTAAAAATTTAGAATGTTCTAGATTATCATGTCTCCTTTACATTCAAATTCACCGTCAATATGACTATGATTAAGTTTATTTCTAATTGATGAATTTTCATTTCTTTCCAATCAGTGATAAACTGAGTTTCATTAGTTAGATATATTACTGTTGATAAAGTTTCAATATAACACATCAACAGATGAAAAAAAACTAATAATAATCGTACGATTACACAATAATAAATAGTCACCGTAGAATATTTAATATTTCATATTCAGTTTTGGTATATTTTATAATAGAAATATTACACAATCATTGTTTGTTGATTACTAATGTCATCATATTACACTTTGAAATGAATATTAAACTATGAATCCTGCTTTGATAAAAAAAACTATTTTTGTTGTTGTTATTGTTGATCCAGTGGAGGAAGAAATCAGGAAGAAGCGCTGGATGTGAATAGTACAGAAATTCAGAAAAGCACCGAACTGTGTCACAAGACAAGCCCTCACTTGGAATCCTCAAGGCTAAAGGAGAAGAAGAAGACCAAAGAACACATTACGCCGAAATATGGAGATAGACATGAGAAAAATGAGCAAGAATTGGATGGAATTAGAAAGGAAGGCCCAGGACAGAGTATGTTGGAAAATGCTGGTCGGCGGCCTATGCTCCAGTGGGAGTAACAGGAGTAAGTATGTATTGATAAAAAACTCATCTGAGATGACTATAGTATGCTAGTCATCATATGTTAAATTGATTATTTCTATTCTCATGCGAAAATTATACAGAAAATAAATTATGACAGAAACAACTAGTTTCTATGCAACGAAATAATCACCTATGAATGTAGTCAAGTGATTTTTTTAAATGAGAAATTAGTTAAAGACTATATCCCGTTTTGTTACCTATCAAAACTTCTTCAGTTTGATCATTGAATAATAATACATATCAGTATAAGTAGTATTTCTCACCTGAATGTGAAGATATCATATACTCGTTAGTATAAAATTAAGGAATTAATGTAATGTTAATATTAAAACTCAATGTCAATCTTTGTGAATCTGCATATTCAGACATTCTAATTCGGTTATCTTAGTGATGATTTACTTGATTGGTAATTGTTGGCAATTTGTTGAAAAATACAGTAGGTTTTGTTTTCCTCTTGAAATGATTTTTTTAATATGAATTAATAACATTAAGAAGAATGATCATTTAAATTAATTGTATAGGCATCATATGAAATTATTATTTCGAATTTGAGACTAGTTAATTCGAATGAAAAAGTTATTAGCCATGAATGAATTATATTCAATAATATGTACTATTAACAACGTTTGACTTGGTAAGTTCAAGCAAATTGAGCATTGGGTAGATCGTTATATATAAAAATAATGTTTGTAATATCCCAGTGAGTAGAAAAATTACATTTTCTGACGTTTCATGTCTCAGTGTAGGCCGCTTCTTCAGAGAATAAATAACCAAATCAAAATTAATCCAAGTTTAAATAGTACAAAGGAAGAAAGCAAGGATATTAGGTGGGTTTGAACAAGTCAGTGTCATGTCATTTCGGTCAAGGTGATTGTATATAAACTTGTTTATTGGACTCCTCAGTAGTACACATCCACGATCCCGCCCCCTGCGAGATTCGGACCCGGGACCTAACTATTAGACCACTGAGCCGGCATTAAACGGTGTTAATGTTTAACTTCAAGCTCGTGGGGGGCGGAATCGAAGATCCGCACTGCTGAGTAGTACGATACTAGGACGAAACAGCCGTCCAGTGCTTCTAGGTTTTCTATGGTGGTTTAACTTTAATTGACTCATAATTTCAACTATCGAAATTTCTAAAATATCCACAAAACCCCTCCTGACAAAATTTGTGTATGTTTATGTGCGCAGGGTCACGGATGAAAAATTCATCATTATGCAGAATTGTAATATGTCTTCATTATTTAGTTTAGATCTATATGAAATTTGTGATACTAAGAGTATCGATTAATTTTCTCACTTTTATTTTGTAAAATGTCAATCAGTGTAATAGACTGCTAATGGGACTCTGAGTGATACATTATAGAAGTATAGGCTTCATTTACTTACCGTTGACCTTCTGGACATCATAAGATGAAGTGTATAGATAAGAATTTTGTTAACAATTTAACATTGAACCATAGGAACAAATAAATAAGATTTATGAAATATCTGTTAATTGTACCTAATATTATTTTAATTTTCTTCTGCTACCAAATAACACGTTTGTTTTCTTTGAACATACTTGTCATGCTCTGTTTTCTAAGTATGGAGCACATGAAGTCGTATGTAGATTATTATCGACTACCTCCTTTAGTCATTTTTACCATATAACTCAAATTTCATATATTGCCAACTATTTAACTAAACAAATTTGAAAACTACTTATCAGTAGCACTTAGCTTTTTTACAATAACCTGTAATTTAGACAATGAAAATGAACACCTTTTTATATATACATGAGAAATGAAATGTCCTTTTAACTAGCATATGCATAAATATATAAAGCCAGTTGTAATTAAATAACATTCGATCAGTTAGACTAAAGCTGATTTAAGAAGCATACAGAAAGTTTTCCAAGCATTGTACTTTATTAATTTAAATTCCTTGTCTAGACAACTATTATTCTGGCTAAACATTTGACTGAATAATTGTTCATTAGTCTCAGTATCATTTATTAGAATGAAACTGTTTAATTATGAATTTTATGAATGATAAACTAGATTTTAATCATATTACATCATAATGATTAGCTTCTATTAGATTTGTATGCATTTCATGTACAACTAGAAATTATTTACAAATTCATCTGATTTCTTTAAAATGAAAAAATAAAAAATAAAATGATGATAAGGAATATAAG
Organism: Schistosoma margrebowiei; assembly: GCA_944470205.2. Taxonomy (NCBI): domain Eukaryota; kingdom Metazoa; phylum Platyhelminthes; class Trematoda; order Strigeidida; family Schistosomatidae; genus Schistosoma; species Schistosoma margrebowiei. The sequence goes on from OX104024.1 coordinate 52,569,058, forward strand.
CAAAAATGGATAGTGGCTAGCAGTGGAATCCAGAGCACGCGTTTCGTCCTATTTGGGACTCGTCAGCTGGATGTACATGCATCTCGGTGTTGATGTTCATTCTGGGACTCGAACCCAGTACCGTTTTTTCGAAATATTTTACAACTGATTACATATAATTAATGATGAAATACATTTAACTGTAAAATGAGTTTTTTCTTCTATCAGTGATTCTACAGAAAATTACATTTAAGTGGTGACATTTTTCATTTTTAAGAAAAATAAGAAAAAGAGTCATATATTTTATGATTGTATAAAAAAATTCAATGTTTTTTGTTAAGTGCGCATATTTTATGCTAAAAACAAACAAACAAGTAAAGTTTTCACAAAACCCATCTGATATTAACCAACATATGCTCAGTAGTGACTAGCCTCACGAGGTATGTCCTGGAGTTTTAGCGAGAAGTAGTGACCTGTGGAGTTCAACCAGGTCTGTGGTGGGATAGTAACTCACTGAAGACAATGGTGGATGTGTCACTCAATTTCGTGGATTAGTTGAAGTTAGACATTAACACTGTAGGATGTTGGCCGGCTAAATGGTCTGGTGGTTGTGCGCTCTCGCGCGAGACTGCTATGTCCCGGGTTCGAACCTCGCAGGAGAGGCAAGGTCGTGGATGCGCACTGCTGAAGAGCCCCATACTAGGGCGAAACGGCCGTCCAGCGCATCCATGTTTTCCTTAATGATCTAGCTTCAACTGACTCATGATCTTAACCATTGAAACAAACAAACATTTAGTGAGATTTATTGATTACCAGGTTATCAATTACTCCATAAATTTGTATGATACTTCCCTTAAAAATGAAACATTTCTGAAAGTAAGATAGTTTTGAATTCTGAATTTTACACGAGTCTTTTCTTTTGAAAAGAAGGTAATCAGTATTACACTTCTATTGTTGTTTTAAAAAAAACTAAATAAACTTATTTTTTTGAAATCTTTACTTAGTGGATAACATGATTTCGTTTGAAACAAACAGTAATGGGTTCAAATTCTGGAGTGAACATCAACTCTGAGATGTAGATGCAACCAGTTTACATGTCCTGAATAGGACGAAACCCGCGTCCTAGATTCCACTGCTAGACACTATCCAACCATCTTTGCTTATAGTGCTTGTAATCCGCACAGGATACACATATGTCAATAAGTGACAGATCAATCGCAGTCCTAAACATCAATGGGGAGATTCAAGTAAGCAATGAAAATTTATATTTTAGTCTATAATTAATAAATTTTAGTGTGTACTAGTCTAGAATTTTACAGAATAAGTTAATTATATTTTTGATTTGAACTATTTTCATCGATAAATATACATTTAAAAACACATGTATATGTAAGTTCGCTTTTCTATCGCAAACAGAACAACAAATGCAGGAGAAGAGCAGAGTAGCAGCAGCCTCAACAGCAGAATGTCTCAATATACACAAAGGAAAAAGAAAGTTTCTCCGATACAACACAGCATGCACCAATCTAATTGCATTTGACGGAGAAGATTTGGAGGATGTAATAGCCTTTACATATTTGGGCAGCATCATTTGTGTACACGGTGGATCTGATGCAGATGTGAAGGCGTGAATCGGAAACTTGGAGAAATACAAAGGCGATAATCCAGAAGATACAGGTGTTTATCAAAAGCTGTCTACTCAAAATACTTCGGATCCGTTGGCCAGACACTGTTAGCAACAACCTACTGTAGGAGAGAAGAAACCAGATCCCAACGGATGAGGAAATCAGGAAGAAACGCTGGAAGTGGATAGGACATAAATTTAGAAAAGCACCAAACTGCGTCACAAGGCAAGCTTTCACATGGAATCCTCAAGGCCAAAGAAGGAGAGGAAGACCAAAGAACACATTACGTCGAGAAATGGAGACGAACATGTGAAGAATGAACAAAAATTGGATGGAAGTAGAAAAGTAGGTCCAGAACAGAGTGGGATGGAGAGTGCTGGTCGGTGTCCTATGCTCCATCGCTTGAAATGAATAGGTATACAACGGTCATATATATATATATATATATATATATATATATATATATATATATATATATATATATATATATATATATCTTTAGAATCTATTATCCATATAATAAAATCTACATTTATTCTCTTTAGTTTCTGCATCAATTCAGTTATAAAATGAATAAAAATTATTTTTAAAATGAAATATAGCACAATCTATTATTTTCTTTATATTCTTACTAATTACAAAGTTAAAAAAAAATCGTTTTAATTATTGTTCTATTAGAAAAGGATTCATTCGATTATTTATAGAACATCAGTTTCACTTCGATTTAAACATCTTCTTTGATATCATATACGCATATATATTTCCAGTAGGATAACTTTAATTAACTATTACATTCAAAAAATGATTATATTTATCATGGAGAAAAGTTAATGAACATTAATAACTGACATGAATAACCTCATTTCTCTATTTTGCTAAGAAACTATTGCAAGCATCAAAAAAAAAAGATTAGTATCCAATTAGATATAACCTAAATGTATCCATATATTTTATTATAGTGAATAAATTTTGTAAACGAAATAAAGTCAATGTATATATTTTGAAAAAAAAAATTCAGTGAATCTTTTTAAAAATAATGGATCATTTGATCATCATTGATTAAATGAAACTATAACTTCATTAGAAACAAATATGCTTACAAAGTTGAGATCATGAGTCAGTTAAAGCTAGACTACCATGGAAAATGTTATATCCGAGCGAAGATTAAATCACGAGTAACTTCTGAGACATATTAATTGACTAATATTACTTAGATATTCTTATCGTGTAACCATTCAATAATTAAACTATGTATACTTATATTTCTCTTATTATAAGCTTCATTTTGATCTATAATTTATTATTGTACGATTTATGGTTCTTAAGCTATGTTCAGTTTATTGACTACTGCCTCTCCCGTTCACAGTCACTTTCTGGCTTTATTGTGTACAAATGTTATTTCCTATTTTATGGTGCCTTGCGGTCTGTTTGATTGATATATAAACGCAGTATGTCTGAAGTAAACGAAGCTGGTATTGGTGTTCTGGACTCAAGTGGATGGGCTAGGCGGACATAGGACCAATAAGGACGCTAGACTGTTCGTACCGGTTGAACGTCATTGGTTTGGCATAGTGCTAAGATTGTATAAATCGTATTTTGATTGGTGGATAAATCACGTGATAAGAAGCCGGACATAAAATCATAACAGAAAACCTGGAAGCATTGGACAGTCATTTCATCCTGGTATGGAACTCCTAAACAGTGCGAATCCACGATCCCACCCACACGCAGGATAAATATTCGTTTATTCAATAAATATACAAATCAATATCATATCTCTCAACTTGTTAATTTAATTAAAAATCAGTAACTAGAAAATAACTTCAAATGATATTAACTCACTGTTATTGTATGAAATCTATGAATAATAATAGGAATTTATGAATAACTACGATGTCTTTGGATATAATAGGGAATCAAGTATGATTATGAATTAATAACGTGAGTGAATTCTCCAAGGAAATATTCTAAGACCCATGGTTTTTCGATCCTAGGTATGCATCTCGCGAGGCGAGATGGTCGATGCGCACAGCTGAGGAGTCCTATCATAAGACGAAACCAATGTCCAGTGCTTCCAGGCTTTCTATAGTAGTCTAGCTTCAATTGACTAATGATTTGAACTATTAAAATTACTGTAATATCTACAAAAAACCCTTCTGATATTAAATTTGTTTACAATTAAATGTCCAATAAATTCTTGAAATACTTTGATTAATTTTTTACAAATATTTATTAGTCGTTTATTAGTGATGTCTATCAAACAGCAAGACTTTTATATGAATTATCTCATTTAGAACCGAATTGACAGTTATGAAATCATTAAATTCAATTAGTCTATTAGTATGATTATAAGAATGTAATTTATTTGGATGATATTGATTCATTTATTCATATTTGAAATAATATTCGTTTTTATTATGATTTAGATGGTGGTTGGAAAGTAGTCGACAGGAAACCCTGAACCCGGGTTTCTTGCTACTTGGAAATTGTCAGCAAGGTGTACCTGTAATCTTGAGGAAACTGGTGCTCCCTGGTGGATTTGATCACGTGTAACCCAGCTTCACAGTCAGAGACGTTACCACTGATCGATAGCATTCGATCTGAACTAATAAGAACTAGACACGCAGGACATTGATCACCACCCAGTGATCAACCAATTGTGATCATTTTTATTATAATAAGAAATGAAAATTACGAATTTCTGAAGATCCTGTGACTATTTTTCTAAGCTTTTTCTTTTTAGTTAGAATAGACAATAAAATTTAGTGATGTAGGTTATTTTCTTATAAAACAAACGCGAAAACTATGTCACAAGTAACAATTTTTTATTGCATGTGACCAAAATATTGTTAATAGTATTCAGTTGTAAGACAATGATATTATATTGAGTATGAATTAAACCTTCGAATGATTTGTCCTAGAGTGACGTTCATTGAACTGGTAAGTTTATGTAAATTAAAAATTTCATAAATCTTTTACCAGGACTACATAATGCTTAGTCGCGATGTAAATTTTGTCATTGCAAATTGCACTGAAGTTTCGTTCGATTACTGATCATCATCATCATCATCATCATCATCATCATCATCATCATCATCATCATCATCATCATCATCATCATCATCATCATCATCATCATCATCATCATCATCATCATCATCAACGGATTATTCAATGACATTGAAAATGTGTCTTTGTTAAAACGCACTTTATGAATATAGTCTACCGGATGATTTACAGTCAAAAACCCCTATTTTATTAGGTGGATGGGAATTTGTATCTAATATTTAAAATATGCTAATGCTGGTTGGTCTTCACGAATGAAAGTTTATCCGAGAATAGAGAAAGTGCTGGAAGGTTTTTCTTTCTCTTGGAAATGACATACATGAAAAATGTTTATCACAAAAGTAAGTGTAATCTAAATTGATTGTTATTTTCGAATTTCGTAGATTACTTATCTATGAATGAGATTGAAATATGAAATATCGTATAAAAATCTTATGGTTTCTAGACAAGATTTAAGTGATTTATTGCAAAAAACCCGTCGCAATTCAGGTTGTAATGTACTTCTAAATTATATTGTGACCCTAAAAAGAAAATGGAAAGCAAGAACAAAAAAAGAGTATTATTTGGTGACTTTCATCACATTACAACACAAAAGAATTTTTTGATTGACATCATGAACCGATTGATGTCAGACCACATTTGGAAACCTTGAAGCACTGGACGGCCTTTTCGTTCTATTGTAAGACTCCTCAGCAGTGCGCATCCACGATCCCGCTCGCGCGCAAACACTTAACCAACTGGACCACTGAGCCGTAGTCCGATGGTGATAGTGTCTAACCTCAACCAATCCACGGCTTCTCACTAGAACTCCGAGAGTTCCCTCACGATGCTAGTCACTAGTGAGCACATGCTGATTACTAGTATAGTGGTTGTGGAGATTATTAAGCTTTTTGATTGAGATCATGAACCGATTGATGTCAGACCATCTTTGGAAACCTAGAAACACTGGACCAGTTTGTTAAGCGATTCGCTCGCGAGACCGAAGGCTCTGAGTTCGTACCCCGCGAGCGGGATCGCGGATTCGCACTGCTAAGAAGTCCCACAATAGAATCAAACTGCCTTCCAGTGTTTCCAGGTTTTCCATAGTGGTCTAACTTCAATTGACTCATGATCTCAATCAAAAAACTTAATAATCTCCACAACCCCTATACTAGTAACACAAAAGAAGTTTAACACATGGATTATCATGCATGTAATGAAACATTGAAAATCTCGGTATTGCTAAACTTCATGTTTGTTTGTTTTTGTATAATATCACTAAGTAAACTCAACCTAGAAAGAATTCATTTCTTAAATAGAGATGACATTTTTAATAATTGATCAGGTAATCACCATTGTTAATGTAAATTACCCTCAAATTATAAACATTTTAACACTATTAATATTCAATCTAATAATAGATATTTAATAATAATAATAATAATAATAAAATTGATACATTTAAACAAAAAATAACCAAAACATGTATGAATTATTCTTTTACACATTTCCATAACAATAAAATGTAATGAGTTGACTAAATAGACATAAAATATAAGTTTTTTTTTACTTCTCTTCAAATCTTTATGAATCATCTATGAAAGTGTTTAAAAATGAACTTAACTCTTCTGTTTCTCTTTCCATTATCAAACATTGTTGTGAAGGGAATAACATCGTATATATATATATATATATATATATATATATATATATATATATATATATATTAACTTGTAATAAGAAAAATAATTTACTTTTTTATCGAAATAAACTAGTTTAATTATAGGGAGAGAATGTATAACATTGAAACTAATCATCATATATACACAGTTACATACATTTAACTTTCTTTTTAGGTTTTAAAAATGAGAATGAATCATGGTTAGGAAATTAAAACAATAACAAAAAGACAAAACAAAATAATACACAAATAAGATTAAATATTGTAGATGAAGAATTTGTTTAATACGCCTTGATAGTTAATTAGTACCATAAGAAAATATCTACAAATGAATCTTCGTTTTTTTTAATATAAAAATAAACTTATAATTATCTATGTGATATATTGGATAGCATCCTTGTGTATGTGAAGCATTTTCTTCTTCATGACTAGAGTATAACGGCAGCTCTCCTGAAGCTAATCTTTATTGTCCAATTTACTTCGAATGTGTTTCACGAATTCCAAGCATCTTAAGGTTGTATCTTTTCATTTCTGCAGTAATTTGAAATATTCTCTCAGTTTCTCACATTGTATGAACACTATATGTACCTAAATGAAATGTTGCTCTGGTTGTCACCAGAAGCATCAGCCTCGTAACTTCAGAAGGAACTTGGTTTCCATCATGAGATATTATAACTCTTCTAACGTCTAACTCCTTCTAACTGCCAGGGCAAAGTTGAAATGGTTTGAATTGTTTTTTCTGGTTAGCGTTTTTTTTTGTTAGTTAGTTTTCTACGGGGTAGGGTTGCCAACCCCATGCCTAACCCTTTTCCTTTATCAGGGCTCGGGATCGGCACTAACCCCGGTAAGATTCAAGGCGGAGTTATATGTGATAAGTTGATGGATTGTAAATATGTGTGATAGTTTTAACCGACAATAATTGAGTAGGTGATAAATAGTTGATTTTTATCAATACGATTTGGTCATTGCATGTTTTATTTATATTAAACATTGATAATATTTTTAAAAACTGTATATTTATGAAATGAATAACAGAATTATTTATTTTATTCTACGGTATATTAAAAAATTGATATAATAAATTGTCTTGTCTATGGAACATTGTAATTTTCATGTATAAACTTTGAAATAATTCACTTGGTGTTGTTTGCTTGTAACTTCCTATTGACGTTTAGAACTGTAATTGATCAGTCTCTTAATGTTATATGTACATCCTGTGCGGTCGCCTCAATGTTGCCTTAATTTACAAGATTTTTAAGCAAACATGGCTCCTGACTAGCAGTGGAATCCAGGACGCACGTTTGGGACTTGTCAGCTAGATGTACCTTCATGGGAAAATACAAACAAACAACACCAAGTGAATTTAAACTTCACTTCATCGCACAAGCAGATTGGCTATCTGAACTCAGTAGCTAAGTGGATAATGTGGTGGTGTTTGAAGCGAATGGTAATGAGTTCGAGTTCTGGAGTAGACGTCAACTCTGAGATGCAAGTACATTAAGCTGACGACTCCCAAACAGGAAGAAACATGCATCCTGGATTCCACTGCTAGCCACGATCCATCTTTGAAATAATTATTTTTACTATCGTGTTCTGGATTTTTTAAGTCAAAGTATCTTATTCAAATAATAGATAACTAATTTTTTTACGACAGTTATTTTAATGAATAAAATTATAAACTTCACACTGATACGTTAAAGTTCTTTATATCACATTGCTGAATGATTTGATGAATTGTTTAAAAATTATATGAGTACTGGAACAGTATGTAGTTATTAATGTGATGGAAATTTTTGAGTGAAATTAAAAAGGATCTATCATATTATTTTACTACATGGCTAAAACTAAGATCTGTAGAAAAACTGGATCGTTTAAATATGATCTCGATAGATGTTAGAATGGATGTTGGCTTCAAGGATTCTTAGAAGTTTGACAATAAATGACATTGTATAACTTACTTTATTATAATTTTCATGATACCATGTAGCATAATAGAATTTGGACACGAATCTCGAAGTATGTAATTAAGTAAACGGAGGAAAAATATGTGAGGACTTATAATAACTTCCAAACCCAAACTAATTTGTGCAGTATATTCAGCGGAATAAAATATAAAGACGTTCTTATAGTATTTAGTGCAATTTTGAAGAAAAATCTTGTAAGGAGACTAAACACGTCTATAAATCAAACAAAGTCTTCAGTTAGGAGTTAAGTCATGTTCATTATTGAGAATAAAAGAGCGAACAGTCACCCACGAGTTTATCTCTTTTGAAAGCATCTAAAACTTGAGTTTTATATATTAATACAACAAGAAACATTGTATACTACTAAACTATTTCAAGTAGCATAAAGAGATAAAACCGGATATAGTGGTTAGATTTTATTACTTTTTTCTTATGATTCGAACGTCATATAACCTTCTAAACCAACATGACGGATACTTATTAAATTTTAACCCTTATTATTGTTTAGTAATCATTTTATACCATAAAAATTTCCATTTTGCTATAGACAGTAGTAATTTATTAACGGTTATTTCTAGACTTTACTATATCTATATATATATATAAGACACAAACAAAAACTGGTTTATGTTAAAATCGGCATTGATTGTAATAATGAAAATTAAAGGTCTGAGGTTTTCTTATCCTTAGCGTACCTTGAAAATAAAATGGAATTTAGGTTGAATAGGAATGTATGGTTTTGATGTTTAGAAACTTTACTTTGCAAGCTACATTCTGAATGTTAAATATAGAAAGTTAATAGATAACTAGTTTATCTTGAATTTCTCCGGTACAATTCAGATTTATAAGACAACAGTCAGTTGAGAACATTTTTTTTAATAGTCTACCAATCTTTATAATTCACTTATCAAAATACTTATTATAATATCGTCCAGGACAGAAATATTATTATTATGAAACACAACCTCTATCATTCTAGCCGAAGATGGATAGTGGCTAGCAGTGAAATTCAGGATGCGCGTCTCGTCCTATTTGGGATAAGTCAAATGAATTTACTTGCATCCCAGAGTTGATGTCTACTCCAGAACTCGAACTCAGTACCGTTCGCTTCAAACATCACCACATTATCCATTTAGCTAATGAGTCCAGATAGCTAATCTGCTTGTGCAATGGGGTGAAGTTTCAATTCACTTGATATTATTTGCTTGCATCTTCCTACTGATGTTTAGGACTGCAACTGATGTATGCATCCTGCATGTTCTGGATTTCACTGTTGGCCACTATATATTTTTGTTTATAATGCTTGTGAATTAAGGCAGTATCGAAACATTTCATACAATATGCACATGTAATAATAAGAGACTGACCAATTGCCATCCTAAACATCAATCAGAAGATTCAAGTAAACAATAACAAGTGAATTTACAATCTCTATCAGATTACTGGTAACAATTGATATAGACTCATAATTTTACAAATAACTGAAATTCTTAAAATCATTTTGTACCCATTAAACATAGAATTTCAAACTTGAACTTACTTACTTACTTATTTAGGCCTGTTACTCCTCGTGGAGGAGTTTGGGCCGATCATCAGCATTCTCCGTCCAACCTTGTCCTGGGAAATCCTTTCAAGCTGGCCAATGGATGTTTTATAAATATTTGTACCTTTCTGATGATGATTGTGGTAATTCTTCAAGTTTCAGCTCCATACAGTAGAACTGCCTTGACGTTGGCATTGAAGATTCTCACTTTGATATTGGTTGAAAGTTGTTTTGAGTTCCATATGTTCTTCAATTGTGAGAATGCAGCCCTTGCTTTGCCAATCCTCGCCTTTACGTCTGCATCAGAACCTCCTTGTTCATCGATGATGCTTCCCAGGTATGTGAAGGATTCCACATCTTCCAGAGTTTCGCCATCAAGAGTGATTGGATTGCTGTTCTCCGACTCGAATTTGAGGACCTTGGTTTTCCCCTTGTGTATGTTAAGGCCTACTGATTCAGATACTGCTGCCACACTGGCTGTCTTTATCTGCATTTGTTCATGTGTATGTGATAGGAGGGCTAGGTCATCTGCGAAGTTTAAATCGTCTAATTAATTCTGAGCTGTCTATTGTATTCTGTGTTTTACCTCAGATGTCGAGGTCTTCATAATCCAGTCGACCACCAGGAGGAAAAGGAAGGGAGAGAGTAAACAGCTTTGTTTGACTCCGGTCCTTACTTGGAATGCATCTGTCAGCTGTCCTCCATGTGCGACTTTGCATTATAGTCCGTCGTATGAGTTCCGGATAATGTTGACAATCTTCTTAGGAACTCCGTCCAGTGCTTCCAGGTTTCCAACGGTGGTCTAACATCAATTGATTCATGATCTCAACCAAAAACTTAACAATCTACACAACCTCCATACTGATAAATAATTATTTGACATAAAATGTAATCATCATTTCTATATTATATAGAGCTGAAATATGTAAAGTATACCAATTATACCTTAGATTGATTAATATATATATACAAAAGAATTATTTAACATGAACTATCCTTGGTTTCTTTTTATATCTATTTTTATATCTGGAAATGTAAGCCAATGAGTTTAGGTGAACAAAAGTAATTTGTAAGCAAATCTAACTGAACGTTTAAAAAAAAAAACAACATCATAATAGTGTTTGTAGACGACATAAACAACTTAGTTGTTATCGTTTGTGACTATAACAACCAACTTGTCTTGAATAACAATGTTAACTGTCAATTAAATTATTAGATCTCTCTCACTTTAATAAAAAGAAATATATTTAAAAAGTAATAAACCAGTAATATTTATCGTTTTTCACATAAAACTATATATAAATAAGTAAGTAATATGAATAATTTAACTTGTCTATTATTTTACCGTTTGTTTTCTTGAATGATTGTCAGTTTGATATTATGAAACTTGTATTCCTTTGAATATTTTATTATTAACTGGACAAATGAAATGATTAAAAGATGAAAATAAAATGACTATCACTAGCTTTTAATGTTTATTTCTCTGTAAAGAAGAAAGTATTTTCAATGATTATTTACGGTAAATATTATGATGAATGTTACAATTGATTGATCACTTTGTCATAATCAATGTCATGATTGTCTAGTTAGTTAATACTTTTAAATACTATAGACAAATTTTTATTTATTTAAACACATAAACATTAGTACAAATGAACATCAATAATTATCTACGCCACACAATAAAAATGAGATTATGACGAGATAGTGAAAGGAAGGTAAGTGTAATGTAGAAGAAGAAATTAATTAGGGATTAGAGTATGAGAGTGTAAAAAGTAGTAATGATAGTGAAGGCAGAAATCCAGTTGAGAAAAATATAACCATAAAGGGTCCATTTATTTTGATAAGATAGTAACAGAAGAACCGCCAGTCACTTGTATTCTCAGCCATATCTGATAATATCTCAAGATAGTGATATAAGTTAAATGATAGTCACTGGGACAGAACTGACGTTACCGAAACTCAGCATTACTAACATGCTGTTACCACAGAGGGTCGGCAGTCCTTTAGAGATAACGAGGGTCGCTTAACATCCTCAGTTTGAAGACGCCTGGTTTCAAAAGCATGGGTTAAAGCTGCAGATCCAAAATTTCTCTGCCAGAATATAAATGGCTTACATTATCACAAGCCACTCTGACTTTCGCCACACTCTAATTTATCACATCGCTCACGTCACCACTAGCTCTTACACTGCCACCTAGACAGACAAAACTTTCGGTTACCTTTAACTGCTCACTAACAAAAGTGAGTTCAGGCAGTGTTCTTCAAATTTAAAAAAAACAACCTTGTACTTAGAAGGTGTGAAACACATGTCATACCTACGGACACACTTTCTACACTGATTGAGTGCATATTGCATGATTAATTATCATCTCTTAGTAAGACATTATCATCCGCATATTCATTGTCTTAAAGTCTATCTCTGGATAACAGACTTACACCACTACTACCTGTAATGATTTTATGTCCGGCTTCTTATCACGTGATTTATCCGCCAATAAAAGTGTAACATATACAAATCTTTGCACTATGACAAACCAATGACGTTCAACCGGTATGAACAGTCTAGCGCTCATATTCGTCCTATATCCTCCTAGCCCGTTCGCTTGAGTGCAGAACACAATACCAGCTTCTGCAATATCAATCGAATCGTTTAATTCAGACATACTCGTTTTATATATCAACCAGACAGACCACAACGTACCACAAAATAGAAAATAACATTCGTACAATATTTGGCCAAATGTGTCTGTGAGCGTGGAAGGCAGTAGTCAATAAAATGAACATAGCATGAGAACCGTAAATCGTACAATAATAAATTATAGGTCAAAATAAAGCTTAGAATAAGGGGAATATAACTATACATAATTTAATTATTAAATAATTATACAAAAAGAATATGTATGGAATATTAGTCCATTAATAGTCCTCGGAAATTACCCGTAATTTAATCTTCGCTCGGATATAATACTATCTACATTCATGTGAGCTCTTCCTAAAACGTCATCGATGTTAAAGTTGGAAAGAAATGGCGAGATTGGGTAATTCTCCCTAACCTAACAACTTAGATGAAACAATGGATAAAGTTGACCATATGTCGATTGACTTACAACATAGTCAATAATCTGAGTGACTCATAACCTCGTGTATAGTGTTAAGATATGTTTATATATATAGTTTGTAGGATACCTTAAAACTAGGTTTTCCTCCAAATGAACACTCGTCGAAAAGGCATACCTAAAAATTTTATGAAACTGATACATCTTTCAAGTTTAAATGATCTTCACAAATCTTTTATAATGTAAATAATAAAATAGTAGTTAATACAAAGTATACCTTAAAAATTTTATCATTTACAACAAATATATACAAGTAAAACAGTAGTATAATATTAGTCATCCTTCTTTTCTTATTAAAGTCAATGTAAGAAATGAATTGATTGTTGATTTGATTCATTATCATGGTTATTAGTGTTGTGTTTTTTTGTTGTTGTTGTTGTGGTGGTTAATTTAATTTCATTTAACCAGTAAAAAATCTTAACTGATCTTTATCAATATGATGAAAGTACGAGATTTTAGATTAGTTTCTTTTGATTTCATCACATCACTTTATTTATTTTTCCTTTTTTTTGTTTCTTTTTTCTTTTTCATTTTAATCTGTGTGAATGTGTTTTTTTTTCTCGTTTATTTATTAAGGTAAAAGATACTACTTATTAGAAGAGAATTTTGTTTATGATAAATATTTTATTATTATCCTATTAATAAATGTACACATTAACTCTATCTCACTATTCTTGATCTAATTTTATGTAGGTAAATCGGTTGGATAGATACATAGATGGTTTACATAGATATTCTGTAATTGAAATAAATAAATAAAAACACATTAAATGTATATCCTTCTATTAATGATAAACAAATGCATCTGTAGATGATTATTGTTTTTTTTTTAAAGATTCATTTAATGAACAGAATTTCTATTAATTGTTTTCTTTTTCCAAAACCAAATCAATGAAATCAATCGGTACAAAAAAAAAGAGAAATAAGAGAATTGATTTATCAGCAAAGAAAAAAATTTCACAGGTTGAAATCATGAGTCCGTTGAAGCTAGACCACCATTGAAAACCTGGAAGCACTGGACGGCCGTTTCGTCCTGGTATGGGACTCCACAGCTGGGTGCATCCACGATCCTGCAGCACGAGGGGCTCGAACCCAGGACGTACTGGTTTCGCGAGCGAGCACTTAACCACTAGACCACTGAGCCGGCATCCGACGGTGTTAATGTCTAACTTCAACTAATCCACGAAGTCGCGCCACCATATACCATTGTCTTCAGTGAGCTGGTATCTCACAACAGACCTGGTTGAACTCCACTGATAACGGCTCTCCACTAGAAAATTTTCTCTTAAATCATATCAATTTTCCCATCCGGTTCTACAATTATAAATCCAGATTAATAATCCATAAAATTGGCCAGATTTAAGGCAGAGTACATCATTTGGAAATTGTAATATGTGAATTAAGAATTGTTGTTTGTTATATCAAATCAAATCAATTCAGATCGTTAATGTTGGGGCTGACTAATATGAAGTTGTTGACTTGAAACAGTTTATAAATGAAATGAAATTGTGAGATAAATAATGATCAGAATAAATATTGTCAACATGGAGTGAGAGAGAAAATAATGGACCACTGAGCCGGCATCCAACGGTGTTAATGTCTAACTTCAACTAATCCACGAAGTTGCGCCACCGTAGACCATTGTCTTCAGTGAGTTGTTATCTCACAACAGACCTGGTTGAACTCCACTGATAACGGCTTCTCACTAGAACTCCAGGAATTTTTCCTGAAGTCAGTCACTAGTGAGCAATTGATTATTATCAGAATGGGTTCAACCGGTCGGTTGTAAGATAACAACTCACTGAAGACAATGGTGTACGGTGGAGCAAATTCGTGGATTGCTTGAAGTTAGACATTAACAACGTTGGACGCGGGCTAAGTGGTCTAGTGGTTAAGTACTCGCTCGCGAAACCAGTATGTCCTGAGTTCGAGCCCCGCATAGTGCGGGATCGTGGATGCGCCCAGCTGGGGAGTCCCATACTAGGATGAAACGGCCGTCCAGTGCTTCCAGGTTTTTCAATGGTGGTCTAGCTTCAACTGACTCATGATTTCAACCTTTGAAATTTCTATAACTCTCCACAAAACCCATTCTGAAAGAAAAAAATGTTTCTCTCAATAGATTGACAATCAAAATAAATGAAAGCTATATGTATTGAAAATTATCTTAAGCACGAAATCAATGGTACTATAGATATATTGATGACACATTTCCGATATGCAACAATCATAAGCACTCCATGAACCTACTGAATCTGTTTAATAAAACACACAAGGATATAGAATTTACTATGGAACATGAAGTTGAAAGTAAATTTCATTTCTTAGATATTGAAATCAGATGAATATCAGATGGCATATTACATTTGTCTCTGAACTCCACTCAACTATTGCACCACCCATCCTTAATAACCTCTAACCTGTTATTGCATACATACATATATATTTATCTTTGTATAACACTTGTCATTCCAATTCTTTGCATTCATTTACGTCAATCGTTCCATACTACTTCTTATCTCAATGTAAAATTCTAATACATATTTAATTGTAAGCCACTGATGAGAAACAACGAGATATAATGAATTTATACTATTCTCCATCAATATTTGTTCTGGCTTTGTTTATTTTATATTAATGCTTATTGAAATATTTTATTGTAGAGATTGAATTCATCTAGATAATCATTTAAAACTGAAAACTTAGTCGTTTTACCCTAGAATGGAATACTTATGAAATATGCATCTAGAATGACTAGAGATTAAGTTCGAGAGCAGTATATTATGTGACAAGTGCACAACTTTTAGATCATTGGATTAAAACTCAATTGATTTATATTTCATACTTCAATAGATTTACAATCTTCGTTAATAGCTATCAGTGATGCCAATTTATTACCAAAATACCTGGTTTACAGAAATGGTCACTATATATATATATATATATATATATATATATATATATATATATATATATATATATATATAAATATGCATTAGTCCAACAATCGGACTAAGAAATTCAGATGTGCAATTGTGCAACTAAACGAAATATTAGTGAACCATCAAAAATTAACATAACTTGCTATAAAGTGAATGTAAACAAGTATATAGTATAATTTATTAACTACGAAGGGGTTAAACAACGGATGTTTTCTACTAGATTTTCTGTATATTTATTAATACACTAACAAAAAACTTCCATTTCAAAAACTTATTTTTACGACGACCTTCGAAGTATTTCCGATGTGTTGTTTGATTGAACTTAATATATTACTGAAATGAAAGATTTTTACAATTAAACAGAAGAAATGAAACATTTAGTTCGTACGTCACTTATCAATCGAGAATAGCCAATCAACAAATTCTCATTAACTTCTATTATAAATTTACATATGAAGTATTCTAATTATTAACTTCATTTAAGATATTCAAATATTGGACTTATTTTATGAATGCCCTAAATCCTAAAATTCATAGAACAGGCTATCATTGTGTTATTTATCATAAATCAGAGTTCACTGAGACCATCATATAATAGTACTTAAAAAGTTTTGGATTCCTGGCTGATGATGAGATGTATAGTGATAACATTTTAATGAGAACTTGTGCATTTTAAAACTGAACTAAGATGATATGAAGATCTTCATTAACAAATGACAAAAATATTTGATTACGAAATATCAAACTTGAATAAACACTTGGATATTGACCGTTTAGAATTCATTTTATAGGCTTTAATACTCTTTTTTAAAGTTATTGTAAGCGTTTCCGATTACAGCATATAGAAATTCTACTTTAATATTCAAGTGATTAATAATACACATTCAGTTTTTGAATAATGTCGTCAAAGACTTATATTTACTCACTCTGGCAGTAGCATTTGATACTATTTTACTAGGAGACACATTGTTCAATAAACGTTAGATGGTGGCCTGCAGTCGAATTCGAGGAAATCAGAAAAAACTATACAAATACTTATGAAAAAAAGAAATTCATGTTCGTTTAACAAGCTAGTGGCTTTTTAAACTCAGTATCTCAGAGGATAAAGCACTGTATATTTATGCTGAAAGATATTGGCTTTGAATTTGAATATGAACATCAACACTAAGATACACGTTTATAGAGCTGACATATTCTCTAATGGGACTAAATATAAGTACTGCTTGACAATATCAAACTGTAACTCATATTTATGATTTCATCCCAATACTAAGCAAATCCTCAAAGGAGGTACGTATACTATTAGCAGCTGAATAATTACAATTCTTAACATTAATAGCATGAACATATAACCTGTGGTGGAAAGAAAATTCAATTTTCGATTTATTTACTCATTATGAGTTTAAGTTCAAGATTACATCCGTTTTAATTCAATGTAATGATTACTCAATGTAGTAATTGTTTTCTTTTCTCGTATGATATTTTATTCTGTATAATATGCGATATTCTTGTAGTTCATTGACATGAACTATGCTCAGCAGGTGATTTCATCCTAATTATTAATCAAAGTGTGTGTGTACAATCAATATATAAACGAGTGTATTTTCGACTACGATCGTCGTCGTCGTCATGTTTTGGGGTTAATAAATCATTACTTATACCAGTCTTTGTGTTCTTACTTTCTCATCGTGGAAATTGCAGAGGTCCGACGTTCTGAGTATAAGTGATGAGCATTTCCGATATAACATTCAGAGACGACCAGATACAAAAAGTAGCATTAAAAGAGGCAAGACAATAATCATTCGAACGACAAGTTATAACATAAACCCTCAAAAGTAAAATAGAACAACAATCACTTTTTTTTTTACTAAAAAAAGAACACACAAAACTCTATCACAACTTGAATTACATCAATATACATAAGTTTAAAAAGAGATGTCAGACATTTATTATTTGTAATCTTTTATCCAAGAAAACCAAAAAAAACGTAAACAAACAAACTAATAGAGAAAAAAAAGGAGTAAGTCACAAGTTTATGAAGTAGAAATTAAAAAGAAAAAAACTTTATAAATAGATACATGAGTTCTTTTTTCTTTAAAAAAAAGAAGAATAAAACCAAGATAAAAACTAAGTAATTTTTTTTAAAAAAAAACACAGAATCTTAGTTTATTTATTTTAGTTTAATAAAACAATTATTATACATAAATTAATTGTACAATGGTTACAATTGTATATTGTTTCCAAGTCATATGTACGTGTATAATAACAATAGTAGTAATAATAATAATAATCTTTTGTACATGAGGTGAACATAGATAAGTTTTATTGAACAAGAGTTATCTATGAGAAGAATACTGTTTAGATATTTGTTTGTGTTGCGTGTGTGTGTGTGTGTAAGCTTGAATGAATGGATGGAAACAAACAAAAAATAAATAAATAAACAAACACAAAGCTGTTAAGGTGTTTAAATATATATATATATATATATATATATATATATATATATATTTTTAAATAATTGTGCTACATCTCTAAACAAAATGGAACACATATTTTAATGGATACATTAAAGAATCCTGAAAATGGAAAAAAAAAATAATAATAAAGTAATAACAGATGAAACCGATTGGAAAAATGAAACAATAATCATAACATTAGAATGTTTTTGAAGTGAGGTTCACATTTAAGTGTAATGATGTGTTTTCATTTGGAAAATAAAAGACTGGAAACATTCACAGCCATTAGTTATGGTACAGTAATGATCATTTGTTCGATTCAAGAAGGAATAAGATTAAGTGTTATGTCAATTATGAATAATTCAAGAGACAAATGTAAGTACACAATGAATAAGAACAGTTCCATGGAGTTATTACAAATAAATATATTGAATTTCAGCTTTTTCTATTATTAGAAATGATAAACATAAAAAAAAACACGGAAAAACTTCGTACACTTGAAGGTAATTGATTGAAATGACTACATAGAACAATATTGAATTTCATTGATGTTTCAATCAATTTCAGAATACAACTGACCTATGAGTAAATAAGATTCAAAAAAGAGAGACTGTTATGATCATTCATAGAAAAAAAATCACTTGATTTTATGATCAACAATAATGTTTTTATTATTTAGGAACAAATTTAGATAGATTACCAAATGCACAATTAGTAGTATTCATATATATGAACAGTAGGGAACATTGTTTGACCATGGTATATATTCATCTTTCAAGAAAAAAATTAATCATATTTTTTATTGTCTCAAACATTGGACTAACATTTCTCAACTGGATAAATGTAATTCTTTAATTATCTTGATGATAATGATCATTCATTGACCATATCATCATTCTATGTGAAAAATCATTATACCTAAAAGACATTTAAGTCATAATCAAATTGATGCCAAAGAATTTGAATTTCATATTACATAACAACTGATTTATTTGTAGGATTCACCTCTTCTCATATAATTTTTATAATGTACGGATACATACATTAAAGAAAATCAAACATTAGTTGAAAGTTCAATACACTTGGCAGTAAAATAAGCTTACTCCCCTAGTTAATTGGCATTTGCGTATTATTAAAAAAAAATCTTTCCATCATTCATTTACTTATTCCTCTTTAAGTAGCCTAGGTCAATTTTATAACCCAATTTTCAGATTTATAAACCGATGGTATAAGTTTGCTAAAATTTATATTATTTCTTAATGTTATTATCAAAGGAATATAGAACACAAGTAGTATTTCCAATTTTCTAACTACTTTCCTATTATAAACTTTAGATTATTCTTTTTTTGTAACTGAATAAATTCGATCCCTTAATTGAAGTGACTGACATCTCATATATTTTCATATGAATGTTTATTTGTCATTAGGATTGATCTTTCAATGTCGATTATTTCGATATACAATACACTTCCTTTTAACAACGCATGAATGAGCTATTCATAGTATAGTTAACTTTTTAAACAACAAATCATCAAAAAAAATTATCACATTATTCATTTTTATTTATTCGACATTGTATGCTTGACTGACAATGAATGATTGGCAGTAAATGAACAAAACAAAAATAGAAAAATCTAACTATTCCAAGGTATAACGATGTATTCAACAAAGTTACTTGTACAGAGTTATGTTGCTCATTCTCTTTTACCTTCTTCTTTTTTTTGTTTCTATTATGTAGGACATTTATACATTCTATATTCTTATCTCTTTGTTTTCTCAACCTTTACTACTTGTATATACAACTCAGTAATTATTTAGCGGAAATTATCCTATTAACCATTATGTAATTCATTTGATTCGATAATGAATATAACTCTTGATTTGAGTATATTTAAAGGTTAGAAATTAACTGAAGATCTTTATTCTCTACATTTATCATCTTAGTAATTCTCAATTTGTATATAAGCCAATTCATATAGAAACTATACACAATTTATTCATCTAATATGTTTAATTTAATGTTTCGCCTAGATAATGGGTCATGTTATTCGACAAACTGTCAAGTTTTCTTTTTCTTCTTTCTAATCCTTTAACAAAGAGAATCTATCAAAATATTATTATTCTATTTTTTATTTGTTTTCAAGTATAAATTTGTTTACAAGATTAATGAAGCCTAAATTCTTTAAAAATTCAATGATGTTTTGTTATTTATTGATAAATATGTCAGTTATTCGGTATCTTTTTTCTACATGATAAACAATCTTTCTCATAACTCAATAAATCAATAGTGTTAAAGTTTCCCAATCAAAATATATTAAGTCAACATATTGTAGTTGGGGTTTTGGGGGGGAGGGAAGAGAGGTTTCTGATACTCTGATGTGCAATATTTTTTAGTCATTTATAAAATGATAATGAAAATAAATTTATCATAATGTGATGTGTGGTACTGATGTTCACAGATATAAGTAAGATGTATCATCAACAGAATGTGAAATACTTGGCAGTAGAAGGTTATAATTGAAGGAAAGAGAACGAGAACAGAGAATGATGGAAATAGAAACGAAGGAACAATCATATCTGAGACGAATGATTGATAATTTGTAAATTAAGTAATTATTGTATAGTTCTCAGATTTTACTAAAAATGTTCTGTAATTTTGTATTCAAATACATTTGGTTGTTTGCACTCGTGTTCTCGTTCACTACAATACTAAAACTATCCACCCAGTTCAAATCACATTCGTCTAGTACAAAACTATTCTGAATTCCAATGTATAGTAGTTTAGTTGTATTAGAATAAATAATTACATTGTAGATTACTTTTTTAGATACATATTTATATCTTCTCTATTAACGACAATCAATATCTTCACTAGTTACAAGAACTCCACTAATACTTTGTCAAATGGTAGAATCTAATTAAATTTTTCATACAAACTTAAAATCAAGATACCTTACTATCAGATGCATTACTAAAAAAAAATTAATATGGACACGGTAGAGAATATTTACAGTGTAGGATAAAAATTTGAGTGTTTTGTTCTTTAAAATGTATAGTTTGATCATTTAGTTTCTATGGTCACTTTTCACAACTGCATCACCACAAACTTCAACTTCTACATTTCAAAGAGTAAAACAACTACAAAAAAACTATATCAACTATGAATTATATGTGAATAATTTCTATTTTCTTTAGATTAATGTTTCAATAATCTGAGTTATCAACATCTTAATCTTTATAATTTATCATTTCAGATAGTTACAATCACCAGTTATGATTATGTAACAGTATGCTATACATTACTCTGATTAATATCATTTTAAATCTAATTTATATTATATACAACTGATAAAAGTTTAATTGATGCTAAACTCGTGTTCAAACCAGCTCGTTTTTATTTTATTTTGAGTTGACTGATCGGTATATTATGTAACATGAAGTTATGATTAAACTTAATGTTTATTCTATGCTAAACAAGTGAGTAAATATTTGCATGCTATATGTCAATAAAGTATCTATTTTTACACTAAATCTCCAGTTTCAACAAAATGTTCATCTATGCTTTGTGTATGATTTATAATACTATTGAATTATCATAAACTATTTATATTGTATGTCAATATATACTAGTCATTATCAGTTATTTCGATTGAATACGTAAGATCTTTTCTTTGATCATTTCATATGTCATTTTTAATTCAGAGAATTTAAGCTTTAAAAGGTTTATACAAATATATCTAAGGAGATATACAATAGTGTATAAAATATGTAAATAAAACTCACTTTAATAAATAAACCCCCTTTTTTGTGTTGTCACTTTGGTTTACGAAAACTTGTTATAATTTTCGATTAGATCACAAAGAAGAAAAAATGAATATCTGTATCTAATATTTAATGATTCATAAGTTTGTAACTACATCAGTTCAATTTTGTTTATCAACGTTTAATCTATAAAACAGAAGAATATTGACAAAACAAAAAATATTTAGAAAAAATAGATGACAGTTTGAAAAAAATTTAACATAATCAATTTAAAATAACAGTTATAATAATCACCAGAAAAAAGATGGAATTGTGACGGTCCCCAAGAGGTATTTCCTGAAGTTCTAATGACAAGCCAAATACCAGTGGAATTGAACTGGGTCTGTTGTGATATAGTAACTCATTGATGACAATGATGGACGGTGGGACAATTTCGTGAATTGGTTGAAGTTAGACATTAACACTATTAGGTGCTGGTCCAGTGATCTAAAGCGCTTGCACGCGACATTGGTAATTTGTGGATTCGAATCTTGCAAGGTGGGATGGCGGATGCATATTTCTGAGGAATCCCATACTAGGACAAATTAGCCGTTCAGTGCTTCCAGGATTTCCATGCTGGTCTAGCTTCAATGAACTCATGAACTCAACTATTATATTACTATAATATCCACATAACCCCTCTCTGATTAAAATGATGGAATGTTAAGTAAATTATCTCTATTTTTTATACACTGACTAAATAAAGGGAATAGTTTTTTTCAGTTTATGTTAAGTTTACATGGTAACAAAATGAAAAACAATATTATTTAAAGCAACATGAAAACTATAATGAAATCATTAAATAAAATAATTCCCAAGTTTATTTGTAGACAATAGATAAATGAAAAAAAGATGGTTCAGTGAATACTTTAATGCAGAAACATCAGTGAAACGAGAATTAGATGAATCTACAGAGTAATAATCATTTTTATTATAATTATATATAGAACATCTATGTATAGTTTAGACAATGTACTTTTACATTGTACACATAGGAGCATGTATTATTTTGAGGATACTTTGTTATTATTTAAAATAAGAAGAATACTGATAAGTATATTAAATATATTAAAACAAGATATTTAATTGCATAATAATTCGAATGAATTTCCATCGATTGGTACTACAGTTTTACCATACCGTCATGGTACAACAGAACTCCAAATAATCTTAAAACAACACAGAATTAAAGTATATTACGAAACAATGAACACACTTCGAAATACTTTATTTCCTTTAGAAGAAAAATCCCGTTCTTATCAACACAGAACTGCGTCTACAAATTAGGTTATATCGATTGTGATGCCATCTATATTGGAGAATCAGCTCACGAAATCTTAACTCGTGCCAAAGAACATATTAGGTACACAAAGAAACCTCCTATTAATCCTGTAGAACTGGATAGACTTCAAATTAAATCGGCAACAGGATTTCACTCCATTTTTAACGAACACCAAATCGACGTCAAAAATATCAAAATATTATAAAAAGGCTTTTCCAATTACAAAGAAAGGAGAGTAGCTGAAGCGTTCCATGTAATACTTTCAATAGAAAAGACGTCCTTACATTACATCCTACTTGGACTATCTATCCTAGTCACCTAGTCTGATATTAATCACAATTCACACTATTATTTTACAAATTAAACTCTATCCTTTATCACCATAAAAGTCACAAATTTTTTTATCCTTAACAGAGTATACTTACATAAACACAAATTTACATACATTTCGTTTATGATTTACTTAGATCGAATTGACACGACATTGGTTTATTCAGACCTGTTTTTTGATTGATCACATAGTATTCCTGTTGTTCTGTTGTATTTGGATTAATTTTGATTTGATTATTTATTCTCTGAAGAAGTGGCTTACGCTGAGTTACGAAACGTCAGAAAATCTAATTTTTCTACTCATTGGGATACTACAAATATATTATTTTTATTTATAACGATCTACCCAATGCTCAATTTATTCGAAATTAACAAATCAAACCTTGGTAATGATACCTACAAGTATCGTTTTAATGTTTTAATTATCTAAATGAAGGTATTTGACAACACTGAAATAGTGTAATAAGAAGATGGAGATTATTGGAACTGTGTAATATATTAGCGTAATACAACTTCGAACAGTCTGATCAGAATAATGATTACAATAAATAATAAATATTTTACAGATTGAAATCATGAGTCAATTGAAGCTAGACCACAATGAAAAACCTGAAAGCACTGGACGGCTGTTTCGTCCTGGCATGGGACTCCTCAGCAGTGCGCATCTACGATCCCGAACCCCGCGGGATTCGAACTCAGGACCTATCAGTCTCCTGACAGGCGCTTAACCAACTAGACCGCTGGGCCGGCATCCAGTGGTACTAATCTCTAACCTCAACCAATCTACGAAATATTAAATATATATTAAAATCTAATGACCATAGACTTCAAAAGAAAAAAGTGATTTCAACTATCTTTATGGTGGTAAACAGATAAGGCTTTTGGTGTTATTTCTTTACCTTATACGAGATTTTAATTGTGTACTTTGTGAGAAGAGAATTCTTGACAGATGTAGTTTGTCATTTCCATGTCACATATAATGTTTAAACACTTTATTTATACCGAAAGAATATAATAAATTCTGGAAAGTTTAATTCTTTTCTAAATTAACCTTTAAACATGAAAATCCAAGACATTTCACTTGAACGTTTGTTTGGTAAATACAAGTTAAAAACAGAAAATGGTTATTATAATATATTTGTCATCTTAAATTATCCAAATAATGAACTCACTAAATTAAAACTATTTTAATGTTTATCCGATTTGAGTGCTTTATGATTTATTATAATAACGTTGATATAATAAACAAAGATGGATAGTGGCTAGCAGTGGAATCCAGAACGCGCGTTTTGTCCTATTCTGGACTCGTCAATCGGATGTTCCTGCGTCTGAGTTCATGTTCACTCTGGGACTCGAACCCAGCACTGTTCGCTTCAAACGCTATCACATTATCCACTTAGCTACTGAGTCCAGATAGGCACCTGCTTGTGCAATGCGAAGAAGTTTAAATTACCTTGGTGTTGCTTTACTTGTATCTTCACAATGTTATTCAGGTCTGCAATTGATTCTACTGCTAGCCTCTATCAATCTTTGCCTAAAAGGCTTGTGACTTAAGGCTATATCGAGGCAATCTGCACAGGATGCACATATGCCAATAAGAGACTGATCAATTGTAGTCCTAAATAACAATGGGAAAACACAAATAAAGCAACACCAAAACGAATTTAAGTTGATATAATGTTCTAGTGAAACACTAGTATATTTTATAATACAAATAGATTTTCACTCTATTCACAAATACAAACAAATATATCATCAACAGAACATTTTGTATAAATGAGTTTGATTTCATTCATATTTCAACAGCAAATAATACAGTAGATCCACAGTCAGGAAGGTAATGATATCAAACAAAAGATTTAATTCGAAGTATAGAAAATAAGATTTAAGTGATGATAGTTTTGGAATTAAAAGATTAAATATGGATTTTTATATACTATTGTAAGTGGCAGACATCAAAAGGATGAATAGCGAATGGAAACAACTAGAAAGGATTGCTCATGACAGAGTTGGATGGAAAGTGCTGGTGGGCGGCCTATGCTCCTCCATGAGGGGTAACAGGCGTAAGTAGTGTAATTGACTATCTCGTATGTGTTATATGCCGATAAAAATAGTGAATGGTAATTTTTGGGATCCACTTATGGACCAATACTATGAGTATAATTTTATCGTGTAATTGTTATGTAACTAGTGTTCATATTTATGTCCCTCTTATTATGAGTTTTATTTTGACCTATGAACTATTATTATACGATTTACCATTCTTGAATTATTCCCTGTCTGTTAATCACTACCTCCCTCATTCACAGCCACTTTTGGCCAAATATTGTACGAATGTTATTTTCTATTTTATGGTACGTTGTTATCTGTTTGATTGATATATAAACCCCGTATGTTTGAAATAAATGATTCATATTGCAGAGGCTGAGATTGGTGTTCTGGACTTAACTGGCTGGGCTAGGTGGGAAGCAGGACCGATCAGGACTCTAGGCTGCTCGCACATGTTTTACGCGTCCTTGGTCTGGTCGATAATTCGCTGCTTCTGATTGGCGGCTTTGGGCATAACAGTATGCTACTTATAGTCATTTATTACTTTTTATTATTCCCATGGGTTTACTCAAAAATTCATTGTTAATAATCGTTGATTTAATGAACTGGTACAAGGATTGTTTTGCAGAATGGTAATCACAACATTAAACTAAGATTCTGTTGAGACGTAATCGAGAGTACGATCTAACACATGAAGTTGAATTTATTTGCTAGTTGTTACTATACATAATCCCCACAGGTAAAAGCTTCCCTGTTTTCATGAATTCAATTATCAAACCCAAATTTTGACGTATAGAAACCGGAAAAGGTCATTGTAAATGCTGATATTAAAGTATTTCATAATTAGAAAATAATACGGAAATAAAAAAAGTGATTGATGAGCTTTTTTGTTTTGATAAAACTCACTGTAATCATTTGAACTGTAGGGACAGATATAGGAAGCATATTGGGAGTACCATAGTAAGTACTATAAGTATTAGAACCATTGGTTGTTGAGTTGGAATATTCCGAATTTTGAACTCCTATATAAAAGTAGTATAATAACTGTGCATAGATATTGAGGGTAAAAGACGTTATAGGTAAGTTTACACAAAATACACGAATAAACATTAAATATATTCTCATTTGTGACTGGTTTCAAGATGGATTATGGAAAATCTGTTGGAAAGAGTTTGACTGGTTGGTTCTAAAAATATGAAACATTTAATGCTAAGGAAAATAAAAATGTCTCACAGCAACGTAATAAATCTCGTTCAGTACACATTTGCTTGTTAATCTAGATGGATCATCTCTACTGATAGAACAACATTGATCCTGTCAATAGTTATATTTTTATATACTACTACGTAGTCACAAAGTAAGATTAAGGAGCTATTTAGTACTACATAATGGTTAAGAATTCATTAGCTGTAAACGGTATAACAGAAAAGATATCAATTATCAATTACCATTATTATTTGAATGATTCAAACAAGCTACATTTTTTTCTATTTTTCTGTAATGTTCAACAATTTTTTTTCTAATTACCATAACTAGATTGTGGGACCCTTTATTTTGTCGTCATTTAGATCGAACGATTTTGTCGAAAGGGCTTTCCACTTTAGTGGCCCGAGGTCTGACTCCAAGGTGATCGTAATGACGACTGTTGCTGAAATATATATGTCGCCTATCCTCGTATATAATCATCGAATTAAATCGCGTTAGTCAATAACGGAATTAAATAAGTCCAATAACGAGAAGAGAAACGACGCAGAGTGGAGATGGCTGGTACGGCAACTCCCATTTAACCAAGAGTTAATAAATAGTTATAGTTACACAAAAACAAGTTACAGACATGTGATAAATAGGATAAGAAGTGTACACACACATATGCAACTCATATAAAAACAGTCAAGACTGATAAGCCAATGAGTAAAAAGATCAGAATGTGACTCAAGTAAAATGAATAGAATGGGCTGTCCGAAAGCTAGAATAAGGTATATAGACTTAACATAATAACCGACACCACAAGATGATGCAAAAGAAAGTTTGATTTCAACTTAAATCATAAACTAAGAATTATTTTATTATCCGTTATTCATATACAAATTCTTTAGTTTTGACTGGCTATTTGATAAATTTACATAAAGTTTTTTTCGTCGAAATGTAACTCCCATTTCAGCAATATAACTCATCTATATAACAGATAAGAAATAAACACTATTTCATATAACAACTAGTGTGTTACTATATATCCAACTTGATAAGTCTTGTTAATTTGAACGCTTTATTCGGTTCCTAAGCTATTCTGATAACCAGCAAGCTAGAACTATGCAGCAACCTGAACTCGAGAGAAAAGGCACAAAATAAGCGAAAAACACTTTACTCCAAAGGTTCGTTTTTGTACAAAAAACACGGGTATTTATAGATGTTAACACTTGTTAAATCAACATCATATTTTGGTCACTCCGCTAAAAGACATATTATGCTACTGACCAATGGTAGCACGCCACATTGACATTCTAGAAAGCTCCATCATTCTCTAATTGGCTAGGACTTTTCGGCTTCTTTAGGGCCTGTGGAGGCTCCGTTGAAGTTCTCAGAAAACCGACTCAACACAACTATCCTATTCAAATATAGTTCATTTTGAATTAAGAATGAAATATTTTTAAACCATAATCATAAAATATATAAACTAGAAGAGTATATATCTTATAGATTTGTGTACTTTGATCAGTATACTACTTATTTTTAAACGAAAAATTGGAGCCATCATTAGTTGTTGTTGTTTTTTTATATAAAGGAGAAACACTCCATTTTAAAGAGTTGGGCGTCAAACATTTCAGTTCAGTTTCTATTTGAATGAAACAAACTATTATTTTCATTGTGTGTGAAAAAAAAAGAAAAGAAATTGTTTTAAACAAAAGCAAAACTATGATTTTATGAATTATAATGTACATTTTTGGGATATTTATTATACTCATTTAGATTGTGTTCGTTTATAACCTTATGATAGACATTATCATTGTTAATATAAATCTTTTGTATAGAATATTTAAAATATTCATTGTCAGATGCTTCATTTCAGGTTAAACTAAAGTTGAATGACTAATAGATATTCATGTATAGATGGGTAGTTTTAGTTGTATCTATATCAATTACCTAATATTATCTATACTTTTGTATAATTAATCTACTATTTGGATGGAATTAGAAATATGAATGTAACTCATTTATTATTATATTATTACAATAAACTAGTAACAATATTCAGTTAATAGTCATACACCTACAGGAATGATAATTTTAAATGAATAATTATCCAGAAGAAAAAATCATATTGTAGTAAACGAGAACACAAGTGGTGATAATCGAATGTATTTGAATAAAAAATTACAGAACGTCGAAGTAAAATCTCAGAACCATGCAGTAAATACTTCATTTGTAGAATATAAGTCAATCGTCTCAAATTTGATTGTTCCTTAAATTTCACACTAATCATTTACTGTTCTCTTTTTATTCTCTCTCTTCTTAAACTTCTGCTGTCAGACAGTTCACTTTCGACTGATGATATATACTACTTATATTTGTCGATATCAGTAGAATACACCACAATATCATTAAATTGCTTTCTAACTATTTCTTTTGTATGAAAATATATCCTCTTATGAAGAACGATAAACAAAGGCATTTCTATCAATTGTTATTTAGTAGGAAACCTGAAACAGATTTCGTCAAAAACCTGACCTATGTGTTCAAAAGGAGATGGCTGTTAATCTTTCCTTACCTTGGTGACAAATATTCTTTCGCTGTACCTTTAAGTTTTTTTTCTTTTTTTCTTTTGTAGTTTTACATCATTGATTTTATTTTTTCAACTATCTTTCAAATTAATAATCTTTCAACTGAACTCTACTCATTATATTCCTATCAATGTTTATTCATAATATAATCAATTGTTTCTAACCCCCTTTTGAACTGTTGTCATAATTAATGCTGTAGAATATTCTTTCACATTAGGTATATATTTACAATATTCGGTGTATTAATTTCATTTACATCTATGATATACTTCACGAATATATCTTCAATTTAACTTCCAAACAAACCCTCTCATGTAAGCAATTTAAACCCATTATGTAATTATAATTTTTGAATGTCACAGGTTGTAAGCAGCTGACGAGAACCTACGAAATAAAATGAATTCATGTTATTCTGCTAAAATCTTTGTTCTTGCTCTTTTCAAGATTAAACACAGTTAGATGACCGGTAACACCACAATGGTATCGTGAGACTTTTCGTTTTCTTCACGCAGAACCCAAAACATTCACTTACCACGATGAACACAATGATACTTCGTCATAGATTTAGAATTTAACACTTTATAATTTTAATATCAATTAAACTTCAGCAAGTCCTAGATTGAAAATAATCACTAGGAGTAATTAGTTTATTTTCTGTCCGGTAATCACTTATAACTAGATCGTGGAATTTTTTTAAATAAAGCATTGCACTCGTAGGATTCTACGCATTAGTTAGGTCATTTTATGGAGGATCTCGTATACAATGAGAACTATTCTCACTATTCAGTTGTTTTCACTGCTTGATAAGTATCAACTTCAAAATATACTTAAAGAAAACTGATGTTAAATGAATGCGACAATGCCTTCTGATATAAATAATCAAACAGATAGTTGAATCACTTATTTCTTTCCAACTATATGTCATATGCATTTGAAAAAAACACTTACCTGAAAAATTTTGAAAATTATTTCTATTATTCATATTCATTGGATCTACACCTAAACTGGTATCAAATAAAGGATTAGATATAGAAATAAATTGTCCATTCGAATCTAACCATGTAGTTATATCATTATTTGGAATAGATTTGTTTACATTAGAATTATATGTAAAAAGTGTATTATTATTAGTTTTATTTATTGACATGGAATCATGATTGAATTCATTTCTATTATTTAACTGAATTGTTTGTGAGCAAGTTGTTATTGATGATACTGTTGTTATTGTTGATGTGATTGTTGTTGTTAAATGTTCCGGTGTTGGAGGTAATGGAAGACTTGGTGGTGGAGGTAAATTTATTGGATTAAATAAACGATTATCTCCATTACAATGATTATAAGAAATATTAAGTTGTGATAGATCTATATTAGAATTATTTGATTGAAATTGTTGTATTAATGTATTGTTTACTGTGTCAACTTTTGCATACGGTTGAGAATCACAATCGGATCCAGGTAGACTTGTATAAATTGAATTATCATGACATGCTTTACGATAATTAATATTATTTAAAATATTCTCATCGGATCTTAAATATGTTCCATGGAAATGTGGAGTCATAGATCCAGTGGGAATAAACTTTAAGAGAAAAGATAAATAAACATAAAATTTATATAATTATTAAAGCATAAATGGTATATTTGAACATTTTTAACATTGGTTTGACCAAACGGTTCATGTCTAGGTGAATGCATAAGATTCTTAATCAGATGCATGATGTCATAATCACATCTTTTATATGACATTTTTGCACTGAACAAAAGGTTACATATGAAAGTTCAAAGAAAGTAATTATTCAAATCACTGATTCATTTTATCTAGCAAAATTTACTAGTCTTTCCTAAATTCTTCTCTATAATAATTTACATTACATTTTCATATATATCTATATCAAATTTTACAAATATCTAACATAGATGATCTATATGAAATATGAACTTAAAGAATTTAACTTAAGACATTCATTCCTTGAATACTGAAAAGCTTCATAATAATTATAGGTAGAGATGGTTAGTGGCTAGCAGTGGGGACCAGGACGTGAGTTTGGTACCTGCCTCTCAGAGTTGTTGTTCACTCTGAGACTCGAACTCAGTACCATTAGCTTCACATATCATCGCGTCATCCACTTAGCTACTGATTCCTGATAGCCACTTGCCTTTGCGATAATGTGAAGTTTATTTCACTTGGTATTGTTTGACTTGAATCTTCCCATTGATGTTTAGGAATGAAATTGATCAGTCTGTTATTGGTGTATGTGCATACTGTGAGTATTGCCTTAATTTACAAGCATTATAAGCAGAGATGGATAGTGGCTTGCAATGAAATACTTGTAAATTAAGGCAATATCAAGGCAATACACACAGTATGCACATATGTCAATAACAGACTGATCAATTTCATTCCTAAACATCAATGGGAAGATTCAAGTTAAACAATACCAAGTGAATTAAACTTTATAATAATTGTTTTGATCATTTCTAGAAAATACAAATGAAATATTTCAACGTGCCTAGAGATATCCAACTGCTTTAATCTTTTAGTATTTCATCATTATATACAATCAAATCTATATCTTGAATGAAAAATACTTTTTAAATCATCACTGTACAGGCAATTTATATTTAGAAGCTAGTTGATCGGGTGGAGAAAATTTGTAGCTCAGGTGGATGATTTTCACTTCTATCTGAAGTTTGTGCCGATGATGTCGTTCAGAAGAACGATGAAAGCTCCACGACCAAACCATCCAGCTCAGAGAACAAAACTCCACCAAAAGCTAGTTGATCATTATGAACAGTAATAAAAAAGATAATACTGTATAAAGTTTAATGATCATTGTTACATCCTAGTGAAGATTAAATTAACTTCGCCTGGAGCTCCGCTGGGGATACTGCCGATCCCAAACCCGGATAAAGGGGATGGTTGGACATGGGGTAAGTAACCCTATCCCGTAGCAAACTAACTCGATAAAATACGCTAACCAGTGAAGATTAAATTCTGGGTAAATTCTAAGAACTATTAATGGAATAATATTATATATATTCCTATTGTATAACTGTTCAGCAGCTAGATTATGTATATCTATATTCCTTTTATTATAAGCTTCATCTTGACTTATAGATCCTTATTATACGATTTGTTGTCCTTAAGTTATATTCAGTTTATTGATAACAGTCTACCATGTTCCCAGCCACGTTTTGGCATGATCTTGTATAAATGTTATTTCCTATTTTATGGTGTGATGCAGTCTGTTTCGCTGGTATATAAAGCCAATATGTTTGGAATGAATGATTTGCATGGTGCAAGCTGCTATTGGACGAACGTCATTGGTTTAGCACAGTACTGTGATTGAATAAGTCATATTTCGATTAACAAATAAATCATATGATAACTAGCCGGGTTTAAAGTCACAACAATCATTATACTTAATTTATATATTATTTCACTAGCAAGTGTTTTATAATAAAAAAATGATCATAAAACACATTTTATAGTAAGTAAAACTTACATTTTGGGTCATAAGTGATACAATTGGTAGTGAATCTTTTAGATCAAATGATTTTGCACCGGGAATGCTAGTTTTTATTAAATTAGCACTAATTTCATTCGATAATGAACCAAATAGATTATTTGAATTCATCTGTGCAGGATAATTATGATGATGATTATTATTATTATTATCTAATCCAACTGATTGAAATGGTTGATGTAATGAATTTGTAGTTAAATTAATACTAATTGGTGTTATTCCATTATTTGTTATATATTGAAATCCACCTAAATAAGCTGTTGTACTAGGTAGTCTTATAGTTGATTCTTGACATCTTTGAGGATGTTGAAATTGATATTGTATATCTCCGATTGTATCATTTGTTGTTGTAACTATTACATTATTCATAAGATTATTGATTTTTAATTGTTCTGTTAATAATGATATATTTTGAGTATTTGTTTTATTATTTACACTTGGATTTGAATCAAATTGTGTTGAATCACTAAATCGTTTTTTATTTGTTCTATTAAATTTATGACGAAATGATATATGTAAACGTTCACGTCCCCAAACACAAAATAAACAGAATAAACCAAAACATATTAATATTACTAGAAGACTACAAATTATTGCAAGTATATAAGTTGTTGTTTGTCCCAATGGATTATTTATTGTTGAAGAATGTTCATTTAATAAATATGGAAGATTTGTAGATATTAATCGAAATTCTTGATGTATTGATTCATTAAAATTATTTCTATCAGGTTGATATTTTAAATGAGGCATTCTTACTACAAATTGTTTAATAAAATGGAAAAAAAAGATCATTATTAAAGTACACTAAAATAGGAATTATGAATAAGCTAATAAACTGTAATGATTAATCAATTCCACCATACAACTTCACGATGTTTTTTTTTATTACTTATGAGAACGTTGTACTCATGAACAATTAACTTTATTAATAACAATTAATTTAATAGTTTAAAGCTAGACCACCATGGAAAACCTAGAAGCACTGGATGGCCGTTTTGTACCAGTATAGAACTCCAAAGCAGTGGCCATCCACAATCCCGCCTCTCAGGATTCGAACACATGTCCTATCGATCTCATGCACGAACGCTTAACCTCTAAACCACTAAACCGGCATCTAATGGTGTTAATGTCTAACTTCAACCAACCCACGAAATCGTGCCACCCTCCAAGATAGTCTTTAGTGAGTTACTATATCACAACAAACCCGGTTGAACGGCTGTCCAGTGCTTTCAGGTTTTCTATGATGGTCTAACACTAATTAACTCATGAATTTACTTTATAAATTACTATAATCTCCATAAAACCCCTTTCTAATAAGAACAAATACTTATGATTATTTATCATTGGATAGATAACAAGCTTTGTAATATGTTTTTTAAGTTATTTAAGTAGATAAAACAATCAGTATATGATAATTAATAGACTGACTTTCACACAACAATTTTATACTCTAGAATAAACTATAAAATGATCAAGTTATGTATAAATAATGTTAATCCAAAAAGCATGTTATTACAGCTACACAAAGAAAACAGGAATATGAGGTTCTAATTCATTCACTTTATATTTAGTTTGTTTGATTCATTGAATCAAGTAACCAAAAGAAACAAGCGATTTTACAGTCATCAATTGATTACAACTTTTTATTCGGTAGATAAAATACAAATTGAAGCTTTTATTCACAAACAGACCAAGTTATACATCTTCTGTCGAAATAGTAGTTTACAAAATTATTTATTTAATTTTTCTGAATGAGTGACAAATGATACTTATTTTATTATTAGATGATGTGAAGTTTAGGCTTTTCTTGTTAAAAAGCTAATATCTTATGAACCTGATTTTGTAGTTGAGAGTATTTGTTTGAATACAATTGGTTACAATACACTGCTTGTACATTCTGAAACCAATAAATGAGTATTAATGAGATTAGACGAGATGTGCGAAGCACAGATTGTTGTGGATTAAGACTGTAATTACCTGAGGCAGTTATGGTATTCATTACATATTTCAATTTAGAAGTATCTATCACAAAAATGGATAGATATTAGACAACTACAGTGTGAAATCTGATTATGTAATTAATAATTGTTGACATGTGTCCTGTTAATTAAAATTCTTAATATTACTTTGTATTATGAGTACTGTTAGTAACCTTTACTATATATATTAAACAACATTGTTTATTTATACATAAATAAATATATTTATTACCATGGGCTATGATTCGCTATCTTTGATTTCAATCTTATTGACGTTTTCTGTTACTATGCTCATATGAGATTTAGAAAAGTGTAGGTAAGTACGTATTTTTTTTATAACTGATTAAATAACACAAAATGAAAAGATACTATATTGTGTATGGTTTTAGGAAGAAGAAGAAAAAATCTTTCCGTTTTGTCTGACAAAACATGCTATCCAATCGTTAATTATAACTAAACAAAAAAGCCATATTATCCATTTGTAACTATCATGAAATCAACTGCGTACACACATTATTCAAAAGGGCGAGGACACACTGCAGCACATTGGCAGCATGAAAAAATGAAGAGAAACACCTGAAGGACATATTTCAAAAGAACGGCTACCCAATCAATTTCATCAAAAGGCACCAACGGCACACAGCATCAGAACCCAAGTCAAGCACAAAAATCAACAAAAGGATCACCCTACCGTACATAAAAGGAATATCAGAAACCGCAACGAGACTGCTGAAAAACTTCGGGATAGGTGTGGCACACAAACCAACAAAATCACTACAATCAATCCTATGCAAACCAAAGGATGAAATAACAAAGGAAAACAAATCAAACATCATCTACAAAATAAATTGTACCAACTGCGACAAACACTACATCGGGCAAAGCGGACGCCCCCTCCATCTACGCTTACATGAACATCAATTAGCAGTCAAACGCCATGATATCTCTTCACTTATATCAATACACGTGGATAACTACGGACACTCATTCGATTGGGAAAATGTAGAAATCTTAGACAGAGGAAACTCCAAAAATACCAGAGAATTTTTAGAAGCCTGGCACTCAGGTCAATCAGCAATCAACAAACATATTGAAATCAATCCAATTTATCAACCAATCAGAAAAATCATGCATAAATATAGGAACGAAAATCAAACTAATGGGAGACACAACCAAAACAAAGAAGTAAACAATGATAAATTTAAGGTCAACAAGAACCAATCAACATCGAGGTGCACAGAACAAGCTGTGAAACACATATGGAGAAATTCTAACACTTCACTTCTATTTGAAGTTTGTGCTGATGATGTCGTTCAGAAGAACGATGAAAGCTTCACGACCAAACCATCCAGCTCAGAGAACAAAACTCCACCAAAATCATCCACCTGAGCTACAAATCTTCTCCACCATCTCAAAATTCAATATTAGTGGACCACATTTCCAGGTGAAACGTTAGATTTACTTCTAATTCTTTCACCGAGATTTTACAAACACGTTCTACCTCTTTAATGCCTTATAGTTACTTCAATTACTTTTAACCAATATCTAGAAAATTTTCACTTACATCCTTCATATCTTATTTTATTTCAAAAAAAAGAAAAAGAAAAGAAAAATAAAATTATTGTTAAGCGTCTTAAATAAATCAGTCACTGAATAGAAGAACTAAATTATTGACTTTTTTTTCTCTCTCTCAACAACACAAATTAAAAAAAAGAAAAGAAAAGGAATTGAACAGTGAAAAAAAGAAAACAGAATAAAATTACTCATAAAGATCTTATCACATATTTTTGTTGTTGTTGGAAAATTTACAAAAAACATAAAATATGTAAAAATGAAAAACAAAAAGCAAAGAGATTCAACTTGTTTATCATTATGATTATTATTATTACTATTTCTACATTGTTTCTTGTAATCTTATTTATTTATAAACTACTTGATACAAGAAAAGAGCATAGAGCCTACAGAAATAATAGTAGAATGAACTGTTTCTCTTTAAATTTTTTGTTATCAAAAACATCAAATAAAACCGCTAAAGCTTTTGCAGTATTTATTTAAACAAGAAAAATAATAATAATAAGCGAATGGGACTCAATTCGTTAGATTTACATCTATACGTATGTATGTATGTATTTATGTTAAGTTATAATTGTATGATGTTAATCTCAAAGTTTTATTGTTATTTAAGGGTTAGTGTAAAAAATCAGTGAAAATAATTTGTGATATTTATATAGATGTGAAAACTATTTTAGTTGATTGTAAACAAACCTAAAGATGAAATCATTGTTTATTTACTATTTGATTTTAGTTGAATTCATGTTTAACAATTACTCACATATCCTATTCCTAAATTATTTACTGGTAAATAATTAAAATAATTGGTTAAAAATAGATATGAACACCATTAGATGTCGGTTCAATAGTCTAGAGGTGAAGTGTTCGCGTTCAAGACCAATAGGTCTTGAGTTTGTATTTCGCGGGGTGTGATCGTGGATACTCATTGCTGAGGAGTCCCATATTAGGACGAAACAACTGTCCAGTGTTTTCAGGTTTCCAACGATGGTGTAACATCAAATGGTTCATGATTTCAATTAAAAACTTAATAATCTTTACAACTCTTATACTGATAAATAACAATTAAATAGATTTTCACTTGTTCTTTAAGAAATTCAATGATGTCTACAATCGACAAACTCGTAAGGTAAGATTACTCATGGACAATATTTGGTTGTGATCGTGTTACATCACAAATATACTATACATAACTGATCTGAAACGTTTTGTAGTCTCGAAACAATGAAGTACACGTCACATGAAGTGACAAGCTTTACCATTCATGATTATCAATCATTTTATTTTGAATGAAACATACAAAAAACATGAATTCTTTCCATTCAATTAGTAATTACCAGTAGTTTTATACGAAGCGTAATATAAATAGTCACTGCATTCCCATTGCTTTTGTACAACATAGTTATTATCAGTGAAACAAATAATAAATTTTTCCAAAACTGTCACTACATTAGATTTCATAATAACTCATAATTTGTTTTCGTAATCAGTTGTAAGTAAGAAACGTTTTATGCTAAATCAATACAAATACTTCAGAAGTTATTCTATATTCGTTTACTTCGATTTAATGTTTATCATTAACATCTAATTATTGAGGTTTACTAGACAGACATTTAATCACATATTACTAGATGAATTAATAATTTTCAAGTGAGAAGTATGAATGTTTCAGGGAAAAACAAAGAGAGAGAATTTTTATGCGAACAGGTAGAGTGAAAGCAATTTTATCACGAAATCGTATATATTCATATATACATATATGATACGTCTTGTTAAATCTATAGTTAATAGTTGAATTCATGAGTCAACTAAAGCTAGCTCAGCATGGAAAACCTGAAGGCACTGGACGACCGTTTTGTCCTGGCATAGGACTCTTCAACAGTTAGCATCTACGGTCCCACCGGCAGGATTCGAACCCAGGATCTATCGGTCGCGTTCGCGAATGCTTAACCTCTAGACCACTAAACCGGCATCTAATGGTGGTAATGTCTAACTTCTACAAAATCCGTATTCCGTGATTGATTAGAAAATTAATATAAATATATGACCGTATATATACATGTATTTTTTCTGAGTTTTGACTTTGGAAAGCTTTTATCAGTGACTTCATCGTTATAAATAAGTTCAATTCGTTTTTTCATGGTACTGCAATAAAATAATCGATATCATCGATTTTATTGCTAAAAATCATT
Source organism: Schistosoma margrebowiei (assembly GCA_944470205.2). Classification (NCBI taxonomy): domain Eukaryota; kingdom Metazoa; phylum Platyhelminthes; class Trematoda; order Strigeidida; family Schistosomatidae; genus Schistosoma; species Schistosoma margrebowiei. Next base: position 52,607,917 of record OX104024.1, read on the forward strand.
CACCGTAATAAACTTTATTTTTTGTAAATACTACTGTAGTGTGGGCTACTGATGTCGATGAATATAAGTAGTATGTATCATCAGTCGAATGTGAAATATCTGGCAGCAGAAGTTTAAGAAGATTAAAGAAAATAGAAAGAGAATACTGAATGATTGGTGTAGAAATGAAGAAACAATGAAGTCTGAGACAATTGATTTATATTTTGCAAATGAAGTAATTACTGTATGGTTCTCAGACTTTACTAAGACATGCTGTAATTTCGTCTCCAGTTGTGTTCTCGTTCACTACACTACAATGTAAATTTACCTCATAAATTAGTTTAGTGAACGAATTACAGAATAAAGATTATTGCTTATTTGCTGAAATGAAACTAGTTCCCTGAAGGAAAATATCTATATTTATATAATACGATGAATGAAAAGTAATTCATGGATTGAATAAAAATGTGCATATTTACAAAACATTAAATTATGTAAATTAATGTTAAAGTAATCAAATTGAATTATCTAATGTTTACTTCATAATATTCACGATACTTATTGTTACTTATCTGTTATTTGAACTTCATCAAAAGAATAAAGTTTGTTTTAGAGATGATACATGCTGTAAACTAATCAAATTTTATTTTACGGCTAATACTTAAAAATTGAATCCAGTCAACTACGAATCGATAACTCTTCTTGAAACCTGATTAGGATTCTGCCGGTCTGATACCATAGAAAAAGGAAGACAGTCAAGGGTAAGATTATCGATCCCATCTCATTAAAAAAGAACTTCGATACAAAAATACTAGCCAGAAGAAGACAGTTATATTTATTAGACAATGGGAGTTGAAGTGTCGTAGTAAAGCAATGTTATGAGGCCTCAAGCTAAAAGTAAGGTGTATCCGGAAACCATTAAGCTGATGACCCTTTGATAACCACAATAACAATTAATCTAAACACAAAGAATATCAAAAATGTTTTTGAAACTTGAAGTGTCCTTCATGTAGCCACAGAACTGAGACGTTACAATCTAACTTTGCTTGGAAGAAAGAAAATAATTAGACGCAATATGGAGAAAAATCAACTTTGGAAGAGCTTTTATTGTATTCTGATTATAAAGAAGAAAATACCTTACACATAATAATTGCATGCATTATTTCCACAAACTCACTAAAGTTCTTGTTGGATAGAAATCTCATTGTTTTAAAATCATCAAAGTATTCTTTAAAGCAAAAAGGGAAATGATTACAATGAATGGCATCAATAATCCACACCCAACTTTGGGATCGGCAGACTGAATTTCGTAAGTATAGAGATCAAGTTGTGACACTCCAGACTATTGCTGAGCAATTAGTTGAATGAAAATCATCAATATACATCAAATCCCTTGAATAAGAAAAGAAACGCTCAACAGTTGAGATAAGAAAACCTTGTGGAATTTTATTTGACACTATGAAGTACCTGACAAGATTGTCACTATCAATCTTATTATAGGCTTAGTTGTGAAGTCCTATGTTGTGAGTGCAAGTTAGTTTATCAACAAAATGGTAAACAAGAGGTATCAGATGAAGATTTGAGAATACAAATTGGTAAAGAAAAGGGAACATTTCTACAACCAAAGAATATAAAAAACTCAAACGAAATGTCAACTAAGATCAAAGACATAATTTTCAACAGTGATTTTAAATCGTATATACTGCACAGGGCCGAAACTTGAGATACTACCATCACCAAAAATGTATAGGCACTTATAAATTGTTTTCCACGTACAACACTCTAGATCCGTTGATCAGGGACCATTAGTAATAATCTATTTTAAATTAGAAAGAGATTAAGAAAAGACGCCGGAGATGGATGGGACATATTTTGCGAAAACTATTAAACTACATCAAATACCAGGCAGTAAATTGTAATTTTTATTGTAAAAGAAAAAGAGGTAGACCAAATAACACATGGCACCAAGAATTGAAGGTAAGACCATAAAATTCACTCGAAAACCATTGGGAAGAAAAGACCAAAACAGATTTACTTCGAGATCTTTAGTCGGTCTTTTGTGTCCCATGAATAGTAGTGCACTTAATCAGTGAAGTAATTATAGGACATTGTCTTTCATTGTGTAGTATATCCAATCTTTTTATATCTTTCCAGCTGTTGTTTCGAAAGCATGACCAATATATTTATTATTTTTTTAGTACATATTAAATGTTATACGGTTAGAATTTATATTTATTTTGATTTTTCATATTCCGCTGACTAGATGATTAATGAAATATCATTTTTGTTTTGTTTTACAATAAGAATATTAAGTTAAGGCTCATCTCTTGTATATCCTACTTTCATTTTGTAAGAAAAGAGAGATAAACTAACTGGGGGGAAAAAAAGGCTAACAAGAATGAAAACCGATTGGAAAAAAAAAGAATCCACCACTGTCTTTAATCGAGTTTAAAGATAATTCTACACTGTTTTTCTTGTTTCTACTAGAATTTTTTTTTCTGTGGAAAACGAAAAAGAAATAGTTTATAAATAGCCTACAAAATATTGTGGAAAATCTAAGAGATGATCAATTGAATAGTTAGTATATAGAGAAATGAAGTATTGAGAGTAGATGGTGGTTGGAGTCACCTAGATTGGTGGTCACATTGCAACAAGGTCGATAGCATTCGATCTGCATTAAATAAGGACTTGATACACATGACATTGATCACCACCCAGTGACCAATCAATTGTGAGATATCAAGTATATACATATGCAAAACGATAAAATATCCGATTCTCTAAATCCAATAAATTTATTTTAACTAACTGCTCACTGGTCTTATTATTAATATCTGATCATTAATGGATCACTGATTTTTAAAAAAATATGATATTTGGCTATTATCTAATATTAGTAAACGGAATACATTGATTAAGACATTAAATAAGAAAGATTAGTTCAGTGAAGTGTTCTGTTTTCAGTGAATTTATTGTCAAAGCTGAACTATCGTAAACATCTATACTTATTTTGATGGAATTTAGTTCTCTGAGCTGGATGATTTGGTCACGACCATTGTAATTGTAATTATTATCATCCAGACAAATAAGTATAGATATGAAGTCTTTTCTGAACTAATATTTCTTATTACTAATATTGTAGAATGTTACTCATATACACATAATGGTATCAGTCAGTCAGGTACAACGTAGGGCCAGGCACATATATGCATCGGTCCAAGTTGCCATACCTCATTAACACAACAACAAGATGAACACCGGATTCATAAAAGTATTTAATTCAGAGGTGGTAATATATAAAAGAAAGATTGCATATAAGGATATAGTACAGGAAAAAAGAATTCGTTCGTAGAAAAAAAGATATGAAGCGATCATAAATAGCTGACGAGAGGATAATGGAATAAAACAAATTCGTAATATTTATATCATTATTGGGAAACATTTAAATAATCTCCATTGAATAAATTGATGAATGTATGTACTCAGAAGCTTAGTGTATAATACATTAAATGTTTGAAATGAAATTTATTGATTTTTAGTCCTAATCTGTACATCAGCACAGTGATCCAGGTAGATTTGGCTGAAAAGTCATAAATACGATATGATACACGTCTTAGATTACACTGCTACCCGCGATGTACTTTCAAATTGTGAATATAAACAGATAACCAATAGATAAACTTAACACCAGTGTTTGGTTAAGGTGTTTATATAATTGTCCAAATCAAGTGACTATGATAATTCATCTTCTACTATAAATCAAAAGCGATCCATCATATCGTGCACCCCTCTGTCTTTAAATAATATTGTGAGTTTACTCAAGTGGAATTAGACTTGGTGCCATGTCATCAAAACGAATTCGACTGTTAGTCTATCTTTTAGCTACGTCAATGAGTAGTATATGAAGTAATCTAGAAAATCTCGGGTTCTTCATACTAATTTTATTTTTGGTAAATAATTTACCTGTATGACAACAGATGATGCTTAAATTAGTCTCACTTGGTTTCAGAAACCATAATCAAAGGTTTCTAAGACTACTAACTTCTAAATTTTGTTTAAATAAAAACGTAGTTTTTACAAGATGAAGTTTTACTATTATACGAATGTTTATTTAGGACGGAATTTTCACCACAGAAAGGAAAAATGATTATACCAACTGCAAAATATTATTCTAGCATAAACTTACAGTTTTCAAATAAAATTTCACCAATAGCCAACCACTGACTATTGAAAAATATTCTAATCTCTAAAAATTGTCCTAATCCGAATATGTTCAACTGTTCCACATCACTATTATTCTGTATTAACTGTCCTGGATTATTGGATACTTCTTTTGTAATTGCTTGTATTGCATGATTCGATCTGATCGCTTCATGTATTGGCAGTACAATCCAACGAGAATCAGTGTTTTGTTTATCTGGTGTTAACTGATAAAGAATGGATGATGACCATGGGTTTCCTTCTTTACGTTGTTCTTGTCGTTGATCACTTTTCTGTTGTCTACTTTGACCATAATGATAATAGTAATAAAGAGATGGATCATGGAAACTAAATCCAACTGTAATATTTCGTGGTATTGTTAAACCAACTAAAAAATCATTTGACACATATATCCGTATTGACGAGAAATTATATATCATATCAAATCGAAAAATTATACGAAGAAAATCTGATTCCATTTCTGTATTATGATTTGAGGTTAAAGTATTCACAAATGATTGATTTGATAATGTCATACTTAACGGTCTTGTGGATAATTTCCTTCGCCAACCAATAAATTTATGACTTGAGAAAGGGCTGAGTGAACAAATATATGAATATAAAAAAAATAGAATAACAGATATTCAAATGAATAATATACATTTATTACAATTTATTTCAAACTAAACGACATTTATATATTAGATGGTGGTTGGAGGTAGTCGACAGGAAATCATGGACCTGGGTTTTGTGGTACTTGGGACTCGTCAGCAAGGTGTACCTGTAATCTTGGGGGGACTGGTGCGTCAACCAGCTTCACAGACAGAGACGTTACCACCGAGCTATCTGGGCCGCGACCGACCTCCTGTAGGGCTGAGATGTGATCACAATTAATTGGTCACTGGGTGGCGATCAATGTCATGCGTGTCTAGTCCTTATTAGTGCAGATCGAGTGCTATCGATCAATGTCGAGTTACATAAACTGGTGGCCACATCGCAACATGGTCGACAGCATTCGAGCTGCACTAATAAGGACTAGACACGCATGACATTGATCGCCACCCAGTGATCAATCAATTGTGACATTTATATATGTTTGAGGGTTGATTATATGAATAAATAATAGTGTAGTGATTGGAATAACAATCACATTAGTTGTATGTATTCTTAAGCAGTGAACTTAAGTCATTTACACTACTTGACAACAGTGTTATCACATAACTTGTAGTTTAGTTGTAAGTTAAGTATAGTATAGTATTTTGTAAGTTTAATCAGTTATTAAAAATAGTTTATTTTAAATTTGTTAATGGAAAATTCAATGAATAACAATTGGAACCTTTAGCATATGTGCCCGTTCAACAACAAACATCTTTTTTTTCTTATTATTATTATTAGTGACTTTCTATGGTAACCTTTATTCATTTGTCATATGTAATAGTAGATGATCGAACAAGATCAATACTACTGACAATCAACGATATTTGTAAGCAAAGAACAACGGATATAATGGAATGACTTATATTTATTTCATTTAATATGTGTAAAATATTATGTCAGGAATAATACAGAGTAGTTTTTTGTATGGATATATTCATAGGGTAATTCAACCTACTCATGAAAAAAAACATACATAATATGTACAAACATTCAGTTGCGTGCAAGTTATTGTTAATAACGTGGGTGGGACAATGAAACTGATAAAGTAATCATGGTTATAGTAACAAAAGTAATTATTTTCATTATTATAATTCGACTAGATGTGAGAAATTTAAAAAACATGAAGACTTGTGTAGTTAATATTTAAGGGGATTAAATTGATCTTTTATTAATTATTTGAATATTTCCATTGATGTTTAGAACTGAAGTTGACCAGTCGCTTATTGTGATATGTGCATCCTTTGTGGATTACCTCAATTTCGATTTAAGTTGCAAGCAATATAATCAGAGATGGATGGTGGCTAGCAGTAGAATAGAGGACTCAAGTTTCGTCTGATTGGGCACTGGTTTAGAGTCCTGGAGTTAATAACGACTCTGGGATGCAAGTCCATCCAGATGACGAGTCCCAAATAGAATGAAATGCGTCCTAGGTTCCACTGCTAGTCATCATATATATCTGCCTAGGAGGTGACTAAATTTTGAAATTGTGATAAAAATAACAAGCTTAATAACCCTAAATATAATCATAAAACAAATGAATATGTATAGAATATAATGAAATATAACTTAATAATGATAATGATACATTGAAACCTCTTTAGAATTGTTTGAACGTGTTGAGTCGGCTTCCGGAGAACTTCAACGGTGCCCCCAGAGGCCCAAAAGGAGCCGAAGAGTCCTAGCCGATCAGAGTGTGATGGAACGTTCTAGAATTCCAACGTGGCGTGCTACTATTGTTCGGTAGCATAATATGTCGTTATCGGATTGGCTGTAAAATGATTTTGACTTAAAAGACGCCAACATTTATAAATATCCTTGTTTTTCTGTACAAAAATGAACCTTGGGATGAAGTATTTTCTCTCATACTTGTGTCTTCTCTCTGGTGTTGAAGTCGCTGTGTAGTTCTAGACTGCGGGTCACCGGAATAGCTTAGGAACAATTATAGCGTTCAATTGACAAGAATTATCAGAACGAACGTATCAAGTTTAAATCTTATTCAGTTTTCTTACTGTTTTTTTCCATTTTCTGATTGTACACAATTGTAAAATATTATTTATTCAAATATAATAAAACAAAACTTGCAATAATAACACTAATTCTAATCCTTCATTCAATTGATGTTCACCACGAATATTTCCTGTTCACTTATTTTATAGTTTATGTATCACGATATCTGTAAAACACTATTGGTTTCTACTGTTGTAGTTTGTTATTCTTTTAAATGTTAATGGACTCATTTTGTGAATTGATTGATGTGCTAACACTCGTAACTTTAAGGTCATTCACCATCGATTTCTTTAGTACATGTTGAGTGATTCTTCAAATTGTTGTAACACAGGTGATACTATCTTACAAGTAAATAGGCAATTACATATAGAAGGAATGTAACTAAAGGAGGTTTACCGGTTAAATCAAACTCTTGACAGCATAAACTATCAGTGTGATAATGGTTCTTAGTTGGTGATTATTCGAATAGTTTATGTTATCCTCTCTACATGAAAGTTTACAAAGCATAAATATTAAAAGAAGAGGATAGTTGTAGTTCTGTAGTTTTCACACTCTTACAAAATATTTTGCTTTATTTATCACTGTTCTTATGAGTAAGTTTTATTTTGCATAAAATCACACTGTTAATTTGACTTCTATTTCTTAGTATCATGAGAGAATCACAAAAATCCATTACGTTTTATAATAAAAGAAACATTTAAATTTATACTTTACAGTTACATAACTCACCTAGTACTTGTTTTAAATTCTGTATCATTATCAGTTAATTTCCCTAAACCACCTTCTATGATTGTTTGATAGGATTTATCATGAATAAAATCTTGTTGTATGTCATCAAATAAACGAAATTTATATGATTTTGAATCATACGTTGTATCTAAAAAACGTGTACGTTCATTTGATGGATTGTTATTATATTGTTGATAAGAAGGAGAAATAGTTTCAGGCAATAATGCTCCTTCAGGTGCCTTGTATTCTAAAATGCCACCTAAAAAATGATGATGATGATGAAGAAGAAGAAAGAAATATGCGATTAGAATAAATCGACCAATTTTATTGAAATATATATTACAGCAGATATATTGATAATATCAGGAAGAATAAAAGAACATTTGTGATTTGCTTATCGTCATAACTAAGAATAAATTTATGTTTTTATTTATAGTTGTTATTTTCATATCAACGGATTCGAAATTTGATTTATTTGGCTACAAATCAGTAATATAAGTGTAATCTATTTTCTACTAGAATTAAATGTACTAGGTTCGATCCTCAGTGAAGATATGAATGACAGGACCTATGCTTGGTGTGTGTTTATGACTTGTAGGTGTTCAAATGGTTCTCAAATACATATCGATTTGAGTTGTAAATCGTTTATTCACAAATTTTTCATCATTTTGAATTTAGTTTCCCAAGTTTTTAGAAAAGCTATTTTTGTAGTGCATTCAATTTCAAAACAACCCTGTTTATTTGTTTAAATATCATTTATTTAAGTAAAATAACATTTGTCAGCATATCACTGTAGGCATTTAGAAAAATACGAATAATTATATATTAGTAAGCAATGATGGATAGTGGCTAGCAGTGGAATCCAGGATGTACCTGTATCTCAGAGTTGATGTTCACTCTGGGACTCGAACCCAGTACCGTTCGCTTCAAACGCCATCGCGTTATCCACTTACCTACTGAGCCAATATCCATCATTGCTTACAAAACGTTTGTGAATTAAGGTAATATCGAGGCATACGCACAGTATGCACATATGCCGATAACAGATTGATCAATTGCAGTCTTAAACCTCAATGGAAAGCTAGAAGCCAAATAATTCCAAGTGAATTATATATTCGGTTATCAAATATTATGTAACAAATTTTGATTGACAAATGGATATTAAGTTCATTATAATTTTTGAATAGAAGTTGCTAATAATTTCCCTATTACTTAATAGCATAGATAAAAGTAACGTTTTATTTTACAATATTGAAATAATTGATACACTTACTTGCTTCACAGCCTAACAATTCTAATTTTAAACAAGTTTTGGTTGGTTCTAAACTGTATGGATAAATACGTATATAACGTGCTACAAAGGGTGGATCCATTGTATTAAAATTTTCTGTCATAGCATCCTGGTTACCGGCAAGGCGCTAAAATATAAGTGAAATTAAACAATTGATTATTGATACTATTATAATCGATAACATGGATCTATTTTTTCTCATTCTGACCAGTGCTCTAAATGTAACTTTTGAAGCCTGAGTGTTTGAAACTGTTATGAAGATGATTTACTCCCTTTGAATGACAAAACATATCAATGCACCACTAATACATAAAATAAGTAGTATTTTCAAATTATTAGAACTTTAAATTTTGATCATCTAGTTATTGAACTTTTTGTAAGAAAAGAAGATATCGTCAGGAAAGGAAACTTTGTATGTCCTTTAGTTATCTTTTACTATAATTACATCTAGAATGTTTCTATGACATAAGGTAGCTAAAATGTAGTCTGGTATTTGGAAAAACTGGTTCAACATTGAATTTAAGAATCCTTGTAAAAATTGATACAACATTTGTAGAATTACAAAGACGTCTACATAAGTTTATCGCTTTTGTCACTTAGTTTTAACTACAGTCGGATTTGCCGATAGTTTTCGAGACTAAATATCTCAGTGTACTTTATTTAGATGTAAGATTGTTAGAAACATTTGGCAAAGATCTTTGAATCCATATCTTATGCTAGTTATCGTCTAACATTGGGTATCTACATCTATAGTCAGTCAATCAGTCAGTAACAACGCAGAACTTCTTACGTACATACATCAGTTCGAGTTGCCATACCACATTAGTACAGAGATACAATTGTCGATTCAAATCCCGTAGTGGTAGAGATAGTAAGAGTATAAGCAGTAAACAGAAAGATTAGGATTTGAAAATGTTTTTCAAGGAGTATAATACAGTGGAATAAATTTGGAAAGAGAGTAAAAGAGACAAGGAGAACTCAAGAGATTAGAATTTTAGCGCGCACAAAGAATGGATGCACCTGCGTCACTGCAAACGATTTTGAGCCATGTCGTTCATGATCTCTAACCATCGGTCGCTATCGTATTGCAGATCCCAACCAGGTAGTCTACACCTACCAACATGACTCAGTCCACTTGTCAGTGACTTCATGGATTTGTGTCATGTTTTGGTCTAGTCGCCCCTAGCTTTCTTCCATCCTACTCCCACACCATAAAACACCACACGTTGGGGCATACGTAACACATGTGTCAACCATCTCAACTGATGAAGTTTTACTACTTCATCAATTGATTTGTGCCATCCTTACCTAGTACCCGTTTTCTAATAACTGCATTAGTTACTCGGTGGTCTAAGGATATACGAGTAATGTTTCGAAGACACCTATGATCAAATACTAGTAACCTCCACAGCTATAACTGGTGTTCAGTTCGTCTTACTTAATATTACAACCACAGACATTGCCATTTGGCTTCATGTGACATAACTAACCTTCTGCAATTCTGATAACATATTCATCAACAAATTATTCTGTCAATAAATACATTATTCTGATTTATTTCCCATAGATGAGATATGCAATGTGTTGAATACACTGAATGACTAGACATAGAAATATAATTTGTTTGCATATAATTTAATTGAAATCAATTGGTAAAAAAACTATGAGCTCATATTTTGTACTTGGTAGTACATCTATCTAGAATAAGAAACACTACTGATATATGACATTTAAATAAATATAAATGACAAATACAAGATATTTTTAATGATTATAAAGAAGTGATATGATATAGTCAATTGTGTAGAATTGAAATAATCATATAGAATTCATAAGATTATTGTCATACTATTACCGTATACAAATCAACTTACTTTTGTACCATTTTCTTTTTCATAATCAAACCATGTAGCAGTTAATTCACGTCGATATTTGACATAAAAGTAAGGTGTTGTTTGTCTACCCTGTAGTACAAAAATATTTTTTTTAAATAAAAGAAAATATAAAAGAGGAAAAAAAACAAATAATGTTTAGTATCAGAAGGGATTTTGTGGAGATTATACTAATTTCAACAGTTGAAATCATGAATCAATTGAAGCTAGATCACCATGGAAAACCTGGAAGCCACTGGACGGACGTTTTGTCCTATTGTGGGATTAGTTGAAGTTAGATCATGTTTAGTAAAAATCAAATCAAATCACAATTTCCGTAAGTAATAGACTAGATGTATTCAATAAATTATATTGATAATCTAGAATCAGTTTTAAAAATTTCATGTTATTTCTTTTACATTCAAATACTAATTATACGTACGATCTTTAGTTCGTTTTTTTTTTGAATGTCATGTAAAATTAGACTGAAAATGTCGTGTAATCTAATATTAGTTAGTAACAGTTGTTAGTTAACTAGTTAGATAGTGTTAGACTAGATACTTATTTCTATATTGGTCTTGTTAATCAAATCTCAGTTTTACAAGTTATATTCACTTTTAAATAGATATAGTATGTAATTGAATCCATTTAAATTGATGTTATCATGTATATGTTAACATTGTATTGACTACAATGTAGTTGTTGTTTTGTTGGGGGTTTTTTTTTTATTCGAACTGCCAACTAACACTTTACGTCAAGAAATAGCTGACTTAAGTAATAAAAGAAAAACTCACAAATATGTGCCTAGGATGATTGTTAGCTTAAATTTTGTTTAGTATTAGAGTAATTCTAGTTAAAATTTCATTTATTTATAATGGTAAGAAAGCTTGATTTGTTGTTAAAATAGTAGAAATAAAAAGATGTAAATCATTCTCCACAATATTGATGAGAATAGTAAGGAATGAAATAGATGTATGCTGAATTTAATTTACAATATTAAAGAGTTCAATTAACATATATTATGAAACAGTTTCAGTAGACCTGTGACAATGTTTTGAGCACTAGAATCGTTGGCAATGGTGACATTTGAGGAGGAAGCCGAAAAAGGAAGTTTAGAGGTGAAAGTCGATGTAGCAAGAGTAATAGGAAGTGAAGACGGAGGCTGATTAGGAATACACTGGTCTTGAGTGCTGTTAGAAATATGAGGGCGGTTATCACTTCCCGGTTGGATTAAAGGTAGTCTTAGTGACCTGAAAGCGTGACCGCAGTGCCCAAGAGACGACTGCTGAGGTCGGTCACACAAGACCTTTTTATAGGTAATTTTTGTGTTAGCTCCGTACTTGTTGGGACTTTACCGCCGGAGACGGATATCCGTGGGATAAGGCGAGGTGTGCATTTTTAGGGTTGACCTTTTCTAACCCCACCCCTCCTTGTGGGAAGGCAGCATCGCTGTCATGCTGGTTGTCTGAAGGAAACACCTTATTGCTGTCACACCTCTGTACAGTCAGCAGTACGACTTCGCCTTCGGACCTTGAGTTTGTTGCTTTTAGTCTTACCACTCTTCGACCAACCTGTCTGACATGGTAGGACATTCAGGAACGGTTGTTCCAACCAGTATAGCTCGGTCGCTTCATCACGATAGGCAAGTCCAACCACCACGTCAAGGTAGCAACAACGGTCGGGTATGAAACAGTTGCTACTAGCTTATCATTTACCAACAGAGCTTTGATTGTTGATAACTTCAAACAATTTAGTTAACATTAAAGAGAAAGAATGTATTTGTAAAATCTTGGTGAAAGAATCGGAAGTAAACTCAATGTTTCACCTGGAAATTTGGTCCAGTAATATTGGATTTACTTCGAATTCTTTCGCTGAGATTTTACAAATACTTTCTTTCTCTTTAATCTCTCATGTGAACTCGCCGCTCAAATACTGTGAAACTATTCGATCAAATTTAGAAGAAAGTTTTTATTTATTTAATTTAGTTAGAATTATTGCAATTAATTGATATTCAACTTCTGAGCACCATAACAGACTGGTGAAATGCAGCCCTAAACACCAATGTGAAGTTTCAAATAACCAATTTATATGAATTCTTTACAGGTTGTTAAAAGTCTATGTGTTCTGTATGTTAAATCTATTAAATAAATAGTTTGAAATAAAAATTTTTATGTGTATTGTCCTACATTAGATCTAAATGCTTCCCATAGATATGACGGAAGCCATAATTGCATTTTTCTGGTAAAATTCGTCAACTGTATAATGTTTAAGTGCATACTCTTTGGATGATGTAAACATCTGGTGGTATACTGATAATGGCTACAGTCACAATTAATCGCTGAATATCATATCATGTGGTTCATTTACATCAAAATTTCTCTATAAAAAGCTGTCTCTTGTTTACTTCATATAAATGTTCCTGATAATATTAAGGCCGATTAATTAAAGGCAATCTGTCTTCTGAAAACTTAGTTTTTTAATCAATAAATCCTTTGTTAAACATCATATTGTTGGATCGTCTAACTCCACTTAAGAAAGTGTACATTATCAGCTTATGGAAAAATGAGTATGGTTTAGATACACTCTTTAATTCATATTCATGTAATCTAAAGTTTATTTCAAACTATTTTTTTTACAAAAATGAAAGTTGACTTGACCAAGAAACGTTAAGAGCTCAGAATCATATGTAGCATCGATTTGTAAAATCGTTGCCAACTGCTCTCAATCATTTTGATAGGAATAGATATCTTGGTTGAAATCTTCAAGACAAACATAATCATGTAGTAAGCATGACAGTTCTCTATACCACTTTTAGTACGAAAATCCATTAGTGTATCACTTATCTTGTTAATTAATAGACTGAGTTCAGTCTCACCAATATATTTCTTCTTATACTACTTACAAACTAAAATGAAATATAGTAATAATTTATAAAATTTTCTAATGGTTTGTAAACCAGTTCCTTTCCAAAATATACATAAACTTTATCCTACAATGTTTTTTTTCTTCTTATATTTATTATTAAAAAAATACGTCTATTCAAATATAGGCATGATATATACTATTTTATCGATTCATGGAAGAATGCCTTTGGGAGATTTCATAATATACTACTCAATGAACGCAGAATAAGAAGAAGGATAGTTAGGGAGAGAGAGAAACAAACAACCCACTAACAGTAATTTAAAATCGAGAGAATTTGAAAAAAAGAAGTTCGAAACTTCAGCGTTGTAGATCATTCGTGTAACATTTTCAAAAGACAAAAAACAAATAGAGGGATAAAACAGCAATATTGAACACAGAACATGAAATTTATTTGAAGTCATGAAATAATTCTAGTTTAGTTTTACAAATATTTATATATTCATCAAATAAATTATTAATCAGTTTAAATAAACAGTAGGTGGATGATATTCTGGGCTTACTGGATATTTTCATGATAATTACGTTATATCATAATGGGATTGTGGAGATTGTTGAGTTTAGATTGATATCATGAATGGATCACTGAATGAATGGAACACTGTTAAAAATATGGAAACACTGGACAACCGCTTCGTTCCAGCATAGGACTCGTCAGCTGTGTGCATCCATGAGCTTGCGTTTATGTGCAGGACAGAAGGTTCTAAGTTTGAATCCCATGTGAGGAACCGTGGATGAACATTGCTGAGGAGTCCCATACTAGAACGAGACGACCGTCCAGTGCTTGATTCATTCATGATATCAATCTAACTTATAATTAATAACTAACATGTATGTATATTTGAAAACATGGTAGTTTGTGAATTTTGTAAGTTATATGATTAGATCACTAAGCTAAGGGATTTTCTGACAGCTACGATTTGCTATATGGTAATTCTTACCTTAGTTGATGCAAGTTCGAACCTTATATGGAACATATTTTTTTTATTAGTATGATAGGTACAGCTTATTGAATAGTATTAAGTTAAACCAGTTGCTTCTAATTAACTAAAGATTGTTTTTTGTTGTCATTTAACAGGACTGTGCGTGAATGTCTTTACAAGTATATATTTTCAAAGCTGTATGAATTGGTTTCTAATCTTTTTCGCTTCAATCCTCATTTGTGAACCATTGAATATTGATTGAGATGAACGTTAAAGAATCTCAAATTCTTCTTAGAGAAGTGAATATCTCCTCTTTAGTTTGATAAATCAATTATTAAAAATATTAAAGTTTTTATGTAATCTAGTAGTGAATGTAACCATGAAAGACAGCTGAAAAAACCAAAGAGATTAGTACACTTATAATTTTGGATGTGAACAACATTATATCATAAGTTAGATTAGGTAGAAAAAATATTAACGGTTACAATTTGATTCAGTAGTCTGAATGTATTACCCTCTCTTAGGTATTTTGAGTTTGTAGACTCATTCCAATGGACTATTGTGTTTGGACAGCACTAAAAAAGCATACCCTGAGAGAGAATCCTAATTTAATGAATCAGATGTTTAATAGATATTATGGCTTGTGCTATGGTGTTGACAGATGTAAGTAGTATGTATCATCAATCGAAAGTGAAATACCTGGCAGTAGAAGGTTAAGAAGGTCGAAGGGAAGAGAAAGATAACAGTGAATTTCGGTGGAAATGAACGAACTGTGAAGTCTGAGATGGTTGATTGACATTCGCAAATGAAGTAATTACTGTGTGGTTCTCAGATTTTACTAAGATGTTCTGTAATTCTGTGTTCAAATACTTTCGATTGTCCCCATTTTTGTTCTCGTTCAATACAATATCACTTCGGGAAGAAATTTAACTATCAAATATATATACCAATAATTAATTTAGTACTCATTTTTCGGTATGACTCATTAATTCAACAATTTTACCGAAATTTTACACAATAGGTGATTAAACTTCTTCATGTCATTATATCTTTTAGAAATAGACTGTTTGCAATAGGTTGTTTCTTTTATTGACCCCATTACTTGCTATTTATCATCAAAGCATGTAAGTATTATACTTTTTTTCAAAGGAACCTCATCGTTATAGCTTAAAATGAATAATTTGCCGATTGTATTCCAAAGCATCATTGTTATCGTTCTACCATGTTATATTGCAATTTACGATGGCACTACTAGTAATTATCACAAAGATTCGATTTCTAACTACTTTGTGAATGACAGTTATTTATAAACCAGTAAGAATTGATGAAGTGTGAACCTATGTCATATTATTTGTGTTACAATACCACTTTATTGGAAATGATAACGGATCAGAATAATAGATGTTTGTCGATTATTGTTTATTTATGAAAAAGTTGTTGAATAATAAGTGGGATTACACTTGATTTTCTTTGTGATATGAGTATCTGATGTTTTATTTCGTTGTATGCTAAATTTGTTTATTAACAGAGTAGAGCATCAAACAGTACCACGGTTAATGACAACTTCGTTAGAATAGAGGCGGTGAAGATAGTTGTGTTACCTAGATTAGAATAAATGTTAAGCATGATGCGAGTTGTTTTATCCAGTTCCATATATGTTTCGCGCATTCCTACAATTAAAGAACATTTGGAACTCAAAGCAACTTTCAACCAATATCAAAGTCAGAATCTTCAATGCCAACGCCAAGGCAGTTCTACTGTATGGAGCTGAAACTTGGAGAACTACAACAACCACAATCAAGAAGGTACAAGTGTTTATAAATAGCTGTCTTCGCACGATACTCAACATCCATCGGCCGGATACCATCAGCAACAGCCTTTTGTGGGAGAGAACAAATCAGCTTCCAGATGAAGAAGAAATTAGGAAAAGACGATGGAAATGGATAGGAACTGGAAGGAGCTGGAAAGGATTGCCCAGGACAGGGTTGGATGGAGAATGCTGGTGAGTGGCCTATGCTCCTTCACGAGGAGTAACAGGCGTTAGTAAGTAAAGATATGTTTCAGACGTGATTTATAATTTCATTGAGTGTTCATTCATTTAATGTACTAGACCGAAATCTAAACATAATTAAATTTCATAGCAACAAGCAATATCAAAAAATTCAGCTTTGTAGTGTTTTTATTCAATGATTTATTAACTAATTTGATTAATATGAAACTCACTTTACTTTGAGCTACTCGACCTTTTGTTATGATTAACTTGATAATACTTTGACGACCTAAATCAATTTCCATAAATTCACGAAGTTCTTTGCCAACCTTAGCATCTGGACACCATGCACGTTCTTGGAGACTTAGATCGTTTGGATCTTCACTAATATAAGAAGACAAAAAGAAATATATCTATCAATCTTTGTTGCACAACACTAATCAATCATATATATATAATAGTTATGAGAGAAACAATGAGTAGGGATTATTCAATTTGTGTATGTGTGTATCTATAACCATTCAAAATCTAATCAGCACATCAACTGAAATAATAAATTATGATGTAGAAAAACAAGATGGTTCAAGATTGTCAGTTCAAAGAATGTTATACACATCATTATTTTAATCTAATTTAGGTATCTTTTTCTATGGTGTATTATAGAATTTCTCTGTGTTATGTCAAGAAATGTCATCTAAACAATTGACATACTTAAAATAGTATTGTGCAATGTTTTATTCAGTTTAATTGTGCATTAGAACCAGCTTAATTGTCTTAACATCAAATATATATATATAGAGAGATATGTCAAAAATTCTTTTAACACGTTTACTGTCAGGACAAATCAAAATTAGATAATATTCTGTTGATTTATGTATATCTAAGTAACATCATGTTTACCTGTCTACGATGCATTTGTATTCATTATTTGTTTAATTTTGTTTAGATGTAATTAGATGTGACATATTTTGTTTTCATAATTATAATAAATGACCTAGATTTTAACGTTAATTGACCTAATCATATATCTATGTTGACAACAACTAGTTTGTTTGCTTTTTAACACATATAGTTGAGATAATGAAATTCTGATTTTATCTATAATGTTAACAATACAAATAATGAATTGTAATACATATTGTCATCAGAAATTAAGTTTAGTTAGTGAAAGAGTAAAAAAAAAGCAGTAAGCCATTAACTGTTGTTTTGTCCTAGTTTGGGACTTATTTAAAATGTGTCAAGCCTATAATTATCAGAATGGGTTTTTTGGAGATTTTTTTTTAGAAATTTCACTGGTTGAAATCATGAGTCACATGAAGTTAGACCAACATGGAAAACCTGGAAGCACTGGACGGCCGCCTCGTCCTCCTTGACAGTGCGCATCCACTGAAGAAAATGGTGTACAGTGGCGCAACTTCATGGATTGGTTGAAGCTGGACATTAACACCGTTGGATATCGACCTGCTCAGTGGTCTAGTTGGTTAGGCGCCTGGCGCGAGACTGATAGGTCCTGGGTTTAAATCTTGCGGGGTGCGGGATCGTGGATGCGCGCTGCTGAGGAGCTCCATACTTGAACGAAACGGCCGTCCAGTGCTTCCAGGTTTTCCATCGTGGTCTAGCTTCAATTGACTCATGATTTCAACCAGTGAAATCCTATAATTCTAAAAAAGATAGAAACCATAACCATCATTATTGTATTCGATGAGTTTTCCATAGCTTTGCTTTTAGATAACGGAAATACAAAAAAGATAAACCGTTGATATCATGCTTGAAACGAAACCTGAAGATTTATGCACATAATAATTGATATTACTAACTATTACTAAACAGCTGTCTAGTTCTCCAGAGTTATTATAGGAAAGTATATTAGACAACTGATTTTTAGAACACGACATTTCTCACACTCTGGTAAGTTTGATACAAAGGGTTTGACTTGATAATTTCAATAAGTTAATAATTATAAGGAAAGATGGATAATGGCTAGCAGTGAAATTCAGAATGCGCGTCTCGTCCTATTCTGGACACGATATTTGGATGTACATGCATCCCAGAGTTCATGTTCACTTTTGAACTCGGACCCAGTACCATTCACCTCAAACATTATCGCGTTATACACTTAGCCACCAACTTCTAATAGCCACTAGCTTGTGCAATCAGATGAAGTTTAAATTCACTTGATATTGTTTACATAAATCTTCCGACTGATGTCTAGGATTATAATTGATCAGTCTCTTATTGGTATATGTTCATACTGTGCGTATTACATCAATACTGCCTTAGTTCACAAGCATTATCAGCAAAGATGAACAACAATTGTGTAGATTTTTACCATTAAATTAAATGGTATATTTGTAATATTTTAACGACTAGAAAATTAAATTTTTGACCCTTCTCAGCTTGATGTAAACTACATTTTCAAAGTAAATAATTGAAATATTTACTCAGAAGAAGCAGATTACACTCAATTACGAAACCACATAAATTTAATTTTCCATTGATTACGATATTAAAAATTACATAATTTCACTGATAAAATCTTGAATAGTTAGTATTTCATCATTATACTTGATGATTTCAAAGATACTTCACGAACGATTGAACTCCTCTCTAAAGATTCATGAATCTATTATCAACGATAGTCAATTTTATTATTATTCAACTAATACATGAAACAACATTCAATTCAAATCTTCTTTTCAGGTTTAAATGTAGAAAACGTTTATCAATCGAAATGAATCTTGATATGACGAGAAGAAAAGTCAAAATTCGATTAATTTACTCATTATGAGTTTTATTCAACATTATTACCGTTTTGATTCAATGTGATGATCATTCAGTGTAAAAATCTCCACAACCCCTAAACTGATAATTACCATGTGCTTAACTAGTGACTAGCTTCGTGAGAAAATTCTCGGAGTTCTAGTGAGAAGCCGTGACCAGTGGAACTAATCCGTGTCGGGTAGAAACAGGTGTTTACCTCAGTATATAAATGAGTGTATTTTTGACGAGGGTTGTCGTCATCGTGATGTGGGGTTAATAAATCATCACTTATACCATTGTTTGTGTTCTTACTTTCGCATCGTGGGGAATCGCAGAGGTTCCCCGTTCCGACTATAAATGATAAGCGTTTCCGGCATAACAGTCAACGACCTCCAGATATAACAATTAGCATTCAATTGACAAGTTATAACAAATCTAAATTGTCTAATCAGTATAAATTAACAATTAATACACTAAAAATTACTATGGTAATTTGTTTCTTTCTACAATATATAAACTCAATATACAATAAATAAAAGAATGCAGTTGAAATTCTCCTCCCCCCCCGTCAAATGTAAAATGTTTTTTGTTTTTAGAACTTATCACCAATTTCTATATTTTATTTTTACAACTAAATATAAACCAATAAAATACTATTTATTACTAGTAAACAACAGTAATATAAATAGAATATATATTTATTAACCACAATAAATAATTATAGAAAGGAAACAGGTAATAAAACATTATGACCATTAATAATAATAATAATAATAATAATAATAATAATAATAATCAATGATTCATGTAGACTACTTATATACAATTAAATTATTATCAATATGATTCATAATTATGATTCATTGAGTTTAATACATAAAATTAACTCTATATTAAGTTAAGTTTCATTGAATGAATAAGATTCTATTATTATACTTCAGTTAGGAATTCACTAACTAATTAATATTTATTACTTTCTAAGTTACCCTGTTGACAATATGTATGTTTAATTGTTCTAGAATAACTTTTTGGTCTTTCATTAAGGAGTAAAAGTATTATTTTAATGGACAAAATCATATTTGTTTTTTTGTTTTCGTTTAAATTACGAATTATTCTGTATTGATATCAATTGTTTTTTTCAATAATCCATGTATAGAACTAAACGATCATTCAATACTTTCAAGTTATCTATGATGGTCTAACTTCACTATTAAAATTAACTATCATATCTACAAAAACCCCTTTTGATATTCATTAAAAAGAAAAGAAAAATAAAAAAAGGAAAACATCAGGAAAATTCACTGCTACCTTTTTATTTTTACTATAAACATAATTACAATGAACTGAAAACAAAAAAACAAAATTACTATGGAAAAAGAAAACGGGATTAATTGAAAGGAAACACATACTCAATTTGTGGTTGAGTAACTCCTAGACATGTATGTATAAATATAATACTCACTTGTATTGTGATATATATATAAAACCATTGAAATAGATAAATAAATATAATATAATATGTGCTTTATTGATTTATGAGAAAGAAGAAAGAGAAAAAGGAACACAATCATTAAATGATCTGGTAATTTTTTTTCAATTTTTGTCATTCAGTATTTTGACTATTCTCGTTTGTTTGTTTTTTCTATATTACACACACACACAAACACACAAACATGTACAGATATCGGTATATATTTATGTTCCATTCTTTGAATTGTATGTTTCATCGGTTATTGATGTTTATTTACGGATTATTTCATAAATAATATATATGTATACAATGATAGACACATATTTGTTTTACATTAATATAAACATATTGAATGGAAGTGAAGGAAAACATATTAGAGAATTAAAGATAGCTCCGAGAATGGAAAATATAAATGAGAGAAAGATATAAACTCATAAAAAGAAGGAAACTGGAAGTTAGATGAAAATTCTAATTTTCTGATGAATAAGGGTCAGTAATATATATATATATATATATATATAGATATATATATATAATATATAAAGGGTATTAGTCATTTAACTGATTAATAGGTAGATAAATCATGTATGGATCCGACATCATCATTAGTATCAACAACAAAGATAATCTCAATGATGCAAACTTTATCATCACAATACAGTCATTATAATCATATGGAGTAGACAAGTTTAATTATGAATGACAATAATAATGATAAAGGTCTTGATTTCAAGAAAAGAAAAGAAAATAATAAACAAAATAATAGCTGAGTCAACTCTATCTCAATATGTAAAATGAATTACAAATCACGTAGGAATAGAAAACAGCTCATATGTTTAGAATTAGATTATAATGAATGAATGTTCATGACTTAAGGGTACTATTTTGAAATTTCTTTAAAAAGGCCTAATTAAAACGTTATAATATTTTTCCATTGTATTTAATTGTAAAGTATTCAATAAAATGATTGTTATTGTATGTAAATACTAACAGTGGACAAAACTATACTTCAAAAGTAAACACGAATTAAACCAGTGAATAAATACTCCTAAACAATAATACTAAATGATAGTACCGAGGCTTTTATTAAAACATCGGTCCAGTCAGTCAGCTACAACGTAGGAACAGGCACATATATGTATCGATCCAAGTTGCCATACCTCATTAACACAACAAGATGGACACCGGATTCATAAAAGTAGTTAATTCAGAGGTGATAATATATAAAAGAAAGATTGCAATAAGGATATAGTATAGGAAGAAAGAATTAGTTGTAGAAAGAAAGATATGAAATGATTTTAATCTCTTAGTTTAATGGAAGACAGAAAGTGTATACACCGATGCCATTGTGATCGATTCTGAGCCATGTCACCAAGAGTCTCCAACGATTGGTTACGATAGTCACGCGGAACTCAACCAAGTAGTCTGCATCTACCAACATGGCTCAGACTAGAAGTTAGTCACTTCGAGCACTGATTCCACGTTTTGGTAATCAATTACGAAGGCAGTTTTACGACCAATATTATGTACATGACTAATGAATAAGCACTGACTAGTTTTTTGTGACAGTATTTTAATGGATTTCAATTTTGTTTGTCGAGCTCATCAAATATACTCAGTTCAATCTAGTTGTTCTATCCCACCCAGTTCAATACTTATCTTTAAAAAATGAATAAATAATTACAAACCATGTAATTTAATTTCTGACTTCTAGTAGAGAATCTAATAACAGTCCTACCTTTTAATAATAAAACATTTATTTGTAGAATTTAGAAAATATTTGACAAGAAAGATTTTAGATGAAAATCACAAAAAAAGGTAACATCAAAATGTTCATATTAGAAGTCACATCATAACATATAAAAGATAAATTAAAACAAGGGATTATCTTACCATTAACTTATGATCAAGATGTACAATCTCAAATATATATAAATAAATAAATACATAATAACTTAATTATAGGGTTGAGTAACAGATTAGAAAAATCATTTTAACAAAGTCGTTCATTTTGAACCAGAATAACAGTGAAACATCAATGTACATTCTGTGAGGATGAACTCAATACTGCCTTAAAATCACAAGCATTATACACAGAGATGTATGGTGTCTTTCAGTGGAATCTAGGACGCACATTTCGTTCCGTTTGAGACTCATCAGCTAGCTGTTGGCTTTTTTGACTTAGTGTCTGAATGGGTATAGGGATAACGTTCCAAGTCAATAGTACTAGTCATAAGTCCTGGGGTGAACATCAACTCTGGAATACTGGTATATAAAGCTGATAAGCCTCAAGCAGAATTAAATGTGAGTCCTGTATCCTACTGCTAGCCATCATCCATCTCTGCATAGATTAATCGAATGCTATTTTAGAAAGCATTGCAATTAAAAATTTCATGTGTAAATGCTAGATTTCAAATGGTGATGAATGTAAGTTCTGTTTTATGATTGGAATTTTAACACTTTAAAATCAGTGACCAATATTCAAAACTGACATATATTTAACTAAACTAGTGTTTAAGTGAGAAAGTATACTTTAATAATGTACATAAATCTTTGGCCTGATGTCTGATATCAATTTAGTGAAATGACTGCCAGCTCACAATTAGATTGAATCTTCAATAATGAAGAAACATTCAAAATTTGCATCTATAAAAGACTGTAATTAGAGAGTTTGCTTGCATCATATTGCGACATCGACTTGTAGATTTTAGTAAGCATACTATTACTACACATTTATTAGGTAGTTTTAATCAGTTCATTAGGGTTCGGTAAAAGAGACATATGACAATTTTGTTCATTGAAAAGTCTTCATTTCTGTCTGATATTATTGGGGAAAGAACAATTTTCCAAAGAATTTATGCCTAAGTGGTTCTATACATGTTTTTGAGGTGATTTCTTAAGACTTGAAATTGGTAAATGATATAGATTTTTACATAATGATACATTCTATCATCAATGAAGAAATATTTTCTTTGAACAGACAAATAATAAATATGTTAACTTGTCGATTGAAACATGAATCCAATATAATATACATTTTTAACATGAAGTTTTAAGCTGGTTCACGACAAGTATCTTCTAGGTTCTGTAGTTACATCAGTATTTATGTGGCCCCTTATTTATTTATTTATTTATTTTAACATATAGATATTGGTACAAGGATGCACCAAATAAATATGCGCCACACAAATCTCATTCGATATTTGTGAGGGCTGTGGTACTGCCCGGGTGCCCAAACTGAAGCGGGTGGTTTTCCTAGGGGGCTACTCTCCGAACCTTCAAACTGAAGGTCTGATCCACAAGGCGGTGGAGTATCGTAAAGAGATTCAGTTTCATGGAAGCTGGCGACCAACGATTGGTTCATACGCCATTTGTTCCCGCAGGATGCTGGAGCCCATATGCACCATTGATAAAGCGTCGGACATTCGCTTTTCGTGCCCTCATTTTCGTAAACAACACCCCCGCCACGAGGAGGCAGTGAGTAGGACTTCCCTGGCAGAGGCTATATACGCATGGCCATATGAGAACATTTCGAGAGGGAGAGCGGACTCTCCCCACTCTCAGCCGTACCAGGGCATTTGAGGGCATGTGGCCCCTTAGAAGATTCGCTATATCATAAACATAACAATTTTAAAAAGAACGAATTAGCGAATTTACAGAGTTTAAACTTTATGCAGGATCACAGTATGAGAACATTTTTTCAAACCAAATCTAAATTATTTTAAACCTCGGGTGTTCCAGTTCAACATATATATATATATATATATATATATATATATATATATATATATATATATATTTATAAATCTGAATGTTTATATAATGAAACAAATTCCAAATTTCATAGTCCATTGAAACCAGACTGAAGTTTAATATTTACGTCGTTTAATTTCCAAGCTCCAATAGTCATATTTTTAAGGGAATGTTTGTTCGTTACTAATTAAATTACTAGAAAGTAGGTTAATTTCTCGTGCTAAAGAATAGAATATTTGATATCACAAAAGTGAAGGATTTGTAGAGAATATTGGATCTCTTGAGTACACGAACCGATTTAAGCTCGACAGCTATTGAAAACTGAAATCACTGGAAAGTTGTTACGTCCAAGTGTGTGACTTCGTAGAAGTGAGGAATCACAACAACACCAAGGATCGAATTCAAGTATTTTAGGTCGCGCTGAAGGGGCTAACTAGGAAAGAATTTTAAGAAGAATTTTCCGGAGTTCTAGTAGTGGAGGTCAACTGAGTCAGGCGTAAGGCTATCACCCACTAAAGACGATAAAATATGGTTGGGCAACATTGCGAACTGAATAAAGTTGAACACGTAAACTATTAGACATCGGCTGAGTAGTCTAGAGCCTAAACTCATTTCGTAAAACATAATGGTCATAGACAAGAACTTCAGAGGAGTTCTATTGTAGAATGAAACCGCTATCCAGTGGCTGTTGATTTTCAATAGTTATCGAACTTAGGTGGGTCTTTTTATAGCAAAAAATAATAGAAAGCACATTTTCAAATCAATTTCACGCTTTATCATTTAATATTAACATGCCGCCAGAAAATATTAAAAAAAATTAAATTTCACTAATCATGAATACCGCTGATTTTTTCTTTTCCCTATTTGCATTAAAAAATGTACTTTTGAGTTATCATGTGTAATTTTTGATTGAGATCATGAA
Source organism: Schistosoma margrebowiei (assembly GCA_944470205.2). Classification (NCBI taxonomy): domain Eukaryota; kingdom Metazoa; phylum Platyhelminthes; class Trematoda; order Strigeidida; family Schistosomatidae; genus Schistosoma; species Schistosoma margrebowiei. The sequence goes on from OX104024.1 coordinate 52,633,392, forward strand.
CCGATTGATGTTAGACCACCAGTGAAAACTTGGAAGCACTGGACGGCCGTTTCGTCCTATTGTGAGACTCCTCAGCAGTGCGCATCCACGATCCTGATCGCGGGATTCAAATCCAGAGCCTTCAGACTTGCGCGCGAACGATTAACCATCTGGACCACTGAGCTGGCATCTAATGGTGTTAATGTCTAACCTCATCCAATCCACGAAGTTGCGCGACCATCTTCCATTGTGCTGAGGTAGATACCTGTCTCTACCCGAAATGGATTAGCTCTATTGTTCACGGCTTCTCACTAGAACTCCGAGAATCCCCTCACAAAGCTAGTCACTAGTGAGCACATGTTGATTACTAGTATAGGGGTTGTGGAAATAAAACGTAAACTGGTTTATTTTAAAACTGGAATTAAATTTTACATCAAACTTTGAACTTTCATGGAATATAGTTTTTCCTACATTGATAATGTAGTATATAAAACATGTTCTCTACTAGGTGTACTGACAACGTTATAAGTTGCAGGTTTGTATGCTTATTAGCGAATTAGTTTAAATTCGCTGAGATTCTCCATGAGAACATTAAATGTATAGCCTTTTTTGAACGAATTTGTTATTTCTCTGTGAAAGTAACGTTAACTCATAAGTACAATTATGAATTATGCATAATTCCATAGTTGTTTAGTAACGGGAAAGGACCAACGAGTTCACAAACATGATTTTTGTACCTATAGGTAACTGATTATAAAATGACTAATATAAGAATGTAAAGTTTTTCTGCTTGCCACAAAAAATCTAAAATAATCAATTTTAATTTATAGGAATATTCGAGTTATTTCATTGTTAGTATTCTGAACTGAATTTTAACAAATGAGTATTAATTATCTGCAATTCAACTGACAAGTTTTAAATAGGGCAAAACGCACATCTCGGATCTCACTAATAGTATCAATCCATCTTCGTTATAACCAATTTTGTATTTCTCATGTTCCCAGGTTCTATGTTCATTGTGCTCATGAAAGCTAATAAACTTGTCATTTGTGATAAACTATGGTTCATGAGCAAACATACGATATTTAATCCATATATAACAGTTCTATATGGGTGAGATGATTGTCAAGAAAATCCAAGATTGTATAGTTAGACTGTCAGTCAACTGACAATTGTGATAAATATACCGGATTGCCTTATTAATTATCAAACCACTGTTTATGTCATGTTTCGGAACGTGAATAAACACAACTATCAGTGCTTATCAACTGTAATGAACAAGAACATAGGTGAAAGACAGCCAATCGTACTTTAACACAAAATTACAGAATCTCTTGGTAGTTGAGTATATTATTTCATTTGCAATTTACATCGTTTGTTCTTCACATTGTATATGATTCAAGTCACAAGTACTTTCCATTCCCGTTTCTGTTTACTTTAAGTCAATCTATATAGCTTTCTGCTGCCAGGTTTTCCGCTTCCGACTGGTGCTACATACTACTTATGTCGACAGACATAAGTAGCATACATCAGACAGCCATTTTGAAAATTACATTATGTGTAATTTACTTATTAGTATTGATAAGGAGGCTAATAAGCATAAAAATGCACTAAATCCTATTTTAAAACTTCTACCCCAATCAGCTGTAACGTGGAAAAAACAAGGACTCAGTAGCTAAGTATATAACATTTGAAGCGAACGGTATTGAGTTCGGATCCAA